>CM077166.1:57438844-58038844 GCA_039583875.1 Platanthera guangdongensis | reverse complement strand
AACCTGCTCCGTAGTACCGAAAGTAGCAGTGACTTCCTGTCTGTCGTCTCCACCGACGACTTCCCACAGCTCCTCACCCAGAAGATAACTCTTCATGCACGACTTACACTTCTTGAAGTTAGTCGGCGTTAAGAGTTCAATGCCCAGACCTCTTGCAAAACTCCCTTCCATTGCAACACCTGTTGGCAACCTTTCAGCAGCTCCGAGCAACAACACAGGTTGATCACCACTCAATCACTGAGTAACAACACTGGCTGACTTCCGCTCACGCAGCTGAACCTCAGAAACCTCCCTCTGATACCATGTTAAATTTTCTCAACGTGGTCAGCAAGATAGCCCAAACGCCAAATTAATATCTTCGGAACTACCCAGTTCGCACGTTGAACCAGCGGAAACCAAGGACTAGAGGTACAAAGGTTAATCCCAACAAACAATGGAGGCACAAGCAGGTCTTTTATACATTCACTTCTTTACAATGCGAGGCATACATAGCGAGACATGATTTCGCTAGTATAACAGCTGAAAACAGAAAGCACCAAAAAACAAGCCGGGCGGACAACACCGGAGTCCGCCGAGACCGCGAGGTCGCCGAGGTCGCCGAGTCCGCTGAGATCGCCCACGCTACGCTGCAATCCGCCGAATTGCCACGGAGTCCGCCGAAGCCGCGAGGCCGCGCGGACACACCGTTATTCGCCTCCTGCTGAACCTGAACTGAGGAACACCCCTACCCGCCTGAAGCCGGCGGACAGGTTATTGAAGCTGGCAAAGATGAATCAGAGCTGACAAGCCGCAGAGCGACCTCCTGCTGAGTCCGCAGAGACCGCACACTTCCAAGTACTTGACCGAAGTCACAGCCAAACTCCTGGCTCCTTGAAGCTATCCGCGCGACCTGCACACAGCAAACCGTCAGCCTGAAACAATCCGCGCGGACTGACAAACAAGACCGCAGAACTTCGCTCAACCCAACTTACTGTTCACTCAAGTTAGTTAGGTTATGCCAGGGGGGTCCTATTTATAGGCAAGGTGAGGAGTGTGGTCACCGCCCAAGAGATAGCGTCACCACCCCAGCCCGCGCGATAGCAAACCTCCGTCCGCCGAGTCCGCATGGACTTAGCCGGATACCAAGGGAAACCGCCAGGAGCAAGGCAAACATTGGCGAACCCTCTCCAGTCCGCCCAAGCTATGCGGACAAGGCATCAGCCCGCAAAGCTCCAACCACTGCAAGACAGCAACCCCCTTCAATGGCAGTCCGCACCAACCCGAGGCAGTCCGCAAGACTCACACCTCAATCCGCCACAAGTCCACGACCAAAGGAATACAGCAACAGTCCGCCCGGTCACAGCTGACTTGGCGGATACCGCGGACACCATGGCCTTGGCACAAAGAGTGACCAAGTCCAAAACCATCAAGGGCCAATGCGAGCATGGCGGACTCAAATTCCCATCCGCCAAACACCCTAGCACAGACTGCCATCAGTCCGCGAGCTCCTCGCACTTCTGTCCAAAATAGCAGCCAACCCCGGACTCCAAACCCAGTCCGCCAAACGATCTCCACAGCAAATCGCCTGCTGTGCCACCAGAGCTCGACAAGGCCTCAGCCAAGCTCCAAGCCCAGTCCGCAACAGTCCACACCGCGGACACTCCAGTCCGTAAGCTACCCGCGGACACGAGCCAAACCGCCTAACAGCACAAGCTTGCACCCGCGGCCACTGAGCAATGTACCAGTCCGCAAGCCTCCATCCGCTCAGGCCGCTCCTTGGCAAAGCCAATCAGCAAACACCCTATCCGCAGAAACCAGGCCGCATAGTCCGCGGACTCCATGCAACAAGCCGCTCAGAAGACAGCCGGCTTTCCACTAGACCTTCCACCAGGCCGCACATCTCAGTCCGCCCAGTCCGCCTAGTCCGCCAAAGCTGTCCGCCCCAGGCCGCCCGGCTTGTCCCGTCACCCACTTCCACTTCACAAATTTCAACAGGATCGCCGGAGGCAGAGCTTGGAAGTGGCTCCAGGCGGGATGAATCCTGGTCGTCGGCCCAAGGAGGAATATAAAGGGATTCCGTCCCTTTTGCTTCAAGATTCGTGCGGCTATATGATTAAACTATAGGAAATATATTTATAATAATGTGATTTATGTCACATATTTTGATATTTTGTGTTTTAAATTTTAAAAATACTTAGGCTCACCTGGTGGGAAAACCTTCAACATGAAAGTTGTATCCCTTTGGGACTACTTTATTTTAAAATTGATTTGAACCAATTTGGGTGCATGGTTTGACCAGGGCGCCCATTTTGGTGGGACATATACTTAGGGCTAGGCAGTCATTAAACTGAGTGTCCACACCTCATCCTTGGTCCACATCACTTGACATTTTGGCAGAGAGTCTAATCTAGCTATACCTAGGGCCTGCCCAAAACTCAGAATTTTTAGAGACACTTTGCCTAAAGTTTTTACTTTTATTTAATAATGTTAGGGTAATTTAATTAAGGGGTCAAATGACCTTCAAACCCTCCCAAATTTTGGAGAGTGGTCCCTGGCATCAGTACCTTTCTCTGTACAAAATTTTAACTCTTTTGGATAGGTTTTGGCTAGGGAATCACCAAACCCTAATTAGGCTTTAAGGTGGTATTCTTGATTAAAAGTGCACTATGGACTTAGGGTGGTCCCCTCCCCTCAACAGAGGCTGAGATTTTGGACACTGACTTGGCATGGCCAATGTCACCCTCTCAAGGAAAATGGGATGATCTAGGCTTGATTTACCCTAGGATTCAACCTCAAACCCTATGGAAGGACCTTTTGGGGTTGTGAAGGACATAGGGGCAAATGCCCTTGTATGACCATGTAAACTTAGTGGAATTGAAGGTAGTGAAACCTAAGTTCTCTGGTAGGAACCTTAGAGGACTTGGAGGAAGGTAGGCACCTCAAAACTCTAACCCTAGTTTTAGGGTAGAAGCACAAATTTGAAGATGCAGCCACTAAACCTAAACCAAAAGTTATGAAACTTGGGTAGAGTAGGTTTTAGGCCATCTAGAACCCCTCGTAATTTTACTAGAATTTTATGGCTTATATTTCTGGTACTTCATTTATTAATTACCAAAAGGCCCAAAATGGTGTTTTAATTAATTTTGGTTATTCTCTCCATTTTAATCAGATGGAACTTGGTCATAAGGTATTTTAGACCTAAGTGAACATCCCTGAATTTTTATTATAATTTTTACTTGATTATATTTAGTACTTCCTTCACAGGTTTTGGAAAGGGGCTTGGTAGAATAAAAATTAATTATTGATGATTTATCTGTTGAAAAATCATGAGACTTAGGTTTTAATCATTTCAGGCCAAAATATACTTGTGAAAATTTATTCATAATTTTTAGGGAGCTGTTTATAGCACTTCCTTTACAAGTTCATAATTTTGAGACCTTGATATTTAATTAATTCAGAGAATGATTCTTTCAAAAACAAAATTATGAAACATTATCTAGAGGTTTTATGTGTCCTTATAATCATCCTGGAATTTTCTCTGAATTTTTGGAAGTATTATTGTTGTGCATCCCCTTAAAATGATTTATTATGGAATAAATTTGAAATAAAATTTAAGGGCTTAAACCTTGCTGAAAAATTGGGAGATTCTGGATTTGTAGATGATTATTCATTTTGCATTTAACATTAATTTAGTGGAATTTCATCTTGTATAAAACTTGTACTTCATGTTCAAACTTGGAACTCTTGGTTATTAGAATAAATAAATAAATTATCGGTTAAATTATGAAAATTAGGAAATTATGGATTTAGGCTACAAATGCCAGTATAGCCCTCCAATAATTATTACATGAGTACTGGATGATCCTTTGGTATACTTCCCATTTTACGGGTCATATAGTTTAAGTGGTCTGCATTTAGTAAAACTGCAGGAGATAAATTGGAATATGAATTAGAACACATGAGTTGGGTTTGTTGGTTTGCTGGAAGGGATAAATAGGATTAGAAGCATCATTGGAAGCTAATATGAGTTGAGTGTTGTTTTGGCTAGGGTTTAGAGGCGCTCGGGTTCGACGAAAGATCGTCCTCCCCGAGGTGAAGTAGAGTCAAATCATCCTAGGATCAGCCTATCGTAACATGAGAAAATAATGGATAAGGGAATCAACCAATAATAATAATAAGTACCTTGCGAAAGGGAACGTTGAGCGTAATCCCAACATAGTTCCTAGTGGCCCTTGAGAGCCCTTCACAGGGAATACCGGGGGCAGTCCTGGGTTAACGTAAACTGTATTAACAAGCTGAAAAGAGTAACTTAGCAATTAGGGTTGCACATTTCACGAACACAGGTAGAACAGGAAGATAGCTGGGAGCTTCGGCTCGGATGGTTAAAAGACGGACTTTGGGTCCGGGGAGCTTCGGCTCGATTGTTTGAGACGGACGTTTTGGGTCCGGGGAGCTTCGGCTCGGTTTTTGATTACACTAAATTTGCATGTGCATAAAAGGAAAGGAAATTAAGGTGGTGGATCTTCGGTATTGGAGGGTCGATGCACCGACGCAAATACGCTGACTCGGCAAGTGTGGTTAGCACTTCGCCAATAGAAGTCCGGTGCGCCAGCCGGCAAGAGTACGCAGGAGTCCGCTTCGTGCACCAAGCGTTGAGGCGTACGATAGGTCTGACCAGTAGTGCTTTACTGGTTTAGAGGTGGGCGAGGCCCAACCCACCGCTTCCGTCTGCCACTACGGAGGTATCCTGGGAGGTTACGGCTCCAGAAAGGGGGAACTAAAGGTCTGTGTGCACAGAGTCGGGTGTGTGTGTTGCACTTGCATGTCCATCATACCCACTTGCATGTCATAGCATAATCAATTCATTTAACCCCTGACACCTAATGTATAAGTGGAATGGGACGCTTATACATTAGGACCTGCAAAACGACCACTTGGTCTATAAGCTTGTGTGGGCAAGTTTATAAATTAAGGTCAATTTTGATTTATATATATATATATTGTTGTTTGATCACCGACACCCCAACGTATAAATTAGTATGGGACTTTTTATACGATGGGAGCCTTGCAGAAGACCCCTTGGCTTATGTGTTCTCACATAAGTGAAGGTTACTTTTCATATTTCAGCTTATTGTCTATACCTGTTATAGAATTGCTAGTATAGGTCCGCTGCCATCTGTTTTTGATATTCTCCACCTTCAAGTCCTCCCCTTTCTTCCTCTCCGCTCGGTGCCTAGGAGCCATGGGGGAATGGGTGGGGGATGATAGGACTTAGTCTTTTAGACTAACGGTTTTCGAACCGCATCATTTTAAGGGATCGTGGAGCCCAGCATGGAGGAGCAGCCCCAGAGACCGGTGCGCTTGGAGGTGGGGCAGTCTAGCTCCGGAGGTCATACAGCCGGGACCGTGAGTCTCGACCTTGAGTAGATTTTCTGTTTTTGCTTCCGCATGAGTGACTTGTAGTGAGGACATGATGTACCGGACATAAGCCCGTATTTTGCTACTCTGATGTATTCTTCTGTGGACACTCCCTTTGTGGAGATATATTTACTATGATATGTGATTTTCTGTGGACTGCCAATCTGCATTTACTTTATTGTGCTACTTTTCTGTGATCAAATTGGCCGGCAGAATCGGTGCTTTCTGGTGATGACCCTTCAGGGCGTGAAGGAGTCACCGCAAAACGGCGGTTCTGGGCCTAAGACCCCGGTGTTCAAAAAGAAAAAAGGGTGGTCTTACAATATGACAAGACACCAACCAAAGAAGTTGTGTGTTATGGATGCGGAAAGTCTGGGCACTTCCTCTCTGAGTGTCTAGAGAACTAGAATAAAGAGAAGAGAAGAGAGAAGGAAACAAAAAGACAGCACACCAGCAAACCCTCTTACAACAAGCACAAGAAGAAGGAAAAGGGCTTTGTGGCTGAGACCTGGAGTGAGACAGAAGATGAGTCAACATCTCCAAGCTCCAGTGAAGATGAGGAAGAAGAAAGAGCAAAGGAGGTTTGCCTCATGGCAATTGATACCTTCAGAAGTCACTTAGAAGAAGAACAATTTGAAGATGAAGGAGTATTTGAATTAGAGGCAGATCAGGTAATGTCCTCTTTTGACTACAGCTCTGAAACATTTAAGTCTGATTTCAAGTTAATGTGCACAGATTTGATTAATTTTAGAAAATAAATTAAAATTCTTAGGGAAAAATTAGAAAACCTAGAGGATGTTCAATCTGAAGACATTAGGTTAAAAGATGAATTAACCTTAGCAAATGAATAGATAATTTCAC
Organism: Platanthera guangdongensis; assembly: GCA_039583875.1. NCBI lineage: Eukaryota > Viridiplantae > Streptophyta > Magnoliopsida > Asparagales > Orchidaceae > Platanthera > Platanthera guangdongensis. The sequence goes on along the minus strand of CM077166.1, from coordinate 58,032,586 downwards.
TAAAAACTGAGCTTTGTGAGGTCAAATAACTTGAGGAAACTCTCAATGGGAGAAGCCTCAAGCTGATGGATATCACAAGTACTGTTAATGCCAGACTTAATGGCAAGCAAGGCTGGGGTGCTCCATCAGGTTTGCCCCCCATTCTCAGGAAGAACATTTTATGAAATCCAATAAAATTTGTATCTGCTAAAGGGAAAGAAAAAGTAAATGACAAACAAACAGCAGAAAAAATCTCTAAGACAGTAGGACAGAAAACTAAAAAATAGAAAACACCTAGTAAAAACAAGGTTCAGCAATTTTCGTCGAACTCAGATTGACAAAATGGGGTCATTTCGTCGAACCTAGATCGACGAACTTTGAACGCAAACTATAGTTATATGTATTCGTCTAACTGCGATCGACGAACTTTATATGGTTCGCCAAGCAGAAGTCGACGAACGTGGGGCACAGAGAATGAACATGTTCATTCTCTGGGCAGAGATCGATGATCTCAACCCAATTCGTCGAACTCTGGTCGACGAACTTACATAAATTCGTCGAACCCAGGAAGACTTAATCAAAACTCTAATTCCAACAGCAACTTAAATACTTCTAAGAAACCATTTAATCCACTAGCTGACTGGATCATACCACCTAGGAGATATCACCCTCTAGGATATAAATCCCAACATGAATTCTCTGTTATTTCTATCTTCTCTTATCAGCAATACAAAGGACCCAAGGTAACCTGGGTCAAAAATCATTAACTGTTTTCTATTGCAGGTGAAGAGTTGTCCAGGGGTAAATCAAACTTGGTACCTGGACAGTGGCTGCTCCAAACACATGACTGGCAGCAAGGACATCTTAACCAACTACAAGTCCAAGCTAGGGCCAAAGGTTATCTTTGGTGACTCCAAATATGGTCAGTCAGAAGGATTTGGAGAAGTAAGAATAGGAGCTGTCACATTCAAAAAGGTGGCATATGTAAGTGGACTCAAGCATAACCTCATCTTCATAAGTCAGTTATGTGATGATGGTTATCATGTATACTTTAACCCATCCACTTGTTCTATTATTGATAAAAACAACCAAATAGTTTTAAATGAAAGTAGACAAGGCAACATATACTTAGTAAATTTTCTTTCTGCCAAAACTGATATCTGTTTACTAAATTTAACTAGTAATCAAAATGACTTATGGCACAAAAGACTAGGTCATGTAAATCTGAAAAACATTGCTAGGCTATCTAAACACAACCTTGTTAGAGGTCTACCTTCTGGTCCCTACAAGAAGGAAGGTCTCTGCAGGACTTGTCAATTAGGCAAGCAAACTAAAACTAGTTTTAAATCTGTTAATAAGAGTGATTCACCTAGGATTTTGTACTTGCTACACTTGGATCTCTTTGGACCCATTGTTGTACAAAGCCTAGGAGGGAAATCCTATACTTTGGTTATAGTGGATGACTTCTCCAGGTTCAGTTGGGTATTCTTTCTAAGATCAAAGTCAGATACATTCAAGGTTCTTACAAATTTTATCAGGACCATAAAGATTGAGTTCTCTACTCATGTTACATTGATCAGAAGTGATCATGGCACAGAATTTGAGTCTCTTCTTATGCAAGAGTTCTGTGAGAAGGAAGGTATGAGGTATTGCTTCTCAGCTCCTAGAACTCCCCAACAAAATGGGGTAGCTGAAAGGAAAAAATAGGACACTCATTAAAGCTGCAAGTACATTACTTGCAGATGCTTACATGCCCCTAACCTTTTGGGCAGAGGCTGTAAGCACAGCAAATTATGTCCTGAATAGGAGCTTAATTCACAAACTAAAGAACAGGACTCCCTATGAATTGCTCAAAGGGAAGAAACCTAAAATAAACTATTTTAAAGTATTTGGTTGTACCTGTTATATACACAATAACAACAAGAAATACATTAGAAAGTTTGAGGCTAAGGCTGAAGAGGGAGTTTTCTAGGATACTCCCAAGTAAGCAAGGCCTATAGGGTTTTTAATAAATCAACATTAAAAATTGAAGAGTCTATTCATGTTTCATTTGATGAGACTAACATGTATTGCAAGGAGAAAGAAGTTTCTACCAATAGCAACTTGCAGGTACCCCACTTGTGTGAGACCTTGGATGGACTAAACCTCACCCAAGAGGTGCCAACTCATCCCTCTCCACAAGCCATTGAAAAAAGTGAAGAAGAAGAAGTTGAAGATAATGAATCTCTACCAACAGCAAATACAATTCCACAGGTGGAATTAATTCCAAATACTGTGGCACAACCAACTTCATCGACTAATTTTGTCACACTTAGGGATCACCCCAGATCTCAAGTGATTGGAGACATATCAGCAGGTGTGCAGACAAGGCATCAATTCACCCAAGATTTGATGCATGCCTGTTTTCTCTCTCAGGTTGAACCTCTATCCATTCATGATGCTGAGCAGGATCCCCACTGGATCCTTGCAATGCAGGAGGAACTAAATCAATTTGAGAGATGTAGAGTTTGAGATTTGGTTCCAAGACCCCAAAACTACCCAGTTATTGTAACCAAATGGGTTTTCAGAAACAAGCTGGATGCCCAAGGAGTCATTGTGAGAAACAAGGCTAGGCTTGTTGCTCAAGGATATAGGCAAAAAGAAGGAATTGATTATGATCAAACATTTGCACCTGTTGCAAGGTTGGAAGCCATAAGAATATTCCTTGCATATGCAGCATACAAGAGGTTCAAGGTCTTCCAAATGGATGTGAAGAGTGATTTTCTAAATGGAGTGCTACAAGAAGAGATTTATGTAGAATAACCTCCAGGTTTTGTTTCTCCAACTTACCTCTCTCATGTTTTTAAATTGCATAAGGCTTTTTATGGTCTAAAGCAAACTCCAAGAGCTTGGTATGAGACCTTAGCTAGTTTTCTATTAGAGCATAAATTTATAAGAGGAACTGTAGATAAAACTCTTTTCACTAGACATCATAAGGACCAAATCTTATTAGTGCAAATCTATGTGGATGATATTATATTTGGCTCTACAGATTCCAAATTATGCAAGAGGTTCTCTGACCTCATGCATTCCAAATTTAAAATGAGTAGCATGGGTGAGATTTCCTACTTTCTTGGTCTCCAAGTGAAGCAGCTCCCTGATGGGATCTTCATCTCTCAAGCAAAATATGCTAAAAAACTTCTAAAGAAGTTTGGGTTGGCTAATGCCTCAGCAAAGAAAACTCTCATGGCTACCAATGTTGTTGTGGACTCTGATGTACCAGGGAAACCTGTGGATTAGAAACTTTATAGTGGCATTGTTGGGTCCCTATTATACCTCACGGCAAGTAGGCCAGATAGTATGTTTGCCACATGTCTTTGTGCTAGGTTCCAGGTGAAGCCTAAAGAATCTCATCTAATTTTACTAAAAAGGATTTTGAGATATATAAAGAGGTTTACTAATCTAGGCCTATGGTATCCTGCTGAATCAGAATTTGAGTTAACTGGATACTCTGATGCTGATTTTGCTGGATGCAGGGTAGATAGAAAAAGTACTTCAGGGACTTGCCAGTTCCTGGGTATGAGATTAGTATCTTGGTTTTGTAAAAAGCAAACATCAGTGTCAACCTCAATTGTTGAAGCAGAATATATTACAGCAGGCAGCTATTGTTCACAGATTCTTTGGATACAAAATCAGCTTCTATATTATGGGTTCAACTTAAATAATTCAACCCTACTCTGTGATAATACAAGTGTTATAGTCATAGCCCAGAATCCAGTTCACCATAGTAGGACAAAATATATTGATATAAGACATCATTTCATTAGAGAGTGTGTAGACAAAAATAAAATCAAACTTATCTATATCTACACTGATTTACAAAGGGCTGATATATTCACCAAACCTCTGGATGAGAGAAATCATATGTTCTTTGTAAATCAACTTGGAATGATCAATGGAGAAGACTTTATTTAATTTCTGTCTGCACTCGACGAATTTTCCAAAGTTCGTCGAACGGAGTTCGACGAACCGGGGAAAGTTTGAGAGATATTCGTCAAACGGAGATCAACAAACTCTCTGTGAGTGAAACAAGTTTCGTCGAACGGAGTTCGACGAACTTGATTCAGAAGATATTCGTCGAATGGAGTTCGACGAACTGTCTTCAATTCTTCTGCATAAGATCGACGAATTATTTCATTCAAAATTATTTTGTCGAACTCAGTTCGAAGAATTATTTTTATTTTCGTGGAACGGAGTCCGTCGATTCATATTCTTGAAAACCCTATATTTAGGTTTTCTTTGACCTACGTCCCGTGCTTTCTGTTCCTTTGCACTTGATCGCCATTTTTGTGTCTCTCTTGCAGGTGATTCCATGGCGATTCAGGCAAGCATTCTCGTAGGCATGAAGTTCGATACCGATTTTGATGTGGATTTTGATTTGTTTCAATATTCTGATCCCATCTTCCTTTACATTCTGGAACTCCTTGAAGAACAAAAACTCAAAACCTTGATGACTAGAAGAATCAAACTACACAGCACTGAAATCAGGGAATGGGTCTACACCCTATCGCCAATAGAGGAGAATACAATGACAGGCACCATTGCGGGTAACTCCGTCTCCTTAACTCCCGCAATCTTAACTGAAATTTTTGGATTAAGGAATGGAGAAGAGCAACTGGAGATTGAAATAGAGGAATCTGACGTGATGCTGGGCCTCATGGGTTATACTGGAGATAACCCTAACAAACTCTTGAAGAAACACCTCTCTGCCCCTTATAAGTTTTGGCAGATTTGGTTGGAAAGGTTCTGCTTGGGAAACATACTGCCCATGATTACATCACCAGACCCCAGTTTCTGGTCATGTGTGCAATTATAAACAAGAAACCAGTGGATTGGGTACAGATTCTTTTTGATTTGATACAGAAGAAAAATAATAAAAATGATGTACAACCCCGTATCCGGCCAAGTGGGACCCTCCCCAATTAGCGGGCCAAAGGCGTGATATGGGCGGCGTTTTGGTGCAATCCCGTTCGAAGACGTGCAGCCTCGTGCATGCGTGCGGAGGTTTTATGTGTGTAGGCCTTCATAGAAATATAATATATATATATATGGTAGAGAGAGGGGGGAAGATATTATTGATAATAAATAAGAGATGAGATAGGGGAGGGGGCGGGATAGAGGGAAATGGGGAGGCAGCAGGCGGGCTTCTTTGGACTCCCCCGCTATGGTTCTGCCGGGAGGGAGGGGGAAGACAGCAGCTCACCTGATCTCTCTCCCTCCATGCCGATCTCTCCCGTCGCCGCCGCCTAGGGAAAATACAAGGACGAACCCGACTCTCCTTCCCCGTCGCCGCCTGCAACCAACCCGAGCCCTAGCTTCTTTCCCGTCGCCGGCCGCCTGGAGATCATCCCGGCCCCTCCATTTTTTCCAGTCCAGGCCGCCTCCTGGAGATCAGCCGAGCTTCCTCCATTTTTTCCAGTCCAGGCCGCCGCCTGGAGATCAGCCGAGCTTCCTCCATTTTTTCCAGTCCAGGCCGCCGACTGGAGGTCAGCCGAGCTTCCTCCATTTTTTCCAGTCCAGGCCGGCTGCCTGGAGATCAGCCCGGACCCTCCATTTCTTCCAGCCCAGGCCGCCGCCTGGAGATCAGCCGAGCTTCCTCCATTTTTTCCAGTCCAGGCCGCCACCTGGAGATCAGCCGAGCTTCCTCCATTTTTTCCAGTCCAGGCCACCGCCTGGAGGTCAGCCGAGCTTCCTCCATTTTTTCCAGTCCAGGCAGCCGCCTGGAGATCAGCCCGGCCCCCTCCTATTCTTTCTGTCCAGGCCGCCTCCAGCAAGTGCTGCCCGAGACTCTTTACAGCTATTGTTATCAAGATCCACAACAAGAAAAAGGAGGAGATCAGAGTTCATACTGCGACCTCTGAATCCGTGCGAGCACAGTCGATACATGGCTGCGGTTTCGTCAACATACGCATCAAGGGTAACGAAATTTCTACTTGGGCAGGTGAAGCCCTCATTTTCCATACTTGCATGGAAGCTCCGCTCCACCGACTGGTGGGGGAAGGGTGCTCTCCGACGGGTTGATGTTCACATCCCCGCTTTTAACTGCATTAGCACCCGGAAGCATGAGTAAGGATTTAGGCATGCTGTGTGAAGCCCATCCGGACGTGTGAGCCGGATTGGTGATGTTCTGGGGTTCCCGGAGAAGACTCCGAGGAATTTGTATATTATCCATTTGCAGGGAATGCGCGCCACAACCCCCAGAAAATGGGGTGTGTGCAATATATTTTGCCAGCTTAATTTAGCCGACGGTTGTTCAGCTGGTAGTCGCTTGTCGAGACGTTGGTGTACAGGTGTTGCAGTACCAAGCGGGGAGTAGCGGGCTTAAGCCCAATCTTGTGCCGGCCCTCGAAGGCCTATTTTTGTTTATATTGCCGGCCTGCGTGCCGAAGTATGGAATTCATATTCCTGTAATTATTTATAATATCTGTGATACTGTGTATGTGTAGTTTACTTATTCTGTCTTGGGCGAGTGGTGTGCTCGTGAACTGCTCGTCCCGTGGGGGCCCCTGAAGTATAGTTGCCGGGAAGCCCTTGATGACATGTTCTCATCCTTTTAGAATAGCAGAGTTACGCTATTAGTGGCCCCGCTTGGGCAGCGTGTCATAGAATTGCTCGGCGAGATTGCGCCATCCATAGGACAGGTGAGGAGCATTTTGTGTAGACCCAAGGAGACACATCTGGATAGGAGAGAGTTAGTCTTGAGATCCTCCTTAGATGTTTCGGTCGGCCAAGTGCCTTCCGAAGGTGTCTTAGCTCAGTCTTTGTCTTGGGAGGGGAAGAGTTTGTTAGTCTTTCGGATATGCGGTGGGTCCTCCACGCTGAGACCTTGGGTCTGTCCCTTGTGTTCCTAATCTTGTGCCTAGATCGTTCGCTTGAGGGTAGTAGGTGCGCGGTCACCCCTCTTTTGGGACTCCGAACTCCACGAGAGACGAAGTTTTGGTTTCAACAAATGAAGTATGCTTTGGAAGGATCCTAGGGATCTTTTTACAAGAGAACACTGCTGAATCACTGGTCTCCAAGACCATATTCATCAATGCTAGTAAAAGGCTCACTGGTGCCTTATTTGGCAGGTGGGAGAGGACAATAACCAAGTCAACCAAGGCTTCTACCTCTTCCACCCCAGCTTCTGCAGGCACCAGGGCTGTTAAATCCACTCCCCCACCTGCTGAAGAGATTCATCTAACACCACCATCTCTTCCAGCCCCCCTTCAGCAACACAAATCCCTTCCTCTCCCATTATCTCTTCAACACCACAATCACAACACCATACTCATGTTCCTACTCCACCTCCATCTCAACATGCTTCACCAGCTCCATCTCCACCAATTGACATCACTGAAATTCCATCTTCTCTTCTTCAAGACAATCAACCACCAACACCTCCTGATTCCCCCCATGACACCTACATTCCTACACCACCACAATATCCTCTTCCCCCACATCTCTCTTCAATACCATCTTACCATCTACCAACAGACACCATCATGCAAGATGTCACCCATCCATCCCCATCAACACCTACCATCCCTCCAGATGTTCATATACCTGATGCTCCACTTTCTATCCCTCCCATAGTTCCCACTTCTACACCTTCTGCAACACCGTCTACCACTCCATCATTGGACCACTCCACCATATCTTCTATCATTTCCATAATCACTCCCTCCTCAAGTCCCTTATAGCAGAGGCCATTACACCTCTTGCTACCACCATCTACTCTCTCTCTCTCTGACAAAATCTCTGCTCTTACTGCTGCCCCATCCTCAGCCAGGGGCCTGGCCTTAGTTCCCACTGAAACCAGGCAGGGGGAGATGCCTGATGATGAAGCAGCAGCTACAGCTCTAGAGGCTTCAACTCCAGCTCCAGCAGCAGATGCTCCAGCTTCAGCAACAGCAGGAGAGTGTACAGAATACATAGATAAAGATTTGATTGACTTTATTGAAACTGATATGGATTTTGATGAATCAAACTCTAAAGAGCCTAATACTGTTGGTGATTTCATTCTTAATCCCATAGTTAATTTAGAAAATTTGTTGAGTATTTTTGATACTGTACATTTGCATTACCTTCCAGCTGAGATTACTAAGCCATCCTTGGCTATTATACCATACTCTTCCCCCATCTCTTCAGAAGTTGCTAAGCAACTTAAGGATAGTTTTGCTATTGCACAGTCAGCAGTCACTCCACCTCCAGAAGTAGTGGTTATTCCCTCTTTCCCAATAATACCTTCAGCACCAGCATTTGTCATGGATGACTCTCCCATGCCAGATCTAGATGAACTGATCTTGGCTGATATTGCAGATGAAAATAAGGCAGCAGCTGAAAGCTCTGTCCAAGTTAGTTCTGATTTTTGTATAGCTTCTCCTCCAACTTCTGCTGAAACTCCAACTCTTGTTGAAACTCCTGCTCCTGCTCCAGAAAAGCCTGCTATTTCTGGTAAAGCTTTGAAAGCTTTGGATGATCTATATGATAACCCTCAGAGTTCTGACAATGATGATGATGAAGATGAGGATGAAGATTCAGATGAGGAGGATACAAAGAAGAGGAAGCAAGTATCAAAGAAAAGAAAAGCTCCTCCTCCTCCTGCTCCTAAGCCTAATCCAAACAATGACACCCCTTACTACATTCTTCAAAAAATAACTCCATACAAAGAGATGCCAGCATGGATGTGGCTATCTAAGAATCAGCAGAAGGAAAGTTAGAAGAGTAGAAGATACTCTCCTCCACTAGTTCAAAGGTATAGAAAAGATCCACCACCTCCTCCTTCACCTGCAGCTGGTGCTTCTGGCTCTAGTTCTCAAAGGACTGCCCCCATTCAAACATATCAAAGACATCAAGGGAGATCTCATCATGAAAGCAACCAGCACATGCAACAATATTCAGGAAAACAACATCAACAGCAACAACATCAACAAGCTGAAAGTCCTAAAAGACCACCCTCTCCTCTTGTTCCTTATGAAGATCCAGAAACAGCCAACATAGCTAAAATGGCCAGGTTCCAGGAGCTAGTAGGTCTTTCTATGATCAACAAGGCAAAGGCTGAAGGGAAGGATATTTCTGAATACACTACAATGTCCAAATATAGGAGAGAAGAACTGAAAAGGTTTGAAAAGGCTAACAAAATTTTTAATGTTGATGATTATATGAAATTACATCCTGAAGCAGTGGTCCCTAAAGCTACATCTCTGAAGATTATAGGGGCTGCTGACATGACAATGACTATGGAACAAGCTTTAAATCCAAACAGGGAAATAATTTTTACCAAGCCAGGAGACAAGGGTGAGGATGTAAAGCATCAGGAGAAGAAGCAGAAGAAGTGAAATATGAACTATTTTATTTCTATTTTTCTATCTTAAATTGTTTCATAATGTCTGAACAAAGCTTTTGTGTAAATATATCTGCTGCATGTGTTAATTATCTCTGCCAGATATATCTTTTTCCTGCTTTGTTTACTTTATGTTTTTATTTTGAGTCTATTAGTGACCTCACCCAAATAGGGGAAGATTGTTGGATGCCTAGTTTGATTTGGGCTAGGTCCACTAACTTAGGATGATGTGACCCAACATGTATAGTCAGGGTCAAAGTTGTGTCCTAAAGTCTATGCCAAGTCCTCAGTAACAACATCACATGGATAAGCCTTCATCAGACTGCCAGAGACTCAAGACTTAGAGTTTTTCCAGAGATTCAGAGATTTCTCAAGAAACTAAGTAAAATGAGTTCGACATTCATCGAACTCAGGTCGACGATAGTCGTTCTCAGCTCGACGATCTTAGAGAAAAATTCTCTGAGCTGAGATCGACGAACTTCAGTCACAGGTCGACGATCCTTAGACTCCACCTTCAGCATTCTAAGTCCAGACTGTTCTCTAGACTCAGGTCGACGAACTCAGTTCTCTGCTCGACGAATTCTGGAACCAGAAGACTTGTGTCGACACTTAGAGCATATGTCGATACCAACTAAGTTGACACTAGAAGCACTTGTGTCGACACCCAGATCATCAGTCAACATTGTGGAAGGGCTGTGTCGACACCACACAGAAGACTTGTGTCGACACATAGAATATCAGTCAACACACAGAATATTTGATAACTCCAGAATAGTTGCTGAACTGCAGTCGACGAACACATTTACCAGCTCGACGAACTTCAGACACAGAATAGGCAAAAGAGACAGCAGTTCAGTTTTCAGCTCGACGATCATGGAACTCAGCTCGACGAACAGAAGTCGTCTGGTCGACGAATACAACATCTCAGCTCGACGAACTGTGGACTCAGTTCGACGAATTCTGTTATCTGTTTGACGATTCCATACTTAGTTATTTTCGTCCTTCTGTCCCCACTCTAATGCGATAATTCCTGAGTAATTAATGCTCTAACATTCTCTGAATGTATCCGTTAGAAGGAGCATTAATTATGGTCTTCTCTAGGATTATTGCTTGCCGTTTTCCACGGGATAGTTGGGGAAATAAATCAATGTCGATTATTTTCAAGGCTGTCAGCATTAATTACAAAGGCATTCAAATTTTTGAAAGATAGAGAAGAAGAGAATAACAGACACGTACATACAGACAGATAGAGAGAATCAAGCATCATTGAAAAAGCTTCACACAGAGCACAGCTTACTGAGAAGCATACAGAGACACAGAGAAAAACATTCAGTCTTGAACAATCTGCTCTGTCAACAAGAAGCATTTTCTGATACACAGAAGATCTTGACCAGAAGCTCATAAGCACCTGAATAAGAAGAACAACAATACCTATATCAAGAGTCTTCTTTCTTCAAATACTCCAGGATACTTCAAAAGGACAACATCACTCTCATCTGTCAAAGAAGTTCCTGAAGATTATAGCTGGTCAAGGATTCGGTTTGAAGACCTATCACCTTGAATCTTAGCTCCTATTTTTCCCTGATCCATTATACATCTCAGGGGGAGCCATAAGCTATAATAAAATCCACAAGTCTTCTCAGTTGTATATTGAGAAAGAGAAGACAAAATCATCTCTCACCCTCACTGTATAAGGGGTTGGCATCTCCCTTCAAAAGTGATTCCTTGGTTGCAAGTCTCCTGGTCAAAAGACTTGGGTTGGTTTTTGAGCACCTGATCAAAAGCTCATTGGTGTCAGGCACCTGATCAAAAACCTGAGTGGATTCCTACCAAGGGTAGTAGAAGAGTGGATGTACCCAGGTTGGGGAACCAATATAAAATTCTTGTGTCGTTTGGTTGCCTTATTTTCTTGTGTTCTTAATGTGCTTGTGATTTAGGTTTATTATTTTCTAGTTTATTAATTTCTGCACTTTTAATTTACAGCAAAAGCTATAATAGTTGTTAATAATTTTTAAGCATACTCTATTCACCCCCTCCCCCCCTCTAGAGTATTTCAGATCTAACTCTCACTTTCAGGATCCTTCAGCAATGGATCCTTGCTCGTCGGGGGCATCTTCCTTGGCGGAGGATTCTTCAACGATAGTTCCTTGCTCGCCGCAGGAATTGAGGCCTCAGGTGTCCTCATGTCGCCGATAAGGATCCGTACCGTGTGCGCGGTCTTTATTGGTCTCCTGGCAGGAAGAGTGACGAGCGGCACGGAGCTCAATGGGGCGACATTCAGAACAGCGCCAGTACCCCCCGGTGGTGAATCTGCGAGTATCAAAGTAAAGTTAGCGAGAAACAGCAACGACCATCAATGAAGAAAAGAGTATCTCGGCAATATGACAACCTGGCAGGTCGACGACTTCAACCTGCTGCGGCACCGGTGTGGAGACGGTTTCCGGGGCCAGGGTGGAGGCGAGTTCCGGGATATCGAGCGAGCTGAGGAGGCTCGCGTCAGAGGCGGTGACATTGGGGATGTCGTCAAGCCCCAGGTCGCTGAGCAGTTGCTGCGTGCTAGCAGAGCGCGCGGGGTTGCTAGTGGAAGCCGCGACTTGTGAAGGATGTGGCGGCGAGTTATCATCACCGGAGGCGGGTTTCTTCTTGGACTTCTTAACTTTCGTCTTCTTAAGGGGGGGTAAGTCGGCGACGGCGTCTTCCTCACGCGGCCTTTTTTTCTTTGCAACGCCGAGAGCGCCAGTCAGCACGGTGATGCTGTCATGAAGAAATTTCGCAGCGTCCGACATTATGCGCGAGTTCTGAAAATCCGACTAAAAGACCATCCCCCTATTTATAGAGATCGGCAGGCAGTTACAAGAGGCGAGCAACCTAGATACTTGGCACGACAGCTCGCCGAATAAGTGTTGGATGTTTCTTTCCGAGCTCCTACGTCGCTCCGAAAGAGTGGGGATTGTGTACAACTGTATTCGTCGATAATGGACCCTACCACAGCCAAGTCAACAAGAGTCAAGGTCAAAAAGTCAAGACATGAGTCAAAGACAGCATACAAGATCGCGGAAGGCCTGGGCGAGTATAGACGAGCTCCCCTCGCATACTCGCCAGGTAGGAAACTAGGCGAGATACTCGCCTAGCTCGTGCGAGTTCCTCTGGAAGTCACCTAGTCGCCAGGGGGTGGGGTATAAATATGACCCCCCCTGGTTTTGCCGATAAATAGGACTCCAGGGGTACGAGGTGAGGCACTTGAAATCCTCAGCAGGATACGCTCTTCATTTTCGAGATACTAGCTGAGTGAGAGCAAGTCGCGACCTTGCGACTTTGCCAACTAGCTTCCCTCGTACCCAGTTCGGCCATCTTTAGTTGAGAAGAGGCTGCTCCTTTCGAGCATCAGGGTACGTGGTGGGACTTTCCTGCCGCAACATATGGGGTCTTGTTTGACCTGATTCTTCATCCTAGTCACCCTAGCCGTCTGATCTAGCTTCTGATCCGGTAACCTTAGGCGGCTTTGGTCCGAATTCTGAGGTTAGGATTTTTCCTAGCTTCAACAGTCACGTCCTTGAAGCCTTGAGATGTCTTCGCACTAGAGAGGGAGCGGAGCGAATTCCAAGCGGAGTAGCGATATAAGTCTCACGTTCTCGTCGGAAAACGTCAGAGCTCTCTCTAACATCTGAAGTTGCTTGCCTTCAAATGAGGGCATGTGGACCCTTTTATAATTTTCTAGAGGGACTTGGTGGTTATTGCGTTGGGGCAGATTTTGAGGTGACGAATATCGTCGCTCCGTTTCAGTCACCTTGATCATCAATTTTCATGAAAAGACGAAAGTGCCCTCCAGGCGGTTCAGGTGCCCAGGTAGGTTGCCTGGCGGCGTCGGCGGTCGCCGCCGTGCGCGCAGACGGCGCTTGCGTGCATGTTTATTTATGCGCGCTTGGCCTCGTTCTCATTTTGGAGCAATTTCCAACCTTTTAGGCGGCCGAGCACGGCTTGGTGTGCGCGACTCGTTTTGTGGGGTTTCATGTCTTTGGTCAAAAATTTTAACCCATCATTACTCTTATGTTTTATTTGTTCTTTTTCACTTCATCTTGATGCGGGGCAGTAGACCATGGCAGATTTGTGCGCGTGATTTCCTCCTAATTCACTTTGTCATAGACACTAAATAAACCAACATTTACATATATAAAATAGAAATTGCGGCTATTATGTAAACATATCATGTTGGTAGATTCTTCGTAATATATCCATAAAAAATATTAAATATCATAAAATAATAATAAAATTAACTTTAAATTGTAATAAAGACTCAAAAACTTGTATGCCATTTATAAAATGCTCCAAAATAGTTAATAAATAGACTATCTTAAACAACAATTATAGTCAACTCTTCATTAATTAGAATAAATAAGCTCATAAAATATTGTAAAAGTGTCAAACCGTAAATTATAGCTAGCCCTTTATATTTAAGCCTAATAATTTCGGTGATTGTTATTAACATTACAGTTTTGACTAGTTGCACTATATTTTTACATAATTTCTCATCTCTTTTGGAAATATGTCTTGTACATGCATTTTTAGGAAATGTATTCAACACGAAAGTTGTAGATCAAAGATGCATGTACAAAACGTACTTTGGAAGTACATCCAGATTTCGCGATTTTTAGAAATACGTCTTGTACATGTATTTTTAGGAAAAGTGTTCAACACGAATGTTGTATATCTCGACGAGATATACAACTTTAGTGTTGAACACTTTTCCTAAAAATGCATGTACAAGATATATTTCCAAAAAATATAAGAAATTAAGACAAAACTTACTGCGAATAGCTAAAACTGTAGTACTAATAATAATCATCATAATTTACTGACCTTGTGAGTATTTTATTGGCAATTGACAATAAAATGTTGTATTATGTGAGAACAACCCTACTGTAAGATATCACATGATACGGTTATATTTAATCTCATAATTAAAATTTAAAAAAATTCCAATAAATGAGGGTGGTCCATCCTTTTAGTGCGGTGGCCTGACAAGATTGATATGTTTTGTGGGGCCCATTCCTGCAATTCTCTCTCTCTCATGACAGTAGCGTATGGGTGCTAGCCACTGCTCACAACTTTATCAGAATCATTTATCTTACAATAATTACTATACTCGCATTTAACAGGAAAAAAACATTTTTTTAGTTCCTTCCCACCCCCTACGAAAATTTCCAACTTGCACCAAAGGATTCACACCCATGAAGAGATTTCTAGTACCAAGATGCTGAAGAAAAAGCTCAGCAATGAAATAATGGCGCAGGGCCCTTCAGCAGGGCGTGGGAGTGGTGAAACTGAAGCATGACGCTGTCGGTTGTTAAGAACTAAGTGTCTAAAATCCACTCTTCTCCTCTCAATTCTCTTATTCTGTCTAATCAAAATTTCTTTTCTTTGCTTCTCCAAGCTTTAGATTGCAGGTAGGAAACCAGAACATAAAGCACCCACTCCTATATGCGTGCTTTAGTGCTGCACTTCTATGTCAAGTCACCTTCTAATTTCCGTTTTTTATTTGCCCTGCTTTTTAACTCTCCTCCCCGATCATGTGGGTCTTCCTGTGAAATCAGGAATATGGTTCTCTGAGTTTTTGGAATGAGAAGCTGGAAAGCAGAACGGGAAAGATTGAAATAAAGAAAAAGATTAGATTGGGAGAAAGAGATCACCGGGTCAGGGTGTCAAAAATTTGGGGAAAAAATATGGATTTTAGACGGAAAGCAGAGGAAGAAGATGACGACGAGGACGTGAGCTACACCCCTCCGACCATCCGTGAGTCGGCGTTCTCGAAACCTCTTCTGCCTTCTTCCTCTTCTCTCATCTCAGGAAGAGGCGGCGCAGCTGCCGGAGGAGTTCGTAATGGCATTATGTCAGATCCGAGCTCCGGTGTGGGGAGAAAAAGTTTAGTACTGGACCCGGCGACGAGCGAAGGAAGAAGGGGAGATGTGTCAAATTCGAATTTTCCTGGGACTGGGAGCGCCGGCGAGCCGCCGGCAGTACGGTATAGAGAATGTCTCCGGAACCATGCGGCTAGCCTTGGAGGCCACGTTCTGGATGGCTGCGGTGAGTTCATGCCCTGCTCTCCTAACACCATGAAATGCGCTGCTTGCTGCTGTCACCGGAGTTTTCACCGCCGTGAGGCTGAATTCGAGCATCTTCACCACCGCCAACAGAACGGCAACAATCACTCCGGCGACGGAGGAAGAATCCCACTCCTTCTGCCGCCACCGGCGCCACAGAAAAAACAGATCCATTCCTTCTCCACGAGCCCATCCGCAGCATTGGTGGCCTTGGGCAGCAGCAGCGGGGGTGCCACAACCACAGAGTCGTCCAGCGAGGAACTCGGAATTCCTCCGGCCGCCGTGGCCGGTGGCGGCATCCATAGGCCATTCATGATGCCGTCGTCAAAAAAGAGGTTTAGAACCAAGTTTAGCTCTGCTCAGAAGGTGAAGATGATGGATTTTGCGGAGAGGATTGGGTGGAGGATTCAACGGCAGGATGATGCCGAAATGGAGAGCTTCTGCTCCGAGACTGGTGTAAGCCGTCAGGTTTTCAAGGTTTGGATGCATAACAACAAGCATTTTGTAAGAAGACAGCCGCAGCAGAGTCAGCCTCACCATATGTGAGAGAGGATGAAGATGAAGATCGGGAATTCCTTCTCAGAGAAATTATCACTGTTTTGTGCTGTTCTCCACTCTTCAAATTAACTTGTGGTGACATTTTTAGTTCCTCTCTATATATATGTTGGATGCGTGAATGTGAGAGCTGTTTATTCTTCATTTTACCCTCCATTTCTTCACCCTTTCTTCATGTTGTTCTTCTTCTTCTTCTTCACCTTCGTCTTGATTATATAATGCAGGTAGAAGCAGTTTAAATCTCTGCGTTTTCATCTTGTTCTTTTTTCATGAAGCTTTTGATGCAGAACTAAAATCTCAAGCCCCATTTGACATTTTTTTCTTCCCATGTACTCTTATCATTCATGCCTCTTTTTCTGCTCCATCTGACGCCAAATATATTAACGGCCTGCATTCAAATAACTGCTGATAATCATATATTTATTACCCAAAATCCAGAATTTGATTCAACTCAGAACTAGAAATTGATCATTCTCTATAATTTTCACAGGGCTCATTCAAAATTAAATTGATTTAAAAAAACAATTATGTACATATAATTACACGTACTGCTGTAATTAATTCAAGGATAGAGGGTTGGTGTGGCTGTCACAGCACCGCCCTTGAATTTGGTAATAACTCCCTGGACCTATGCTTCTATGTCTGTATAATAATAGTATATACATGCAACAATTCCTCTATAGTTTAATTATACATATGTTTATATTGTATTCATCTTATGGCTTGCCCGAAAAATTGAAAGTTCGGACTGTAAAGTTTTTCGGATCTTGAAATGAGCAGGAGTTATATAAAGTAAAAGGATAGATCACAGCCAGAGACACGTGCAGCAACAAGAGTTCTTTATTGATAATAGCAGTTTTCTTACAAAGCGAGACATGATTTCATCTGCATGAAAGACAACAGAACAAAAAACAAAAAGATAACTGCGGCCAGAGAACAAAGTCCGCTGAAACCGCCACAAACCGCAACTGCTGTCCGTCAGACCGTCGAGACCAGCGCACTACACTAGCCGCTCGAACACGAACACAGTCCGCAACCTCCAGAACCAGACCGCCGCTTCATAACTGCACTCCACAGATTACTATCCGCGAACTTCCCCAAGTCGCCAGCTAGAAGAAAAGCTGCTTGGTCCTATCCGCATAACCTACACAGACAATTTACTTCAACAAGCCGCGCGATCAGAAAAATCAGACCGTAGGTTCCAACGCGAGTTTGTGCTTACTGTTCTTCGATAATTATGTTGTCATCGGGGGTCCTATTTATAGGCACGAAGAGAGATGTGGTCACTGCCCTAGCTGATAGGATCACTTACCCCAGCACGCAATCAGCCTTCACCAGTCCGCCCAGTCCGCTTAGACATGCACTACAAGAAAACAGACTTTTAGCCACGACAGATTGTCGTGTCGTGGCTAAAAGTCCAAAATCGTGGCTAAAACCTTTTAGCCACGGCCTACCAACGACAAATGGGCGTGGGCAATGTGAGCGTGGCTAATAGTATTAGCCACGCTGAATCCGTGACAAATATGTTTTAGCCACGAATTTTAGCCACAAATTAAAATCGTGGCTAAAGGGCTTGTTTTCAGCAATTATTAGCCATGATTCAATTGTCGTGGCTAAACGCTCCTTCTTTGCCACGGTTCAATTGTCGTGGCTAAAGGGCCTGTAACAAACGATAATTCCTCACGTAAAAAAGATTACGCCGCACGCCGCCTGCCGACCGCCGCCCGCAGCCCGCCGCCCGCCGCCGCCCGCCCACGAGCCCGCCCGCGAGCTCAGCTTAATTCAAACATTTATTGCGGAATTAGCTATATAAACCCGAATTGATGTTTTAATTGGCAGTGTGTGACTAAAAATACCTTTTTTGCCACGAATTAGGCTTCCGTGGCTAATACTAGTTTATTAGCCACGAATAGGCAAACCGTGGCAAAAACTTTTTTATTTGCCACGAATTAGTCATCTGTGGCTAATACTAACTTATTAGCCACGAAATAGGTACCGTGGCTAATACTTCATTATTAGCCACGGTTTTTCTCCGTGGCAAAAAAAACCGTGGCTAAAGGTCATTTTTCTAGTAGTGATGGTTGATCCACAAGCCGTCCGCCTACAACACTCCTGGATAAGGACCAGTCTGCAACACCTGCGGACACCACTCCAGCTCGCAACAGACCGCCAAGTCCGTCAAGTCCTCCAAGACCGCCAAAGGTAGGCAAGGCAGTTCACAACACGACTATGAACAAGGCATCAGACCGCCAAATCCGTCGGACCAATAGCGATCTCCTGAACTCCAACTTCAGTCCGCATAGGCCGCTCAAGATCAATCTTCACGACATCCTCTATACACTAGGCCGCACCGTAGCCCGCATAGACCGCGGCCTCGAGTCCGCTATGGTGTTCGCTTAGTCCGCGCAGTCCGCGCGGTTTGCCTGATCAGCCACTTACACTTCAACAATCCACCTTGAAGTGGGAAGTGGAAATCAGCCCAAGCAAACTCCGCAACCGGGTGAACGGTCCCTTAGCTAGCGGCTTCGTGAAGATGTCTGACACATTGTCCATACTCTGAACATTGTCAACCATGAGAGATGCCTCCAACACCTTCTCACGAATGAAGTGGTGCTTGATCTCTATATGTTTGATTCTCGCGTGACAAACTAGATTATTCACCAGTTTGAGAGCACTCTTATTGTCCCCGCGGAGCAGAGTAGGACCTCGAACTTTCATATGGATGTCATACACCAATCTCCTGAGACATATGGCTTCTTGAGCTGCCAAGGACTAAGCCTTATATTTTGCTTCTGTGGTAGAGACAGACACCGAGTCCTGCTTCTTGCTGCACTAGGATACAGCTGTTGGGCCCGCCATAAAGACGTATCCAGACGTCGACTTCCGATCATCTGAATCTCCCCCATAATCAGCATCCATGTAGCCATGCAACTCGAAACCGGTGCCTCTCCTATAAAGGAGACTCATATTTGAGGTTGACTTCACGTACTTCAAAATATTTTTTGCTGCCATCAGACGAGGTTTCCGTGGTTCCGCTATGTACCGACTCACCCTGCTAACTGCATATGCAATATCCGGCCTCGTGATCGTCAGGTAGGTCAAGCTCCCAACCAGTGCTCGGAACAACAATGGATCAGAAAGAATTCTCCCCTCATCACGTTGAAGTTTCAGACCTGCTTCTAGAGGTGTAGAACTGTTTTCCCCCCTTCCATGCCAAATCATTGTGCTATCCGCTCTGTATAGCTAGTCTGGGACACAAGCACTCCGTTCTCCCGCCTCTATACCTCGAGTCCAAGGAAATGGTGGAGCTCAACCAAGTCCTTCATCTCAAATTTGATGACAAGCTCGGCCCTCAGCCTTGCTACCTCCTTTGAATTTCCGGTGACAATCATGTCATCCACATACAACAGTACGATGACCTGAAGCTCCCCCATCTTCTTGACGAACAGGCTAGAGTCTGAGTCTGAAGCAAGAAACTCGCAAAACAAGTGATATTCTGCAATCTTCCGATACAATGCTCTTAGCGCCTACTTCAGCCCGTAGAGGGCCTTCTTCAGCTTGCAGACGTAGTCTGGATGCTCTTCAGAAATAAACCCAGGCGGTTGGATCATAAAGATATCCTTATCAATCTCGCCGTACAAAAAGACATTATTCACGTCGAGCTGTCAAATCTCCCATCCATCGAACGCCGCTAAGGCAATAACCACCCGTACTGAAGTCATCTTAGCAACTAGACTAAACATCTCCTCATAATCTTCCTCATACTGTTGTGAAAATCCTCGAGCTACAAGGCGAGCCTTGTACCGCTCAATGCTGTCATCTGCCTTCTTCTTCAAATTGTAGACCCACTTAAAAGTCATTGGAGTAATGTCTTCAGGCTTAGGTACAAGAGACCATGTCTCATTCTTCTTGAGAGCAGCCATCTCTTCCTCCATAGCACAGTCCCACTCTGGCTTTCTCGAAGCATGATGGCTCCCGCTCATCCAGAGTACCAACAAAGAAACATGAGATGAAACTCACCATGTTTCCTTCTGTGTAACGAGCTGGTGGTTTCATAGTCCTCTTTGATTTACTCAAAGTTGGCTCTTGGCTAACCACCTCCTCAGATGCCTCTTCTGTACTTGCTTCTCTTCTAGACGTGCTTGAAGCATCTCTCCCCCTACTTCCAGAACCAGAAGTTTCCGCCTCTGAGCTAGACACGGCTGGAGCTCCTGGTGAAGCAGACAGCTCTATTTGAAGATTCAGAGCAACTTTTTCTTGCCCGTCAACCCTACTCTCAGGTAGTTCAACTCATGAACTCCCTTTGTAAGATGCCAGCTCATCAAACACCACATCCCGAGAGATAAAAGATCTCCGTGTCTCTGGATCCATGCACTTCCAACCCTTCTTCTCGTCATCATACCCCACGAGGACTAGCTTCCTTGCTTTCGCATCTAGCTTCTTCCGAAGAGTGTCAGGAACATGCACATAGCAGGTTGACCCAAATACCCGAAGGTGAGCAACACTTGGTTTCTCCTTGAACATCAGTTCATGAGGAGTCATCATGTTGATTCGACTTAGAGGCATCCGGTTAATAACATAAGTCGCACAAGACATTCCCTTCGCCCAGAAGGACCATGGGATACTCTTAGCATGAAGCCAGCACTTGCAAGTCTCTGTCAGATGACGGATCTTCCTCTCTGCAACTCCGTTCTGTTGTAGGGTATGTAAATAAGCAAGCTTTCTCTGAATACTGCTTTTCCTGTAAAAGTTAGAGAACTCCCAGAGGTGAACTCCCCACCATTGTCAGTCCTCAACTTCTTAATTCGCAGGCCTAGTCGACCCTCTGCGAGCTCCTTGAACTCCACAAACTTCCCGAATGCTTCTGACTTTTCTTTCATAAAATACACCGAGACATATTTGGTGTAATCATCAATTAACACCAGTATATACTTGCTGCCTCTGAGGCTTGGGGTGATAGTTGGTCCCATCAGATCCCCGTTAATGCACTCTAACAGCTCTTTACTTCTGGTTTGCAATTTATCAAATGGAAGTTTATGAGACTTACCATACTGACATCCCGTGCAAACATGATCGTCTTCGTAGGAGGACAAGCTAGGCATGCCCTTGCCCAGACCCTTCACCGTCATAGTCTCCAATTTATCCATTCCTACGTGCCCCAACCTTTCATGTCAAATGGCTGCGCTATCATTCTCCCTCATCTTATCAACAAAAGAACTTGTAGATAAAATGTACAAGTCCTTTGCTCTCCTCCTAATGTGAACAACATCAACTTTTACGGCTGATATATTTCGAAGAAATTTCACTTTTGTTGGACCAAACAAAACATGATACCTAGCGTCAACAGCATTGATCACGGAGAAGATGTTCTTTTTCATACCAGGCATATGATATACACTCTTTAGCGTGAGTGACCCTATATCACTACCTATGGAAACAATCCCTTCCTTCTTGACTGTGTGAACAGTATCATCAGCGGTAATAATAACATCATTACCTGAGTATGACTTCGATGACGAGAACTTTGACTCATCTCCAGTGAGGTGATGACCACACCCCGAGTCCACGATCCAGTCCTCCTGATAGTTGATAGGAGAAGAAGCACAAAGTGTAGCCGAGAAGGCTCCTCCCCATCCACCATCATCCTGCCTGGCATCAGGTTCCTCCTTCTCTACAGCATGCCCTAGCTGAAGATTAACTCTGCAGTCCTTTCTGAAGTGACCTAGCTTGTTGCACCTGTAACACCTGAGCCCTTCCTTCTTCTTCCCCTCAGACTTAGGAGCATAGCACCTCTCCTGTTGACCTGAAGATGAAGGCCCATCGCCTCCAGAAGGCTTCTTCTTTTTCTCCCACTTCTTCTTCTTCTCAAAAAACAACACCTCGTTCTTTCCTCCTGAGATAGACTGTAATGTCCTGATTCGCACTAGGCCCCTCGTACACGTTTTGAGTCAGGAGAGTTGACTTGGGTTCAGCGGAGTGCTGGCAACTGGGCTGCACTTGTAAATGGGAGAAAAATCAATCCAGAATAGGACACAGGTAGAGACACGGGCGTGTCCATACCCGTGTATGTGAGGCCGGCTCTCGAGTCGACGACTCGAGTATGTCCAGAGAAGGACACGGGTAGTGACACGGGAGTGTCACTACCCGTGTGCATGGAGACACGGTAAGGACACGACGTGTCCCTACCCATGTGTGTCGAGTGGAGCTCGACGAAGTGTTCCCGAGAAGGACACGGGTAGAGACACGGGCGTGTCCCTACCCGTGTGTGTTGAGTGGAGCTCGACAAAGTGTTCCCGAGAAGGACACGGGTAGAGACGCGGGTGTGTCCCTACCTATGTGTGTCGAGTTGAGTTCGTCGAGGCGTGTCCAGAGAAGGACATAGCCAGAGAACACTGCCGTGTCATGTGGACATGGGTAGGGACATGGGTGTGTCCCTACCCGTGCCAAGTATTAAACCGACACTTAAACTGTCATTAATGCTTCGCCCGAGCAGGACACGGATAAGGACACGGGCGTGTCCCTACCCGTGTCACTTTTCACAAATAAGGGTTGTGAGAACCCTAGCCGTTATCACTCCTCATTCCAGCTATTTTTCTGAGAGAACTTCTGTAGAGAGGGAGAAACTGCTGGAGCAAGTCCTAGAGGAGAAGATCCGCCGCCGCCGTGAAGAAGAAGTTGCTGCCGAGAAGAGTCACAAAGATCCATGGCCGGAAATAGTGGAAACACCGAAAATGAGGTGAGCTTCCTCCCATCTCCCTTGGTGCAAGATTTGTAGATATCTAGGTGAGATGTCGACTCAAAAGTGTCTAGACTTGCGAGATGATGATTTCTCTAAGAAGAGACTGTTCTAGGGCTTGTGCTCTAAGGTTAGTGGTGTCTTCAACCTCTCCAACCTTCTATGTGAAGATGGGGGATGGTTTCATGAAGAGTCATGGCCTCATGAGGGTGAATAAGGGAGGAGGAATTTCTGGAGGTGATTTTGGAAGATCGACTTGAGGAGGAAGATGAACCGATGATGTTCATTCCGCCTGAAGATGCATGCAGAATCTGTGTTCTGCACGCAATGATTTTCTTGGCCATTTTAAGGTGTGATATGTTCAGATCTGGGATTTCGACTAAACACAAAAGTTGAAGTGCTTGAAAATACCTTTCTAACGAGTGGTTGCACGACTTCGGGCGAAGTCTGTAGCCACGGGAAAGTCTGAACGAAAATGACATCCGATAAATCCTGCATGCAGAAATTGTGTTCTGTACGCAGCGAACTTCAAGACCGATTTTAAGTATGATACTATTGAATCTGGTTGTGGTCTGAATATGAAAGTTGTAACTCATGGAAAGACCTTTCCATCGAGGGTTTACACGCCTCCATGGGATTCCTATAGCTTCAGGAATCTCCGGTCGAAGTTGTTGTCCAGATTTATTCTGCACTTAAATTCTGGGTTTGGTATAACATGGATTTGGATTCGGTGGATTCAATGTTGCAATTAACTTGAGGTTTGGGTGAACTCTTTTATGTTAATCATCTTAGTTCTATAATTGATGAAGTTTAATAATTGCATCCCATGAAATTGATTTGTGAAGCGAAACACACTTAAACGGAACGATTTGATAGAAATTGGTAGACTAATATAAATGCGCATCATGTTTATAATGTGTTGAAATCATATGGAATGACATGTAGGAAGATAATATATGGCCATGTGAATAATTGTTTAACGGATTGAATTTAGTAGTCCAATGCTTAGAGTGTCGTCTCCCTACGGGTAGCATTGTGGAAGGGTGTAAGTGCGGTGTTGACCGTCACTAGTTGGGATTGCGTTGAGATGAGTCAAAGTCGGACGGTTAGGCTTGGTCCTCGGTGTTCATTTCCCGGGGCTCCTTCCGTGTTGAGTGGATGGTTGTGCTTGGTCCTCGTACTTTCTCCGAGGCTCCTTCCATGCCACGGTGATGTGGAATTACATGCGGTGTGAGTCGACACGCGGTGTCGTAATCCTGGGTTAAGGATAGTGTGGCAGGTCTACGGGCTCGCCGATCGTCACACCGACAGGAGTTGACAGTTAGACTTTGGGCGGTTGGGCTTGGTCCTCGGTGTTCACGTCCCGGGTCTCCTTCCGTGCCAAGTGAACGGTTGGGCTGGGTCTTCGTGCTTACTTCCGAGGCCCCTTTCGGGTCACACAAGGCCAGTTCGGGGCTTGGTTCTCAGTGCACATCTACCCGAGAGTTTCGCTGGGCCATAGTACGCATGGGCTCCATTGTTGTGTTCTTAGCGTTGTGGCATACGGAGGCCTACGTGAAGTAATGTGGATGCCCGCTTAGTAGTAGAGATGCCCGCTCTACTGTCACCATCTGGCCACGGCGGTTGATGCCTGAGAGGTTAGCTACCTTCTCGAAAAGTGGGAACTACAAGTCTGTGTCGACATAGCGATTGCATGTGTGTGATCATGGGTGAGTCATTGCATAGCATACATATCATCACATTACATTGCAAAACAAGATCCTCGTCGTATAAGTTTGTATGGGCACTCCTATACGATGAGTTACTTTATGTAAACCGATCCTTAACTTATAAGCTTGTATGAGCATCCTTATAAGTTAAGTTACTTTCCTACTGTAGTTACATGTACTTGATGATTGTTATATCTCTTATAGAATTGCTAGATTAAAATGTTGTTAATCTTATTATACTATTACCACATGCTTGTACCTGTTACCTTACTTGTTATATATTGTACCCTTGTTCCTTTCTCCGCCCGGTGCCGAGGAGTCGTCGGGGGAGCGGATGTGAAGCCACTTAGTCTTTTCGACTAACAGTTGCCACGCCTTCCTTTTTAGGAGGTCACCCCGCAGGTAGAGCAACCGCAGACTATGCAGCAGGACAGCCAGGCTAGGATGACAGGGCCTGAAGTGACGGTGCCGTCGCTACCGTCGGTTACTGATGTGAGTGTTGAGCGACTCTCATGTAGCCCCGTTGGGCGTTTATTTGTTGTACTCTGATATTGTAGAAGCATGTTTTAGCTTCTTTATTTGATGTACTTTGGACTATTATGCTTGTGTGGATTTGACTTCTTGACATTATATTTTGGTTGGGTTGGCATAATTATTGATATTGGTTGTAGCCGGCGGAACAGGCGTCTTGTGGTGTAGGTTAGCTCGTGCACTAATGCTACCGCAAGGCGGCTGTTCTGGGCATAAGACCCCCTTCGTGCCGTGTTTCGGGATCCGGGAGAGGGGGGGGGGTCTTACAAATGGTATCAGTTTGCCACGATCCTCAACTAAAGAAGTCATTCATCACTGGTACCACCTCCGTTTGATTAGTCAGTTTGCGGATAGACTGACTTAGCGGAAGCAGTGGTGTGACCATATATAATTCACACTAAGTATGTCCAACTTTGACCCTATGATTAGCTAACCTGACCTTAGGTATGTATCTTTATACGTTGATCTCCTGAAGTTTGGACGACCCCAAACATGTAAAACTATTTTATAAAGTCTTGCGAGATCCCCTAGGGCAAACACTTTTGTTTATAGCAGATATTGAATCTAGCGGAGATAATAAACATGGCAGATTTCCTAGGGCAACCACTTTTATTTATAGCAGACTTGAGCTTGGTGGAGATAATGGATATGGTAAAGTGGTTGGAAGCGGGTCTTTTGGGTGTTCAGACAAGCGTTAAGAGACTCGCTGAAGGAGTAATTGAAGCAGGACGAGGACTACGAGGAAGAAATTAAACATTCGTCCTTAGTCTGCCTAAGTTTGTTCTAGGAATCTGGATTGAGCCTTCACAATTTTTGTACTTAGGCGTAGTGGTTAGTGAGAAGACGGCCTATACGCTGTTCGAGACCGGTGCCTCACACTCTTTTGTGTCTGAGGACTTCATTAAATACATGGAAGGTGTGCAATACTTCACTGGTATTGCTCGACGAGTACGCCTCCCAGACGGCTCTGAGATGATCGCAACCGCTAAGTGCGAGCTAGAGATATTCATTGGGGGAAAGGCCTTTGATACGGCTGCCACGGTCTTGAGAATGCCAGAATTTGACATCATTCTGAGCATGGCGTGGTTGGACTGGCACTTCGCAAGGATCGACTGTGCGGAGAAGCGAATCTATTCGAGACATGGAGACACCGACGTCATCTTCCAAGGTATTAGCTTCGCACCTCGTATGTTGTTATCTTCAGTTCAGGCTGTAAAAGCCCATATGAAGGGGGATGAAGTCTTCATGATCTGTTTCGAGTTGAAGGAGATGACGTTGGATATGAAAGATGTACGGGTAGTGCGGGATTTCCCCGAGGTATTTCCTGAGAAACTGTCAGGATTACCCCCGTACAGAGAAGTTAATTTTCAAATTAATCTAGTACCGGGCGCCAAGCCTGTATCCAGGGCCCCTTACCGAATGGCCCCGAAGGAACTCGCGGAGTTTAGAGTTCAACTGCAAGAACTGGTGGAGTCAGGGTTTGTTCGCCCCAGCTCGTCACCCTGGGGAGCCCCTGTATTGTTTGTCAAGAAGAAGGATGGAACCCTGCGTTTATGCATAGACTATCAGGAGCTCAATCGACTGATGGTGCGGAACACTTATCCGCTACCCCGGATCGACGAGCTGTTCGACCAACTAGTAGGAGCGCATTGGTTTTCTAAGTTGGATTTGCGCTCAGGATATTATCAGTTGAGGATACAAGAAGGGGACATCCAGAAAATGACCTTTAGCTCAAGATATGGACTGTACGAGTTCACTGTAATGTCGTTTGGGCTCACAAATGCCCCTTCGGCCTTCATGAGCCTGATGAACAAGGTGTTTGAACCTTATTTGGATATCTTCATCATTGTTTTCATCGACGACATCCTGGTCTACTCAAAGACGGAGGAGGAACATATTGAGCACTTGACCTTGGTATTGAAGAAATTAAAAGAGCACGCCTTGTTCGCCAAGTTCAGCAAGTGTGAATTCTGGCTTAAAGAGGTTGCTTTCTTGGGGGCATGTGATCAGTGGAGCAGGACTAGCGGTGGATCCGGCCAAGGTGCGTACTGTGAAGGAGTGGTCGCCCTTGAAGTCGGCGGCCGATGTGCGGAGCTTCCTTGGACTTGTCGGGTATTACCGCAAGTTCGTAAAAGGATTCTCAAAGATTGCCCTCCCTCTTACTTCCTTGACAAAGAAAGGTATGCCATTTGAGTGGACACCCCAGTGTGAAGCGGCGTTCCAAGAGCTGAAGGATAGACTTACCTCCGCCCCCATCATATCCCTCCCGTATGGAAAGGAGGGATTTCAAGTTTACACTGATGCGTCGTATCAGGGGATGGGAGCAGTATTGATGCAGCACGACCATGTAATTGCCTACACCTCAAGACAGCTGAAGAAGCATGAGATCAATTATCCAGTTCATGATTTGGAGTTGGGAGCAGTGGTATTCGCCTTGAAGGTTTGGAGGCACTATCTATACGGCGTCCACTGCGAGATCTTTTCATACCATAAAAACTTAAAGTACGTTCACACACAGAAGGAATTGAACTTGAGACAACGACGATGGTTATAGTTTTTGTACGATTATGAGTTCACCTTGAACTATCGCCCCGGAAAGGCGAACTTGGTGGCCGATGCATTGAGCATAAAGGTACCAGACTCGAGCCCAGAGTCTCGGTTGATGAGTATGGAGTTGGCTAGGATGATTGAAGAGATGGATATTACTTTGGTGTATAAGGCTCCTTCGGCAGAGTATACAGAGTACTTGGCAACCATAAGCATAGTTTGTGATATCCGGGACCGAATCCGGGCGGAGCAAGGAAGGGATGCGGCTCTGGCCCCGACAATCAAGTCAATCGAAAATGGGACCACTGGCGAGTATACACTAAAAAAGACCTCGTTTTTTTCTGCGGCCGGCTCTACATTCCCAAGGGCGGTAAAATTCAGGAGGATATCTTGAGAGAGGCACATTGCTCTCAGTATTCAGTGCACCCGGGTATTGCCAAGATGTACGTCGGCCTACGGAAGACCATGTGTTGGCCGGTGAAAGTGCAACTAGATCTGATATACTCTAGAGGGGGTGAAAAGAGTATATGGTGCTTTAAAAGTTTTTACAACAATTGTTGTAATATGTGTGAGCAGGGAAGCAAAAATAAATCTAATCACAGCACTAAGTTAACCAAAAACTAAGCACAAAAAAATCAAGGCCAGAAACAAAAATGAAAGCAAGCAAAACCAGAAGACACAAGGAAATATAGTGGTTCCCCAAACTTGGGTACATCCACTCTTCTACCACCCTAGGTAGGAATCCACTACAGGATGAGTTGATCAGGTGTCCTGGGCACCAATGAGCTTTTGATAAGGTGCTCAAAAACCAAGGCAGATTTTTTGATCAGGTGTCTTGCCACCAATGAGCTTTTGACAAGGTGCTCAAAAACCAAGTTCAAACTTTTGAAGGGAGTTTGAGAAACCCTTTATAGATAGGGGGTGAGAGAGTGATGGAAGTCTTCTCTTTCTCAAACAACTGAGAAGACTAGGGATTGATGTCAAAGCTCCCCCTGAATCCTTGAAATCTTCAGGAAGAAAGCTTTGCTGAGGGTGATAGGCCTTCAAAGGTTGAACTCCAGCAATAGATGATTTCAGCAATAGCTGAAATTTTGAGTGTCTGGAGTCTGAAATATGTTGGCCTTGAACACTTTGAAAACTACAGAGATCTGAAGATTTGAGAAAGCTTGATCTCCTTGGATGAGTGTTCTGCAGAATTCTTTGTGACAGAAGATTTTTGAATGTGTCTCTGTAATCTGTATTGTGTGTGCTCTTCTTGTTCTTTTAGAGATTCAAAAACATTCTGTCTTTTATTCTCTGGTCCAGAATAGAATATCATTCTCTGTCAATTATAGTCGTTGGCCTGCATTAATTGCATCCTTAATTGCATAATATCTTCTGGAGGAAAGTCCACAGAATTATTCCTTGAAAAATCCCTTGAAACTTGGTCCAGAAATAAATGAAAACGGCTAGCAAATCTCCGAATTAATTGCAGAATAACTCCTAACTGATTTGAATTTGAATTAAGAAATATCCTGGAAGTTATTTGAAATCGTCGAACTGAGCTCTGCTATCGTCGAGCTGAGCTCAGCGATCTGGAAATACACAGCAGCAAAATATCGTCGATCTGAGCTCAAAGATCGTCGAACTGAGCTCAGAGATAAAGATCCAAAGCATAGTCAAAATCATCGACCTGAGCTCACCGATCGTCGAATGGAGTTCGACGATATGATGAAGTTGAGCTCAGCGATCGTCGAATGGAGTTCGACGATCTTATCGAAGTTGAGCTAGACGATCGTCGATCGGAGTTCGACGAATCGTCGTGCTGAGCTCGACGATATGACTTAGTCTCCAAATACAAAATCTTGGTCTTCAGGGCAGCTTCCAAACCTAGATTTCTAACCCCTTAGACTCAATTCTAATTGACCTATTAAGCTATACAGGAGGTCAAGCAAAGGTTCCTAGAGACATAGTGATCCTGACCCAAATTAGTAACAGGGTGTTCCAACAATCTCCCCCTATTTGGGTTAGGATTACTATTTACAGACTTTGGAAAAACTTTAAATAACAACATACAATCAGAAAAACATAAAAACAACAGCTAGACATTGCAGAATAATCACAGAGATATATATATGGCATCCAGATAATCAGAAGTTCCAGAAATTGTCACCTTACAACATCATTTCTTCTCATTGCCTTTAACCATTTTAATTTCTCTGTTTGGGTTGAGGGCTTCTTTGTTGGATCTGGTGTCATCTGCTGCACCCAAATAAGTTTGCTTTTTAGGCCTGGGGACCACTGCTTCAGGATGTAATTCCATGTATCTGTCAGCATCAAAGAATTTACTGGAAGCATATCTCTCTAATCCTTTTTGTCTTTGCTCAGACATTGTTGAAATGTTGGAAGAATCTAATCCTTGTTCTCTGGCCTTTTTAGTTTGGTCAAGTGCAGCTAATTCCTTCATTTTTGCAGTCCAAGCAGCTGGATTATTTTCAGGGTCCTCAAAAGGTACAGGTGGCTCATACCTGTTGGAAGGATTGTCTTGAGGAGGCCTGGCAGACACAGTCTCTTTTAGCTTGTAGGGGAAAGGACCAGAAGTTGTATCAGAAGAACTATGTCCTCCCCTAGAATATGGGTGCTGCCTGGAGTACCCTTTAGAATATACTTGAATATCTCTCTGATTGCCCCTATATCCTCCTCTCCTAGAATGAGAGCCCCTAGATTGGCTTTCCCTATGGTAAGATCTGGCATGAGGTTGATAGGGAGCCTGACTTCTGGCTGGGGGTTGACTTGCAGAGCTTCCACCTGCACCTGCATCAGGAGGAGGTGGTGGAGGAGGATGAGAGTGCTGGAATGGGGATGAACCCTTCTCATATTTTCTCTTTTTCTTCATGGCTTTCAGCTGGTTCTTGGAATACTGCATCCAGTGTTCAATGATTGGGCAATCATGTAGAATATAATAAGGGATATCATTGTTCTCTTTGACTTTAGCAGGAGGTACCCTCTTCATAGCCTTGCTCCTTACCTTCCTTTTCCTGGCAATGGTAGCAGATGAGTCATCAGAGTCTGTTTTAAATTCATCAGATTCAGAACTCTGGTCATCATAGAGAGCATCTATTTTCTTCATCAAATCTTTCTTTAGCTGAACAGAGGCAGATGAGGCAGAAGCTGAAACAGCAGCAGCAATAGGTGTTAAGATGGTAACAGCAGGGACAACAGCTTCACTAACAACAAAAACTTGAGAGGTGATAGCAGCAACAACTTTACTGACATCAGCAGAAATAGAAACATCATCAAAATCTGCAGAAGGCTCAAATTCAGTGGCCTCTGTCATAAGAAAGTCCTTGGAAGATGGTTCAGCAGAAACATCAGAAACTTCTGCATCAGCAGTAACAACATTCTCAGGAGCAGCAGTATCAACAATCCTTTCTTCAGGAGAAGCAGCAGCAGCAATGACTGAATTTACAAAAGAGGAGATCATGCTAGGGTCACAGCAAAAGTGAGGCACAAGTGCCTTGGATAAGTCTTCTGGAGGCTGGACAACATGGATCTCTGGCAGACAGCTAAAGTAGGTAGAATCAAAATCAGATAGCAAAGACCTGAGGTCTATTGCAAGAACTGCAGTAGGAGGCACAGCAGCAGCAGCAAGAGAAGCAGAACTAACAGCAACAACAGACAGAGGGCTTGCAGAAACAGCAGCAGCAGCATCATGAAGATTCTCTTCATATGGCATCTCCCCCTGCCTAGATGCAGATACATCTGGATCAAGGCATACTGCTGTAGGTGCTGCCTAAGGGAAGAGGGAAGAGAGCCTGGCAGAAAGGGCTGCCATTGACAGGTGGAGTGGAGCCAAAGAGGTCTCCAACAGCAGAGTTAGCCTGGGGGCAAGTAACTCATACAGCCTGTCAGCTAGGGCTGAGAGGTCTACTTGCTCAAGAGCTGGAGCAAAGGTAGAAGGTATGGAAGCAGCTGAGGTTTCTGGAAGTGGAGAGCTAGAGAATGGTGGAAGGGATGGCTCAGGTGTTGGTAGGGTGGATATGTAGGATAGGGGAATGGATATGGATGGGGTGAATGTTGGTTGGTCTATGATGTGATGTAGGAGATCTTGGAATGAAGTGGAGGAGGTGGGTAATTCAGGAGGAGATGATGGGGAATCATCCATAAAGGAATCATCCAGTAGGGTGAAGGATGGAATAGAGGGGGAAGAGGTCACATCTGGTGGAGGGTAAGAGAACAGTGGGTGGAATTGGTCTTCTGGTGGAGGTAGAATGGGTTCTGGGGATGGTGTTGATGTTGGAGATGGGCTGGAGATGATGATGGTGGATGGAGCTGGAATGGTGGATGGTAGGGGTAGGGATGGAATTGGAGGAGGAGGAGAGGCAGCAACAGCAGCCAGGTCATCTGCAGGGGAAGAGGCCTGTGGAGGATTGACTCTTGGAGTCCTTGTGCCTGAAGGAGCACTGGAGGAGGGCCTGCTAGGCTTGCTTATTTGCCTGTTCCACTTTCCAAAGAGGGCACAGGTCAGTCTCTTGGAGGCATTAATATGAACTCCAGAATAGACTAGCAAGGCAGGACATCTATGCTACAGAAATACTCCAATAATTCTTCCAAAATTAACAAAACTTTTGTTTATTTTCTTTTTGATGAGGTCAAAGAAGACCTCTCCCCATTTCAGATTTTTCTTATCCACAAGAGCTCCCATGAGACAGAGCTGATGTCTGGATATTGTATCATGGGCTGAGTGCTTTGCCAGTAGCACTTTTCCCACCACATCTGCCATGAACCTGCACTCAACAGATAGGTTCCTTTTGAATAGCTTGCTAGGGTTTCCCTCTGGATGACCCATTCTGGCAAGCAGTTCAGAAAACTCATCTCCAGATAATTCAGCAGAGTCTTCTCCATTTCTCAATCCAAAAACTTCTGTTAAAATTGTGGGGGACAAGGGTACCTGAGTTCCAGCTATTGACCCAACTATGGTGCTGTTATCTTGATTATGGGCAGTATAAACCCACTCCTTGATCTCGTCTGAAGCTAGCTTGATCCTGGTGGTCATTATAGCAGTCAGATTCTGATCTTTGAACAGACCCAGTATATCTTGAAAGATCTGATCAGTCGTGCTGAAGGATTCTATGTCAATGTCAAACCCGGCATCAAACCTCATTGCAGCAAGGACAGCAACTGACACAGCCATTTGTACCTGCAAAAACTCAACAAACAAAACGACCAAGCGTAGAACTGTTTGGAGGGAAAGAAAATCCTTGCAGAGAAATCGAAAGCGCAAAAGAGAACGACGACAAAAAATGAGTTTTATATTAGGGTTCGACGCAGAATTGGAAAGATCGTTGAACTCAGTTCGACGATCGAGGCTCCTAAAGGAATCTGAAGAGACTTCAACATCGTCGATCTCTGTTCGACGATATTGGAGAGCATCGAGCTCCGTTCGAAGATCGTTCAGAGAACAAAATCATCGAGCGTCGTTCGACGATCGTTGACCGGAAGAGATAGTTCATACTATCTGAGAGACGCTGAACTCAGTTCGACGATTTCGGAAATCGTCGATCTCCGTTCGACGATCTTGGGGCAAATCGTCGAGCGCAGTTCAGAGATCAGAAAAATTCTAGACACTAAGAAAAAATCAGAATGTTTGCCTAGTCTTGGTCAATTTTTAAACTTTCAAAATCTTGGATATTATTTAAGACTTTCTTCATCTAACATTCCTAACTGATTTAGGAAGAAGGTGTGTTTCTTTTCATCCAAAGGCTTGGTGAAAATATCTCTCCTTTGTAAATCAGTTGGGATATATTGTAATTCAATTTTATTCTTTTCAACATTATCTCTTAAGAAATGATGTCTAATCTCTATGTGTTTTGTCCTACTATGGAGGACTGGATTTTGAGCTATAGAAATAGCACTAGTATTGTCACAAAAGATTTTAGACTTCTCTAAGTTGTAGCCATAGTCTAGGAGTTGGTTTTGGATCCACAAGATTTGTGAACAACAACTGCCTGCAGCCATATATTCAGCTTCAGCAGTTGAAGTTGACACAGTTGTTTGTTTCTTACAAAACCAAGAGACAAGTCTGTCACCAAGGAACTGACAAGTTCCACTGGTGCTTTTCCTGTCAATTCTGCATCCAGCATAATCAGCATCTGAGAATCCAGTTAACTCAAATGCTGAATCTTTTGGATAACAGAGACCTAGATTTGGACAACTTTTAACATACCTGAGAATCCTTTTTACTAAAGTTAGGTGTGACTCTCTAGGGCTTACTTGGAACCTAGCACATATACATGTAGCAAACATTATATCTGGTCTACTAGCTGTAAGATACAGTAAAGAGCCAATCATTGCTCTAAAAGTTGTCTGATCAACAGGTTTCCCATGTTCATCAGCATCCAATACAGCATTGGTAGACATGGGTGTTTTCATACAAGATGCCTCAGACATACCAAATTTCTTAACCAATTCATTTGCATATTTGGTTTGAGAAATAAAGATGCCTTCAGCATGTTGCTTGACTTGCAATCCTAGGAAGAAGGATAGCTCACCCATGCTACTCATCTCAAATTTAGAATGCATCAGGTTAGAAAACCTTCTGCACAATTTTGAGTCAGTAGAACCAAAAATGATATCATCTACATAAATTTGTACTAGTAGGGTATGAGACTTATGTGTTCTAATGAAAAGAGTTTGGTCTACTCTACCCCTTATAAAACCATTTTCCAAGAGAAAGCATGCTAGGGTCTCATACCATGCTCTAGGAGCTTGCTTGAGACCATATAATGCTTTGTTCAGTCTAAAAATATAATCAGGATAAGTTGGAGAGATAAAAGCTGGAGGTTGTCTGACATAAACTTCCTCTTTGATGTCTCCATTTAAGAAAGCACTTTTGACATCCATCTGATATACTTTGAAGCCTTTGTGAGCTGCATAAGCTAGAAATATCCTGATGGCTTCTAATCTTGCAACAGGTGCAAAAGTCTGGTCGTAGTCGATTCCTTCTTCTTGAGAGTATCCCTGAGCAACTAGTCTTGCCTTGTTCCTTATAATTACTCCTTGATCATCCAGTTTGTTTCTGAATACCCATTTTGTTCCAACAATGGAATGATCCTTAAGCTTTGACACTAGTTCCCATACTTTGTTCCTTTCAAATTGATGCAACACCTCTTGCATTGCAATGATCCAGTGTGGATCTTGCTCTGCATCTTGAATGGACTGAGGTTCAATTTGAGATAGGAAGCAGGTGTGCAATAGGTTTTGGTTGACCTGATTTCTGGTTTGCACACCAGCTGAGATTTCTCCAATTATTTGGGAAATTGGATGGTCTCTTGATGTTACTAAATCAACAGGGGGTGTTGATTGTTCACCAGCCTGTGTTGTTGTTTCCTCTTGTGGTACAACAACTGGCTCTTCAAGTTGTGCTTCAATATGTTGAGCATTCCCTTCATCTTCACTGCTTTCATCCTCTTGAGTAACCTGTAGCCTGTTCAAGTCTTCAACTAGAGAATGTTTCTGCAAAGGTTCTATGGTAGAAGAAATCTTCTCCTTGAAAGACATGTTAGATTCATCAAAAGAAATGTGAACAGATTCCTCAATTTTCAAAGATGATTTATTATAGACCCTATAGGCCTTGCTGATCATGGAGTATCCCAGAAACACTCCTTCATCAGCTTTGACTTGAAATTTTGCTAAATATTTCTTGTCATTATTGTGAATGTAGCAAATACAACCAAAGACTCTAAAATAGTCAACTTTAGGTTTCTTACCTTTGAGTAATTCATAGGGAGTCTTTCCCTTTAGTTTATGTATCAGACTTCTGTTCAACACATAGTTGGAGGTGTTCACTGCCTCTGCCCAGAAGGATAGAGGTAGATAAGCATCTGACAACAATGTAGTGGCAGATTCAATAAGGGTTCTTTTTTTCCTTTCAGCTACCCCATTTTGTTGAGGAGTTCTAGGAGCTGAGAAAGTATGCTTGATCCCTTCACTCTGACAGAGCTCTTGCATAAGAAGAGAATCAAACTCTGTCCCATGATCACTTCTGATCAGGGCAATGTGAGTATTGAACTCAATCTGTATGCATTTGAGAAACTCTGTCAGACACTTAAAGTTATCAGACTTCTTCCTTAGAAAGAACACCCAAGTGAATCTAGAGAAGTCATCTACAACTACTAAAGTGTAGGATTTCCCTCCTAGGCTTTGTACTGTGATGGGTCCAAAAAGATCCATGT
This sequence comes from Platanthera guangdongensis, assembly GCA_039583875.1. Taxonomy (NCBI): domain Eukaryota; kingdom Viridiplantae; phylum Streptophyta; class Magnoliopsida; order Asparagales; family Orchidaceae; genus Platanthera; species Platanthera guangdongensis. The sequence continues at coordinate 57,996,854 of CM077166.1, read as the reverse complement.
GTAACAGATACAATATCCTAGGTGAATCACTCTTATTAAGTGACGTAAAGCTGTTTTTAGTTTGCTTGCCTAATTGACAAGCCCTGCAGAGTCCTTCCTTCTTGAAGGGACCAGAAGGTAGTCCTCCAATAAGGTTGTCCTTGGATAGCCTAGCAATAGTTCTAAGGTTTAGGTGTCCTAATCTCTTATGCCATAAAATATTTGCTCTACAGACAGAGTTGAACAAGCAGATATCTACATCAGTTGAAAGAAAGTCTACTAGATAGATGTTACCTTTTCTTTTACCTGTCAACATAGTTGTGTTGTCCTCTGACTTGATTTTGCATAAGGCTTTGCTGAAGGTCACCTGGTAGCCTTCATCACACAGTTGACTGATGCTGATTAGGTTGTGCTTCAGTCCTTCCACATAAGCTACTTTCTTGAAAGTTACTGAACCAATCTGCACTGCACCATATCCTTTAGTCTGTCCAAAGTTTGAATCACCAAAGATAACTTTGGGTCCAAGCTTGGCTCTGAAGGATGTGAGGTTGTCCTTGTTCCCTGTCATGTGCTTAGAGAACCCACTATCCAAGTACCATTGCTGGTTAGATGCTGGATAGGTCTTCACCTGCACATGAGACAATTCATTTGTTTTTGACCCAGTTTACCTTGGGCCTAGGTTGATAACCTTTAAATTCTAAAATGAAAGACATCCCAGGCTAACTCTTATATCCTTCAGGATGATATCTCCTTGGAGGTAAAATCCATTCAGTATAAGGGTTAGAGATTTGGGATGAAGGACCCTTAGGATTCAATTTTGATTTGCCTTTGAAAAATTTTCCAGAGCTCTGACCTCTGTTCGACGATCTTGGAGCTGCGTTCGACGATCTTGGGTCAGATCGTCGAGCTCCGTTCGACGGTCGACTATGGGTGAGGTCAGGTATTTGAGATCGTCGACCTGCGTTCGACGATTTTGGCTGAGATCGTCAATCTGCGTTCGACGATTGTGCCTGAGATCGTGGAGCTGCGTTCGGCGATCGTCGATCTCCGTTCAACGATTGTCGAGCTCCGTTCGACGATTTCTGCTGGGACTTAATTTTCTGAGGCAGATCAGAATTTTTCCTAGAAACCTCTACAACTCCCTTTTGCTTGTCAGAAATGAATTTGATGGGAGTTGTTAGGACTATAGGTTGGCTGGATGAAGCACCCAAGCCCAATGTACTGTTAAATCTAGAGTTCACTGTGCTTGTGATGTCCATCAGCTTGATGCTTCTCCCATTAAGGGATTCTTCAAGCTTCTTGGCCTCAGAGAGCTCACTTTTCAGTGAAGCTATCTGTTCCCTACAGCACCCCAACTCCTGAGAGAGTTTGAGGTTTTCTGACTTTAGAGCATTGTGTTCAGATAACTGATTTCTGAGAGAGATAATCTCTTTCTCAGACTTTATCAGGTCTAAACACAGTGCTTTAAATTCAGATTTAAAATCTTCTGAACTAAAATCAAAAGAGCTAATTACCTGATCTTCTTCAGGTTGAGTCTCTGAGTCCGACTCTGACTCTTCTTCCTCTGAATTGTGCTGTGAGGCATTAATTGCCATCATGCAGAACTCCTTTTCTTCTGCATCATCCTCATCATCACTGGAGCTGGATGAGGCTTCTGACTCCTCTTCTGTCTCACTCCAGGATTCAGCAACAAACCCTTTTCTTGTATGCTTATTTTTGTTTGAGGAAGGTTTGCCATTGCCATTCCTTTTGGAGTCTTTCTCCTTTCTTCTTTCTTTTCTGTCCCTTCTGTCCTTGTTCTTGTTCTCTGGACAGTCAGGAACTATGTGCCCTGGTTTCCTGCAACCAAAGCAAATAATGTCTTTATTATTGCTAATGGACTTGTCATACCTTGGCTTATCCTGCTCCTTGTATGATCTTCTTCTGAAGTCCTTTCTGGCCATCTTGTAGAATCTTTTGGCCAACAAGCTGAGTAGTTCATCATTGCCTGTGGCTTTATCTTCAGGCAGATCCTCAGTTGCCTTGAATGCTATGATCTTCTCTTTTCTTGTGGCCGGTGAGGCAGCCTTCTGTTCTTCCTCTCTATTCTTGATGAGTAGCTCATAAGATTTGAGCTTACCCAATAGAGCTTCAGTGGTAATCTCATTTAGACTTCTGGCATCCTTAATTGGCCAGATTCTTGAATCCCAAGTGCTAGGGAAGCACATTAGGATCTTGTCATTAAGTTCTGTTAGAGAGATCTCTTTGTACAATGTCCTGAGTTCACTGACAATTAGACTTAGCATGTTGTACATGTCTCCCACTGACTCAGTCTCTCCCTTCTTGAAGTTCTCATATTGAGAGATGATATGGGATCTTCTATCCTTTCTCTCATCAGCTGAGCCTGAGACTATTTCTGAGAGCTTGTCCCAAATTTCCTTGGCTGAATTACATTCAGCTACCTTTTGAAATATGTCATCTGACATTGTCTGGGCTAGAATGTTCATAGCCTTAGCATCAGCTACTTTCCATCTCTTGATATCAGGATCTGTTCCTGATGGAGGTGGCACAACATTTGTGCTTGTGTTCTCTGGGGGTCTTGGACACACTGTCAAAACAGAGTTAAAGATATCTTCGTCAATAGAATTCATGTAAAGCCTAATCCTTGCTTTCCAAAGTGCAAACTTGGAAAGATTGCACACTGGAGGTCTAGTGCTAGCATAATCTTTGTTTTGGGCCATGATTTGTACAAACAAAATCTAATAATACGCTACAAAAGAAGAACAAATCTAGTTTGGGATCTTTGGGTTCAGGTGTTAGCCAGTACAACCAATCATGTATGGTATGTTTAACCAACCTCTCTTTGATACCAATTGAAAGTGCAACTAGATCTGATATACTCTAGAGGGGGTGAATAGAGTATATGGTGCTTTAAAAGTTTTTACAACAATTGTTGTAATATGTGTGAGCAGGGAAGCAAAAATAAATCTAATCACAGCACTAAGTTAACCAAAAACTAAGCACAGAAAAATCAAGGCCAGAAACAAAAATGAAAGCAAGCAAAACTAGAAGACACAAGGAAATATAGTGGTTCCCCAAACTTGGGTACATCCACTCTTCTACCACCCTAGGTAGGAATCCACTGCAGGTTGAGTTGATCAGGTGTCCTGGGCACCAATGAGCTTTTGATAAGCTGCTCAAAAACCAAAGCAGATTTTTTGATCAGGTGTCTTGCCACCAATGAGCTTTTGACAAGGTGCTCAAAAACCAAGTTCAAACTTTTGAAGGGAGTTTGAGAAACCCTTTACAGAGAGGGGGTGAGAGAGTGATGGAAGTCTTCTCTTTCTCAAACAACTAAGAAGACTAGGGATTGATGTCAAAGCTCCCCCTGAATCTTTGAAATCTTTAGGAAGAAAAGCTTTGCTGAGGGTGATAGGCCTTCAAAGGTTGAACTCCAGCAATAGATGATTTCAGCAATAGCTGAAATGTTGAGTGTCTGGAGTCTGAAATATGTTGGCCTTGAACACTTTGAAAACTACAGAGATCTGAAGATCTGAGAACACTTGATCTCCTTGGATGAGTGTTCTGCAGAATTCTTTGTGACAGAAGATTTTTGAATGTGTCTCTGTAATCTGTATTGTGTGTGCTCTTCTTGTTCTCTTAGAGATTCAAAAACATTCTGTCTTTTATTCTCTGGTCCAGAATAAAATATCATTCTCTGTCAAGTATAGCCGTTGGCCTGCATTAATTGCATCCTTAATTGCATAATCTCTTCTGGAGGAAAGTCCCCAGAATTATTCCTTGAAAAATCCCTTGAAACTTGGTGCAGAAATAAATGAAAACGGCTAGCAAATCTCTGAATTAATTGCAGAATAACTCCTAACTGATTTGAATTTGAATTAAGAAATATCCTGGAAGTTATCTGAAATCGTCGAACTGAGCTCTGCTATCATCGAGCTGAGCTCAGCGATCTGGAAACACACAGCAGCAAAATATCGTCGATCTGAGCTCAAAGATCGTCGAACTGAGCTCAGAGATAAAGATCCAAAGCATAGTCAAAATCGTCGACCTGAGCTCACCGATCGTCGAATGAAGTTCGACGATATGATGAAGTTGAGCTCAGCGATCATCGAATGGAGTTCGACGATCTTGTCGAAGTTGAGCTAGACGATCGTCGATCGGAGTTCGACGAATCGTCGTGCTGATCTCGACGATATGACTTAGTCTCCAAATACAAAATCTTGGTCTTCAGGGCAGCTTCCAAACCTAGACTTCTAACCTTTAGACTCAATTCTAATTGACCTATTAAGCTATACAGGAGGTCAAGCAAAGGTTCCTAGAGATATAGTGATCCTAACCCAAATTAGTAATAGGGTGTTCCAACAGCCGGGAATGAAGAAGGATGTCAGATATTTTGTTACACACTGCGAAGCCTGTCAAAGGGTGAAGGCGGAATACAAGAGCCCCGGTGGTTTGCTACAGTCGTTGCCCATCCCTGAGTGGAAGTTCGAGGATATCTCCATGAACTTTGTCCATGGGTTAACTCGCTCATGCTCAGGGAATGATTCGGTGTGGGTGATCGTGGATCGACTGACGAAAGTTGCCCGGTTCATCCCTATGAAGAAAGAGGCTCACGTGGATGTCTTGGTGCGCCTCTTTGTGGAGCAGTTCGTACGGTATCATGGCGTGCCTAAGACAATCATTTATGACCGGGATGGTCGTTTCACCTCAAAGGAGTGGAAGGCGGTACAGGCATATTTGGGTTCGCGTCTTACCTTTAGCACCGCATTTCATCCTCAGACGGACGGGCAGTCTGAGAGGACCATCAGAACACTGTAAGATTTATTGAGGTTATGTGTGTTGGATAAAGGGGAGCCATGGGAAAGGCTCTTAACACTAGTAGAATTCTCCTAAAATAACAGTCATCAAGCTAGCATCGGCATGGAGCCCCATGAAGCCCTTTACGGAAGAAGGCGTAGACCCCCCTTGTCTTGGGTACAAGATGAACACCCGAAGGCGTTGGGAATTGAGTATATTGATGATACAGATGAGGTGGTTAGACTGATACGGGATCACATGTTGGAGGCTCAAAGTCGGCAGGCGAAGTATTATAATGCGAAGCACCGGATGGTGGAGTTTCAAGTGGGTGATAAGGAGTTTCTGAAGATTCGGCCGATGCATGGAGTGTCATGGGTGCGTGGTGTGAAAAAGCTCAGCCCAAGGTATGTTGGGCCTTACACTATACTGGAAAGGATTGGCCCATTGGCCTATCATTTGGAGTTACCGCTAGAGCTAGAGAATCTCCACGACGTGTTCCATGTGTCGTCGCTTCAAAAGGCGTTGTTGCGGCCCGATCAATATATCCCCACTACTGATGGTGCAGTGGCGACCGATAGGTCTGTGCGATTGGAGCCGGTGTGGATCGTAGATAACGAGACAAGAATATTGCGCCGCAAAAGTGTTCCTTTGGTAAAGGTGCTATAGTTTAATCATGGGAAGGAGGAGTATACATGGGAGCCGGTGGACATGATGCAAAAACGCTACCCGGAATTATTTCCTCAAGGTAATTTTGTTTAAAATCATATTTTATTTTCTGTATGCTTTTCTCCCCGTAGCCTTAGCCTGATTTCGGGGACGAAATCTTTTTTTTTGTTTATAGGATTTGTAACGTCCCGATTCTCACTAGGCCCCTCGTATGCGTTTTGGGTCAGGAGAGTTGACTTGGGTTCAGGGGAGTGCTGACAACTAGGCTGCACTTGTGAATGGGAGAAGAAATCAATCCAGAATAGTACATAGGTATAGACACGGGCGTGTCCCTACCCATGTGTGTGAGGCCGGCTCTCGAGTCGATGACTCGAGTATGTCTAGAGAAGGACACAGGTAGTGACACGGGCGTATCATTACCCGTGTGCATAGAGACACGGTAAGGACACGACGTGTCCCTACCTGTGTGTGTCGAGTGGAGCTCGACTAAGTGTTCCCGAGAAGGACACGGGTAGAGACACGGGTGTGTCCCTACCCGTGTGTGTCGAGTGGAGCTCGATGAAGTGTTCCCGAGAAGGACACGGGTAGAGATACTGGCGTGTCCCTACCCGTGTGTGTCGAGTTGAGTTCGTCGAGGCGTGTCCAGAGAAGGACACGGACAGAGAACACGGTCATGTCATGTGGACACTGGTAGGGACACGGGCGTGTCCCTACCCGTGTCGAGTATTGAACTGACACTTAAACTATCATTAATGCTTCGCCCGAGCAGGATACGGGCATGTCCATACCCGTATCACTTTTTGTAACAACCCCATTCGTTCATATGGTATATTCTAGAAGGTCCGGCTGGGGCCCCACAGTATATATCACAAAATAAACGGTGAAGGTACCGGATGATACCAGAGTAGCGCATCGTACCTATCACAAAGCATTCTAGCGGAAGCCTATCCTACAACTTGAACTCATGAATGTCCAAATATAAAACTCCACATTTTATACGATATAGGAATGTCTTACAACAAGTACAAATAGTTGGCCTTAGGGCCTTACATGGCTGTCAAACAGTGGCCTAAAAAAATTGGCGCGCAGGCCGGCCACATGAAAAGAAAACACACAAAAGCAACACATATAGCCTTCGAGGGCTAGCAGCAGTAGCAGCAATAGTATCAGGAACATCAGCCTTTACGTGTCCCGCTTGGCTCTCCAGCACTTGTACAGGGACAATCCACCCAACGGTGGCAAACAAAAGCAACGGTCAACGTTCAGCTGACCAAATTATAACGACCCTACCCCTTTTCTCGGGGCAGCGGTAATCTTCCCTGCAGGCATATCATATCATAGTATGACAATATATCTCATCAAAATGTGCTTTCACGCACATAAGCCATCACAACCGTTCGCCACCCGGCCCAACGGTCCGTGCACTCAGGGCACATTCTTGGTGTTCTGGCAAAGCTCTTGCCCACCACCGTATCAGGGTCATCACCCAACGGTCAATCTCTTGAGCATTTACTCCATGTCGTGCAGCCGGAGTTAGTATTCCTACACCGGGATGGCCTGTAGCCCCCCATTGTGTCATGGCACGCAGGACGAAGACTCTTGCTATGTGCTCCAACATACCACACCTTTTGGTCTCACGTCGGACGGACATAGCGCAGGTCGGAACCTCCACCCCCCGTTGCTCAAATCGCCTTACCTTCTCCGAGTACAGCGTACTCATGGCTTAATCAAAGGCACGGGTCGGTCTCACCAATCCTGTTCTTGGCATGCAAGCCTGGGTATTTCTCGATACCCACTTCCTTAGCACAACAGCGGGTTTTTCCTGGGCCTCCCAGTACTTCCTGTGACTCTATTCACAGGTGGACACCGCACAATCACAAATGTCAGGGGTCTTTCCTAGCTACCATGCCAGTACTTCCTATTACTCGCTTCACAGGTGGACACCCTACGACATCAACCATCACAAAGGGCCTTTCCTGGTCACACACCAGTACTTCCCGTGCCTCAGTCATAGGTTGGCCCCAAAACATACCACGGCTATTTTTCTGGGCTACCACTCCAGTACTTCCTGCTACTCCTTTTCGCAGGCATAACCCGTTGACACCTAAAACTACATGTTTATCACGGAGACTTCTCCGGTTCGTATGCAACATCACCAATCCAGACCAATCTGTCCAGATGGGCTTCACACAACATGCCTATTCTGTACTCCATTTCCGGATTTATATGCCAACAAAGGGGATTTCATGAATCACCCAAACGACTCCCAAAATCAGCCACCTCTTGGTGGGGGAATCACAAAGATATGCCAAAAGAAGCCTTCACATTTCTAGGAAGAAAAGTCGCTACCCTTGAAGACCGCTTCGGTGCCATGACCTCAAAGCTTGCTTGAAAGACTCGTAAGAGTGTTTCCTCCGCAACGCCGGCTTCAGATCTCTTGTCGGTAAACCGCAACACCACCAGCAGCAGCTCTTCCCCTTCTTCCTTCTTCTTCATCTCCTTTCTATCTTAACTTGAAGAAAGATAAAGGCTAAGTACAATGAGAATAAATTCTCAGATTTCGGCCTTTAGGAAAAGAGGAAAGAAGCTCAGCCTTTGGATCCAGGCTGAAGGAATGGACGGCCACGATTTTGCCAAAAACACTGATTTTGACCTGACACGGCCTGTGACACGCCCGTGTCCCAGGCCGCGTGCCTCAAGAGGTGGTCAACCGACCTATCTAGACCAGTGACATGCCCATGGAACACGCCCGTGTCATGGGCTGTGTCACCCAACACGCCTTCGGACACGCCCGTGTCTGTGGCCGTGTGCCTGGGCGAAAATAATCCAAAACATCCCAAGACTTCACACAGCCTGTGACACGCCTGTGTCCCAGGCCGTGTGCCCAGACACGGCACGAAAACACGCCCTGTCAAAATCCTTCGTCGGGCTGAGTTCGTCGACTTGATTTGACACGCCCTGTGATACGCCCATGTCACAGGCCGTGTGCAACCTCTCGACACTCGACACTCGACACTCGACACTCGACGATCGTCGAGCACACGACACGGTCGAGGACACGCCCGTGTCCAGGGCCATGTGCCCCCTCTCGACACATCATCGAACGAAAAATCGTCGACACCAAACCCGATAGTCGACTCGGCCTCGACACGCCCTGCGACACGCCTGTGTCGCAGGCCGTGTCCGCTGCTCAACGACCGTCGACTCCAAATTTCGTCGACTTCGCAGCCAACTCGTCGACCCCAGCTTGACACGCCCTGGGACACGCCCATGTCCCAGGCCGCGTCACCCAAAAATTTCCTGTTTGAGAAAGTTGGGCTGTTACAATCCTCCCCTCCTACAAGAAATTTCGTCCTCGAAATTCAGACACAGGAATGCAACAGTAACCAGCAAGAAAAATGTTACAACATGCAAAATTTATGTTACAACATCCTCTCTATAGATTACAAAAACAGCTCAGGGAACTCTTCTCGCATGGTTTGCTCTCGCTTCCATGTCAGTTCTTCACGGCCGCAATTGTCCCATCGGACTTTTACCATGCCGACTGTCTTGTTCCGCAACTGCTTCTCGGCTCGATCTTCGATCTGAATGGGTCGCACTTTCATTGTTAGCCCATACTCCACCGGCACACGATCATCCGCGATCACTTGAGCTGGATCGTTCACGGCCTTCCGAAGCACCGAGATGTGAATTAACTCATGTAATCCACCCAAGTCTGTCGACAGAGCTAGCCGATAAGCCGCTTTGCCAACTCACTCAACCACTTCAAAAGGACCCAAATATCTTGGACTCAACTTTTTCAATCGTCGAATCCTGGAGACACCTTTGAATGGTTTGATCTTCAAGTAGACCCAATCGCCAACCGCAAATTCCACGTTCCGGTGCTTGGCGTTGTAGTACTTCGCTTGTCGATCTTGAGCAATAAGCAATCTTTCTCGAATAACCCGTATGGTTGAGTTTGCTTCATAAACCTCATTTGGTTTAAAAATCTGAGCTTCGCCCGCTTCTACCCAAGCCAAGGGAGTACGACACTTCCTTCCATATAACGCTTCATATGGTGCCATCCCAATGCTCGCCTGGTAGCTGTTATTATATGCAAACTCTACCATATAGAGATGATCTTCCCATCTCTTTCTGAAGTCAAGGGCGCACATTCGGAGCATGTCCTCCATTGTTCTGTTGGTACGTTCAGTTTGGCCATCCGTTTGGGGATGAAAGGCCGTACTGAAAGTCAACTTCGTGCCCAACAGTCGGTGAACTAGCCTCCAATCATTCGACGTAAAGCGCCCATCTCGATCACTTACGATGCTCCGAGGAACACCGTGAAGCCGTATAATCTGGTCAACATATAACTTTGCCAAACTTTCAACTGAATCATCCCGCCTGTTCTGGAGAAAATGTGCCACTTTCGTTAGCCGGTCAACAATCACCCAAATGGAATCATTTCCTCGCTGCGATCTCGGCAACCCGTGCACAAAATCCATGGAAATATCATCAAATTTCCACTCTGGGATCGGTAGTGACTTAAAATAACCGCCCGGCTTTTGACATTCCACCTTCACCATCGCACATGTTTGGCATTTAGAGACATAAAGGGCAATATCTTTCTTGAGCCCTGGCCACCAGAATAGCTTCTTCACATCGTTGAACATCTTCGTGCTCCTGGGATGAATGAAATACTTGTGTAATGCGGTTCATACATCAGTTCTTCCCTCAATTTCCCCACATTCGGGACACACAAACGGCCTTCTTTTCGCAAAAGACCGTCATTCCAGGTGAATTTTCCCTCTGGCCCTTCATTCACATAGCGTAAGAGATCTTCATCCAACTCCGTTGCCCGTCGAACTCGGTCTGCAAGGTCACATTGCACCTCAGTCCAGTTCAAACATGTAGTGGTAGTGAAATTCTTGTCAACACAACAAATCTCCAACGCTTCCAACTCCTGGATAAGACGTTCATCATGCCTTTGTAACCAATTTACTCAAACCGAAACCCGCCGACTCAAGGCATCTGCGACAACATTCCCTTTCCCGGGTGTATAGTGAATCTCAAAAGTGTAGTCCCCAAGGAACTCCAACCACCTTCGTTGTCGCATATTCAAGTCTTTCTGCTCCAATAGGTACTTTAGGCTCTTGTGATCTGTATAGATCTCCACCTTCACTCCATAAAGGTAGTGTCTCCACAACTTGAGTGCAAAAATCACCGCCACTAGTTCCAAATCATGGACGGGATAATTTCGCTCGTACACCTTCAGCTGGCGTGAGCCATAAGCAATAACCTTTCCATTCTGCAGAAGAACGCAGCCTAAGTCGCTCCCTGAGGCATCACTATAAATCACAAATCCATCGGTTCCCCTTGGCGAAGATAACACCGGCGTCGTGGTCAACCGAATCTTCAGCTCTTCAAAAGCTCGTGCGCACTCTGGTGTCCAAACGAACTTTTGATCTTTTCGCGTCAATGTGGTTAGCGGCAAAGCGATCCGCGAGAAGTTTTCCACAAATCGTCTATAGTAGCCCGCAAGTCCAAGAAAACTCCTGACCTTGGCCACGGAAGATAAGATTGGCCACTCCTGTATGACCCTTATCTTCGCTGGATCCACTGCAATGCCCGCTCCACTCACCACATGGCCTAGAAATGTCACCGACGATAGCCAAAACTCGCACTTCGAGAACTTGGCATAGTGCTGATTTTGCCTCAATGTGTTCAACACCAACCGCAAGTGAATCTCATGCTCAGCTTTCGACTTCGAGTACACCAGGATATCATCAATGAACATAATCACAAATAGATCCAAGTACTCACGAAAAATACGGTGCATCAAATCCATAAACACCGAGGGCGCATTGCACAGTCCAAATGGCATGACTGTGAACTCATAGTGCCCGTAACGCGTTCCAAATGCGGTTTTGGGAATGTCACCTTCCTGAATTCTCAACTGGTAATAACCAGACTTCAGATACAACTTCGAATAGACGGTCGAGCCCACCAGCTGATCGAATAACTCATCAATCCGGGGTATCAGATACTTATTCTTCTCGGTCAGCTTATTCAGTTCATGGTAATCGATACACAACCGCAACCCACCGTCTTTCTTCTTTACAAAAAGCACAGGCGCGCTCCAAGGTGACATACTTGGGCGTATATAACCTTGCTCCAGCATTTCTTGCAGTTGAACCTTCAATTCAGCCATCTCTTTCGGCGCAACGCGATATGGCGAGCGGGCCACAGGTTTCCCACCTGGCACCAACTCGATCGTGAAGTCAATCTCCCGCTGGGGTGGTAACCCAGGGAGATCTATGGGAAACACATCTGTAAAGTCCGCCACAATTGGAACCTCGCACACACTAGCCTTAGGCTCAACAACCTGAATTAGTGCAAAGTAACACTCCGCACCCTTCTGAACAGCCTTGACGACCTGGACTGCAGACATCAACGTCCCGCCCACTCCTCGCATACCCGCGAACTTTGTCTCCTGTTCGGTATTTTGGCCCAACGTGATTTCTTTGGACTGACAATCAATCATGGCATGCTGCTCCGCAAGCCAATCCATCCCCAAAATCACGTCGAATTCCGATATTGGCAAAACAAATGCAGTTAAACTGAAATCCCGACTTCCTAACTGAACCGCCACATCGCAAGCTTGATCCGCAAGCATCCAACAGTCATTCGGCAACACGACTCTGACGCTATCTGTCTTTACACGACTGGGTATCCCAAGCCGTGTTATAAACTCGCTAGACAGAAAAGAATATGATGCACCCGTATCAAACAGTGCTCGCGCCAGCGTGTCCCGAATCATCACAAAGCCTGTGACAAACATGTCTCACACACAAACCGCAAACATAGGGGTCCTAAGCAAAGCATACAAACAATAGCATATGCAAAACTAAACTCATACCTGTGACAACGTCACTCTGCTTGATAGCCTCCTACAGGCCAAGATTATAGACCCGGGGTTGCTCCTGCGAGGCAGAGGAATCCACCACCGCCTTTCCTTTTTTCGCATAAGATGCTCCCGCCTTCTTTTCACTCTTTGGCGGCATCCGACAATCTCACGCGATACGCCCCATCCGGCCACAATTGAAGCAGATACGAGTATCTGGCTTGGAGGTAGCCCCTGACGTTGCTCCCGTTGCCACTGATGAAGGAACTTGTCCACTAGGCTTGGACTTCTTGCCCCATCTCTTCTTATAAAATGGTTTCCCCGATCGGGGCGCCTTCCACTCCGGTTGCGATACAACCAACGCTCTCTTCCCCTGCACCCTCTTCATATCCTTCTTCAGTGCGCTCGCAGTGTCCACCAACGCTTGGAAACCTTGGTTCACCGAACTGGACACAAGGAACCTTAGCTCGTCCCTCAGTCCTTCATAGAACCGATTGGTCTTCCTCTGCTCATCAGCAAATATAGAATCCTCATACCGCCCTAAGCAAGTAAATTCATACAGGTATGCGTCAACACTGACATCACCTTGCGTTAGCCTTTGGAATTCATTTTCCATGGCTATCCGTTGAGCCGCCGGAAGGTGCTTTGCTAGGAAGAGCCAGGAGAATTCTTCCATGGATACTTGGGTTAAAGGACGACCCGCCAAGTGATGCAACTCCATCTCATCCCACCACAATCGAGCTTCTCCTTCAAGCAAGAAGGTAACTAAAGTAACTTTGTGATGCTCCGCCGTTCCAATCGCCGTCATAACTCGCTTGACGCGCGATAGCCAATCCTCAGCCCGTGTCAGAGTTCCCGCTCCCGAGAACGTAGGCGGATGGAAACTCATAAACCGCGTTAGCTGCTTCTCAGCTGCTCGAGGAGCCACATCCACTACAGGTTCCGGCCTTTCCGCCACCTATTCTGGCCTCACAGCCGCTTGTTCTTGCCTAAGTGGCTGGCCTTGGATCATGGTAAATAAAGCCTCCACAACTAAACACACATGTTCCGCAGACGGTGGAGGTGTAGGCACCTCAGCTGGTGTCGTACTTTCATCAAAATGCTGAGGCTCAGACGGCCCAGCTCCACTTCGTGTCACCTAAAGGTGGACAAGACACACACATTGGCGGTCGTACCCAAGCAAACAACACAAAATAAGAACACGCAGGTTCCTCAAACACATCAATTGTGCATTCCTATCATGGACATTCAGGAGTTCATTCGTAGACTTTGGTTTGCACAAACACGTGCTCGCCACCCCACAAAAGAAGTCGGCCACGACTTCGAGAGGGAAAGACCAAGACAACTGATACCTTAAACTACACGTTTATCACGGAGTCTTCTCCAGTTCGTATGCAACATCACCAATCCAGACCAATCTGTCCAGATGGGCTTCACACAACATGCCTATTTCGTACTCCATTTCCGGATCTATATGCCAACAAAGGGGATTTCATGAATCACCCAAACGACTCCCAAAATCAGCCACCTCTTGGTGGGGGAATCACAAAGATATGCCCAAAGAAGCCTTCACATGGCTAGGAAGAAAAGTCGTTACCCTTGACGACCGCTTCGGTGCCATGACCTCAAAACTTGCTTGAAAGACTCGTAAGAGCGTTTCCTCCGCAACGCCGGCTTCAGATCTCTTGTTGGTAAACCGCATCACCACCAACAGCAGCTCTTCCCCTTCTTCCTTCTTCTTCCTATCCTTTCTCTCTTAACTTGAAGAAAAATAAAGGCTAAGTACAATGAGAATAAATTCTCAGATTTCGGCATTTAGGAAAAGAGGAAAGAAGCTCAGCCTTTGGATCCAAGCTGAAGGAATGGACGGCCACGATTTTGCCAAAAAAACTGATTTTGACCTGACACAGCCTGTGACACGCCCGTGTCCCCAGCCGTGTGCCTCAAGCGGTGGTCAACCGAACTATCCAGACTAGTGACACGCCCATGGAACACGCCCGTATCATGGGCCATGTCACCCAACATGCCTTCGGACACGCCCGTGTCTGTGGCCGTGTGCCTGGGCGAAAATAATCCAAAACATCCCGAGACTTCACACGGCCTGTGACACGCCCGTGTCCCAGGCCGTGTGCCCAGACACGATACGAAGACACGCCCTGTCGAAATCCTTCGTCGGGCTGAGTTCGTCGACCTGATTTGACACGCCCTGTGACACGCCCGTGTCACAGGCCGTGTGCAACCTCTCGACACTTGACACTCGACACTCGACGATCGTCGAGCACACGACACGGTCGAGGACACGCCCGTGTCCTGGGCCGTGTGCCCCCTCTCGACACATCGTCGAACGAAAAATTGTCGACACCAAAGCCGATAGTCGACACAGCCTCGACACGCCCTGCGACACGCCCGTGTCGCAGGCCGTGTCCGCTGCTCAATGATTGTATTTTAGATATTCGCAAGGAGAAAATAACCAAACTAACAATCCAACAAGGCAAGTATACCTATCGAAATGCAGCTAGGGGACACAAGTGTCGTATTAAAATCCGGGAACAGTTGAGTAAGCTTACTCACACGAAATCTATTATTTTATCGACGAAAAAATTAGGGTTTAGAAGAAAGCTAAGCGTACTAAAGGAAGAGAACTAGTTGCAATGAAAGATAGCTACTTGCATGAAAATATAAAGAGAGCTAAAAGAGCGATTATACTTAAGCTTAGTAACGATGAGGGGAAAATGCACTCGATCAGAAATCACCTCGGCAAGAGTGGTTAGAAAAATACGATAAATAAACCTAAGCTAATTAGGGTAAAGGTCCTTGACCGTGGAGGTTCCATAAATATTGACACGCTTCTCTCAAAGGCCGTGCCTAACTGAGTTTAGGAAGGTCCGAACGACTCTCGCCTAAATCGGAGGCCTAAAACTCGCTTTACGCGGTGAACCCCACTATTGGATTTTACTCCAATCCGGGAGATTTGAACGTCTGCCTCTCTCGAGGGGTGCGAACAACTCCCTTTACTCTTGAGTGCTCATTTCAAACTTTTGGCCTCTCGGCTAGCCCAGAATGAAAGCAAAGGTGGAGAGTATATATCGATGATATACCTCCAACCCTTGATAAATCAAGAGTAATTCAAGGCTAAACCCTAAAAAGAAAAGGTAAGATTCAAAGCATCATAACCTAATCACTCGAATCTCGGATCATCAAGATCAAGTACATGGAGGATTAGTTAATCATGGTGAGGTGGAAGAGGGGAGATGAGTAGAAGAAAATAATGAAGACAAAGTAGAAACAAAAAAAGAAAACAACACTTCTTTATTAATGGAAACAGGGATCTTACAACTTTAAAACTAGAGATTACAAGTGCATGGAAAGTAAACTACACTATCATTAACATCATACTACAGAAAGAAGCTAGGAGCTAATACAGGGAAAGCATTGAGCTAGAGATAAGAAGAGCTAAAAATGAAGAGACATGCTTGAAAAAAAGTTCAAAAATACAAAGGACAGAACCTTCCCTCTCAATCCAAAAAGTGTCCCTGAAACCTTGGAGTTGGGCTCTATTTATAGATTTTTTCGGGTCGGGTCACGCCCCCCTGTCACGCCCGGGTCGGGCGTGACCCTGGGGCGTGACACATTCAGTGCGACTTTTTTGGGCTGGAATTTAATTCTGGCGAAGTAGCTGAAGCACACGCCCAACTGTCACGCCCTGATAGGGCGTGTACCTGGGGCGTGTTTTTTGCGGCATGACTTTGTTGAGCTAAAATTGAATGCTGGAGGTGACGTGCGGGATTGCTGGAGTACACGCCCGAATGTCACGCCCGGGTCAGGCGTGACCCGGGGTGTGACACTTTCGGTGCGACGGTGGAGCGGGAAAAACGAGCGCGTTGCGGCGATTCCTCGGAACCTGGGGACACGCCTTTGGAACACGCCCGTGTCGGATGTGACACGGGCGTGACAGAGGGCGTGTACACTAAGTTTCCACGGAATGCAGTTTCAGACCAATTGCTTCATTCCTCTGGGTTACACGCCCTAGGTACACGCCCAGGTAGGGCGTGACCATGGGTCGTGTCACAGCAAAATTCGGCTGAAAGCCGTCAAAACCTGCAAAAAGCAGAAAAACGCATTAGCGACCAAAAATATATACAAAGGTGAATCAAAATAAGCACTTTATAAGACATGATTTGCTTTGAAACCCTGAAAGTACCCTAATAAAATTGACTATAAACCGTATTATCAAATTCCCCCAAGCTTAAGTTTTGCTTGTCCCCAAGCAAAGATATAAAAACTAGCAAATCATAAAAAGTGACTAATTCAAAAAAGTTTTAATCATGCTTACACAAGTACTATGCGAAATTTCAGCTAGGGAGAATGTAAAACGTAAATCTAAAATAATTATTTTGGTATGGTTTAACTTTTATAAAATTTACTTAATAAAAATAAATCATCCAGAATTTTGACGAAATTCTTTAAATAGATTTAAGTAAGGCAATGAAAATGAAAAAAACGTATTGAGTTATTACTAGATCCAAGCAACGCATTATAATTATATCAATTAAATAACAAAAATCTAAGTTTAAATCGAAAACTAAAACTGATTTACTTTTCGTATTTTCTTAGTTGTTAAATAAAATTTAAAAAAGCGTGAATCAAAAGGACTTAATGAGACCAAAACGTTTGGTTTAGGATTATGAATAGGAGTGGAATTCATATATAAACATGGAGGCTTAATAATCACAATAAATCAAAACAACGAGTTTCAAAAAACTTTTATTTTAAACAAGATATGTATATGTATATAATGTTTTTTATTTTTTTTGTTTTTTTTCTTTATTATTATTTATTTTTTATTTTTTTTTCATCATTCATTTTTTTCTCTTTTTTCAAAAAATTGCTTTTGAGTACACTTTTTTCAGCAATTTCTCCAAAGATAACACAAAATTTTCCTATCATGAAAATTTTAGAATGAAACTCAAAAAAAATTTAGCGTGATTAGATAGGTAGGAATTTGTGCTTTGGTAAAAATGAAATGCTATGTGGAGTTATCAAATGAATTTGGAAAAAAGGCTCAAAAGCGGCTAACTAGTGGTAAAAGATTTTAGGTTGGCAGGAAAGCTCAAACGTAAACAAAAATGGACTAAATCATTTTCACGCTTTTTTAAATTTATTTAAAACATAGAGTTGATAAATTTCAAAAAGCAAGTTCGAGATAATAAAAGAAGATTGATGAAATTATCTTGAAAATAAAAATAATATGTGACTTGGATCGTTCATATCTACTACGTTATTCAAAATTTGTTCTTACAAAAATTATCTAAAGACAAAAAGGAAAATAGTGGATGATAAATTTTAGAGAAAGTAAAGAAAATAAAGAACGGAAAACCATAATAGAAATGCACGTTTTAGAGAAATATTTCACCTTAAGATGCTACCGTGAATTAGAAACACAGCATGGCCAACATTTTACTTGTGAAGTATAATAAAAAAAATGATTAAAAAAATTATAATTAACTACGTTGTTTATAAAGAAGTTTGAGAAAAACAAAACATAAACATGGGGTACTTATTGAAATACCAAAATACAGCTATATATATATATATATTTTTGGATTCTTTGGATTTTTTGGATATTTACAAAAAACAAAAAGGAGGAAATCATCCCCCAAGCTTAAAATCTACATTGTCCTCAATGGAGAAGGAGGTTGGAGAACGAGAGAAAATTAAAGTACAGAAATGAAAGACAACATTGAAAACAGGTACTTCCCCGGTTTTATTTTGTAGGAAAAGCTGAGTGATGCCGCTCCTCCATGCTTGTGCTTTGGATCTTCATGAAACGTCGTCTGGTGGACTTTGTCATGGAATCAGAACCGCTGGAGCAGGCGATCGCAGAAGTTTCAGCTTGCCGGAGCCATTCGGGGCAAAAATTGTGAAATAAAGAAAACAGAAAAAGATTGTTGAATTTTGTGAAGTGGAAGTGGGTGACGGGACAGGCTGGGTGGCCTGGGCGGATAGCATTGACGGACTAGGCAGACTGGGCGGACTGAGATCTGCGGCCTGGTGGAAGGTCTAGTGAGAAGCCAGTTGTTCTTCTGGGCGGTTTGCACGGGTTGAGTCCGCGGACTATGCGGCCTGGTTTCTGCGGATAGGGTGTTTGCTGATTGGCTTTGCCAAGGAGCGGACTGAGCGGATGGAGGCTTGCGGTCTGGTTCATTGCTCAGTGGCCGCGGGTGCAAGCTTGTGCTGATAGGCGGTTTGGCTCGTGTCCGCGGGAAGCTTGTGGACTGGAGTGCCCGCGGTGTGGGCTGTTGCGGACTGAGCTTAGAGCTTGGCTGAGGCCTTGTCGAGCTCTGGTGGCACAGCAGGCGATTTGCTGTGGAGGTCGATTGGCGGACTGTGCTTTGGAGTCCGGGGTTGGCTGCTGCATTGGACAGAAGTGCGAGGAGCTTGCGGACTCTTGGCGGTCTGTGCTAGGGTGTTTGGCGGACGGGAATTTGTGTCCGCCATGCTCGCATTGGCCCTTGATGGTTTTGGACTTGGTCACACTTTGTGCCAAGGCCATGGTGTCCGCGGTATCCGCCAAGTCCGCTGTGACCGGGCGGACTGTTGCTGTCTTCCTTTGGTCGTGGACTTATGGCGGATTGGGGTGTGAGTCTTGCGGACTGCCTCGGGTTGGTGCGGACTGCCATTGAAGGGGCTTGCTGTCTCGCAGTGGTTGGAGTTTTGCGGGCTGATGCCTTGTCCGCATTGCTTGGGCGGACTGGAGAGGGTTCGCCAATGTTTGCCTTGCTCCTGGCGGTTTCCCTTGGTATCCGGCTAAGTCCATGCGGACTCGGCGGACGGTGTTTTTGCTATCGCGCGGGCTGGGGTGGTGACGCTATCTCTTGGGCGGTGACCACACTCCTCACCTTGCCTATAAATAGGTCCCCTCTGGCATAACCTAAACAACTTGAGTGAACAGTAAGTTGGGGTGTGCAAGGAGTTGCGGTCTGTGTTTTCCAGTCCGCGCAGATTGTTTCAGGCTGACGGTTTGCTGTGTGCAGGTCGCGCGGATAGCTTCAAGGAGCCAGGAGTTTGGCTGTGACTTCGGTCAAGTGCTTGGAAGTATGCGGTCTCTGCAGACTCAGCAGGAGGTCGCTCTGCGGCTTGTCAGTTCTGTTTCAACTTTGCCAGCTTCAATAACCTGTCCGCCGGCTTCAGGAGGGTAGGGGTGTTCCTCAGTTCAAGTTCAGCGGGAGGCGAATAAAGGTGTGTCCGCGTGTCCTCGCGGCTTCGGCGGACTCCGTGTCTATTCGGCAGATTGCAGCATAGCTTGGGCGAGCTCAGCGGACTCGGCGACCTCGGCGACCTCGCGGTCTCGGCGGACTCGGGTGCTGTCCGCCCGGCTTGTTTTTTGGTGCTTCTGTTTTCAGCTGTTATACTAGCGAAATCATGTCTCGCTATGTATGCCTCGCATTGTAAAGAAGTGAATGAATAATAGACCTGCTTGTGCTTCCATTGTTTGTTGGGATTTACCTTTGTACCTCTAGTCCTTGGTTTCCGCTGGTTCAACGTGCGAACTGGGTAGTTCCGAAGATATTAATTTGGTGTTTGGGCTATCTTGCTGACCACGTTGAGAAAATTTAACATGGTATCAGAGCCAGGTTTCTGAGGTTCAGCTGCGTGAGTGGGAGTCAGCCAGTGTTGTTACTCAGTGATTGTGTGGTGATCAACCTGTGTTGTTGCTCGGAGCTGCTGAAAGGTTGCCAACAGGTGTTGCAATGGAAGGGAGTTTTGCAAGAGGTCTGGGCATTGAACTCTTAACGCCGACTAACTTCAAGAAGTGGAAGTCGTGCATGAAGAGTTATCTTCTGGGCGAGGAGCTGTGGGAAGTCGTCGGTGGAGACGACAGACAGGAAGTCACTGCTGCTTTCGGTACTGCTGAGCAGGTTAGGCTCTGGAGAAGAACAAATGCTAAGGCGGAGTTCATTCTGAAGAGAGCCGTGTCTCCGGAACTGTTTGATCACATCATTGGATGTGAGTCGGCTGCTGATATTTGGACAACCATTGATGAGTTGTTCAATAGGAAGAATGTGGCGCGGCTTCAGTTCCTGGAGAATGAGTTGGTCAGGGCAACTCAGGGAGACCTTTCCATCTCCAAGTACTTCTTAAAGATGAAGAGCTTGTGTGCTGAGCTGTCGGCACTGGATCCTGATGAGCCTATCTCTGAGGCAAAGATGAAAAGGCACATTATCCGCGGCTTGCAAAAGGAGTATGTGGCCTTTGTCACATCTGTTCAAGGGTGGGCTACTCAGCCGTCGTTGCTGGAGCTAGAGAATCTGCTTGCCTCGCAGGAGAGCTTAGCAAGGCAGATGGCTGGAGTGAACCTGAATCAGGAAGGCAGCGAAGCTCTCTTCTCAGGCAAGAAGAAAGGATGGGAAGGGAAGAAGAAGAGGAAGGTGCAGGCCGCTGTTGAGAAGGAGACTTCAACTTCATATCCGCCGGAGAGGAGCAATGCTCCTAAGGACTGGAAGAAGAATCTGAAGTGCTACCGGTGTCATCAGCGAGGGCACTTCAAGCGGGACTGCAAGGTCAAACTGTAGCCTGGGCATGCTGCAGGAAGGAAGAAGCTTGCTCAAGAAGTGAAGAAGCAGAATGGGGCGGAGCTTTTATGACGGCCACTTCTGTCCGGGCCCTGTCTGCTGAGGACTTCAACAGCGAGTGGATCGTGGACTCCGGGTGTGGTCATCACCTCACCGGAGAAAAATCGAAGTTCACCTCCATGCAGGCTTACTCAGGTAATGAAGCTATTATCACTGCTGATAATACTGTTTATGCAGTAGAGAAAGAGGGGGTCGTGTCATTGGGTAGTGATCAGGGGCCACTCACGTTAAGGAGTGTGTATCACGTGTCGGGCATGAAGAAAAACCTCTTCTCGGTGACCAATGCGGTGGACGTTGGGTTTCACGTTCTGTTTGGGCCAACAGACGTGAGGTTCCTTCGCAATGTATCAGCGGTAAAGGATGATGTTGCTCATGTTGGGAGGAGGGTGAAGAACTTATTTGTTCTTTCCACCAGTGCTTATGTTGATAGAATGAGGGCCAATGATAGCGCTGCTATCTGGCATGAGAGGCTGGGTCATGTTGGCATGGACAAGCTGAAGGCAATGGCGAGTAGAAGTTTGGTGAGGGGGTTGCCGAAGTTGTCCTCCTTTGGTGATGGGCATGTTTGTGCGGGCTGTCAATACGGTAAGGCACATAGCCTTCCGTTTGATAAATCACAAACAAGGTGCAAGAAACCACTGGAGTGTATTCATGGCGACCTGATGGGACCAATGGTTACTGCCAGCCTTGGCGGAAGCAGATACATGATTGTCTTGGTTGATGACTACTCAAGGTATACTTGGGTGTTCTTCTTAAAGGAGAAGTCGGAAGCCTTCCGTTTGTTTGTGGAGTTTAAGGAGTTGGTAGAAGGCCGGCTTGGCTTGCGGATTAAGAAGCTTAGAACTGATAACGGGGGGGGGGGGGGGAGTTTGTCTCCTCCGAGTTTTCTAACTTCTGCAGGAAGCACGGGATCCAACGGGAGCTTACTTGTGCTCACACTCCACAACAAAATGGGGTAGCGAACCGGAAGATCCGTCATCTGACGGAGACCTGCAAATGCTGGCTTCATGCGAAAGATATCCCAAGGTCCTTTTGGGCGGAGGGAATGTCTTATGCTGCTTACGTTATCAACCGGATGCCACTCAGCCCCATCAACATGAAGACTCCCATTGAGCTGTTGCTGAAGGAGAAGCTGAGTGTGGGACACCTTCGGGTGTTCGGTTCAACTTGCTACGTGCATGTCCCGGATGCCTCACGGACAAAGCTGGATGCGAAGGTAAGGAAACTTGTCTTTGTTGGCTATGATGAGCGGAAGAAGGGATGGAAATGCATGGACCCTGTGACAAAGAAGTTCGTGGTGTCAAGAGACGTTGTCTTTGACGAGCTGACGTCATATGGAGGTGGCTCGGTGGAGCTAACCGGAAGTAGCAAGGTTGATGAAGCACCGATGGAGGCTGTTGAAGGCTTGGAAGAGGAGCTTGTTGTTTCACCAGCAGCTCCTGTTGCTTCGAACTCCGAGGCTGAGCCTTCTGGCTCAGGAAGCAGGGGGAGCACTGCTCAATGCTTGCCCCAGGTAGGAGTGGAGCCCGAGGAAGCAACGGAAGCCGTGAGCAAGGAGCCGGTTCTTTGGAGATCAAAGAGGGTGGTTAAGCCACCGGCTCGGTACTGTGATGTGAACGCAGTGAGCTTTGTCTCCTGCTTCTTTGCAGGTCCTCTGGATGAGCGAGAGCCTGCAAACTTCAATGAGGCCACTGGAGTGAAGGAGTGGGACGATGCCATGAAAGAAGAGATTGATGCTCTGAAGAAGAATGAAACCTGGGACCTTGTGCCCAAGGTTGATGGCATTACTCCGGTTACTTGCAAGTGGGTGTATAAGTTGAAGAAGAAGGCTGATGGGAGCATTGATCGGTTCAAGGCTCGCCTGGTCGCTAGAGGATTCTCACAGCAGTATAGAGAAGACTATGAGGAGACATTTAGTCCAGTTGCAAAGATGACTTATGTAAGAGTGGTGATCGCCTTAGCTGCTAGCAAAGGATGGAGGTTGTGGCAAATCGATGTGAAGAATGCCTTTCTTTACAGAGAGATTGACAAGGACATCTTCATGGATCAGCCGCTTGGTTTTGTCTCTGAGAAGCATCCGGAATATGTCTGCAAACTCAGGAAGGCTCTCTATGGGTTGAAGCAAGCTCCTAGAGCGTGGTATGGGAAGATTGCAGAGTACTTGCAATTCTGTGGATACCTTGCTTCTAACTCGGATTCAAGCTTGTTCGTCAAGAAGAAGGGAGAGCTTCGAGTCTTGGTCCTGCTATATGTGGATGACATGATCATCACAGGGAACTCGGAGGGGGAAGTAGCAAGGCTCAGGGCTGAGCTTGCTATACGCTTCGAGATGAAAGACTTGGGAGAGTTGCATCACTTTCTCGGTCTGGAAGTGGAGAGGAAGGAGTGCGGGGTTCTCATTAGCCAGAAAGGGTATGTTGATCGCATTGTGAAGCGGTTTGGCATGGGCGAAGGGAAGAAGTGCTCTACTCCACTGGAATCTGGGCTGAAGCTTCGACGAGATGAGGGAAGGGTTCTTCATGATCCCTTGGTGTTCAGGGCTCTTGTTAGGAGCTTGATTTATCTGACGATTACAAGGCCGGATATCGCTTATGTTGTTGGCCAAGTAAGTCGGTATATGGCTGAACCAAGACAATCTCATCTAATGGCGGCGAAGGGAATTCTGAAGTATGTCAAGGCTTCTTCTGACATGGGACTCCTCTATAGAAGGGACGCAGAGGTTGCATTGCTCGGGTACACGGATGCTGACTATGGCGGTGATTCGGATGATCGAAGGTCTACTTCAGGTTATGTGTTCACTTGCGGTTCAGCTAGCATCTCGTGGTGTAGCAAGAAGCAGGACTCGGTGTCGGTTTCAACCACGGAGGCGGAGTATAAGGCTTCAGTATTGGCTGCTCGGGAAGTCGTTTGGTTGAGGAGGCTTATAGAGGATGTTCATGAAGAAGTGCAAGGGCCTACTTTACTCCGGGGTGACAATGAGAGTGCTCTCAAACTGGTTAACAATCCAGTGTGTCACGCCAGGACCAAGCATATAGAGATTGATCACCACTTCATCAGGGAGAAGGTGTTGGAGGGGTCTCTGCTGGTCGGGCATGTTCGGAGTGAAGATAATCTTGCTGACATCTTCACGAAGCCACTGTCGAAGGGGCCCTTTGAACGCTTGCGCAGCTTGCTGGGCTTGGTCACCACTTCCCACTTCAAAGGGGAGTGTTGAATTTTGTGAAGTGGAAGTGGGTGACGGGACAGGCCGGGAGGCCTGGGCGGACAGCATTGGTGGACTAGGCGGACTGGGCAGACTGAGATCTGCGGCCTGGTGGAAGGTCTAGTGAGAAGCCAGTTGTTCTTCTGGGTGGTTTGCACGGGTTGAGTCCGCGGACTATGCGGCCTGGTTTCTGCGGATAGGTTGTTTGCTGATTGGCTTTGCCAAGGAGCGGCCTGAGCGGATGGAGGCTTGCGGTCTGGTGCATTGCTCAGTGGCCGCGGGTGCAAGCTTGTGCTGATAGGCGGTTTGGCTCGTGTCCGTGGGAAGCTTGCGGACTGGAGTGTCCGCGGTGTGGGCTGTTGCGGACTGAGCTTAGAGCTTGGCTGAGGCCTTGTCGAGCTCTGGTGGCACAGCCGGCGATTTGCTGTGGAGGTCGATTGGCGGACTGTGCTTTGGAGTCCGGGGTTGGCTGCTGCATTGGACAGAAGTGCGAGGAGCTCGCGGACTCTTGGCGGTCTGTGCCAGGGTGTTTGGCGGACAGGAATTTGTGTCCGCCATGCTCGCATTGGCCCTTGATGGTTTTGGACTTGGTCACACTTTGTGCCAAGGCCATGGTGTCCGCGGTATCCGCCAAGTCCGCTGTGACCGGGCGGACTGTTGCTGTCTTCCTTTGGTCGTGGACTTGTGGCGGATTGAGGTGTGAGTCTTGCGGACTGCCTCGGGTTGGTGCGGACTGCCATTGAAGGGGGTTGCTGTCTCACAGTGGTTGGAGTTTTGCGGGCTGATGCCTTGTCCGCATTGCTTGGGCGGACTGGAGAGGGTTCGCCAATGTTTGCCTTGCTCCTGGCGGTTTCCCTTGGTATCCGGCTAAGTCCATGCGGACTCGGCGGACGGTGTTTTTGCTATCGCGCGGGCTGGGGTGGTGACGCTATCTCTTGGGCGGTGACCACACTCCTCACCTTGCCTATAAATAGGTCCCCCCTGGCATAACCTAAACAACTTGAGTGAACAGTAAGTTGGGGTGTGCAAGGAGCTGCGGTCTGTGTTTTCCAGTCCGCGCGGATTGTTTCAGGTTGACGGTTTGCTGTGTGCAGGTCGCGCGGATAGCTTCAAGGAGCCAGGAGTTTGGCTGTGACTTCGGTCAAGTGCTTGGAAGTGTGCGGTCTCTGCGGACTCAGCAGGAGGTCGCTCTGCGGCTTGTCAGTTCTGTTTCAACTTTGCCAGCTTCAATAACCTGTCCGCCGGCTTCAGGCGGGTAGGGGTGTTCCTCAGTTCAAGTTCAGCAGGAGGCGAATAACGGTGTGTCCGCGCGGCCTCGCGGCTTCGGCGGACTCCGTGTCTATTCGGCAGATTGCAGCATAGCTTGGGCGAGCTCAGCGGACTCGGCGACCTCGACGACCTCGCGGTCTCGGCGGACTCGGGTGCTGTCCGCCCGGCTTGTTTTTTGGTGCTTCTGTTTTCAGCTGTTATACTAGCGAAATCATGTCTCGCTATGTATTTCTCTCATTGTAAAGAAGTGAATGAATAATAGACCTGCTTGTGCTTCCATTGTTTGTTGGGATTTACCTTTGTACCTCTAGTCCTTGGTTTCTGCTAGTTCAACGTGCGAACTGGGTAGTTCCGAAGATATTAATTTGGCGTTTGGGCTATCTTGCTGACCACGTTGAAAAAATTTAACAAAGATAACTTGTGTTGCCTCCCAAGAGCGCCCTTTGTTTAAAGCGTCGTTTGAGCTCGACGCATCAAAATAAGATTGTCCCAAATATTGTTTTAAAAATAAAGTTCGAATAAAGTTCAAAGTTTTTGAGAAAAATAAAGTTCAGATTAATCAAATGTCAGGACCGGAAAGATAGAGTTAACATGGTTGAGACTAACATCATCACAGAAATACAGTTTAAGATGCTGACCATTCACTTTGAAATTACACTTATCAGGGTGGGAAATTAAAACAGTACCATAAGAAAAGACTTTTAAAACAGTAAAAGGCCCCGACCAACGTGATTTTAATTTACCCGGGAATAGACGTAAACGAGAATTATATAGAAGAACTTGGTCGCCCGGCTTAAAGATTTTTGGGTGCCTAAGATGTCGATCGTGCTTCGTCCGCTCTTTATAAAGCCTGTTATTTTCATAGGCGTAAGAGCGCCACTCGTCGAGTTCGTTAAGTTGAAATTTTCTAAAATCGCCGATAGAGTGGGGATCGAAGTTTAAAAATCATAAGGCCCAAAAGGCGCGGTGTTCTAACTCTATGGGTAAATGACACGATTTTCCATAAACCAACCGATATGGCGTACATCCGAGGGCGGTTTTGTACGCAGTTCGGTAGGCCCATAAAGCATCGTCTAATTTGGCTGACCAGTCTTTTCTAGATGTGGAAACAGTATTTTCTAAAATTCTTTTTATTTCTCTATTCACTACTTCGACTTGTATGTTAGTTTGGGGGTGGTAGGCAGTGGAAAGCTTATGAGTAACGCCATATTTAGTTAGGATTTTTGAAAATTGCGCGTTATAGAAATGGGAACCCCTATCACTAATGATAGCGCGCGGCGTACCGAAGCGAGAAAACAATTTTTTTAGGAAATTAACAACGACTCGGGCGTCATTTGTAGGAAGAGCTTGGGCTTCGGCCGAACGCAAAACATAATCAACGACAACTAAAATGTACTTATTCCCGAAGCTAGAAGGAAAAGGGCCCACAAAATCAATCCCCTAGAGGTCGAAAACTTCGCACTCTAGGAAATAATTTTGTGGCATTTCATTTTTATTCGAAATATTCCCCGACCGTTGGCAACTATCACACCTACTCACAAAGGCATGCGCGTCTTTAAACAGGGTAGACCAGTAAAAACCCGCGCTTAACACTTTGTGAGTGGTGCGAGCAGCTTGATAGTGTCCACCTGTTGGTCCTTCATGCAAATGTTTAATAATATCTAATCCTTCATCAAAAGAAACACACCTCCTGATCACTTGGTCTGCACAAATTCTGAAAAGATGCGGGTCCTCCCAAAAATAGTTTTTCAGCTCAGAAAAGAATTTCTTCTTTTGCTGAGATGAAAACTCTTTTGGGAGCACACGAGCCACTAGATAGTTGGCGATGTGGGCAAACCAAGGAGAAGTAGATGTGTTAATTATGAACAGCTTCTCATCAGGGAAATAGTCATTAAAAGAATTTTCGTCTAATTTTTCTATAAACGGGTTGTCTAAGCGCGAAAGGTGGCCGGTGGCCAAGTTCTCGGCACCTCGCTTATCACGGATCTCTAAGTCAAACTCCTGGAGGAGTAAGACCCAGCGAATCAAGCGAGGCTTGGCATCCGTTTTAGAGAGAATATATTTGAGGGCTGAGTGGTCCGTAAAAACAATAATTTTCGAAAGAGTAATATAAGGGCGAAATTTGTCAAAAGGGAATACTACAGCTAAGAGCTCCTTCTCGGTTGTGGTGTAATTTTCCTGTGCAGATGTGAGTGTTTTACTAGCGTAATAAATGGGGTGGAAGTTTTTGGAAATACGTTGACCTAGTACGACTCCCACCGCATAACTACTCGCATCACACATTATCTCAAATAGAAGATCCCACACCGGAGCTATCATGATTGGGGCATTAACTAATTTTTCTTTTATTAAATTGAAGGCAGCTAGACAGAGGTCATCAAAGATGAATAGGGCGTCTTTTTCTAAGAGATGGGTAAGGGGCTTGGTGATTTTGGAAAAGTCCTTTATGAAGCGGCGGTAGAAACACGCATGACCCAGGAAACTTCTTATAGCTTTTATGTTCGTAGGTGGCGGCAGCTTCTCGATAACTTCTATTTTCGCAACATCTACTTCAATACCTCTTTCAGAAATTTTATGTCCCAAAACTAACCCTTCCCTCAACATAAAATGACATTTTTCCCAATTTAAGGCGAGGTTAGTTTCTTCGCATCGCTCTAAGACTTTTTCAAGGTTCTCTAAGCAACTATCGAAGGAATTCCCGAACACGGAGAAATCATCCATGAAAACTTCCATAATGCTTTCTACGTACTTGTCAAAGATGACGAGCATACATCGTTGGAATGTAGCTGGCGCATTGCACAATCCAAACGGAATTCTTCGGTAGGCAAAGGTGCCGAAGGGATAAGTAAACGTAGTTTTCTCCTGGTCCTCGGGGGAGATGGGGATTTGAAGATACCCCGAGAGGCCATCGAGAAAACAATAAAACCTATGTCCGGAAAGTCGTTCTAAAATCTGATCAATGAACGACAAGGGGAAGTGATCCTTGCGGGTGGCATCATTCAACTTACGGTAATTTATACATATTCGCCATCCGGTCACCGTCCGAGTCGGGATTAATTCATTATTTTCATTACTTACTATCGTTATCCCTCCCTTATTTGGTACTACCTGTACTGGGCTAACCCACTTACTGTCGGATATAGGATAGATAATTCCTGCGTCTAACAATTTCATAGCCTCTCCCTTAACTACGTCTTTCATGTTTGGGTTTATACGGCGCTGGGGTTGTATAGAGTTGCGTGAATTATCTTCCATTAAGATTTTATGAGTGCAAAAAGATGGGCTTATGTCCTTGATATCAGATATCTGCCAAGCAATAGCTTGGCGATGCTTTTGTAAAATTGAAAGAAGTTTATCCTTTTGTGCATCTGTGAGGTAGGACGAAACTATGACAGACAGCTTGGAGTCCTTTTCTAAAAAAGCGTATCGAAGGTGCTCTGGTAGTTCTTTCAATTCCAAGGTAGGGGGGTCATCATACGAGGTTTTGGAAATTTGTTCTTTTTCAAAAACTATGTCCTCGTACACTTTTTTATATGTAAAATTAAAAGGGGTGTTGCTAGCGGCCATGGCGGCTTCATGCAGTGATTCAGTTAGAAAAGTAGAAGAGGAACAAAAATCAAAAAATTCTTTTTCAAAATCAGAAAGGCGGGTGGAGGATTCTTCACTTAGGTGTAGAGATTCAGTTGGAGGAGTAGGAGAGGAACAAAAATTGGAAAATTCTTTTTCAAAATCAGAGGTGTGAGAGAAGGATTCTTCACTTACGGTATCCATGAAAAAACAGGAGTCATCATTAGCTAGTGTGTTCTTCATCGAGGGGGTGATAAAGAAAGTTACTTCATCGTCGCCTACTCGAAGGAAGAGCTTACCATTGCTTACGTCAATGATAGCTTGGGAGGTGGCAAGGAAGGGTCGGCCAAGGATCAGGGGAACCTCGACGTCTTCTTCGATGTCCAAAATGACAAAGTCCACTGGGAAGATGAACTTGTCAACTTTGACTAGGACGTCCTCCACTATTCCTAACGGGTATTTGACTGATCTGTCGGCGAGCTGGATACTCATGCGTGTGGGGTTGAGACTACCAATTCCTAACTTTTTAAACAACGAGAGCGGCATAAGATTAATACTCGCACCTAAGTCGGCTAAAGCGTGTTTGACAAAGAGATCACCAAAGACACACAAGATAGAGAAACTACCCGGGTCACTGATTTTCTTCGGTAATCCGTTTGTCAAAACCGCCGAGCACTCGACATTTAACGTGACATGCGAAAGGTTCTCTAACTTCTTCTTGTTGGTCAGGAGGTCCTTAAGGTATTTTGCGTACTTCGACATCTGGGATATGGCTTTGTGGAAAGGCAGATTTATGTGGATTTGTTTAAACATTTCTAAAAAACGGGTGTATTGATCGTCCTGTCGTTGTTTATTAAGTTCGGAAGGGTATGGCGGGGATGGATTATTTTTAAAGGTGGGTAGTGGAGTGAGTTCTTTTTCTAAAATAGGGGTGTTAATTTCTTCGGCAGAGTGTGGAATTTTTAAAAAGGGAACGGAGCTTTGATTTTTTAAAGCGGGAGCGGAGATTGCCTCGGGCTCTTCACTTAACGTACCGGGAACTTTCTTCCCACTCCGAAGAGTTATAGCTTTCGCTTGCTCTCTCGGGTTGGGCTCGGTATTGGAAGGAAGAGATCCCACGGGTCGCTCAGAAATCATTTTAGCGAGCTGTCCTACCTGATTTTCTAAATTTTTAACACTTCCAGTTAAGGTTCTAATCGTAGCGTCATTAGCATTCATGTATTTTGAAAACATTTCCTCCAAATTTGGAGGTTTTGGAAAACTTTGAGGAGGTGGTGGTGGTGCAGAAAAATCACTTTGCGGTGGCGGGCCCACAGCATTCGATGGATTGCTCCACGAAAAATTCGGATGATTTCTTAACGCAGGATTATAACTATTCGGAAAATTAAAACCAGGAGGATGAAAATTTGCAGCAAAAAAATTATTAAAAGCAGTTCTAGGCATATTATTTACATAATCCAAATGTTCGGCGGGAGGAGTTGCAGATTCCCATACCTGAGGGGCGGAGGCAGCAGTCATCTCCGTAATTTTTTTGCTTAATATTTCAACTTACAGTGCGAGTTGGGAGACGTTGTCCACTTCAAAGAGACCTGCAGGTTTGTTTGGGCGGGTCCTAGGCACATTCTACTGGTAAGTGTTCATGGCCATGTCCTCAAACATCTCAAGAGCTGCTTCCGGGGTCTTATGGTTTAAAGTACCGCCAGAAGCTGCGTCTATCATTTGCTTTGTGCTTTGATTTAGCCCATTATAGAACGTCTGCACCTGCAACCATACAGGCAGAGCGTGATGTGGGCATCGTCTTAATAATTCTTTAAATCTTTCCCAGGTTTCGTAAAGGGTCTCAGAGTGTATTTGTCCAAAGGCAGAAATGTCATTCCTAAGTTTTGCAATTTTAGCAGGCGGAAAATACTTCGCCAAAAAATTTTCAATTAATTGCGTCCAAGTAGTTATGCTATTTTTAGGAAGGGTGTTCAGCTACTGCTTAGCCTTAATTCTAAGAGAGAAAGGAAATAATCTTATCCTAATAGCATCATTTGTGACACCATTTATCTTGAAGGTGTCACAAATCTCAAGAAAGCTGGCTATGTGTGCGTTCGGATCTTCATCTTGAAGCCCGTCAAATTGCACATACTGCTGCACCATTTGAATTATGCTAGGCTTCAGTTCGAAATTATTATTTGCTATTGCAGGGCGAACTATACTAGATTCTGTACCCTCAAGATTCGGTCGTGCATAATGGGACATAGGCCTTTGCACGGCTTCCTCCACATTGGGTTCTTCCATTCTTAAGGTAGAAAATGACTCGGAATCCTCAACCGGCACTTGGGTAGTAGGGCCTTGAAATCGCGATCTTCTCTGAAGAGTACGCTCAATTTTGTGGTCCAGGTCCAAAATAACCGACGGACTTCCGCGGGTCATACACTAGAAGAAGAGAGGAGAAGAAAGATGAATAAAATAAACTAGAAAATAAAAGAGCTAATGAAGTTCGAATTTTTTTTTGAAATAGATTTTTTTTTATGTTTTAACTCCCGAACTTCCCAAGGGCTACCCGGTGAAGGGTTCGCAAGGTACTAGACAAGATAGTGGCATTTAGAGCCACTTTGCCCTTTTCGAGAGAGTTGGGTGGTGTAGAAAAATTTGTGATGTGGGTTTCTATTAAGTAGGCTGAAAATAAAAGCTAACACTCACGCACTCGACATAAAATTAAAACACACCCACTCTACAGAAAGTAAATACACTCTACTGAAATAAAATCCTTCCATTTAACTCAAGTGAGTAGGCGGAAAAATTAAAAATACGCACACTTGCTTGAACAAAATCCAGCCATTTAGCTCAAGTGAGTAGGCGGAAAAATTAAAAATACGCACACTTGATTGAACAAAATCCAGCCATTTAACTCAAGTGAGTAGGCGGAAAAATTTTAAGAAGGAGGGTGAGAAAGAGAAGTGATAAAATTAATATATTCGTGTTTTCAATTTATCAACGAGCGTTGCTTCCCCGGCAACGCCGCCAAAAACTTGATTGTCTTTTAGATATTCACAAGGAGAAAATAACCAAACTAACAATCCAACAAGGCAAGTATATCTATCGAAATGCAGCTAGGGGACACAAGTGTCGTATTAAAATCCGGGAACAGTTGAGTAAGCTTACTCACACGAAATATATTATTTTATCGACGAAAAAATTAGGGTTTAGAAGAAAGCTAAGCGTA
This sequence comes from Platanthera guangdongensis, assembly GCA_039583875.1. Classification (NCBI taxonomy): domain Eukaryota; kingdom Viridiplantae; phylum Streptophyta; class Magnoliopsida; order Asparagales; family Orchidaceae; genus Platanthera; species Platanthera guangdongensis. The sequence continues at coordinate 57,964,647 of CM077166.1, read as the reverse complement.
CTAAAGGAAGAGAACTAGTTGCAATGAAAGAGAGCTACTTCCATGAAAGATAAAGAGAGTTAAAAGAGCGATTATACTTAAGCTTAGTAACGATGAGGGGAAAATGCACTCGATCAGAAATCACCTCGGCAAGAGTGGTTAGAAAAATACGATAAATAAACCTAAGCTAATTAGGGTAAAGGTCCTTGACCGTGGAGGTTCCATAAATATTAACACGCTTCTCTCGAAGGTCGTGCCTAACTGAGTTTAGGAAGGTCCGAACGACTCTCACCTAAATCGGAGGCCTAAAACTCGCTTTACGCGGTGAACCCCACTATTGGATTTTACTCCAACCCGGGAGATTTGAATGTCTGCCTCTCTCGAGGGGTGCGAACAACTCCCTTTACTCTTGAGTGCTCATTTCAAACTTTCGGCCTCTCGGCTAGCCCAGAATGAAAGCAAAGGTGGAGAGTATATATCGATGATATACCTCCAACCCGTGATAAATCAAGAGTAATTCAAGGCTAAACCCTAAAAAGAAAAGGTAAGATTCAAAGCATCATAACCTAATCACTCGAACCTCGGATCATCAAGATCGAGTACATGGAGGATTAGTTAATCATGGTGAGGTGGAAGAGGGGGGATGAGTAGAAGAAAATAATGAAGACAAAGTAGAAACGAAAAAAGAAAACAACACTTCTTTATTAATGGAAATAGGGATCTTACAACTTTAAAACTAGAGATTACAAGTGCATGGAAAGTAAACTACACTATCATTAACATCATACTACGGAAAGATGCTAGGAGCTAATACAGGGAAAGCATTAAGCTAGAGATAAGAAGAGCTAAAAATGAAGAGACATGCTTGAAAAAAAAGTTCAAAAATACAAAGGACAGAACCTCCCCTCTCAATCCAAAAAGTGTCCCTGAACCCTTGGAGTTGGGCTCTATTTATAGATTTTTTCGGGTCGGGTCACGCCCCCCTGTCACGCCCGGGTCGGGCGTGACCCTGGGGCGTGACACATTCGGTGCGACTTTTTCGGGCTGGAATTTAATTCTGGCGAAGTAGCTGAAGTACACGCCCAACTGTCACGCCCTGATAGGGCGTGTACCTGGGGCGTGTTCTTTGCGGCGTGACTTTGTTGAGCTGAAATTGAATGCTGGAGGTGACGGGGAGGATTGCTGGAGTACACGCCCGAATGTCACGCCCGGGTCAGGCGTGACCCGGGGGCGTGACACTTTCGGTGCGACGGTGGAGCGGGAAAAACGAGCGCATTGCGGCGATTCCTCGGAACCTGGGGACACGCCTCTGGAACACGCCCGTGTCGGATGTGACACGGGCGTGACAGAGGGCGTGTACACTAAGTTTCCACGGAATGCAGTTTCAGACCAATTGCTTCATTCCTCTGGGTTACACGCCCTAGGTACACGCCCAGGTAGGGCGTGATTATGGGACGTGTCACAGCAAAATTCGGCTGAAAGCCATCAAAACCTGGAAAAAGCAGAAAAACGCATTAGCGACAAAAATATATACAAAGGTGAATCAAAATAAGCACTTTACAAGACATGATTTGCTTTGAAACCCTGAAAGTACCCTAATAAAATTGACTATAAACAGTATTATCACTCAACGACCGTCGACTCCAAATTTCGTCGACTTCGCGGCCAACTCGTCGACCCCAGCTTGACACGCCCTGGGACACGCCCGTGTCCCAGGCCATGTCACCCAAAAATTTCCTGTTTGAGAAAGTTGGGATGTTACACTTTTCACAAATAAGGGTTGTGAAAACCCTAACCGTTTTCACTCCTCATTCCAGCCATTTTTCTAAGAGAACTTCTGTAGAGAGGGAGAAACTGCTGGAGCAAGTCCTAGAGGAGAAGATCTGCCGCCGCCGTGAAGGAGAAGATGCCGCCGAGAAGAGTCACAAGATCCATGGCCAAAAGTAGTGGAAACGCCGGAAATGAGGTGAGCTTCCTCCCCTCTCCCTTAGTGCTAGATCTGTAGATATCTAGGTGAGATGTCGACTCAAAAGAGTCTAGACTTGCGAGATGATGATTTCTCTAGGAAAAGGCCGTTCTAGGGGTTGTGCTCTAATGTTAGTGGTGTCTTCAACCTCTCCAACCTTCTATGTGAAGATGGGGGATGGTTTCGTGAAGAGTCATGGCCTCATGAGGGTGAATAAGGGAGGAGGAATTTCTGGAGGTTGTTTTGGAAGATCGACTTGAGGAGGAAGATGAACCGATGTCGTTCATTCCGCCCTAAGATGCGTGCAGAATCTGTGTTCTGCACGTAGCGATCTTCTTTGCCATTGTCAGGTGTGATATGTTCAGATCTGGGCTTTTGACTAAACACGAAAGTTGAAGTCCTTGGAAATACCTTTTCAACGAGTGGTTGCATGACTTTGGGCGAAGTCTGTAGCCACGGGAAAGTCTGAATGAAAATGACGTCCGATAAATCCTGCATGCAGAAATTGTGTTCTTTACGCAGCGGACTTCAAGGACGATTTCAAGTATGATACTATTGAATCTGGATTCTGGTCTGAATATGAAAGTTGTAACCCATGGAAAGACCTTTCCATCGAGGTGTTACACGCCTCCACCGTATTACTGTAGCTCCAGGAATCTCCGGTGGAATTTGCTATCCAGATTTATTCTGCACTTAAATTTTGGATTTGGTATAACATGGATTTGGATTAGGTGGATTCAATGTTGCAATTAACTTGAAGTTTGGGTGAAATCTTTTATGTTAATCATCTTAGTTCTATAATTGATGAAGATTAATAATTAGATCCCATGAAATTGATTTGTGAAGCGAAGCACATTTAAACGGAACGATTTGATAGAAATTGGTAGACTAATATAAATGCGCATCATGTTTATAATGTGTTGAAATCATATGGAATGACATGTAGGAAGATAATCTATGGCCATGTGAATAACTATTTAATGAATTGAATTTAGTAGTCCAATGCTTAGAGTGTCGTCTCCCTACGGGTAGCATTATGGAAGGGTGTAAGTGCGGTGTTGACCGTCACTAGTTGGGATTGTGTTGAGATGAGTAAAAGTCGGACAGTTGGGCTTGGTCCTCAGTGTTCATTTCCCGGGGCTCCTTCCGTGCCGAGTGGATGGTTGGGCTTGGTCCTCGTGCTTTCTCCGAGGCTCCTTCCATGCCATGGTGATGTGGAATTGCATGTAGTGTGAGTCGACACGCGGTGTCGTAATCCTGGGTTAAGAATAGTGTGTCAGGTCTACGGGCTCGCCGATCGTCACACCGACGGGAGTTGACAGTTAGACTTTGGGCAGTTTGGCTTGGTCCTCGGTGTTCACGTCCCGGGGCTCCTTCCGTGCCAAGTGAACGGTTGGGCTTGGTTCTCGGTGCACATCTACCCGAGATTTCCGCTAGGCTATAATACGCATGGGCTCCGCCGTTGTGTTCTTAGCGTTGAGGTGTACGGAGGTCTAAGTGAAGCAGTGTGGATGCCCGCTTAGTATTAGAGATGCCCGCTCTACTATCTCCGCCAGGCCACGGCGGTTGATGCCTGAGAGGTTAGCTACCTGCTCAAAAAGTGGGAACTACAAGTCTGTGTCGACATAGAGATTGCATGTGTGTGATCATGGGTGAGTCATTGCATAGCATACATATCATCACATTACATTGCACAACAAGATCCTCATCGTATAAGTTTGTATGGGCACTCATATACGATGAGTTACTTTATGTAAACTGATCCTTAACTAATAAGCTTGTATGGGCATCCTTATAAGTTAAGTTACTTTCCTGCTATAGTTACTTGTACTTGATGATTGTTATATCTATTGTAGAACTGCTAGATTAAAATATTGTTAATCTTATTATACTATTACCACCTGCTTGTACCTGTTACCTTACTTGTTATATATTGTACCCTTGTTCCTTTCTCCGTCCGGTGCCGAGGAGTCGCCGGGGGAGCGGATGTGAAGCCACTTAGTCTTTTCGACTAACGATTGCTATGTCTTCCTTTTTAGGAGGTCACCCCACAGGTAGACCAGCCGCAGACTATGCAGCAGGACAGCCAGGCCAGGACGACAGGGCTTGAAGTGACGGTGCCATCGCTACCGTCGGTTACTGATGTGAGTGTTGAGCGACTCTGATGTAGCCCCGTTGGGTGTTTATTTGTTGTACTCTGATATTGTAGAAGCATGTTTTAGCTTCTTTATTTGATGTACTTTGGACTGTTATGCTTGTGTGGATTTGACTTCTTGATATTATATTTTGGTTGGGTTGGCATAATTATTGATATTGGTTATAGCCGGCGGAACAGGCTTCTTGTGGTATAGATTAGCCCGTGTGCTAATGCTACAGCAAGGCGGCTGTTCTGGGCATAAGACCCCCTTCGTGCCATGTTTCGGGATCCGGGAGGGGGGGGGGGGGGGGGTATTACATAGACACCCCCGCCATCTGTCTTGCCAAGCTCTCCTGCAATTCAAGCAGATTCTCCAACTCCAACAAGGATGGATGATTTGCCCATCCCTAAACCAATGTCACGAAGGAGAGGTACTCCTTCCACAAGCCATGGATAATATGCATCTTCAGCTTCACCTCAGAGATAGGCTCATCGGGGTCTAAAGCAGAAATCTCTGCGTAGAGGTTTTTCATCTTAAGAAAGAAAGTGGAGACAGGTAAATCACCTTGCGTGGCCTTCGCTAACTCATTCTCTAAGAACTGTAGCCGAGCTACATTCTTCTTGTTGAAAAGGCCATCCAAGTCCATCCAGATCTCAGCATCTGATTTACAACCAATGATGTGATCGAAGTGTTCAGATGAAATAGCTCTCTTGAGAGTGAACTCTGTCTTCACATTTGTTCTCTTCCAAGTCTTCACTTCCTAAGCATTATCATTAGCAAGAACTACATACTAAGTATCATCTCCTCCAATAACCTCCCAGAGGTCCTCGCCTAGAAGATAGCTCTCTATACAAGACTTCCACTTCTTGAAGTTAGTCTGTGTTAGGAGTTCAATACCGAGACCTCTTACATATCTTGCTTCCATGGCTATAACACTAGTTCCCTCTTCTCAAGAGCAACAACAACTTCTAGTTGATCACTGTTTGTCCACTCAAACCTCCCTCTGATACCATGTAAAGGTTTTTGGATCTTGGAATGAGCAGGAGTTATATCAACTAAAAGGTTAGATCACAGCCAGAGACACATGCAGCAACAAGAGTTCTTTAATAATAATAACAGTCTTCTTAAAAAGCGAGACATACATGGCGAGACATGATTTCGCCAGCATGAAAAACAACAGAACAAAAAACAGAAAGATAACTGCGGCTAGAGAACAGAGTCCGCCGAAACCGCCACAAACCGCAATTGTTGTCCGTCAGACCACCGAGACCGGCACACTGCACTAGCCGCTCAAACACGAACACAGTCCGCAACCTCCAAAACCAGACCGTTGTTTCAGAATTGCAGTCCACAGATTGCTATCCGCGAACTGCCCCAAGTCGCCAGCTAGAAGAAAAGCTGCTTGGTCATATCCGCACAAGCTGCACAAACAAGTTACTTCAGCAAGCCGCACGATCAGAAAAATCAGACCGCAGGTTCCAACGCGAGTTTGTGCTTACTGTTTTTCGATAATTATGTTGTCACCAGGGGTCCTATTTATAGACACAGAGAGAGATATGGTCACCGCCCTAGCTGATAGGATCACCTCCCCCAGCCCGCAATCAGCCTTCACTAGTCCCCCTAGTCCGCTTGGACATGGTCGGTCCACAAGCTGACCCGCCTACAACACTCCTGGATAAGGAACAATCCGCAACACCTGCGGACACCACTCCAGCTCGCAACAGACCGCCAAGTACGCCAAGTCCGCCAAGACCACTGAGGTAGGCAAGGCAGTTCACAACAAGATTATCAACAAGGCATTAGACCGCCAAGTCCGCCAGACCAATAGCCATCTCACGAACTCCAACTTCAGTCCGCATTGGCCTCTCAAGATCAATCTTCACGGCATCCTCTATACACTAGGCCGCACCGCAGCCCGCATAGACCGCATCCTCCAGTCCGCTGTGCTGTCTGTCAGTCTGTGCAGTCTGCGCGGTTTGCCTAATCAGCCACTTACACTTCAACAATTTTAACACGGACCTAGTTTTACTCTAAGGTTACTGTTGGTGATGGCTCAAGGCTCCGATAGAGCAGACTAAATTGGACTGCCTTAGCCCGGGAGTGGTCGAGCACGCCAACAGTAACAGAAAAAGGGAAAGCTGATAAGGTAATTTTTTTAACGTACAAAACTCTTTAACCGGGTGAAAAATCACGTGGTCGGGAGTGTACCAGCCAAACCTCCACTCTATGTTGGGTGTTGTACAGAGCTTATTTGAAGAACTCGAGGACAAAATACAATCTCTTGTTATAATTTGAGGGAGAGAGAGAGTTGTGCTCGGAGGGTGACAGACAACCTCTCACAAAGCTAATTCTTTCTTCATGGGCTGTAGTGAGCGATGCGCTCGTTGTAATATGGGGTCCTCTGATTGTTCTTGGAGGAGGGAACAACTTGTTGCACTCGTTCTGATGTTTGAGGCTTGAAGCTCAGGGAGCGCTCAGTGTGCCCTATCCTCTGTGGTTTTTCTCATGTTGTGCTTAGAGGAGTATGAAGTGGAGGACTTGTCGTCGTCTGACGAGCTTGCTGATGAGTCGAGGGTGATGTCGTGATGGGAATGCCGAGCGTTCTGCGCTTCGGACTGCAAATGAGCAGTCTTTGGCGGACTCTGAATTTGATCTTGTAAACTTCTGGCGGTGCGGGGCACACAAATTTTGGGCGCTCTGGAGGTCTTGGTTTGCTGACACTGAGGTGACTCGATAGTCCCTGGGGGCACGTAGAGCCGCAGTTGGACGGTCTTGCCGGCGGGGCGCGTAAAGGCGAGCTTGGATGGTCTTGCGGGCGGAGCGTTCAGAGGCGCACTGGTTCGGTCTTGACAGGGGAGCGCGCGGAGGTACGCTCAGATGGTCTTGACGGCAGAGCGCGCGGAGGCGCGCTGGGATAGTCGAGACGGCAGAGCGCGCAGAGGCCCGGTTTAGACGGCGAAGCGCACAGAGGTGCACTTGTACGATCGAGACGGCGGAGAGCACGGAGGAGCGCTTGAAGCCGACTTGTCTTGTCTTTTCTCGTTTTGTCTCGACACGGCTCGACGAAGTTCCTTGCGAGTGATTTTTCATAGAGATCCTGTTGGAAGAGAGAAAGTAGAGAGAGAGATAAAATAGAGAGAATGAGAGGAGAAAGAAAAGCCGTAGAAGGTTTTTTCGGGCCGAGAAGAAGTCAAAATGAGAGGGAGAGGAGTCTATTAATAGATTTTAAGAGGGGCAAGCGTAATTTCTCCCTGTAATCACCAGCTAGACGAATATGAATGCCCGAAACAAGGCACACGAATCAAGGTCAAGAGGAGGTTCGCAAGAACGCAAGTCAAGAGAGAGACGCGTGAAGCCGCTCCCGCCGTCACGTCAAGACAACTTCGAAGAAAGGAAGCGCTTGCATTTTCGGCGAACGAGCATTGAATGACCGCCAAAGCAATACAACGGTTGGTGGCACTCATCGTTCATTCCACTCCCCTCTCACAAACTTTAACGAGGCGCGATCTGTCGCCATCTCTTTCCTCCTAAAAGTTTTGTAAAAACGCTCATATAGTGAAAGTTAGATCGGCACCCGTACCGATCACGTGATTTTTCACCTCGATTGCGGATTTTCCACGTCATCAAGTATTCGTCTCAACATCTAGTTATCTTTGACTGTTGGCACGCTCGGCTGCTCACATGCTAAGATGATTGAGTAGGCCCGGTCTATGAAGAGTGCTGCGCGATTCCCCAACAGTTTCTGATCCTGGAGTCGAATGCTACAATTCAGATGGCTAGAGCTTGAGTGAGAGATGACTACAAGCGCACCACAGGTTTTTCAATAGGGAAATCTTACCACGTACATGGAAGTTATGAAAAATTTCCCCTTCACAACCAAAAAGCTGAGCGAGAGACGAGAAAGGCACAAACTTGACAAGTATGGAACTTGAGGGGATCTCAACGTCTAATTCATGGTATTCTTGGGGTCCTATTTATAGACATATCCAAATGGGAATATGTAGTCGGGAATACTCATCCCTTGCGAGGGTGCCTCTGTCGAATTGGCGACTATGAATGGATCTCGTCCACACTGGCGAGTTACAAGAGTTACTTGCCCACGCTAATTAATTACAAGGACTACTCGTCCACACTCGCGAGTTACAAGTGTTGCACATACTCGCAAGTTACAAAAATTGCTCGTCAATACTCGCGAGTTATAAGAATTACTCGTCCATTCTCGCATTCTCGCAAAGTACTCCTCCCTATTCTATTTGTTGAGAATGTCTTGCAAGTACTTTTCTGCTGAGCTCTGTGAAATTCAAATCAGAATCATAAGGTCATATTTAGATTGATTAGTTCATGATATAAAAACTATTGGCATTTCAAGTCCCGAGAAATTTCCACCGTCTTATTAATTAGCATTCCGAGATGAAATATATATATAAATATATATAATATTATAGTTATAGTTATATTCATTGATGCTGCGCGCCTTTTGAAGTGGATCTTATCAGTCAGTAGACTCAGTACTGGGAAGTGTGGCGGTTTAAGGTGGGGGTTCCCCGGCAAATTAAGCAACTTTTTCATGATTTATGATCGTAACTGCTTACCCGTGAATATAAGTCCCTCCATTTTTGAAAAAAATTTGATAGTTACGGAAAATCAGAAAGCAAGTGCAGAACACTCAACTCTTTTGAGTCAAATAAATCAATTGTAAAAAATAGAGCAAGAATCTTGTAATATCAAAAATATTCGTTACAAATCAAGGTATACATGACGAGACATGCTTCGTCGATGTATCCAAGGACAATAAGAAAAGCATAAGAAACAGGCCGCGCGGACTAAGCAAGAAGCCGCCGACTTTGCTGCTAGCCTCTATGGAGTCCCCTCAAACCGACAGGTCACCAGACCGCAACCTTACCGAGCGGACTGCCCGTTATTCCAAGGCTGAACTTTGTTCGCCGATCTGCTGCTGCCGAACTGAACAAGCCGCCAGAACGGAGAGCTTATTGAACTGGGAAAAGTTTCAGAAGAGAAACCGCCCGGTCGCAAGCGACCTGCTGCAACCGCTGATTGGAACTGCAGAGCCTGCACTGCCTTAGAACCAAATCCTTGGCTCTTCAGTGCAATCCGCACAACCTGCACAGCATAAAACAGTTAATCTCTTCAACCCGCGCGGATAGAAAATTCAGGCCGCAACAACTAATCACGAGTAGACTTACTGTTAATTCAGTTACTGTAGATGTGTCAGGGGGTCCTATTTATAGGCACAAAGAGAATTGTGGTCACTGCCCTAACGATAAGAACATTGTCTAAGCTCGCGACGTGAACAGTGTGAATTCGCAACACAACAAGAAAAACCTTGATTAGCAAGGAGTAAAATTCGTTGCTAATGTTGAAATTTGTGAAGTGGAAGTGGGTGATGGGCAGGCCGGGCGGACTGTGCGGCCTGAGCGGTCTGAGTCCGCAGCCTGGGCGGACTGCGGGTTGCGGCATGGGTGTTGACTGTCTTATTGGCTTGGCTGTTGAGGGCAGACTGTGCGGCCTGAGTCCGCGGCCTGGGCAGACTGCGGGTTGCGGCCTGGGTGTTGGCTGTCTTGGTGGCTTGGCTGATTGAGGAGTGGCTTGAGCGACCTGGTATGCGGCTTTGTTCGGTCTGTTGTGCGGCCTGGTTGGCCTATGGCCAAAGATGCCGGGCTTCTGGCGAAACAGACTGAGCGGACTGCGGTTTGCGGGCTGTAGGCAGTGCTCTGTTCAGCGGCCTTGTGTGTTGCAAGCTTGTGTTAACTGATGGGTTGGGTGCCTTATCCGCGGGAGGCTTGCGGACTGGCGTGTCCGCGGTGTCCGCTGTGACGGACTGGCCTTGGAGTTTGTCTGTGGCCCTTGCCGAGCTCTAGTGGTACAGCAGGTGTTAGCTGCTGTGGAGGACTGCGCGGACTGGTGTCGGAGTCCGGCAGTTGGCCGTTTGATTGGGCAGCTGTGCGAGTAGTATTGGCGATCTGCTTACCTTGGTGGAATTGGCGAGCTGCTTACCTTGGTGGAATTGGCGATCTGCTTTGGGTATTAGCGGACTAGGCCTTGTCCGCCGAGCTCGCGCTAGGCCTTTTGGTGTTTTACTGGACTTGGTCACATTCTGTGACAAGTCCAGTGTGTCCGCAGTATCCGCCAAGTCCGTTGTTGACCGGGCAGACTGCCTTTAGTCGTGGACTTGTGGCAGATGGAGGCTTTGCTCTTGTGTTGTGCGGACTGCCTCTTGTATGTGCGGACTGTCACTGAAGAAGTTGTGGCTGTCCATGTGATGATGTGGGCGGACTGTGCGTACTGTATCGTGTCTGCATAGTGTGGGCGGTCTGGTGCAAGACCGCCCATTAGTGAACATCGGTTCCTTGATTCTGGCGGTTTTCTTGGAATCCGGCTAAGTCTTTGCGGACTCAGCCGACGGATGTTTTGCTAGTTCGCGAGCTGGGGTGGTGATTCTATGCACTATGGTGGTGACCACACTCCTCACCTCGCCTATAAATAGAACCCCCCTGACACGTCTACAGTAACAGAGTGAACAGTAAGTTGGGCTTGGGCAAGTGTTGCGGTCTGTGGTTTTCTGTCCGTACGGGTTGAGTAGTGTTGACGATTTGTTGTGTGCAGGTCGCGCGGCTAGCTTCAAGGAGACTGGAGTTGGGCATTGAAGTGTGCGGTCTCTGCAGTCTCAGCTGGTCACTTCTGGGGCTTGTCAGTTTTCTGCTTCAGCTTGTTCAAGTTCTAACCCGTCCGCCGGTCTCAGGCGGGTAGGCGGACTACTCCTCTGTTCTTCAGCGGGCAGCGAATAACGGTGTGTCCTCTTGACCTCACGGTCTCGACGGTCTCCGTGTGCTATTCTGCTTGTAGCAGTTGCAGCTCGAGCGGCTTCAGCGACCTTGGCGGACTAGGCGGTCTCGACGGTCTCCAGTGCTGTCCGCCCGGCTTGTTTTATTCTTTCTGTTTGTAGCTTGTGTACTAGCGAAATCATGTCTCGCTATGTATACCTCGCCCTGTAAAGAAGTGTGAATGAATATAAGAACTGCTTGTTCTTCCATTTGTGGTTGGTGTTAAGCTTGCTCCTTGGGTTTTCGCATAATCAAAGTGTGAATTGGGTAGTTCTGAGAATATTAATTTGGCTTTAAGCTACCTTACTGACCGCTTTAAGAAAATTTAACATGGTATCAGAGCCAGGTTCAGTTGCTTGAGCGGTGATCAACCTGTGTTGGTTCTCTGTGCTTCTGGAAGTTAGCTTAACCAACTGTTGTTGCAATGGAAGTAAGCTATGCACGAGGTCTTGGTATTGAACTCTTGACGCCGACTAACTTTAAGAAGTGGAAGTCATGCATGAAGAGTTACCTTCTGGGTGAAAAGCTATGGGAGGTCGTCGGTGGTGACGACAGACAGGAAGTGACTGCTGCGTTTGGTACTGCTGAGCAGGTGAGGCTCTGGAGAAAAACAAATGCAAAAGCGGAGTTTGTTCTCAAGAGGGCCGTGTCACCAGAACTGTTTGATCACATCATTGGATGTGAGTCTGCTGCTGATATTTGAACAACCATTGATGAGTTGTTCAATAGGAAGAATGTGACTAGACTTCATTTTCTGGAGAATGAGTTGGCAAGGACAACTCAAGGAGACCTGACCATCTCAAAGTTCTTTCTGAAGATGAAGAGCTTGTGTCCGGAGCTGTCAGCGCTTGATCCGGATGAGCCTATTTCTAAGGCTAAGATGAAAAGACACATAATCTGCGGCTTGCGGAAGGAGTATGTTGCCTTTGTTACATCTGTTCAAGGCTGGGCTACTCAGCCATCTCTACTGGAGCTTGAGAACCTGCTTGCTTTGCATGAAAGTTTAGCAAGGCAGATGGCTGGAGTCACTGTCACTGAGGAAGGCAGTGAAACTCTCTTCTCAGGCAAGAAGAAGAAGGCATGAGAAGGGAAGAAGAAGAAGACCGCTGCTGAAAATGAGCCTTCAACTTCTCATCAGTCAGAGAGGAGCGCTGCTCCTAAGAAGGATTGGAAGAAGAACCTGAAGTGATACAGGTGTCATCAGCAGGGACAATTCAAGCATGACTGCAAGGTCAAACTGCAGCCTGGGCATGCTGCATGCAAGGAGGACGCTTGCTCTAAGAGCGAGAAAGCTGGATGGGGAGGAGCCTTCATGACGGGCACTTGTGTCCGTGCCTTGTCCACTGTCGACTTCAACGATGATTGGATCGTGGACTCCGGGTGTGGTCATCACCTCACCGGAGGCAAGTCGAAGTTCTCTTCTCTACAAGACTACTCAGGTAATGAAGCTATTATAACTGCTGATAATACTGTTTATGCAGTAGAGAAGGAGGGGGTTGTGTCTTTGGGTAGTGATAAGAGGCCACTCACGTTAAGGAGTGTGTATCACGTACCGGGCATGAAAAAGAACCTCTTCTCTGTGACCAATGCGGTCGACGCGAATTATCACGTTCTGTTTGGGCCAACAGAAGTGAAGTTCCTTTGCAACGTATCAGCGGTTAAGGCTGATGTTGCTCATGTTAGGAGGAGGGTTAAGAACTTGTTTGTTCTTGCAACTAACTCTTATGTTGATTAGATGAGAGCAAACGATAGCGCTGCTATATGACATGAACGACTGGGGCATGTAGGAATGGATAAGCTGAAGGCTATGACTAACAGAAGCCTTGTGAGAGGCTTGCCTAAGCTATCTTCATTTGGTGACGGTCACGTTTGCGCGGGATGTCAGTACGGCAAGGCTCATCGCCTTCCGTTTGATAAATCACAAATGAGCAGTAAGAGACCATTGGAGTGCATCCATGGAGACTTGATGGGACCAACCGTCACTGCAAACCTTGGTGGGTGCAGATATATGCTCGTTCTGATTGATGACTACTCAAAATACACTTGGGTATATTTCTTGAAGGATAAGTCTGAAGCCTTCCGTTTGTTTGTGGAGTTCAAGGAGTTGGTGGAGGGCCGGCTTAGCTTGCGGATCAAGAAGCTTAGACCATATAACAGTGGTGAGTTTATCTCCTCTGAGTTTTCTAACTTCTATAGGAAGCACGTGATCCAACGAGAGCTCACTTGTGCTTACACTCCATAAAATGGAGTAGCGAAGCGGAAGATCCGTCATCTGACGGAGACTTGCAAATGCTGGCTTCATGCAAAATACATTCCAAGGTCCTTCTAGGTGGAGGGGATGTCTTGTGCTTCTTACGTCATCAATCGGATGTCGCATAGCCCGATCAACATGAAGACTCCTTTTGAGTTTTTGCTGAAGGAGAAGCCTAGTGTGGAATACCTTCGGGTGTTCGGTTCAACTTGCTATGTACATATCCCAGATGCTTCACAGACAAAGCTTGATGCAAAGGTAAGAAAGCTTGTCTTTGTTGGCTATGATGAGCAGAAGAAGGGATGAAAATGCATGGATCCTGCGATGAAGAAGTTGGTTGTGTCAAGATATGTTGTCTTTGACGAGCTGACGTCGTATGGAGGTGGCTCGTTTGAGCTAACCGGAAGCAAGATTGATGAGGAACAGAAGGTGGCTGCTGAAGGTCTGAAAGAGGAGCTTGCTGTCTCACCAGCAGCTCCTGTTGCTTCAAGTTCTGGTGCTGAGACTTCTGGCTCAGGAAGCAGGGGGAGCATTGCTCAAAGCTTTCCTGAAGGTGGTGTTGAGCCTGAAGAAGCAATAGACGTAGTGAGCAAGGAACAACCTCTTCGGAGATAGAAGAGGGTTGTGAAGCCACCTGCTCGGTACTATGATGGGAATGCAGTGAGCTTTGTCTCCTGCTTATTTGCAGGTCCTCTGGATGAGCGAGAGCCTGTAAACTTCAATGAGGCCACTGGAGTCAAGGAGTAAGATGATGCCATGAAGGAAGAGATTGCTGCTCTCAAGAAGAATTAAACCTGAGATCTTGTACCCTAGGTTGATGACATTACTCCAGTGACTTGTAAGTGGGTGTATAAGTTGAAGAAGAAGGTTGATGAGAGCATTGATAGATACAAAGCTCGTCTGGTTGCTCGAGGATTCTCACATCAGTATGGAGAAGACTATGAGGAGACATTTAGTCCGGTTGCAAAGATGACTTCGGTTAGAGTGGTGATCGCCTTGGCTGCTTGCAAGGGATGAAGGATGTGGCAGCTTGATGTGAAGAATGCTTTTCTTTACGGAGAGATTGACAAGGACATCTTCATGGATCAACCACTAGGATTTGTTTCTGAAGTTCATCCGGACTATGTCTGCAAGCTCAGGAAGGCTCTCCACAGGTTGAAGCAAGCTCCTAGAGCTTGGTATGGGAAGATAGTAGAGTATCTGCAATTCTGCGGTTATCTTTCTTCCAACTCAGATTCTAGCTTGTTCGTTAAGAAAAAGGGGGAGTTACAAGTCTTGGTCCTGCTGTATGTGGATGACATGATTGTCACAGGGAATTCGGAGGAGGAAGTAGCATGGCTCAAGGCTGAGCTTGCTATACTCTTCGGGATGAAAGACTTGGGAGAGCTTCATCACTTTCTCGGTCTTAAAGTGGAGAGGAAGGAGTGAGGGATTCTCATTTGCCAGAAGGGATATGCTGATCGTATTGTAAGTCGATTTGTCATGGGCGAAGGTAAGAGTTGCTCTACTCCACTAGAACATGGGCTGAAGCTTCGACGAGATGAAGGAAGGATTCTTCCTGATCCCTTGGTGTTCAGAGCTCTTGTAGGGAGCTTGATCTATCTGACGATTACATGGCCAGACATTGCTTATGTTGTTGGCCGAGTAAGTCGGTTTATGGCTGAACCAAGGAAGTCTCATCTGATGGCGGCAAAGAACATTTTGAAGTATGTCAAGTAACCTTCTGATATGGGACTCCTCTACAGTAGAGATGCGGACTTTACTTTGCTTGGATACATGGATGCTGACTATGGTGGTGACTCGGATGATCGGAGGTCAACTTCGGGTTATGTGTTCACTTGTGGATCAGCGTGCATTTCGTGGTGTAGCAAGAAGCAGGACTCAGTGTCTGTGTCTACTACAGAAGCTGAGTATAAGGCTTCGACCTTGGCGGCTCGGGAAGCCATCTGGTTAAGAAGGCTTGTAGAGGATGTTTATGAAGAAGTGCAAGGGCCTACTTTACTCCGGGGTGACAATGAGAGTGCTCTCAAACTGGTAAACAATTCAGTGTGTCACGCAAGGACCAAGTATATTGAGATCGAGCACCACTTCATAAGGGAGAAGTGTTGTGAAAGTGCTGGTTAGATCTGATATACTCTAGAGGGGGGGGGGGGGGTGAATAGAGTATGGTGCTTACTAAAAACTTTTTACAACTGTTGTTGTATACCTAAGTGAACAGGGAAGCAAATAACATAAAGTAAACACAACAACTAACTAAACACTGAGCAATCATAGACCACAGCCAGAAAACAAAAGAAAATAAGCAACCAGAAGACACAAGGAGCTATAGTGGTTCCCCAATCAATCTGGGTACATCCACTCTTCTACCACCCTAGGTAGGAATCCACTGCATGATGAGTTGATCAGGTGTCCTGAGAACCAATGGGTTTTGATCAGGTCCCCAAAAACCAAACCCTCAAGTCTTTTGGAAGGAGACTTGCAACCAGAATAATTTTGAAGGGATTTAAAACCCTGTACATGAATTAGAGAGAGGGTGATAGTGTCTTCTCTATCAACAGTCAGAGAGAAGACTTGTGGATTGATGTAGCAGCTCTTGCTCCCCCTGAGGTCTTGAATTGGTCAGGAATGCTAGAGCACTGCTTCAGGGTGATAGGCCTTCAATGACCTAGAATGCCTGGACCAGAACTGCTTCAGGAACTTCTTTGACATATTGATTGATTGTTGTCCTTTGAATTTATCCTGTGAATAGAGAGAAGAAGGCTCTTGATTGAATTTAGTTGTTCTTCTTCTTCTTGAAAAGTTCTCTGGTCAAGGCTGATTACAGTCAAGAACTTTAGATTTGAGAATGTTTTGTTCTTCTGCAGCTTCAGAGTGTCTGTCAGATTGTTTTCTGTACTATGAATCTTGAACTCTGCTTGATTCTGTTCTCTCTTACTGTGTCACTATTTTTTGTGTGTATCTGTTGTATCTTCTGTGTCTGTGACTGACTGAGGAATATTCAAACTTTTGAATGCCGAGCAGTAATTACAGTCGGTGAAAGTCCACCTAGTGTCAGCTATGTGCACCTATGGGGGGGGGGAATAGGTGACGAGCAAAGCTTTTGCGGAATTTATGACGGTACCTGCACAATAAAATAAAAAGCACAGCACACAGAATACACAGACAATTTATAGTGGTTCCCTGACTTGGGTACATCCACTTTCCCCCTTCGACCTATCTCCCCAACAAGGGACGACTCGGTCACTTCTCCAACGAGATTGAAATCCAATCCCTGCACTACCAGAAGGAACCCTTCCACACGTGAGAGTCAACACTCCCACAAAACGGGTTGCACCCAATCCTTACAACACGGAACAAACGTTCCTTTACAACAAAAGTAAATATAGAATGTACACGAGATACAAACTTCGTTTGGAGACTACGGTGTTCCTCTTTGTTCGACGACGTGTTCGTGAAGTCAACGAAAAGTCTACAACCTTGGTCTCTTTTGGAAAGGATCTTCCCGAAACCGGCGGCGGCAATCCGAGCGGCGGCTTGGTTCGGGATCGACGGCAACGAAGGTGCACGGCAGCAGTACTTCTGAGATCCAATCTTCGTTGCAAAGCAAACTAGGTCTACCAACGGTCACTCTAGGATCGGTCGTCTCGATCGATTTGGACGGGGGAGTTTTTCCCGGTCAACAAATCGAGAGACAAGGGATCTCTGGATAGACACGTGAGACTCAAGCTTTGCTAAGCTTCTGTCGCCGGAGATCGGGAAGAAATGCGATCAGCAGCGGCGACGGACTAGCGCGAGCGGCGACGGAGGCGGCAGAGAGATTTCGCGATTTTAGGGTTTGCACTCGCTCGGCTTCTTTCTGTCTGTATTCCGTTCAAAATACCCGTGTATAAATACTGTAGTTAACTCCAATATGACCGTTTGTGGGACCCACAATAGAAATCCCCAAATTCCGGTCCAGAAATTTAATAGCGGCAGAATCCGGTTCAGGAAGTTCCAGAAAAACGCCAAGTCAAAATCGGTGAGAATCGAAAGTGATTCTCGCCGAGTCGCCGAGAATCAAAGGTGATTCTCGACGATTCAGCGAGAATCAAAGATGATTCTCGTCGAATTTGCCTTGGTTGCACGCACTGCTTTAGGCCAGGTCGAGACGGCGAGAATCAACCAGTGATTCTCGTCGATTCGACGAGAATCACTAGTGATTCTCGTCGATTCTTACTTAGACGCAGAGGTGCTTGCTTAGAAGTGGCTGGAACTTGTTCGGCGAGAATCAACCACTGATTCTCGACGAATCGGCGAGAATCCCTTGTGATTCTCGACGAATCGGCGAGAATCCCTTGGTGATTCTCGTCGATTTACACTTAGACGAATTTTCGTCTTTCCACCCATGAGCTGCTCCTTGACCCATCCGTGCTCCTTGTCTTCTCTTGCATAAATACGGCCCTGTACTTGAAAGTAAGTGCACTCCAATAGAGAGAGTACACGTAAGCCAACACACCGATCTGCTCAACGAGGGATTACGTCGTGCAGACCCGTGTATATTGACCTACTGCACCCTGACATTGGTGTGCACTTAGCGTGGAGGAACTGCAAGCACAACTTAAAAGAGTTTATCAAATACATTGTCTATTGACCTTAGCTTGTCCAGGGGCTTCTTCAAATCAGGTACATTGTGGATACAATACCCAACAATCTCCCCCTATTTGAAGAAGCCTAAACCCTACAAGCTAAGGTGAATAGAGCAAATGAGAATGAAAACCATAAACTGAAAAGTGAGTTGAGTGAGTTATCCATTACCAATACCAATTTCTTGGGAGCAAGCTTGGAGCCACCTTAGCCTTAGCTGGGAGGGTAATCTCCCCCTTTTCGGCTTCTACAAATCGGGGTCTGTAGAGTTTGACCCTTTGCTCCCCCTCAGTTCTTGCACGGGCCTGGAGCATCTGTAGTCTTCATTCCTCATAATTGAGCATCCCCAATTCAGTCTTGAAAAGATTGAACTTGGCCTCGTCTAGGGGCTTTGTGAATATATCAGCAATCTGCTTGTCCGTGGGGACATAATAGAGAGAGATATCCTTGTTCTCCACGTGCTCCCGAATGAAGTGGTAGCGTACTTCAATATGCTTCGTTCTGCTGTGCGACACCGGATTGTTGGCAATGGAAATTGCACTGGAGGAGTCGCAGTACATGGGTACTTCCTTGAACTGAAGGTCGTAGTCGGCTAACTGGTTTCTGATCCATAGAAGTTGTGCGCAACAGCTTCCTGCCGAGATGTACTCTGACTCTGCTGTGGAGGTTGCAACACAATTCTGTTTCTTGCTGTTCCATGAGATAAGCCTCCTGCCGAGGAATTGACACGTCCCGGAGGTGCTTTTCCTATCATCCCTGCTCCCTGCAAAATCAGTATCTGAAAAGCCTATTAGCTCGACATCATTGTTTCTCGGGTACCACAAGCCAAGATTAGGAGTACTTTTAAGGTATCTCAGAATTCGCTTTGCAGCGACATAGTGAGATTCCTTAGTGTTCACCTGATATCGGGCACAGACACATGTGGAGAACATAATATCTGGTCTACTGGCAGTAAGGTAGAGCAGGGATCCAATGATGCTTCTGTATTTGGTTTCATCGAAAGGTTTACCTTTCTCATCCTTATCCAGAGACATGGTGGATCCCATTGGAGTCCTCATAGAGGTTGCACTCTCCATACCGAATTTCTTAAGGAGTTCATTTGTGAACTTCGTCTGAGAGATGAAGATTCCATCCTCAGACTGTTTCACTTGAAGTCCTAAGAAATACTTGAGCTCTCCCATACTGCTCATTTCAAACTTTCCTTGCATAAGTTTAGAAAACTTTTTGCAAAGATTGTTGTCCGTTGAGCCGAATATTATGTCATCGACATAGATTTGCACCAGCAAAATCTTGCCTTTGACTTCCCTGAGAAACAATGTTTTATCTATTTTACCTCTGGAGAACTTGTTCTCAAGAAGAAAACTAGATAAAGTCTCATACCAAGCTCGTGGAGCTTGTTTCAACCCATATAAGGCCTTATTAAGAAAATAAACGTGATTGGGATAAGTAGGATCGACAAAACCTGGGGGTTGAGCGACGTATACTTCCTCTTTCAGGTCTCCGTTCAGGAATGCCGATTTCACATCCATTTGATAGACTGTGAATCCTTTGTGTGAAGCATACGCCAGGAACAACCTGATTGCCTCGAGCCTTGCTACTGGTGCGAAGGTCTGGTCGAAGTCAATCCCTTCCTCCTGTCTGTAACCTTGAGCCACCAGCCTGGCCTTGTTCTTTACGATGACACCATGTTCATCCAGCTTGTTTCTGAAGATCCACTTCGTGCCAATCACATTTGCTTGTATGGTCTGGGAACCAGCGTCCAAACATTGCAACGTTCGAATTGATGTAGTTCCTCTTGCATGGCCAGAATCCATGCCGCATCCTTGTTCGCCTCGTCGAACTTCTTTGGCTCAACCTGTGACAGGAAGCTAAGATGCAATACTTCGTTAACTGTACCTCTTCGAGTTCTGACACCAACACGAGGATCCCCGATGATCTGATCTCTAGGATGATCTCTCACGTGCCGGAGCTCTAGAAGTCTGGCGTCTGGAGCTTCAACTACTTCTTGGGCTTCTCTTTCTTCTAAGAGATTTGTTCCATCTTGATCTTCAACATTTTCAGATGACGTGGAGGTGGAAACTTTGACGTACTTGGGAGCGTCATCTTTAGCGGTCTCATCCAGACTCAGCTGTTCAAGTCTAGCACCTGCATCTTCAAGAATACTAATGGAAGAATTGCTGTTAAGCAAACTTCCTTCATCAAATACAACATTTATTGATTCTTCTACCACTAGGGTTTTCTTATTGAAGACCCTATATGCCCGACTATGGGAACTATAGCCCATGAATATGCCTTCGAAGCATTTTTCACCGAATTTAGTACGCGGGTACTTCCCATTATTCAGTACATAGCATCTGCAACCAAAAATCCTCAAGTAGGACATGGTTGGTTTCCTGCCTTTCAGTAGCTCGTAGGGCGTCTTACGATGATGCTTGTTGATCAATGCTCGGTTTTGTACATGACAAGCCGTATTGACACCCTCTGCCCAGAAGTATTCCGGGAGAGAAGCGTCTTTCAACATTGTCGTGCAGGCTTCAATGAGAGTTCTATTTCTCCTCTCCGCAACTCCATTTTGCTGAGGAGTGCACGGGGAGGAAAACTCATGAAAGATACCTTGTTCTTCACAAAATTCTGTCATTGCACCAGATTCGAATTCTGTTCCATGGTCACTTCTGATTTTGACCACGGAGCAGTTAAATTCGTTCTGAACCTGCTTGACAAAATTAGTGAAGATGTCAAACGTATCTGACTTTCGTTTCAAAAAGAACACCCATGTAAACCGAGAATGATCATCAACTATCACTAGCGTATAGGACTTGCCTCCCAAGCTATGAACTTGCATTGGACCAAACAAGTCCATATGCAAAAGGTAAAGACATCGGGAAGAGTCTTTGTCAGCGATGCTCTTAAAGGTAGCCCGAGTCTGTTTGTCCATCTAGCATGCAGGACATGGGCTATCTTTGATGCACTTGATACTGGGAGCATCCCTTACCAAGTCCTTAGAAAACAGCATACTAATTGTCTTGAAATTAATATGTGCCAATCTCTAGTGTCATTGTTCACAAAGAGATGCACTGCCTGTTGCCACAAGGCATACGGGGGTAGATGAATCTAAACTGAGAAAATCTAAACAAAAGATATTTCTGCTCCTAATGCCTGATAATACCGTTTCAGAAGAGGTATGTGAAATTATCAGACATTTATCCTTGCAGAACTTAACGTCATAACCTTTATCACATAACTGACTTACACTGATCAGGTTATGGTTTAACCCTTCAATATAAGCCACGTCGGTGATAAAGATTATACCGTTGGAAATCATACCATAACCTCTAGTGACTCCTCGATCTGACCCTCCAAAGATGACTTTGGGTCCATTCTCGACTGGAGTGTAATCACGCAGCAGGCTTCTTGTCCCAGTCATATGCCGGGAGCATCCACTGTCCAAATACCAGATCGACGTTTTGGTGGCCTTTGGACATTCCTGCAAAACAAAATTAATTTGCCTTAGGAACCCAATCGAACTTGGGTCCTAGATTCCTGGTTAGCACACTCCCCCTCGGTTGGTTAACCCTACGAGTGGTCGGTCTCGCATTGCTAACATGGGGAGTCTCGTAATTCCTTGGATTAAACCAACAATCCACGGCAAAGTGACCGACTTTGCCACAGCACCAACAGTCAAATCTGTTGTACCTCTTCCTGGGCTCCTACCTTACCCTGGGAACGATGGGTACTGCTGGGGCCTTGGATCTGGAGGTGGAGGCCTCATGGTGACAACAGTCGCATGACTTTGTCACCTTCTGTATAACATGCTTGGCTTTTGGTGCCTGCTTTCCATTATGGCCGCTAGAGAACGGACCATAATTTCCTATGTGGATTTCCTCATAAGGTGCCTTGAAGGCACTCTCACCGAAGTTCCGGGGAAAGTTCCAACCATCATACCGGCTCTTTGGCTTTGCAACCGAGGGCCGGAAATGATGCCCAAAAGTTGACTCAAAGTCATGTTGGTTGCAAGGAAAGCCAGGCTTTCTGAACGCAACAGGACTAAGAGGAGCCTTACCCTTTTCATCAGCAGAGGCCTTCTTGGCGGCCTTATTCTTCCTCTGGTTCTTGTTTCTCCTAGATGAAGAACCAGATACCCCTTTATGCTCCAAGCCAGCTCCTTTGGCCTGAGCAGAGAAGGTATCAACGACTGGAAGAACTGTTTTTGGCATGGAGAAGCTCTTGACGATCTTCCTTTCTGCCGCAAGTAGTTCTTCCAACTTGTCGACTTCCTCCTGCTTAAGATCAAGGAGCTTAAGAGACTCTGAGTGCTTTGAAGTCAGGTCGAGGTGTTCCTGTCGGAGAGAGATCAAGCTGGTGACCTCTTCCCTTAGGGAAACACACTCACCCTTAAGGAATTTTACTTCCTTTTTCTCAGCCTTCAATCTCTTTCGGCACTCCTCGAAGGTGTTGAGCAGAAGCTCATTCTTCTCGAGGAGCTCAGCTTCGCGGGCCGAAAGGCTATCCTCAGGTTCATCATCCTGAGACTCAGGATCAGAGTCAGAGTCGGAGAGAGGTGTGTGAGCTTTTACCTTCCCAGTAAATGGGGGACATTCTCCTTCTGAGTCGGAGCGACCCACCTGCCCGAAGTAGGCTTCCTCATCATCACTGGAGTCTGAGGAATCAGACTCACTTAGTGTCTTTGGCCTTCTGGCGATGTAGCTCCGCTCCTTCTTCTTATCTCTGGAGGATTTGAGCTCCTCTCCTTTCCCTTTTTCTCTTTTGCTTTGATGGCAGTCGGCCACGACGTGTCCTGGCTTGTTGCATCCAAAGCAAATAATATTAGAAGAACGATGTTTGTTAGGTTTAGATGCATACCTGTCAGAAGAATAATTTTTCTTCTGATGCCTGGAGGAGGAGCTGTCTTTCTTTCTTTGATTCCTCATCTTGAGGAACTTCTTGAACTCTCGGGTGATGAGGGAGAAATCCTCCTCCGACAGCTCTGAGCCGGAGGAGCATGGTTCAGAGTCCTCCTCCTCTTCCTTATTCCTCGCACGGTATGACATCGCACCCTTGCCCTTTCTGGAGTAACTAGATTTTAGGGCCACAGTCTTTTCTTTTGCAGCAGCCTTCTCTGCTTCTTCCTCTGCTTTCCTGGTGTTCAGCCGAAGCTCATAGGACATCAGCTTCCCAAACAGGATTTGTGGATCAGTTTCTGCTAGTCTTCCAAATTCTCTGATGGCGCAGATCTTTGTGTCCCATTCCTTAGTAAGGGACCTAAGGAATTTGTCATTGAGTTCACCATTGGTGAACACTCTTCCATAGCCCTTGAGGGCGTTGACAATCTTTAGGAAGTTCTCGTATGTGACTCCGATCTCTTCCTTAGGCCCTTGCCTGAAGGCCTCATATTTTTGGTTCAGGAGGGATCTCCGATCATCCCTCACTTCATCCGTCCCCTCCATTAGGATGATCAGGCACTGCCAGATCTCCTGAGCTGTCCTGCAGTTGCTGAAATTCTGCATCATGGAATCATCAACTGCGCTCACCAGAATGTTTCGTGCCTTCTTGTCCAGTCCCACGAGCACCATCTCGTCTTTGTCCATTTCAGAAAGTGTCTTCGGCACCTTCTTGGTGGGATCGATGGTGGAGGCCTTGGTGGGGACATAAGGTCCCTCCTCCACGATCATGAAGAGTCGAGGATCGACTGCTTCCATGTAAAACCTGATTCTTTCCTTCCAGATCGGAAAGTTTAGCCTGGTGCATACTGGGATCTTGCCGGAGAACTTGAGCCCGTCCATAGTAGATATTTGTCTTCTTCTTGACACTAGGGGCAGGATTCAACTCAAGGTGTTGACCTTTTTGATGAGTAACCTGGCTCTGATACCACTTGAAAGTCCACCTAGTGTCAGCTATGTGCACCTATAGGGGGGGGGGGGGGGAATAGGTGACGAGCAAAGCTTTTGCGGAATTTACGACGGTACCTGCACAATAAAATAAAAAGCACAGCACACAGAATACACAAGCAATTTATAGTGGTTCCCCGACTTGGGTACATCCACTTTTCCCCTTCGACCTATCTCCCCAACAAGGGACGACTCGGTCACTTCTCCAACGGGATTGAAATCCAATCCCTGCACTACTGGAAGGAACCCTTCCACACGTGAGAGTCAACACTCCCACAAAACGGGTTGCACCCAACCCTTACAACACGGAACAAACGTTCCTTTACAACAAAAGTAAATATAGAATGTACACGAGATACAAACTTCGTTTGGAGACTACGGTGTTCCTCTTCGTTCGACGACGTGTTCGTGAAGTCAACGAAAAGTCTACAACCTTGGTCTCTCTTGGAAAGGATCTTCCCGAAACCGGCGGCGGCAATCCGAGCGGCGGCTTGGTTCGGGATCGACGGCAACGAAGGTGCGCGGCAGCAGTACTTCTGAGATCCAATCTTCGTTGCAAAGCAAACTAGGTCTACCAACGGTCACTCTAGGATCGGTCGTCTCGATCGATTCGGACGGGGGAGTTTTTCCCGGTCAACAAATCGAGAGATAAGGGATCTCTGGATAGACACGTGAGACTCAAGCTTTGCTAAGCTTCTGTCGCCGGAGATCGGGAAGAAATGCGATCAGCAGCGGCGACGGACTAGCGCGAGCGGCGACGGAGGCGGCAGAGAGATTTCGCGATTTTAGGGTTTGCACTCGCTCGGCTTCTTTCTGTCTGTATTCCGTTCAAAATACCCGTGTATAAATACTGTAGTTAACTCCAATATGACCGTTTGTGGGACCCACAATAGAAATCCCCAAATCCCGGTCCAGAAATTTAACAGCGGCAGAATCCGGTTCAGGAAGTTCCAGAAAAACGCCAAGTCAAAATCGGTGAGAATCGAAAGTGATTCTCGCCGAGTCGCCGAGAATCAAAGGTGATTCTCGACGATTCGGCGAGAATTAAAGATGATTCTCGTCGAATTTACCTTGGTTGCACGCACTGCTTTAGGCCAGGTCGAGACGGCGAGAATCAACCAGTGATTCTCGTCGATTCGACGAGAATCACTAGTGATTCTCGCCGAATCGGCGAGAATCACTAAGTGATTCTCGTCGATTCTTACTTAGACGCAGAGGTGCTTGCTTAGAAGTGGCTGGAACTTGTTCGGCGAGAATCAACCACTGATTCTCGACGAATCGGCGAGAATCCCTTGTGATTCTCGACGAATCGGCGAGAATCCCTTGGTGATTCTCGTCGATTTACACTTAGATGAATTTTCGTCTTTCCACCCATGAGTTGCTCCTTGACCCATCCGTGCTCCTTGTCTACTCTTGCATAAATACGGCCCTGTACTTGAAAGTAAGTGCACTCCAATAGAGAGAGTAAACGTATGCCAACACACCGATCTGCTCAACGAGGGATTACGTCGTGCAGACCCGTGTATATTGACCTACTGCACCCTGACATTGGTGTGCACTTAGCGTGGAGGAACTGCAAGCATAACTTAAAAGAGTTTATCAAATACATTGTCAATTGACCTTAGCTTGTTCAGGGGCTTCTTCAAATCAGGTACATTGTGGATACAATACCCAACAGTCGGCCTTGGAAAGAATCGACAATCAATGACTTTCCTAACTGTCCCATGGAAAAACGGCATGTGATCGTCCATAGTCAATGCACGTTCTAACGGTAACATTCCGAGAAGATCTGACATTAAATGTTCAGGAATCAGCTCCAAGAAACGGGATGGGAGCCTTGAAGAAAAACTAATCTGGATTCGTCGAACAAAGAACACAATTCGTCGAGCTGAACTTGTGTTCGTCAAGCTGAGCTTGAGTTCGTCGAGCTGAGCTTGATAGAATTCGTCGACCAGACAATCTTCATTCATCTAACGGACATTCTTCATTCGTCGAGCTGAGAATCAAATTCGTCGAGCTGACAAAAGTTTTGGACTTGGACAAAATACTCTGCATCTGCTGAAATGCTGTGTTGACATAAATTGGTGTCGACAGATTGATCTTGGTGTCGACACAAATCCTCTGGTGTCAACATAAGCTGGTGTCGACTGAAATCCTGGTGTGGACACAAGTTGGTGTCGACTGAAATCCTGGTGTCGACACAAGTTGGCTGGTGTCGACACAAACCCTAAGTGTCGACATAAAATCTCTAAGTCCAGAAATCGTCGAGTAGAGAATAGCATCCGTCGACCTGAGAAGCTGACTTCGTCGACCTGAGAAGCTGTGAACTTGAGGTCCAAGTTCGTCGAGCTCAGAATATAATTCGTCGACCGAAGCATGAAGCTAGACTTAGAAAAAATTGAAGTCCTCCTGACTTTGGCTGGATGTAGAAACTGAGTTTTCATCGAACAGAGAACATAGATCGTCGAGCTCAGCACTAAGAATTGTCTCACGATCGTCGAGCGCAAAACTCCTTTCGTCGAGCTGAGTTCGACGAACGTCGAACTCACTTTACTTAGTCTTGAAAAACTTGTGAGTCTGGAGTCTCTGAGGGTCTTGTTGAAAGCTGGTCCATCTGGAGTTGAGCCTAAGGACTTAACCTAGACTCTAGGACACAAATTGACCCTATCTATACAAGATGGGTCACATCCTAAGTCAGTGAACCTAGCCCAAATCAACTAGGGATCCAACAATCTCCCCCTATTTGGGTGAGGTTACTAACAGAGACTGAAGACAGAAAAACTAAGCAAGAGAAGAGATATATCTGGCAGAGAATTATAATACATGCAACAGATATATATATACACACAACTTTATTACAGATATCACATTTTAAAGACAAATAACAGACAAAAATTAAAACCACAAGAAAATTACTTCTTTGGCTTCTTCTGCTGAGGTTTGTCTTCTGCTTTCTTTTCTCCTGGCTTCTTGAAAATGATTTCTCTGTTAGGATTTTGAGCTTGAGCCACTGTCATGGTCATATCAGCTACCCCAATAATTTTCAATGATGTTGCTCTGTGAACAACTGCTTCTGGGTGAAGTTTCATATAGTCATCAACATTAAATAATTTGTTGCCTTTGTCAAATCTTTTCAGCTCTTCCTTTCTATACTGTGACATAGTTGAAAGACCAGAAATATCTTTTCCTTCTGCTTGGCTTTATTTATCAAAGATAGACCAATCAGCTCTTGGTATCTAGCCATTCTTGCTGTATTTGCAGTATCTGGATCTTCAAAAGGAATTGGAGGGGAATCTGGCTTCTTTGGGCTTTTAGCTTTATGAGCTTCAGAACTTTGTTGCTGCTGCTGCTGCTTATGCTGTTGACTTCATGAGGAGGATGGCCTCTGCTGGCTGCTTCCAGAAGATCTCCCTGGCTGTCTTTGATAAGTTTGCATTGGGGCAGATCTCTGGGAGCTAGAGCCACTAGCACCAGCTGCTGGAGGAGGAGGAGGAGGAGGATCCTTCCTGTATCTGTGTACTGGAGGAGGGGAGTATCTCCTGCTTCTCTTTCTATCTTTCTGCTGGTTTTTGGAGAGCCACATCCATGCTGACATTCCCTTATATGGAGTCACATTGTGCAGAATATAGTAGAGAGTGTCTGCAGTGGGGTTTGACTTGGGAGGAGGAGCAGCCTTTCTCTTCTTTGCCAATAATCTCTTTTTCCTACTAGCTGCATCCTCATCAGAATGAATATCATCATCATCAGATTCTGAATCCTGAGGGGTATCATACAATGCATCCAAAGCTTTTAAAGATTTATTAGAAACAACAGCCTTTGCTGGAGGAGAGGCAGAAGGTTCATGAATAAGAGTTTCAGCAATAAGAGAAGAATAATCTGTACAAGATTCAGAAACAAAAGAGACAGAGCTGTCAACTACTGCCTTATTCTCTTCTTCAATGTCTGCCTGAATAAGCTCATCTAGAGTAGGCATTGGAGAGTCATCCATAATAAAATCTGGTGCTGAAACTGGCACTGGAGTATCTTCTGGAATGACCTTTGAGCTGGAGGCAGATAGAGAAAAATTGGCACAGAGTTGCTTGGCAACTGCTGGACTAGCTGGAGAGGTATATGGTACCATAGCCAAATATGGCTTAGAGAAAACTGCTGGAGGGAATTTCATATATACAGTGTCAAAACTTCTCAACAAAGCTGATAAATTCACTGTGGGATTTAAATAGAAATCACCAACATGAGTTATTTGAGCAACTGACTCATCCAAATCAATGTCAGTATCCATAAATTGAATTAACTCAGACATCTCAGCATCAAAGTCTGTCAAAATTGGTGTATCCTTATCTGAATCTAAATCTGCTGGAGAGGGAACTTCTGTGACTGCTGTTGTTGCTGCTGCTGTATCTGCTGTATCTGCTGCAACTTCATCACAGAGCATCTCCCCCTGCCAGGGTTCATGAAGACCTGGAGCCAGGCCCCTAGATGAAGAGGGGACAGTAGATAGAAGAGAGATCTGGGCAGATAAGGAATTAATGGAGATCACAAGAGGTGTAATGGCCTCTTGGATCAAGGATTTGATGAGAGGTGTGAGCAAAGGAATGAGGGTAGATGGATCAAATGGGGAAGGGGAAGGGGATGGAATGGGATGAGGAATAACATATGGAGGAGGGGCATCTTGCATGATTGCATCTGATGGTATATGATAAGATGGGATGGTGGATAAGTGTGGGGGAAGAGGAGACTGTGGAGGTGTAGGAATAGGAATGTCCTGAGGGGAATCTGGAGGAGTGGGTTGATGATCAACTTGCAAGGGGGAAGATGGAGGTGGAGATGGAATGTTTGTCAGGTCAAGTGGTGGAGATGAAGGAGGGGTGGGTACAGGAGGAGGCTTCTTTGGAGGAAGAGGTGCTGGAATAGATGGTTGAGATGGAGGAACCTCTTCAACAGGGTGGGGAGCGACCTTTACAACCCTTGTGCTCTCAGAAGTTTGGAGGGAGGAGGAGGAAGCCTTTGATGGCTTGGATATGGTCCTCTCCCACCTGCCAAACAGAGCGCAAGTGAGGCGCTTGCTGGCGTTTATGAAGATGGTCGGGGAGACCATACATTCAGCAGCCTTCTCTTTAAGAAATATGCCCAAAATTCTGCCAAAGCAGACTTCCTTCTTGCTGTTCTTATTTTTGATTAATTCAAAGAACACCTTACTCCAATCAACCTGTCGCTTATTCACTACTGCACACATTATCAGAAATTGGTGACGAGTGATATAGTCATGAGCAGAGTGCTTGGCCATCAGAATCTTTCCCGTAATATCTGCCAGAAATTGGTAGGCGGCGGATAATTGCTTTTTCAACAACTTATTAGGGTTGTTCCCAGAGAAACCCATTAGTTTCAGCATATCGTTGAATTCCTCAGAATCCATTTCCAGATTGTCTTCTCCGTTCACTAATTCAAATATTTCAGTGAGAACTGCAGGAGAGAGGGAAACAACAGTGTTCCCTATATTACCGGTCAAAACATCTTCTTCAGAAACTGTAAATGTATATACCCATTCTCGTATTTCCGTTCCATGAAGTTTAATGCGCCTGGTCATGAAATCCTTTAAACTTAGTTCTTCCAGTAGTTCTAAGATGTATAGAAAGATGGGGTCAGAATATTGAAACGACTCAAAGTCCATATCGAATCCAGTGTCAAACTTCATTGCAACCAAAGCACCTGAGTGAATCGCCATTGATGTCCTGCAAGAAAAACACAGAGAGAAACGACGATCAAGAGCAAATGAACTGAAAGCGCGGGACGGAGGTCGAAGAAAACCTAGATATAAGATTTTCAGAATATGAATCGACAAACACCGTTCCACGAAAAAGAAAAATTCTTCGAACTGAGCTCGACGAAATAAAATATAGACAGATAATTCGTCGATCTCATCCAGAAGAATCGAAAACAGTTTGCCGAACTCCGTTCGACGAAATGTCTTCTTGAAGCAAAGTTCGTCGATCTCTGGTCGACAAAAATTGTTTCCTCACACAGAGAATTCGTCGATCTCCGTTCGACGAGAATCTCTCAAACTTTCCCTAATTCGTCGAATTCCGTTCGACGAACTCTGGAAGATTCATCGAATGCAGACAGAAACTAGGTTAACTTTTCTCCATCAATCATTCCCAGTTGATTTATAAAGAACATACGAGTTTTCTCATCCAATGGCTTGGTGAAAATATATGCTCTCTGTAGATCAGTAGGAATGTGGATCAAGTTAATTTTCTTTTTGTCCACATTATCTCTAATGAAATGATGTCTTATTTCAATATGTTTAGTCCTAGAATGGTGAACTGGATTCTGTGCTATAGCAATAGCACTAGTATTATCACAAAATAATGTTGAATTATTTAAGTTGACACCATAATCTCAGAGTTGGTTTTGTATCCATAGCATTTGTGAATAGCAACTACCAGCTGCCATGTATTCTGCTTCTGCAGTTGATGTAGACACAGATGTCTGCTTTTTACAAAACCAGGAGACAAGTCTCATACCAAGGAACTGGCATGTTCCAGAGGTACTTTTCCTGTCCACTCTATATCCAACATAGTCAGCATCTGAGTATCCAGTTAACTGAAACTCTGACTCTGCAGGATACCAGAGTCCTAGACTAGGGCAACTCTTTATATATCTCAAAATTCTTTTTAGGAAAATAATGTGAGATTCTTTAGGGTTCACTTGGAACCTAGCACAAAGGTATGTGACAAACATTATATCAGGTCTGCTAGCTGTTAGGTATAATAGGGATCCAACAATTGCCCTATAATTTTTCTGATCCACTGGTTTCCCTGCTGCATCAGAATCCACAACAGCATTTGTAGCCATAGGGGTTTTCATCCCTGAAGCATCACCCATCCCAAACTTTTTGATAAGCTCTTTAGCATACTTAGCTTGGGAGAAGAAGATACCATCTGGGAGCTGCTTCACTTGGAGACCAAGGAAGTAGGAAAGCTCACCCATGCTACTCATCTCAAATTTTGAATGCATGAGGGCAACAAACCTCTTGCACAATTTGGGATCAGTAGACCCAAAAATAATGTCATCCACATATATTTGTACCAACAATGTTTGGTCCTTATGATGTCTAGTGAAAAGTATTTTATCTATGGTTCCTCTTGTAAATTCATGCTCTAAAAGAAAGCTTGCTAGGGTCTCATACCAAACTCTTGGAGCTTGCTTTAAACCATAAAGAGCTTTATGCAATTTAAAAACAAAAGAGGGTTGAGTTGGAGAGATAAAACCTGGAGGTTGTTCTACATAAACCACTTCTTGAAGTACTCCACTCAGAAATGCACTTTTGACATCCATCTGGTAGACCTTGAATCTCTTGTAAGCTGCATAGGCAAGAATATCCTAATGGCCTCTAACCTTGCAACAGGGGCAAAGGTTTGATCATAGTCTATTCCTTCCTCTTGTCTATAGCCTTGAGCAACAAGCCTAGCCTTGTTTCTCACCATGTTGCCTTGAGCATCCAACTTGTTCCTGTAGACCCATTTGGTTTCAATAACTGGGTAGTTATGGGGTCTTGGAACCAAATCCCAAACTCTACATCTCTCAAACTGATTGAGTTCCTCTTGCATTGCAATGATCCAGTGGGGATCTTGCTCTGCCTCATGTATGGTGAGAAGTTCAATTTGATAGAGAAAATAGGCATGCATCAAGTCTTGGTTGAGTTGATGCCTTGTCTGTACACCTACTGAGATGTCTCTAATATCCTGAGATCTGGGGTGATCTCTAAGTGTGACAAGATTAGTTGGTGGAGTTGGTTGAGCAATAGCTTCAGTATTTAATTCCTCTTGGGGAATGATACTAACTGTTGGGGGAAGTTCAGCCACTTCCTCTTGACTTTCCTCATTACTATCTTTAGCATCCTGTGGAGTGGGATGGTTTGATACCTCTTGGGTAAGGTTCAGTCTATCCATAGACTCACACAGTGGTGGAACCTGCAAAGAGCTTATGGTAGAAATTTCTTTCCCTTTGTATGACATGTTAGTCTCATCAAAAGATACATGAACAAATTCTTCAATTTTAAGAGTTGATTTATTATACACCCTATAAGCTTTACTGATCATGGAGTATCCCATAAACACTCCTTCATCAGCTTTAGCTTGAAATTTTGCTATGTATTTTTTGTCATTATTGTGAATGTAGCAAGTACAACCAAAGATTTTGAAGTAATCTACTTTAGGTTTCTTACCTGTGAGTAATTCATAGGGGGTATTGCCCTTCAGTTTATGTATCAAACTTCTATTCAACACATAGTTGGAGGTGTTCACTGCCTCTGCCCAAAAGGATAGAGGAAGGTGAGCATCTGACAACAATGTAGTAGCAGATTCAATAAGGGTTCTATTTTTCCTTTCAGCTACCCATTTTGTTGAGGAGTTCTAGGAGCTGAGAAAGTATGCCTGATCCCTTCACTTTGACAGAACTCTTGCATAAGAAGAGAATCAAACTCTGTCCCATGATCACTTCTGACCAGGGCAATGTGAGTGTTGAACTCAATCTGTATGCATTTGAGAAACTCTGTCAAACACTTAAAGTTATCAGACTTCTTCCTTAGAAAGAACACCCATGTGAATCTAGAGAAGTCATCTACAACTACTAAAGTATAAGATTTCCCTCCTAAGCTTTGTACTGTGATGGGTCCAAAGAGATCCATGTGTAACAGATACAAAATCCTAGGTGAATCACTCTTATTAAGTGACTTGAAACTATTTTTGGTTTGCTTGCCTAATTGACAAGCCCTGCAGAGTCCTTCCTTCTTGTAGGGGCCAGAAGGTAGTCCTCTAACAAGGTTGTCCTTGGATAGCCTAGCAATGGTTCTAAGGTTTA
Source organism: Platanthera guangdongensis (assembly GCA_039583875.1). NCBI lineage: Eukaryota > Viridiplantae > Streptophyta > Magnoliopsida > Asparagales > Orchidaceae > Platanthera > Platanthera guangdongensis. The sequence continues at coordinate 57,932,104 of CM077166.1, read as the reverse complement.
TATGTCCTAATCTCTTATACCATAGTTCATTAGGTCTACAAATAGAGTTAAACAAGCAAATATCTACCTTGGTTGAAAGAAAATCTACAAGATAGATGTTACCTTTCCTTTTACCTATCAACACAGCTGTGTTGTCCTCTGATTTGATCTTGCATAAGGATTTGCTGAAAGTCACTTGGTAGCCTTCATCATACAGTTGACTGATGCTGATTAAATTGTGCTTCAGTCCTTCCACATAGGCTACTTTCTTGAATGTGACTGTGCCAATCTGGACTGCACTATATCTTTTGTTAGTCCAAAGTTTGAATCACCAAATATTACTTTGGGTCCAAGCTTGGCTTTGAAGGATGTGAAGTTGTCCTTGTTTCCTATCATGTGCTTTGAGCACCCACTATCCAGATACCATTGCTGGTTTGATGTTGTATAGGTCTTCTCCTACACATAAAATAATTTATTTGTTTTTGACCCAGTTTACCTTGGGCCAAGGTTGATAACCTTTGAATTCAGAAATAAAAGACATCCTTGGTTGACTCTTATAGCCTTCAAGATGATATCTCCTTGGAGGTATTATCCATTCAGTATAAGGGTTAAATATTTGGGATGTAGAACCTCTAGGATTGAACTTTGATTTGCCTTTGAAAGAGTTTTCAAAACTCTGAGCTCTGTTCGACGATCTCTGAGCTGAGTTCGACGATCTTGGGTCAGATCGTCGAGCTCCGTTCGAAGATCGACCATGCCAGAGTTCAGGGTTCAGAGTTCGTCGACCTGAGTTTGACGATTTAGCCTGAGATCGTTGAGCTCCATTCGGCGATCGTCGAGCTCCGTTTGATGATATCTGTTGAACTATGGTTTTCTTAGGTAGATCAGAATTCTTCCTAGCTACCTCTACAACTCCCTTACCTTTATCAGAGATAAATTTGATTGGGGTTGTTAATACTATAGGTTGGTAGGATGAAGCACCCAAACCCAATGTACTATTGAATCTTGAGTTCACTGTGCTTGTCATGTCCATTAGTTTGATACTTCTACCATTAAGGGATTCTTCAAACTTCTTGGCCTTTGATAGTTCACTTTCCAGTGAGGCTATCTGCTCCCTACAACATTCCAACTCCTCAGAGAGTTTGAGGTTATCTGATTTTAAGGTGCTTTGTTCAGATAGTTGATTTCTGAGAGAAATAATTTCTTTTTCAGATTTCAATAGATCTAAACAAAGTGCCTTAAATTCACACTTAAAGTTCTCTGAATTAAAATCAAATGAGTCTATTACCTGGTACTCTTCAGATTGAGTCTCTGATTCAGATTCTGACTCTTCTACATCAGAATTTTGTTGTGAGGCATTGATAGCCATCATGCAAAATTCTTTTTCTTCAGCATCATCTTCATCATCACTTGAGCTGGATGAAGCTTCAGATTCTTCTTCTGTATCACTCCAAGATTCAGCTACAAACCCCTTCCTGGTGTGTTTGTTCATGCTGGAGGAGGGTTTGTCATTGCTGTTCTTTCTGAAGTCTTTGTCTTTTCTTCTTTCTTTCCTGTCCTTTTTGTCCTTATAATGATTTTCTGGACAGTCAGACACCATGTGGCCTGGTTTCCTGCATCTAAAGCAAATAATCTCTTTGTTATTTGATTTGTCATACCTTGGCTTGTCATGCCCTCTAACAGACTTTTTCCTGAAATCTTTCCTGACTATTTTGTAAAATCTTCTGGCCAGTAAGCTTAGCAGCTCTTCATTGCCTGTGACTTTATCTTCAGGCTGATCTTCAATGGCTTTGAAAGCTATTGATTTTTCCTTTCTTGTAGCTGGTGAGGCAGTCTTCTGCTCTTCTTCTCTATTCTTGATGAGCAGCTCATAAGACTTGAGCTTGCCCAAGAGAGCTTCAGTTGTGATCTCATTTAGGCTTCTGGCATCCTCGATTGGCCAGATCCTTGAGTCCCAAGTGCTTGGGAAGCACATTAGGATTTTATCATTGAGCTCAGTCAATGAGATCTCTTTGTCCAATGTTTTTAGCTCATTGACTATGAGACTGAGTCTATTATACATATCTGCTACTAACTCAGCTTCTCCTTTCTTGAAGTTCTCATACTGGGTTATGAGATGAGATCTTCTATCTTTTCTCTCATCAGCAGTTCCTGAGACTATCTCAGATAGCATGTCCCAGATGTCCTTTGCTGAGTTGCATTCAGCTATCTTTTGGAATATTTCATCATATATAGTCTGTGCTAGAATGTTCATAGCCTTAGCATCTGCAACTTTCCATTTCTTGATTTCTGCTTCTGTTCCTGATGGAGGTGGAACAACACTTGTACTTGTATTTTCTGGGGGTCTTGGACACACTGTAAAAACAGAATTGAAAATGTCATCATCAATAGAATTCATGTACAGTCTAATCCTTGCCTTCCAAAGTACAAACTTAGATAGATTGCACACTGGAGGTCTGGTGATAGCATAATCTTTGTTTTGGGCCATGTTCTGTGAAGAAATAATTATAATAACAAACTTAAACAAGCAGATCTAACTAGAGGGATCTTTGTGTTTAGGTGTTAGCCTGTGCAACCACTGATGTGTGGTATTTTAACCAACCTGGAAGATGTGGTATATTTAACCAACCTGGCTCTGATACCAATTGAAAGTGCAGGTTAGATCTGATATACTCTAGAGGGGGGGGGGGGGTGAATAGAGTATGGTGCTTACCAAAAACTTTTTACAATTGTTGTTGTATACCTAAGTGAACAGGGAAGCAAATAACATAAAGTAAACATAACAACTAACTAAACAATGAGCAATCACAGACCACAACTAGAAAACAAAAGAAAATAATCAACCAGAAGACACAAGGAGCTATAGTGGTTCCCCAATCAATCTGGGTACATCCACTCTTCTACCACCCTAGGTAGGAATCCACTGCAGGATGAGTTGATCAAGTGTCCTGAGCACCAATGGGTTTTGATCAGGTCCCCAAAAATAAAACCCTCAAGTCTTTTGGAAGGAGACTTGCAACCAGAATAATTTTGAAGGGATTTAAAACCCTGTACAGGAATTAGAGAGAGGGTGATAGTGTCTTCTCTGTCAACAGTCAGAGAGAAGACTTGTGGATTGATGTAGTAGCTCTTGCTCCCCCTGAGGTCTTGAATTGGTCAGGAATGCTGGAGCACTGCTTCAGGGTGATAGGCCTTCAATGATCTAGAATGCCCGGACTAGAACTGCTTCAGGAACTTCTTTGACAGATTGATTGATTGTTGTCCTTTGAAGTTATCCTGTGAATAAAGAGAAGAAGACTGTTGATTGAATTTAGTTCTTCTTCTTCTTCTTCAAAAGTTCTCTGGTCAAGGCTGATTGCAGTCAAGAACTTTATATTTGAGAATGTTTTGTTCTTCTGCAGCTTCAGAGTGTCTGTCAGATTGTTTTCTGTACTGTGAATCTTGAACTCTGCTTGATTCTGTTCTCTCTTACTGTGTCACTATTTTTTGTGTATCTGTTGTATCTTCTGTGTCTGTGACTGACTGAGGAATATTCAAACTTTTGAATGTCGAGCAGTAATTACAGTCGGCCTTGGAAAGAATCGGCAATCAATGACTTTCCTAACTGTACCATGGAAAAATGACATGTGATCGTCCATAGTCAATGCACGTTCTAACGGTAACATTCCGAGAAGATCTGGCATTAAATGTTCAGGAATCAGCGCCAAGAAACGGGACGGGAGCCTTGAAGAAAACCTAATTTGGATTCGTCGAACAAAGAGCACAATTCGTCGAGCTGAACTTGTGTTCGTCGAGCTGAGCTTGAGTTCGTCGAGCTGAGATTGATAGAGTTCGTCGACCAGACAATCTTCATTCATCTAACAGACATTCTTCATTCGTCGAGATGAGAATCAAATTCGTCGAGCTGAGAAAAGTTCTGGACTTGGACAAAATACTCTGCATCTGCTGAAATGCTGTGTCGACATAAATTGTTGTCGACAGATTGATCTTGGTGTCAACACAAATCCTCTGGTGTCGACATAAGCTGGTGTCGACTGAAATCCTGGTGTCGACACAAGTTAATGTCGACTAAAATCCTGGTGTCGACATAAGTTGGCTGGTGTCGACACAAACCCTAAGTGTCGACACAAAATCTCTGAGTCCAGAAATCGTCGAGTAGAGAATAGCATCCGTCAACCTGAGAAGCTGACTTCGTCGACCTGAGAAGCTGTGAACTTGAGGTCCAAGTTCATCGAGCTCAGAATATAATTCATCGACCGAAGCATGAAGCTGGACTTAGAAAAAATTGAAGTCCTCCTGACTTTGGCTTGATGTAGAAAATGAGTTTTCGTCGAACAGAGAACATAGATCGTCGAGCTCAGCACTAAGAATTGTCTCACGATCGACGAACTGAGTTCGACGAACGTCGAACTCACTTTACTTTGTCTTGAAAAACTTGTGAGTCTGGAGTCTCTGAGGGTCTTGTTGAACGCTGGTCCATCTGGAGTTGAGCCTAAGGACTTAACCTACACTCTAGGACACAAATTGACCCTGGCTATACAAGATGGGTCACAGCCTAAGTCAGTGAACCTAGCCCAAATCAACTAGGGATCAAACATGTTGGAGGGATCTCTTCTGGTCGGGCATGTTCGGAGTGAAGATAATCTTGCTGACATCTTCACGAAGTCGTTATCGAAGGGGCCTTTTCAGCGGTTACGTAGCTTGCTGGGCTTGATCACCACTTCTCACTTCAAGGGGGAGTGTTGAAATTTGTGAAGTGGAAGTGGGTGATGGGTAGGCCGGGCGGACTGTGCGGCCTGAGCGGTCTGAGTCTGTGACCTGGGCGGACTGCGGGTTGCGGCCTGAGTGTTGGCTGTCTTGTTGGCTTGGCTGTTGAGGGCGGACTGTGCAGCCTGAGCGGTCTGAGTCCGCGGCCTGTGCGGACTGCGGGTTGCGGCCTGGGTGTTGGCTATCTTGGTGGCTTGGATGACTGAGGCGCGGCTTGAGCGGCCTGGTATGCGGCTTTGTTCGGTCTGTTGTGCGACCTAGTTGGCCTATGGCCAAAGATGTCGGGCTTCTGGCGAAACGGACTGAGCGGACTGCGGTTTGCGGGCTGTAGGCAGTGATCTGTTCAGCGGCCTTATATGTTGCAAGCTTGTGTAAACCGGCGGGTTGGGTGCCTTATCTGAGGGAGGCTTGCGGACTGGCGTGTCCGCGGTGTCCGCTGTGGCGGACTGGCCTTGGAGTTTGGCTGTGGCCCTTGCCGAGCTCTAGTGGTACAACATGTATTAGCTGCTGTGGAGGACTGTGTGGACTGGTGTCGGAGTCCGGCAGTTGGCTGTTTGATTGGGCAGCTGTGCGAGTAGTATTGGCGATCTGCTTACCTTGGTGGAATTGGCGAGCTGCTTACCTTGGTGGAATTGGCGATCTGCTTTGGGTATTGGCAGACTGGGACTTGTCCGCCGAGCTCGCGCTAGGCCTTTTGGTGTTTTACTAGACTTGGTGACATTCTATGACAAGTCTAGTGTGTCCGCAGTATCCGCCAAGTCCGCTGTTGACCTTTTTACTTGGGCCTGCAACCTGTGAGCTATTGTGGGGAGGTTTGGTCTTTTTAGGATGGGATGCGCATTTAGAACTTGAAATCATGTTAGCCACAAATTTCTGTTTGCTAACAGTTTCTAAGACGTGTCATGTCCTATTCACATCCTCAATGCGTATAAAATGCTTGAGGTCATTCAGACCAACTTGCATCTTCTTGCGGTACATTTTAGTTTTGAAATTGTATCATGTGGAAGACAATTTATAAACAATTGTGTTTGCAACAAAGCTATCGGGCAAAGTAATGTTTTCACTATGCAGGGAATCAACTAAGTTTTCAAATTCCAATACCTGAGGGAGAATGCATTTCTCCTCGTCGAACATGAAAGAATGAAATTTATCCAACATGTGTGCTTTAGAGAGGTCCTCTTCCTGTTTGAAGTGCTCCTCTAGAGCCTCCCAGATCTCCTTGACAGTCTTCATTTTGATGTATGTCTTCTCCAGGATGGAGGATAGACAATTCAGCAGGTAGTCAAGGCAGAAGTCCTCATCGTAAAACCATTGTGCCTCATCATCAGTACCTATTATGTCAGCACGATCAGACTAGACTGTGAAGAACACATTCAGTTACTTCATCCCAAACTGGGTATTCAACTTCCAATCATTGAACTCGGTCCTCGTGGGCGGACTGCCTTTGGTCGTGGACTTGTGGCGGATGGAGGCTTTGCTCTTGTGTTGTGCGGACTGCCTCTTGTATGTGCAGACTGCCACTGAAGGAGTTGTGGCTGTCCATGTGATGATGTGGACGGACTGTGCGGACTGTACCGTGTCCGCATAGTGTGGGTGGTCTGGTGCAAGACGGCCCAGTAGTGAACATCGGTGTCTTGCTTCTGGTTGTTTTCTTGGTATCCGGCTAAGCCTTTGCGGACTCAGCGGACGGATGTTTTGCTAGTACGCGGGCTGGAGTGGTGATTCTATGCACTAGGGTGGTGAGCACACTCCTCACCTCGCCTATAAATAGAAACCCCCCGACACGTCTATAGTAACGGAGTGAATAGTAAGTTGGGCTTGGGCAAGTGTTGCGGTCTGCGGTTTTCTGTCCGCGCGGGTTGAGTAGTGCTGACGGTTTGCTGTATGCAGGTCGCGCGGCTAGCTTCAAGGAGCCAGGAGTTGGGCATTGAAGTGTGCGGTCTCTGCAGTCTCAGCTGGTCGCTTCTACGACTTGTCAGTTTTCTGCTTCAGCTTGTTTAAGTTCCAATAACCTGTCCACCGGTCTCAAGCGGGTAGGCGGTCTATTCCTCAGTTCTTCAACAGACAGCGAATAACGGTGTGTTCGCCTGACCTCACGATCTCGACGGACTCCGTGTGCTATTCGGCTTGTAGCAATTGCAGCTCGAGAGGCTTCGGCGACCTTGGCGGACTAGGCGGTCTCGGCGGTCTCCAGTGCTGTCCGCCCGACTTGTTTTATTGTTTATGTTTGTAGCTTGTGTAATAGCAAAATCATGTCTCGCTACGTATACCTCGCATTGTAAAGAAGTATGAATGAATATAAGACCTGCTTGTTCTTCCATTTGTGGTTGGTGTTAAGCTTGCTCCTTGGGTTTCCGCATGATCAAAGTGTGAACTGGGTAGTTCTGAGAATATTAATTTGGCTTTACGCTACCGTGCTGACCGCTCTGAGAAAATTTAACAACTAATTATATAAATTCGTTGTTAATTTTAATTAGCAAGAAATTTAGCAACGAAAAAACTTTATAGCTAATATGCTCATAGCTAAATTTAACAACGAATTTATTTCTTTCTAATTAGCAAAGATTTTTAGGAAGGAATTCTTTTGATGCTAATGTTTTGTATTTTATATAATTATTTGGTTAAATTTAAATGATATTTATATACAAAAAAAATATTTTTTAATGTGCGAGCATATATATAATTCTTTACCCAACCAACCCTCCTAATTATCTAATTCGTTTATAATTGGCGGTAATATATATATATATATATATATATATATATATATATATATATATATATATATATATATATATATATATATATAGATTATACGGGCACCTATAAAGTGCGGGCTGTACGGGTAAGTGCATTTGGGGGTCAAGATGATCTCAAAACGAAAAGTGATCAACATGAAAGTTGTAGATCTCGGCGAGATCTACAACTTTCATGTTGATCACGTTTTGATTTAGAGAATATTTGGACCTCTATTTGTGCCCCGAAATTAGGGGCGGCGGAACGTTTTACTATTTGTGCTCCGCAGTCCAAGCTAGAAGGTGCATAAGTAAAGGTTGTGAAACCTTTGTAGTATTGATGAACGCGGAGGCTGAAGCTGACTTGACAGAGGTACCAGTGGTGCAGGAGTTCCCCGATGTTTTACCGGAAGAGCTCCCTGGTTCCCCTCCAGATAGAGAGATTGAGTTCCCGATAGATTTGCAGCCCAGGGCTACACCAGTAGCCAAATCCCTCTACCGGATGGCTCCAAGGGAACTTGCGGAGTTGAAGAGTCAATTGCAGGAGTTGCTTGATTTGGACTTTATACGTCCCAGTACTTCACCTTGGAGTGCTCCAGTACTATTTGTGAAAAAGGATGGTAGTCTGAGACTATGCATACACTACCGTGAGTTGAACAAACTGCCAGTAAGGAACAAATACCCGATTCCCAGGATTGATGATTTGTTCGACCAGTTGGTGTGCTCGTGCACCTTTTCCAAGTTAGATTTGAGGTCGGGCTAGCATCAGTTAAAGATTCGGGACGTGGATGTTCAGAAGAGGGCTTTCAGTACCAGGTATGGACACTTCGAGTTCGTGGTCTTGCCGTTTGGGCTGACCAATGCTTTTTCAGTATTTATGGACCTGATGAACATAGTATTTTGGGAGTACATGGATCGTTTTGTTATCGTTTTTATCCAACCAACCCTCCTAATTATCTAATTCGTTTATAATTGGCGGTAATATATATATATATATATATATATATATATATATATATATATATATATATATATATATATATATATATATATACGTGCACTTATAAGGTGCGGGCTTTACGGGCAAGTTCAATTGCGGGTCAAGATGGTCTCAAAACGAAACGTAATGAACATGAAAGTTGTAGATCTAGGCGAGATCTACAACTTTCATGTTGATCACCTTTTGATTTGAAGCCGTCTTGTATCTCGATTTGGGCCCCGAAATCTGGGGTGGCGGAAATGCTACAGTAAACAGTTCCGCCGCCCCAGATTTCGGGGCCAAAATCGAGATCCAAGACAGCTCCAAATCAAAAAGTGATCAACATGAAAGTTGTTTGTCTCGCCGAGATCTAAACCTTTCCTGTTGATCACGGTTTATTTTGAAACCATCTTGACCCCCAAAATCACTTGTCCGTACAGCCCGCACCTTATAGTTGCTCGTATATTATATATATAAGGTACGGGCGTGCGGGCAAGGGAATTTGGGGGTCAAGCTGTTCTCAAAACGAAACGTGATCAACATGAAAGTTGTAGATCTCGGCGAGAGGAACAACTTTCATGTTGATCACTTTTTTATTTGGAGCCGTCTTGGATCTCGATTTGTGCCCCGAAATTGGGGGCGGCGGAACTGTTACAGTAAACCGTTCCGCCGCCCCCGATTTCGGGGCCCAAATCAAAGACCAAGACGGCTCCAAATCAAAAAATGGTCAGCATGAACGTTGTTCGTCTCGCCGAGGTCTAGAACTTTTATTTTGATCACGTTTCATTTTGAGACCACTTGGACCCCCAAATTCCCTTGACCGTGCGGTCCGCACCTTAGGATAGCCCGTATATATATATATATATATATATATATATATATATATATATAATATATATATATATATATATATATATATATATATATATATATATACATACACGAGCGGCAGACATGGGCATCCGGCCCGATGGTCACGTACCACAGTACCCGGCCGGTGACGTCGGGCTTCGCTCGCCCCCCGACGGGCGCCCGCCCACCCGCTCGATGTCTGGCCCAGCCCGCCCAGCCAGCCTTTTTGGGGGTCAAGATGCTCTCAAAACGAAAAGTGATCAACATGAAAGTTGTAGATCTCGGCGAGACAAACAATGTTCATGTTGTTCACGTTTTGATTTGGAGCAGTCTTGACTTCCGATTTGGGCCTCGAAATCAGGGGTGGCGAGATGCTGTACTGTAGCACTCTCGCCGCCCCCGATTTCGAGTCCCAAATCGGAAGCCAAGACGGCTCCAAATCAAAAAGTGATCAACATGAAAGTTGTAGCTCTCGGAGAGACGAACAACATTTATGTTTATCACTTTATGATTTGGAGCCGTCTTGGCTTCCGATGTGAGCCTCGAAATCGGGGCGGCGAGAGACTGTACTGTAGCACTTTCTCCGCCCCCAATTTCGAGGCCCAAATCGGAAGCCAAGACGACTCCAAATCAAAAAGTGATCAACATGAACGTTGTTCGTCTCGCCGAGATCTACAACTTTCATGTTGATCAATGTTCGTTTTGAGACAATCTTGACCCCCAAAAAGTCACGCCCCTTATTTTTTTTTTAAATTTGTGCTTGTTTTAATCCCACACCGTGGAATGGTCAATAGGTTTTTGAATATAAATACTATAATGAGCCTTTATATTTAAAATTGGAAAGTGCAGGCTTGCCATGTATAGTTAGTTCTAGTATAGAGGGCGGGTGGGCATTTGCGGCTCTCCCAGTTGGTTTTGCTAACCCAATTTTAAAATCATTTCACATAGGATTAATACTGTCCTAGAGTAGGTTTAGGACTGTCCTAGAGTAGGTTTAGGAAGCCTACAAAAAAGTCTGGAGAAAGCGTTGGTTTGATCGGACGACTGCTGAATAATGCATCAAGATCGGACGGCCGAAATATTTTCTGTGAATTTCGAACTCATGCTATTTGAAGACGTCAGTATTTCTTTATAATATGATATATATATATATTTATATTTACAAGCAGTCGTGCACGGGGGATCCCGTGCGGGCAACATTCGTCGTGGGTGCGACATTGGTCGAGGGTGCGACATTTGTCGAGGCGGCGACATTTGTCGAGGGGGCGACATTTGTCGAGGCGGCAACATTTGTCGAGGGGGCGACATTTGTCGTGGGGCGACATTTGTCGTGGGGACGAATTTGTCGTGCGGGTGTCATTAGTCGTGGTGGCGACATTTGCACGGGAGGCGACATTCGTCATGGGGGCGACCATCGTCGTGGGGTTAGATTTGTCGTGGGTGCAACATTTGTCGTGGACGCTGACATTGGACGTGAGCGGCGACATTGATCGTGGGTTGTGACATTGGTCGAGGGCGGCGACATTAGTCATCGGAGAGACATTGGTTGTGGATGACGACATTAGTCGTGGAGAGGGGGGGGGGGGGGGGGGGCAGGGGGAGACATTGGTTGTGGACGGCGACGTTGGTCATGAGGGCGACATGGGTAATGGGCGGCGGCATGGGTCGTGGGCGGCGACATCGGTCGCGGGCGGCGACATCAGTGGGGGCTGCAATATTTGGCGGCGATGACATTTGGTGGGGGTGTCGACATTAATTATTGACAACGATGTTGTCCCTGGAGAAGCGACCATGATCGATTTAACCAAAATTATTTTTTCTGGAAGTAGGGGCCTAGTTTCTGAAATCTGAAATCGCACAGAATGAAGAAGAAGAAGCAAACCTCCAAGTTTCTAGTGTGGTTTCACTGATAAGAGATACAGAAAAATCGGGCCTTTTTTCGGTAAGGTTGTTTACTTGCATGAGGTCAGGGAAATGTGAAGTGCGCTGCTATCAGGAGATTAACATTTTTTCATAGATCACGTTATGTGCATTATAACCTTTTCCTGTCTCTCAGTAGGCTGCGTAATTAAATTTATGACCATGTAAATGTAAAAAATTTTATCACCATTAATTTCAATAACTACCGAGGGTTCAGGTTTAAGAAAACAAACAACTTCAGATTTTCCCTAAAAATTACTCTGTGAAGATCATAAGAAATAGAGAACAAAATTAAGTTCTGAATCAAATTCTCAATTTGAGAATAAATAATAAACTTATGCTGGGAAATAAACACTAAACATTTGCATTTCTGTGATACTCTAGAATGGAGAAAGAGCAATGATGGTACCGTGAGTAGTTCGCCGGTCGGAGGAGCTGGCGGGGAGGAGGTTTCCGGTGAGGCACTATGGAGGAGGAGAAGAAGGTATCATAAGTCATCATAAGCACTGCTCCAAAATCCAGATGATGTCCCCAAAAATCTCCTAAAATCCAAAAAACTCAGAAAATAAAAAAATTACTTGCAAATAACTGCACCTATTTACTTTGACCTCTTCAACTCTCAAACACATCAATAAGGGCTGGAACCACAAAAACTGGAACTATGGATAACTAAAAGAGAGAACATGTACACAACAGAGCAAATACACACACTGTTGAACATTTGGATTACAGTTGAGAAGTTGTTGAATCCGGCGAGGAGGAGAAGCCCAGGACAACGACATTCGTCGAGGGTGACATCATTCGTTGGGGGTTGTTTCATATGATTCTTATTTGTCGTTCATTTGTCCATAAGGAATACCCAATTTAGAACCATATTTTCTTCAATGATGTCATCCTAACGATCTTTTTTTTGATAATTGTGTACCGAGAAATAGAACAAAAGTATCATCAGCTGTTAGTAAAACAGTAGGAATGAGGATCACTCCACAGATTTTAGAAAACAACAGGAATGAAAAATATAAAGTATTTCATATTCCAGTAAATTGAAGAGGAAATGGAATCATGAACGTGGGAATTAAAATCTGAACCAAACAGATCTACGGCTTCAGAAGCAGAATTCGAGCATAACTGCTGGAGTGAATACCTGGAAGAACAGTTATTTTGTCTACGGCTTCGAGCAAAATAGACTTGTTGATCTATGACGCTTTGATCACATCATTTTGTCTGGACTCCTTGCAAACAGTTATGACGCTCTGCTCATAACTAAAAATAGCAAAGACATCATTCCAAATCATTGCAAAACATTAGAGATTATATTGGGGAGAAAGTGCAACAAATTTTTTTTAGAAATGGATGCCATATAAGTTGAACATGTTGTGACTTCAACATTAAAAAAGAGAAACATTTGTCAATCACATGGGCTAAACATCTTGTATTCCCTTGGGCTAAACAACTCGCAATAAATAGTTATTCAAAGCAATGCAGGGATTTGAATGAAACGGTGATGAAGACAGAAGCTTTCCCGTCAAGATATGCACTGTACAGATTTGCATGAAATGGTATGGTATGTTTACAGAAATCAGTGAAAAATAGGGCGTTGTACCTATAAAGATAAGGAGTTTGAGGGGTTTGTACAAGTAGTCGTGTATGGAGGACCCCGTGCGGGCAACATTTGTCGTGTGTGCGACAATTGTCGAGGGTGCGACATTTGTCGAAGGGACGACATTTGGCTGAGGGGGCGACATTTGGCTGAGACGGAAACATTGGTCGTGAGTGCGACATTTGTCGATGAGGCGAGATTTGTCACGAAGGCAACATTTGTCGTGGGGATGACATTTGTCGTGTGGGCGACGTTTGTCGTGGGGGAAACATTTGTCATAGAGGTGACATTTGTCTTGAGAGCGACATTTGTCGTGGGAGCGACATTTATTGTGGGGGCGACATTTGTCGTGGGGCGTCATTTATCGTGGGGAGGGGACATTGGTCAGGGACGACAATATTGGTCGGGGGAGGCGACATTGGTCGTGGTCGATGACATTGGTAGTGGGCGGCAATATTGGATGCGGGTGGTGACATTGGTCGTGGGGGACATCGGTCGTGGGCTGCGATATTGGTCCTGGGGCGACTTTGGTCGTGGACGACGACATTGTTCGTGGGAGCGACATTAGTCATTGGTGGCGACATTGATCGGGGGCGGAGACATTGGTCGGGGGCGGCGACATTGGTCGGGTGCGGCGACATTGGTCGGGGGCGGCGATATTGGTCGGGGAGGCGACATTGGTCGGGGGCGGTGACATTGGTCGGGAGCGGCGACATTGGTCATGGGCGGAGACATTGTTCGTGGGCAGTGACATTGGTTGTGGGCGCCGACATTGAACGTGGACGACAAAGACTATGAGTAATGGGTTGAAGCTGCACAATTTAGACATGGAAAGAGCATATGTCATCTAAGGACGATAATGATGAAGTTGTTGAAGGAGCACATAAAGGAAGCACGTATAAATATTTTACCAAATATTTGTCAAATTTTGTGAGCAATGGAAGTCACAACTAAAAGTAAAGAACATTGAATATGCTGTTTGCATGTACCTTGGATCTTTCCTTCCAGCAGTTCAATGTTTGATCCAGTTTCAAAATCTTATGACATGTTTCAAGGTGGAGGTGATCCCTAGAAAGAATCATTAGAGTCATCCCTAGAAAGAATCACCTTTACAATCAAAGTCATGCTTTCCTAGACATTAAGGAAGATTAATACCCTCCTACAATAAAGTGAAGAAAATTAAAACATAAATATAATTCATCACACCTCTCTTACAACCATAGTATAATGATAGTCATGACTACCTGTAGAGAAGAAAATATGTAACTTCTCTAGGTACTTTGAATTAGTAGAAACCTGCTCAAAAGTCAAACAGAATGGGTATCAAGAAAATGAATCAACACATGAACTATCAAATATAAAGGGTGCCAACATCAAGGAAGATTAAACTCCAATGATCATATGCCCTAACGGTGCTATCAGGGTCCGAATGATTATTTCATTTCACACTACCTTTAAATCAAAACATTACTCTCGATTTGTTGTGAGATTTATAAAATGATTTTTTATGAAGATTGCAATAGCTTTTGGAAGAACATAATAGCAAGAAGAACATCCAAGGATGAACGTATGATACCAATTCAGAATTTTGATGGCAATTTCAACCTCTCTTAATTTGAGATTTATGTGTTTCTTGCACGAAGAGAGTAGTAGTCCCCATAAAAATTTGGAGGCTTCAATCAGAAGTTTTGATTCAAAATCAAATGCTTCATCTATGAGGATCCAGTCTTCCATATAAATCCATGATAAGGAATTGTTTTTGAGCTATAAAAACAGAGAAGACCTAGAACTTGAAACTGTGAGCAAGAGGGAAGAAGAACTTACAGTGGAGATCTGATAACAATGGCTTGAAGAGAAGATCTAGTATTTGGAAGCAACAATGGCTTCTAGTGGCAGAGTTTTGATTCAAAATCAAATGCTTCATCTATGAGGATCCAGTCTTCCATATAAATCCATGATGAGGAGTTTTTTTGAGCTATAAAAACTAAGAAGACCTAGAACCTGAAACCGTGAGCAAGTGGGAAGAAGAACTTACAGTGAAGATCTGATAGCGATGGCTTGCGACGGAGATGTAGTATTTGGAAGCAACGATGGCTTCTAGTGGTGGGTTGCGTCCTTGTGTGCGATGTAGAGGAAGACATTGCTGGGGGTAACATTCGTCGGCATGTAGCCCTACGAAGAATCGAGGACGAAATCGCAGGAGAAGGAGGGATTGCGATGCACTGCACAAAATCGAGGAAGAAATTACGGCGAAGGAGGAATCGCGATGGCTTGTGCAAATCTGAGGAAGGAATAAAACTGAGAAGACCTAGAACATTAGAGAAACCGTGAGCAAGAGGGAAGAAGAACTTATAGTGGGGATCTGATAGCGATGTCTTGCGGCTGAGATCTAGTCATTGCAGAAGATCAGAGAAGGTGAGTGTCGAGGGTTTCAGGAGGAGGAGTAGGAAAATCTACGTGGGAGCAGATACCTTGCATCTCTCTTCGAGAAGTAAGAAGAGAACGCATGGGGAGGAAGAAGTCATTCACAGTGAGAAGCAGAGACATTGCAATGATCGGATTTTGGAGGAGAAGGCCATGTGTAGCGAGGAAGGAGTGGTGCGTGCGTGAAGAACATGAGACATCGAGAAGATGATGTTGTGGAAGTGGAGGCTGCGAATCTATGGTACGAAAAAGAATGAGGAAGCTGAGAGCGCTGAAGTTTCGAGCAATGGAGAAGAGGATAAAAAACCTAGAGCAGGGGAGCGGGAGAGGTAATTACCCACATCGATGTTGCCCGTCGCCGCTGTCCGTCCCCATGTTGCCCGTCGCCGCTGTCCAAGGAGAAAAGAGGAAGGAAGGGTGATCGGCGGTAGATTCACTGCCATCACTCATGCGATGAGCGGGAAGAAGATGGTAGGGCACGGGAGCTGGAAGAAGAGTGTGCTGAAAATGTATCGCGATTTTGAGAGGGGAATAGTGCACAGAATAATTTAAACCTAAATTAAGCGTTGAGCCGACCAAAAGACAAAAATGCCCCTATATTATCTCACCAAAACAATTTTTATGAGGACATTATTGTATTAAAATGTTAAACAATGTTACACCAACCCCTGATTAGATCCTTGCTTATAGTATATATATATATATATATATATATATATATATATATATATATA
Source organism: Platanthera guangdongensis (assembly GCA_039583875.1). NCBI lineage: Eukaryota > Viridiplantae > Streptophyta > Magnoliopsida > Asparagales > Orchidaceae > Platanthera > Platanthera guangdongensis. The sequence goes on along the minus strand of CM077166.1, from coordinate 57,916,114 downwards.
TATATAATTATAAATTTATATTATTTATATATCCAGTTATTTATTTATACGTACATATATTTATTTATTTATTTATAATTTAATATATATAGTTTATTATATATAATTATTTGTATATATCGTTATTTATATATATTATATATATTTATATATTTTTGTATATTTTATATTTGTTTATTTATTTATATTTTTTATATGTATATATTTAGTTATTTCTCGTTGGAGTAAGGCGGGGAGATCACACGGGAGTGTGACGAGCTCGGCGGGGAGATCGTGCGGGAGAGTGACGATCTTGACAGGGTAGCGGGATGAGAATGGAGATATAAATAACTTCTTTAATTTGTTTAAGAACTTATGATATATATATATATATATATATATATATATATATATATATATATATATATATATATATATATATATATATTTAAAAGTGTGATGAAAATATTTAGAGGGAATTGAATCTTTCCCTCCATAAATATTTAATCTAAAATAATTAGCATAGAAATTTTGAAAGGAAATATTTTGTTTCTATTTAGTAACAAATATTTTGCAACAAAATAATTCGTTGCTCCTTTTTGCAACGAATTTTTTTGTTGCTATTTTTGTAGGTAAAAACAAATATCATTTATCTAGCTAAATTCGATGCTAATTAACAACAAATTATTTAGCCTTCCTAATTTTCTTTGCTAAATGAAGTTTTTCTTGTAGTACAAGACCCGCAAAAACAAAACTAGTTCGCCGTGATAAGCAGTCAAACACACCGCCACATATCAACACGGGAGGATAGAGAAATCTATCCTCCTTGTCGCCAAACCCAAGCTAGGAAGGTCGCAATCATCAACCTCTGCGAATACCACCACAGTCCGCACAACACAGCTCCAGTCTGCACAAATTAAGGACAACACTATGCACATCAGACCGAGCTCGCCTGGACTTGGAACCAACACAAAGTTCACCAATATACCGCTGGAACAAGCAGACTCCAACACAAGTCCGCTCATACTTGCAGACAAGCAAAATGTACACTACCACCGAGCAATACCGCGCGACCTCTCGGACAATCCGAACTGGACTTAGTCCAAAACCAAACCAAGTCCACATCACCAAACATCCCTGGTCCGAACACAACACCAGTGGATAAAAGGAGCAATCCGTACAAGGCCGACGAACTCCAGAACAAGCAGAACACTGGCCGACCTAGCTAGTCGCCAGCTCAGTCCGCACAGACCGCCCGGTCTGTCCACCGAGTCCGCCAAGACTGTCAGCACAGCCCGCCCGAACAGCCTTCCCAGGCTGCCACTTTCATTTCAACAATTTCAACACTCTCCCTTGAAGTGAGAAGTGGAGACCAGCCCTACTAACCCCTGTAAACGAGTAAATGGCCCCTTCGACAGCAGATTCGTGAAGATGTCTGTGATTTTATTCTCGCTCCGCACGTGTCCAACAACAAGAGACCCCTCCAACACCTTCACCCGAATGAAATGGTGCTCGATCTCAATGTGCTTGGTCCGCGCGTGACAAACTGGATTATTAACTAGTTTAAGGGCACTTTCATTGTCACATCGTAGTAGAGTAGGACCGCGCACTTCTTCATAAACGTCCTCTACAAGCCTTCTAAGCCAAATTGCTTCCCGAGCTGCCAAAGCCGAAGCTTTGTACTCTGCTTCTGTAGGAGAGACGGACACCGAGTCTTTCTTTTTGCTACACCACGAGATACCAGCTGATCCACATATGAAGACATAACCAGATGTGGACTTCCGATTGTCTAAATCTCCCCAATAATCAACGTCTGAGTGTCCGTGTAGATTAAAACCTGTGTCTCCATCGTAAAGGAGACCCATATCAGAGGTGGACTTGACATACTTCAGAATGCTCCTTGCCACCATCAGATGAGGCTTCCTAGGTTCCTCCATGTACCGACTTACTCAGCCTACATCATATGCAATGTTTGGCCTCATAATTGTCAAATAGATAAGGCTCCCCACCAGAGTATGAAACACTAAAGGATCTGGAAGTATCCTCCCCTCATCTCGCCGAAGTTTGATGGCAACGTCAAGTGGAGTGGAGCTACTTTTTCCCTCCCTCATACCGAATCGCTAAACGATCTGTTCTACATAGCCTTTTTGGGAAACAAGTATACCGCTCTCTTTCCTCTCCACCTCGAGTCCAAGGAAGTGGTGGGGCTCACCCAAGTCCTTCATCTCGAACCTTATAGCTAGCTCTGCCCTGAGCCTAACTACCTCATCCTCAGAGTTACCTGTGATGATCATATCATCCACGTAGAATAACACCAAGACTAGAAGCTCCCCCTGTTCTTAATGAACAAGATCAAGTCTGAGTTAGAAACAAGATAACCGCAGAACTGGAGGTATTCTGCGATCTTCCGATACCAAGCTCGAGGAGTCTGTTTCAAATCATAAAGGACATTCCGGAGCTTGCAGATGTTGCCTGGATGATCTTCAAACATGTATCCCTGTGGCTGATCCATGAAGATGTCTTTATCAATTTTCTCGTAAAGAAAACATTCTTTACATCTAGCTGCCACATATTCCAACCTTGGCAAGCTGCTATGGCCATCACCACACAAACTGAAGTCATTTTAGCAATAGGGCTAAACGTCTCCTCGTAGTCTTCGCCGTACTTCTGAGAAAACCCTTGAGATATAAGGTGAGCCTTGTACCACTCGATTCTCCCATCCACCTTCTTCTTCAGCTTATATACCCACCTGTAAGTCATAGGAGTAACGCCATCAACCTTAGGCACAAGATCCCAGGTCTCATTTTTCCTAAGAGCAGCCATCTCCTCATTCATGACATCTTCCCACTCCTTAACTCCTACGACTTCATTAAAGATAGAAGTCTCTTATTCGTCTAGAGGGCCTGCGAAGAAACATGAGACAAAGCTCACCGTGTTTCCTTCGTAGTACCGAGCTGGTGGCTTAATGGTCCTCTTTGATCTCCGAAGAGTCTGACCCTTGCTAACCACCTCTGCTATTTTTCAGAATTTGCTACATTCCCTGGCAAACCTGGAGAATTGCTCCCCGTGCTTCCTGAAATAGAAGCTTTTGACTCGGAGCTAGAAACACATGGAGCTCCTGGTGATACAAGCAACTCCACCATAAGATCTTCAGCAGCCTCCTTCTATCCTTTATCAGACCCGCTCTCCTGTAGCTCCACAGATGAGCTACCTCCGTATGACGTTAACTCATCAAAGACCATGTACCTGGAGATGACGAACTTCTTCATCACTAGATTCATACACTTCCATGCATCCCTTCTTCCGCTCGTTATAGCCCACGCAAACAAGCTTCCTTGCCTTCGCATCCAGCTTAGTCCTCAGAGCATCAGGGACCTGTACATAGTAGGTTGAACCAAACACCCGAAGGTGTTCGACGCTAGGCTTCTCCTTAAACATCATGTCAAAAGGAGACTTCATGTTGATCGAACTCAGAGACATCCGATTGATGACATAAGACGAGCAAGACATTCTCTCTGCCCAGAATGCCCTAAAAATATCTTTTGTATGAAACCAGCACTTGCAGGTCTCCGTCAGATGATGGATCTTCCGCTCTGCTACTCCATTTTATTGTGGAGTATCAGCACAAGTGAGATCTCTCTGGTTTCCATGCTTCCCGCAGAAGTTAGAGAAAACTGAAGAAACAAACTCACCTCCATTGTCCGTTCTCAACTTCCTGATCCGCAGGCCAAGCTGGCCCTCCACCAAATCCTTGAAATCCACAAATAATCTAAAATCATCTGACTTCTTCTTCATGAAATACACCCAAGTGTATCTGAGACTTGTCAAACGAAAGGCGATGAGCCTTTTCGTATTGACATCCCGCACAAACATGACCATCACAAAAAGATGACAACTTAGGCAAGCCTTTCACAAGACTTCTAATCGCCATGGACTTCAATTTGTCCATCCCAACGCGCCCCAATCTTTCATGCCATATAACAACACTATCATTGACCCTCATACGATTAATATAGGAACTTGTTGATAACACAAACAAGTCTCGAACCCTTCCCCAACATGAGTAACATCAGCCTCCACCGCTGATACATTATGAAAAAACTTCACTTATGTCGGACCGAACAAAATGTGATAGCCCGTGTCAACCGTATTGGTCACAGAGAAGAGATTTTTCTTCATGCCCGGTATGTGATAGACACTCCTCAAAGTGAGTGGACCATTATCACTACCTAAAGAAACTACACCCTCCTTCTCTACTGCATGAACAATATCATCAGCGGTTATAATAGCTTCGTTACCTGAGAATGTTTGCAGTGATGAGAACTCTGACTCGTCTCCAGTGAAGTGGTGACCACACCCCGATTCAATGATCCAGTCATCTTGGTAGTCGACGGTGGAAAGAGCATGGACACATGTGCCTATTATGAAAGCACTTCCCCATCCAGCTTCCTCAGCACTGGTCTCAGCCGCCTTTTCTACAACATGCCTGGGCTGCAGCTTGACCTTGTAGTCTCTCCTAAAGTGTCCTAGCTGGTTACACCTGTAGCACTTCAACTCATTCTTCCATCCCTTCTTAGGAGTAGTGCTCCTCTCTTGCTGATAGGAAGTTGAAGGCTCATCCTCAACAACAATCTTCTTCTTCTTCTTCTCCCATCTCTTCTTCTTTCCCGTGAAGAGCGCCTCACTACTTCCTTTAGAGATAGAAATCCCTGCCATATGTCTAGCTAAGTTTTCTTGTGAAGCCATCAAGTTCTCCAGCTCAAGCAAAGAAAGCAGAGTAGCCCAGCCTTGAATAGAAATCACAAAGGCCACATATTCTTTCCGCAAACCGCAGATTATATGCCTCTTCAACTTGGCTTCAGAAATGGGCTCATCAGGATCCAGCGCTGAGATATCAGCACACAAGTTCTTCATTCTCAAGAAGTAAGTTGAGATGGGTAGATCTTCTTGAGTTGCACTAGCCAACTCATTTTCCAGGAACTGTAGCCTTGCTACATTCTTCCTGTTGAACAACCCATCAAGGGAAGTCCATATCTCCGCAGTAGATTGGCATCCTAAAATGTGATCAAAAAAGTTCGGGTGAGATAGCCCGCTTGAGAGCAAACTCTGCTTTTGCGTTGGTCTTTCTCCAAGCTCTTACTTCATCGACACCTGCAGTATCAATAACATCTTGCTTGTCGTCTCCACTGACGACTTCCCACAAATCCTCACCCAGAAGATAGCTCTGCATACACGACTTCCACTTCTTGAAGTTAGTCGGTGTGAGAAGCTCAATACCAAGACCCCATGCATACCCAGCTTCCATTGCACTACCCTTGGTTTACTTAGACTCACAGAAGCAAAAAAGCAAGCTGACAGTTGAACACTGCTCAGGCCTCCGTTCCCTCTGATACCATGAAAAAATTTGATAGTCGCGGAAAACAGGGAAGTAGGCGCCGGAACACTCAACACTCTTGAGTCAAATAAACCAATTGCAAAAAATAGAGCAAGAATTTTGTAATATCAAAAATCTTCTTTACAAATCAAGACATACATGACGAGACATGCTTCGCAGGTGTATCCGAGGATAACAAGAAAAGCATAAGAAACAGGCCGCGCGTACTAAGAAAGAAGCCGCCGACTTTACTGCTAGATGCTATGGAGTCCGCTCAAACCGACAGGTTGCCAGGCCGCAGCCTTGCCATGTGGACTACCTGTTATTCCAAGGCTGAATTCTGTTGGCCGATTTGCTGCCAGAACGGATAGCTTATTGAACTGGGAAAAGTTGCAGAAGAGAAACCTCCGGGTCGCAAGCGACCTTCTGTAACCGCCGATTGGAAACCGCAGAGTTTGTACTACCTTAGAACCAAATCCCTGGCTCTTCAGTGCAATCTGCACAACCTGCATAGTAGAAACCGGTTAGCCTCTTCAACCCACGCAGATAGAAAATCTAGACCGCAACAACTAATTGCGAGTAGGCTTACTGTTCATTCAATTACTGTAGATGTGCCAGATGGTCCTATTTATAGGCACAGAGAGGAGTGTGGTCACTGCCCTAACGATAAGAACACTCTCTGAGCTCGTGGCGTGAATAGAGTGAATCCGCAAGACCCGCAAAATCAAAACTTGTTCTCCGCGACAAGAATTCAAACACACCGCCACATATCAATAAGGGCGGATAGAGAAATCTATCCGCCTTATCGCCAAACCCAAGCTAGGAAGGTCGCAATCATCAACCTCTGCGGATACCACCACAGTCCACACAACACAACTCCAGTCCGCATAAATTAAGGACAACACAGTGCACATCAGTACGAGTTCGCCTGGACTTGGAACCAACACAAAGTTCACAAACAGACTGCTGTAATAAGCGGACTCCAACACTAGTCCGCTCATACTTGCAGACAAGCAAAATGTACACTGCCGCCGAGCAAGACCGCACGACCTCCCGGACAAGCCGACCTGGACTTAGTTCAAAACCAGACCAAGTGCACATCACCAAACATCCCTGGTGCGAACACAACACCAGCAGATACAAGAAGCAGTCCGCACAAGGTCGGCGGACTCCAGAACAAGCAGAACACTGGCCGACCTAGCTAGTCGCCAGCTCAGTCCACACAGACCGCCTGGTCTGTCCACTGAGTCCGTCAAAACTGTCCGCACAGCCCGCCTGAACAGCCTGCTCAGGCTGACACTTTCACTTCAATAATTTCAATAGTCTTAATGGCGGATTTCAAGCTTATTCTGCTCTCTTTTTGCTGGTTTCTGGGAGGCACTGTGTTTATTGTGTAAAATGTGAACGTTGAATAAAGAAAGTAGGTCTAAGCTTGTTGTCGGTCTATGAACAAACTGCTAAAAAACCGACTTCAAGAGATAGTGGGGCGACATGTAGCAGTGGTTGCTCTCAAAGGTTCAAGATATTGAATTTATTTGTTCGAGCAGCAGGAATGAGAGGGGCGTGAATAAATGATAAAATGCGAGTTTTTGGTCTTTCCTACGGCTGCGCTGGCAGGAATGAAAGTATATCAAACCTTTATTAGTTGCAGTGGCATTTTTCTCCCATAAGAAATGTAGCTAAAATGCGCAAAGTTCTTATTTGAAGCACATTTCCACATTCCTCATTAATTTATGCTTCAACTTGTTCTCTCTTTTATTTTTGTTTGATTGCATTCAAGCACGATCTCGCTCATCAGATCGTTTGCAATGAGTTTGAAGAAATGCAAGCCGCTTGAGTTTTCGTAGCTTAATTTTGGGCATGGAGAGCTAGAGAGTAGGGGTGTGTTTGACGCGGCTTATCACGACTTATTTGCTCCGGTGAGGTTGGACAAAAATGTCATTGTCATACCAAAATTTTATGCCACAGACTATTATTACTGTAGTAACATTTGTCATACCAAACATATATTCTATGACAATGACGTTTTTGTCCAATCTCACCGGAACAAAATAAATCGCGATAAGCCAAGCCAAACACAGCGTAGGTGTTGGCATTGGTTGGAGGGGGTGACTGGGTGGTTCAAATAAGGTGATGATTTTAAAGCTAGGATCATTATGTTAAAGCAACAATTACCCGGGACCTCCCCTTGGAGTTTGCATATTTACAGACTGCACCCGTCTATCTATGAAATGTACATTTACCTCCCCTCTAAATTTCTCCAGTTTACAAAAATACCCTTCTGTTAGAAATATGGATGTAAAATGATAAATCAGCCAAAATATTTTATCATATTTAATTTTTTTCTTTTATAATGATTCTTGATTCATTATTATGGGTAAAATGTAATATATCCTTTTCAATTTAAAGTTATTACAAAAAGTAAAATTGAAATATCATAAAGTAATTCGGCATATTTGATGACTGCATCTATATTTCTAAAGCAAAAGATCCTACCTTTCGATGGTGTCAAAATAAAACTGAATATCATAAAATAACTGGACTAATTTTATCATTTTCCATCCATATTTTTAATGTAGACGTATTTTTGTAAACTAGGGAAATATAGAGCTAGGTGAGGTATATGTAATTTCAAAAGATAGAGGGGTGCAACTTGTAATTATGCAAACTCTTTGGGGCTTTTTTGTTAAATGCTTTGGGAGGAGGGTAAGTTTTAACCGTGTTTCATTTTAAACATTTTGCACGCCCGAGTGTTGGATTCCTAGTTGATTTGGGCTAGTTTCACTAACTTAGGATGTGACCCAACATGTATAGCCAGGGTCAAAGTTGTGTCCTAGAGTGTAGGCCAAGTCCTTGGAGTCAACATCAGATGGACCAGCTATCAAAAAAACTACCAGAGACTCAAGACTTAGAAGATTTCAAGACTAAGTAAAAATGAGTTCGACGTTCGTCGAACTCAGGTCGACGAAAGGCGTTTTCAGCTCAACAATATTGAGATATTTCTCTGAGCTGAGCTCGACGATCTTCATTCTCTGGTCGACGAAAATTGGGATACTTCAACAAGCTAAAGTTAGGATAACTCCAGATTATTCTAAGTCCAACTTCAGACTTTAGTCGACGAACAAGATTCTGAGCTCGAAGAACTTGGACCTCCAGTACACAACTTCTCAGGTCAACGAAGTCAACTTCTCAGGTCGACGAACTCAGTACTCTACTCGATGAGTTCTGGAACCAGAAGATATGTATCGACACTTAGGGCATGTGTCGACACCAACTATGTCGACACCAAAAAACTTATGTCGAAACCAGAAAAATTGTGTCGACACCAAGACTAATCAGTCGACATCCACCTGTGTCGACACCAGAAGATTCATGTCGACACACAAAATATCAGTCAACACAAAATACTCGACTAAGTCCAGAATGGTTGCTGAACTTCAGTTGACGAATGCAATTGTCAGCTCGACGAACTTCAGACAGAAAAAGGAAAAGGTTCAGAAGCATGCAAGCTCTGTTATCAGTTTGACGAACTTGGAAATCAGCTCGACGAACAGAAGCCGTCTGGTCGACGAATTCAATATCTCAGCTCGACGAATTGGTAACTCAGTTCGACGAATTCTGCCAACTGTTCGACGATTTCAGACTTAGCCATTTCCGGCGTTCTGTCCCCATTCTAATGCGGAAATTCCTGAACAATTAATGCTCTAACATTCTCTGAATGTATCCGTTAGAGGGAGCATTAATTACAATCTTCCTCAGGAATATTACTTGCCGATTTTCCACGGGACAGTTGAGGAAACGATTCAATGCTGATTATTCTCAAGGCGTCAACATTAATTACAGAGGATTCAATTTTTTGAAAAGATATAGAAGAAGAATAGATCAATAATCAGTGTGAGCACAAGAAGATACTCAGTCAAACATACACAGACATATACTCACTGCAAGAATTCATACAGCAGCATAATCATCATTCAGAAAAAGCTTCATACAGACAAAAATTACTGAAGCATACAAGACATACAAGTGACAGGCAGTGATCTTCATTGAGAAGAAGAAGAACAATCATACAATATCAAGAGTCTTCTTCTTCAATACTCTCTCCAGGACTTCCAAGGACAACATATATAAAATCAGTCAAGAAGCTCCTGCATTACTGCTTGTCAAGAACTCTGATTGAAGACCTATCACCCTGCAGCAAAGCTCCAGATCTTCCCTGAACCATTCTACATCTCAGGGGGAGCTGTTTGCTAACATCAATCCACAAGTCTTCTTAGTTGTACATTGAGAAAGAGAAGACATAATCATCTCTCACCCCCACCTCTGTAAAGGGTTATCATCTCCCTTCAAAAGTGATTCCTGGTTGCAAGTCTCCTAACCAAAAGACTTGAGTTGGTTATTGGGGACCTGATCAAAACCCATTGGTGTCAGGCACACGATCAAAAACCTGAGTGGATTCCTACCAAGGGTGGTAGAAGAGTGGATGTACCCAGGTTGGGGAACCACTATAAATTTCTTGTGTCATCTGGTTGCCTATCTTTTTCTTCTGTTCTTGCTGTGTGGCTGTGATTAGGTTTATTAGTTTCTGTTTTCCAGTTTGTTACTTACTGCACATTTTCAGTTTACAGCAAAAGATGTGACAACACCTTTATTGTGACCTAAAAATTTTTAAATATACTCTATTCACCCCCCTCTAGAGTATTGTAGACCTAACCCTCACTTTCAATTGGTATCAGAGCAAGGTTTCTTTGGTTGGACAAGTTAACCCTTGAACCAAAGATCCTGTGTTAGATCTACACATCACTTTATTCACATTTAACTTAGAAACACAGCCATGGCACAAAATAAAGAATATGCAAGCACCAGACCTCCAGTTTGCAACTTGCAAAAGTTTGGAATCTGGAAGGCAAGAATCAAGATATATATGAATTCTATTGATGAAGATATTTTTGCATCTATCTTAATAGGAGTACCTCAACCACCTGCAGCTCCTCCAAGCACTTCTACAGATATGACTGCAGTCCCTCCTCCAGATTATAATGATGCTTACAGGAAAGCAAAAATGGATTATGCAAAAGCCATGAACATATTGGCACAGACAATGTCTGATGACATTTTCCAGAAAGTTGCTGAGTGCACATCAGCAAAAGCCATTTGGGATTACCTAAACCAAATGGTTGATGGATCAGCTGATGAAAGGAAGGATAGGTGATCAAATCTCATATCCCAATATGAGAATTTCAAGAAACAGGAAGCTGAGATAGTGTCAGAGATATATAACAGATTAAGCTCAATTATTAATGAGCTAAAAACTCTGGATAAGGTCATCACTCTCACTGAAGTGAATGACAAAATTCTAATGTGCTTTCCAAGCTCATGAGACACAAGAATTTGGCCCATCATGGAGGCCAGATGCCTGAATGATATGTCAACTGAATCTCTATTGGGCAAACTGAAATCTTATGAGCAGTTAATAAAGACAAGGGAGGCTGCTGAACAAAGAACACCTCCTGTAGCCAGAAGAGATCAGAACATAATATTCAAAGCCTCAGAAGAATCAGAATCCACTACATCAAATGAAGAGCTCATGAGTCTCTTTGCAAAGAGATTCTTCAAGATGGCTAGAAAGGACTTCAGGAGGATGTCAGCAAGAAAGGATGACAGGTCAAAGTATGACAAGACACCAACAAAGGAAGTGGTGTGTTATGGATGCAGAAAGCCTGGGCACTTCCTCTCTGAGTGTCCAGAGAATCAGAAGAAGGAGAAGAGAAGAGAACAGGAAAAGGATTTCAAAAAACATTTCACCAGCAAACCCTCTTCCAGCAAACACAAGAGGAAGGAAAAGGGGTTTGCAGCTGAGACTTGGAGTGAGACTGAAGAGGAGTCAACATCTTCAAGCTCCAGTGAAGATGAAGAAGAATAAAGAGCAAAAGAGGTTTGCCTCATGGCAATTGATGCCTCAAGAAGCAACTCAGAAGAAGGAGAGTCAGAAAATGAGGAAGCTTCTGAATCAGAAGCTGATCAGGTATTATCATGGTTTGATTTTAATTCAGAATCTTTTAAATCAGATTTTAAAATCATGTGTTTGGATTTAATCAACTCTGAGAAGGAAATCAAACTTCTCAGAGATAAGCAAGTTAACTATGATAGCTTAGTATTAGAAAACACTAAATTGAAAAATGAAATAGATATGTTTAGTGAACAAATCACCCTTCTGAAAGATGAATTAAATAAGGCAAAACAGCTAGAAGAATCACTAAATGGAAAAAGCAAACAACTATCAGTAATTGCCAACATATCTAATGCTAGATTTAATGGAAGTAAGTTAGGATTAGGTGCATCATTTAGTGAACCACCTATTATTCAGAAAAACCACCTGTCACAACACATAAACTTTATTTCTGATAAAGGAAAGAAGAATACTGATCAAGTATATAAAGTAAATAAAATCCTTGAACAAATTAAAACTAAGGACAAAATTGAAAAACAAAAAACACCTAATAAAACAAAGTTCAGCAATTTTCGTCGACCTCAGATCGACGAAAAGGGGCCAGTTCGTCGAACCCAGATCGACAAACTCTAAACGCCAACTATAGTTATCATTATTCGTCTAACTGCGATCAATAAACTTTGTATGGTTCGTCGAGCAGAGTTCGGCGAACGTGGGGCACAGAGATTGAACATGTTCATTCTCTAGGCAGAGATCAATGATCTCAACCCAATTCGTCGAACTCGGGTCGACGAACTTACATAAATTCGTCGAACCCACGAAGACTTAACCAACACTATAACTTTAACAGAAACTTAAATACTTCTAGGAAATCATTTAATCCCCTAGCTGACTAGACCATTCCACCTAGGAGATACCACCCCCTAGGATATAAATCACAACCAGAATTTTCTATTATTTCTAGTTTCTCTTATCAGCCATTCAAAGGGCCCAAGGTAACCTGGGTCAAAAATCACTAACTGTTTATATTGTAGGTGAAGAATTGTCCAGGGGTAAATGAAACTTGGTACCTGGACAGTGGCTGTTCCAAGCATATGACTGGCAGCAAGGACATCCTACTCAACTATAAGTCCAAGCTGGGGCCAAAAGTCAATTTTGGTGACTCAAAATGTGGACAGTCAGAAGGAATGGGAGAAATAAAAATAGGAGCTGTAACATTCAGAAAGGTGACATATGTAAGTGGACTGAAGCATAACCTCATCTCCATAAGTCAATTATGTGATGATGATTATCAGGTATATTTTAACCCTTCTACTTGCTCTATCATTGATAAAAATAACCAAACTGTTTTAACTGAAAGTAGACAAGGAAACATTTACTTAGTAAATTTTCTTTCTGCTACAACTGATATCTGCTTACTGAATTTAACTAGTAATCAGAATGACCTATGACACAAAAGACTAGGACATATAAACCTGAAAAACATTGCTAGTCTATCTAAGCACAACCTTGTTAGAGGTCTACCTTCTGACCCCTATAAGAAGGAAGGTCTCTGCAGGGCTTGTCAACTAGGCAAGCAAACTAAAACTAGTTTCAAATCAATTAATAAGAGTGATTCACCTAGGATCTTGTACCTGCTACACTTGGATCTTTTTGGACCCATAGCTATGCAAAGCCTAGGAGGGAAATCTTACACTTTAGTTATAGTGGATGACTTCTCCAGGTTTAGTTGAGTATTCTTTCTGAGAACAAAGTCAGATACATTCAAGGTTCTTACAGATTTTCTCAGGACCATATAGATTGAGTTCTCTACTCATATTGTATTGATCAGAAGTGAGCATGACACAAATTTTGAGTCTCTTCTTATGCATGAGTTCTGTGATAAGGAAGGTATCATGCATTGCTTCTCAACTACTAGAACTCCCCAACAAAATGAGGTAGCTGAAAGGAAAAATAGGACACTCATTGAAGCTGCAGGTACATTGCTTGCTGATGCATACATGCCACTAACCTTTTGGGCAGAGGCTGTAAGCACTACAAATTATATCCTGAATAGGAGTTTAATTCACAAACTGAAGAACAAGACTCCCCAGGAATTGCTCAAAGGGAAGAAACCTAAAATAAACTATTTTAAAGTTTTTGGTTGTACATGTTATATACACAATAACAACAAGAAATATATTAGAAAGTTTGAAGCTAAGGCTGAAGTGAGAGTTTTTCTAGGATACTCCCAAGTAAGTAAGGCTTATAGGGTATTTAATAAATCAACCTTAAACGTAGAAGAGTCAATTCATGTTTCTTTTGATGAAACTAACATGTATTACAAGGAGAAAGAAGTTTCTACCAGTAGCAACTTGCAGGTACCCCACTTATGTGAGACATTGGATGGACAAAACCCCACCCAAGAGGTTCCCACTTATCCCTCTCCACAAGTCATTGAAGATAGTGAAGAAGATGAAGCTGAAGAACATGAGCCTCAACCAACAACAGCAAATATAATTCCACAAGAGGAATTTATTCAAAATGGTGTTGCACAACCAACTCCACCCATTGATTTTGTCACACTTAGGGATCACCCCAGATCTCAAGTAATTGGAGACATATCAGCAGGTGTACAAACAAGGAATCAACTCAACCAAGACTTGATGCATGCCTATTTTCTCTCTCAGGTTGAACCTCTAACCATTCATGATGTTGAGCAAGATCCTCACTAGATCCTTGCAATGCAAGAGGAATTAAACCAATTTGAGAGATGTAGAGTTTGGGATTTGGTTCCAAGACCCCAAAACTACCCAGTTATTGTAACCAAATGGGTTTTTAGGAATAAGCTTGATGCCCAAGGAGTCATTGTGAGGAACAAGGCTAGGCTTGTTGCTCAAGGATATAGACAAGAGGAAGGAATTGACTATGATCAGACCTTTGCACCTGTTGCAAGGTTGGAAGCTATAAGGATCTTCCTTGCCTATACAACATTCAAAATGTTCAAAGTCTTTCAGATGGATGTGAAAAGTGCTTTCTTAAATGGAGTGTTACAAGAAGAGCTTTATGTAGAACAACCTCCAGGTTTTGTTTCTCCAACTTATCTCTCTTATGTTTTTAAATTAAATAAGGCTCTTTATGGTCTAAAGCAAGCTCCAAGAGCTTGGTATAAGACCTTAGCAAGTTTCTTATTAGAGCATAAATTTACAAGAGGAACTGTAGATAAAACCCTTTTCACTAGACATTATAAGGACCAAATTTTATTAGTACAAATCTATGTACATGACATCATATTTGGCTCTACAGATTCAAAATTGTGCAAGATGTTTTCTGACCTCATGCATTCTAAATTTGAAATGAGTAGCATGAGAGAGCTTTCATATTTCCTTGGTCTCCAAGTGAAACAGCTTCCTGATGGTATCTTCATCTCACAAGCAAAATATGCTAAAGAACTTCTAAAGAAGTTTGGGATGGCTGATGCCTCAGCTAAGAAAACTCTCATGACCACCAATGCTGTTGTGGACTCTGATATATAAGGAAAACCTATAGATCAGAAACTTTATAGGGGCATTGTTGGGTCCCTATTATACCTCACATCAAGTAGGCCAGATATTATGTTTGCTACATGTCTTTGTGCTAGGTTCCAAGTGAACCCTAAAGAATCTCATCTAATTTTCTTAAAAAAGATTTTAAGATATATAAAGAGTCGTCCTAATCTAGGCCTATGGTATCCTGCTGAATCAGAATTTGAGTTAACTGGATACTCTGATGCTGATTTTGCTGGATGCAGGGTTGATAGAAAAAGTACTTCAGGAACTTGCCAGTTCCTGGGTATGAGATTAGTATCATGGTTCTGTAAAAAGCAAACATCAGTGTCAACTTCAACTGCTGAAGCAGAATATATTGCAGCAGACAGCTGTTGTTCACAGATGCTCTGGATACAGAATCAGCTCCTAGATTATGGGTTCAACTTAAATAATTCAACCCTATTCTGTGATAATACTAGTGCTATAGCCATAGCACAAAATCCAGTTCACTATAGTAGGACAAAGCATATTGACTTAAGACATCATTTCATTAGGGAGTGTGTAGACAAAAATAAGATTAAGCTTGTCTATATCTACACTGATTTACAAAAAGCTGATATATTCACCAAACCTCTGGATGAGAAAAATCATGCCTTCTTTCTAAATCAGCTGGGAATGATCAATGAAGAAGACTTAGCTTAAGTTCTGTCTGCATTCGACGAATTTTCCAAAGTTCGTCGAACGGAGTTCGACGAACCAGGGAAAGTTTGAGAGATACTCGTCGAACAGAGTTCGACGAACTCTCTGTGAGTGAAACAATTTTCATTTACCAGCGTTCGACGAACTTTTCTTCAGAATATATTTCGTCGACCTAAGTTCGACGAACCATCTTAAATTCTTTTTGCCGAGCTCAACGAATTATTTAACACTAAACTATTTCGGCGACCTCAGTTCGAAGAACTATTTTATTTTCGTGGAACGGAGTTTGTCGATTCGTATTCTCGAAAACCTTATATCTAGGTTTTCTTCGACCTCCGTCCCGCGCTTTCTGCTCCCTTGCACTTGATCGCCATTTCTCTCATTTACAGGTAATTCCATGGCGATTCTAGCAGGAGCTCTAGCCGCTTTGAAGTTTGACACTGGATTTGATGTCGACTTCGAATCATTCCAGCACTCGGATCCAATCTTTCTATATATTCTGGAACTTCTAGAAGAACAGAATCTGAAGAACCTGATGACCACCAGGATAAAGTTGGCAGAAACAGAAATCAGAGAATGGTTCTATACTTCATCCACTTCTGAAGACAATAATATGATAGGATCAATCGCCGGTAACACTGTCTCCTTAACCCCCGCGGTTTTAACTGAAATATTTGGTTTGACAAATGGCGAAGAGGACTTAGAACTTGATTCTGAAGAGTTTAATCTGATGCTAAATCTGATGGGTTATGCTGGTGACAACCCGAATAAATTGTTGAAGAGGCATTTGTCTGCAGCATACAAGTTCCTAGTAGACATTGTTGGAAAGGTCTTGCTTGGCAAGCATACTGCCCATGACTACATCACAAGACATCAGTTCTTGGTCATGTGTGCAGTAATAAATAAGAAGCAAGTGGACTGGGCTGAGATCCTCTTTGATCTGATAAAGAAGAAAAATAACAAGAAAGAAGTGTGTTTTGGAAGGATCCTAGGGATCTTCCTCAAGGAAAAGGCTGCTGAATCACTGGTCTCCCAGACCATATTCATCAATGCCAGTAAAAGGCTCACCTGTGCCTTATTTGGCAGGTGGGAGAGGACAATCACAAAGCCCATTAAGGCTTCTACCTCTTCCACCCCAGCTTCTGAAGGCACCAGGGCTGTTAAAGCCACTCCACACCTGCTGAAGAGATTCATCCCACACCACCATCTCTTCCAGCACCCCTTCCAGGAAAACAACTCACTTCCTCTCCCATTATTTCTTCAACACCCCAATCACAACAACATACTCATGTTCCTACTCCACCTCCATCTCCACCACTTGACATCACTGACATTCCATCTTCCCCTCTTCAAGAAAATCAACAACCAACACCTCCTGATTCCCCTCATGACATATATATTTCTATACCACCACAGTCTCCACTTCCCCCACATCTATCTTCCATACCATCTTACATCCTACCATCAGACACCATGATACAAGATGCCACCCTTCCATCCCCATCAGCATCTAACCTTCCCACACCTGATGTTCCACCTCCTATTCCATCAATAGTTGCCACCTCTTCCACACCAACTGTAACACCATCTACCATAATCTCATTGGACCCCTCTACCATATCATCTATCATCACCATCATCACCCCCCTTCTGAAATCCCTGATAGCAGATGCCATTACACCTCTTGCTACCACCATTCAATCTTTATCTGCCCAAATATCTGCCCTCACTGCTGCCCCCTCCTCAGTTAGGGGCCTGGCCTCAGTTCCCACTGAAACCAGGTATGGGGAGATGCCTGATGATGAAGCAGCAGCTACAGCTTTAGACACTTCAGCTCCAGTACCAGAAGATACTCCAGCACCAACAGTATATACAGACTGTATAGATAAAGATTTGAGTGAGTTTATTGATACTGATATGGACATTGATGAGACCGTTGGTGATTTTATCCTAAATCCCACAGTTAACTTAGAAGAATTTCTGCAAACTTTTGATACTGTATATATACATCTTCTTCCAGAAGAACTTACTATGCCACATTTGGCTATTATTCCTTATACTCCTCCTATCAGTCAAGCAGTTGCTAAGTAACTATGTGACAACCTTGTAATTCTAGTTTCTGCACCAACATTGACAGTCATTCCATCCCCTCCAGAAGCTATCTCATTACCAATCTTTGTGATGGATGACTCCCCTATGCCAGATCTAGATGAGTTAATCTTGGCTGACATTCAAGAAGAAAATAAGGCAGCAGCTGAAAGCTCTGTCCCAATTACTTCTGATTCTTGTATAGTCTATTCTTCAACTCCTACTGAAACTCCAGCCTTTGAAACTTCTGCTCCTGTTACAAAAAAGACTGCTACTTATGATAAAGCCTTGAAAGCATTGGATGCTCTATATGATAACCCTCAGGGTTCTGCCAGTGATGATGATGAAGATGATGATGAAGACGATTCAGATGAAGAAGCTGCTAAGAAGAAGAAGAAATTGTTGTCAAAGAAAAGGAAAGCCCCTCCTCCTCCTGCTGCTAAGCCAAACCCAAAGAATGACACTCCATTCTACATCCTCCAAAATATTACTCCTTACAAAGGAATGCCAGCATGGATGTCGTTGTCTAAAAATCAGCAAAAGGAGAAGAAAAGAAGTATAAAATATTCTCCTCCACCAGTTCATCATTACATAAGAGATCCACCTCCTCCACCTCCTCCTGCAGCTGGTGCTTCTGGCTCTAGTTCTCAGAGATCTGCCCCTATTCAAACTTATCAAAGACATCAAGGGAGATCTTCTGGAAGTAGTTAGCAAAGACATCACTCTTCATGAAATCAATAGCAGCAACATCAACAGCAGCAACATCAGCAGCAGCAACAAACCCTCTCTGTAGAACAGAAAGCTGACAGTCCCAACAGGCCATATTCACCACCTATTCCTTTTGAGGATCCTGAAACAGCAAACATTGCTAAATGGTCAGGTTCCAGGAACTTGTTGGTTTATCTTTGATTAATAAAGCAAAAGCCGAAGGCAAAGATATATCAGGATATTCCACTATGTCCAAATACAGGAAGGAAGAACTCAAAAGATTTGATAAAGAAAATAAACTGTTCAATGTTGATGATTACATGAAGCTACATCCTGAAGCAGTTGTCCCCAGAACTACATACCTGAAGATTATTGGGGCAGCTAACATGACAATGAGATAGGCGCAGGCTTTGGATCCAAAGAGAGAAATTATCTTTACAAAGCCAGGTGAAAAGACTAAAGAAGACAAGTCCATAGAGAAGAAGCAGAAGAAGTAATCCTTACTGTGTTTTAATTTCTTTGCTTTTCTTTCTGCACTTGCTTTCAAACTGTGTTGTCTGTTTAAAACAAAGCTCATGTATATATATATCTGCTGTATGTGTTAGTAAATCTCTGCCAGATATACCTTTTTCTTGCTTTGTTTATTCTTATATTTTTGTTTTGAGTCTATTAGTGACCTCACCCAAATAGGGGGAGATTGTTGGATCCCTAGTTGATTTGGGCTAGGTTCACTAACTTAGGATGTGACCCAACATGTATAGCCAGGGTCAAAGTTGTGTCCTAGAGTCTAGGCCATGTCCTTAGAGTCAACATCAGATGGACCAGCTATCAACAGAACTATAAGAGGCTCAAGACTTAGAAGATTTCAAGACTAAGTAAAAATGAGTTCGACGTTCGTCGAACTCAGGTCGATGAAAGATGTTCTAAGCTCAACAATCTTGAGATATTTCTCTGAGCTGAGCTCGACGATCTTCATTCTCTAGTCGACGAAAATTGGGATACTTCAACAAACTAAAGTCAAGATAACTCCAGATTATTCTAAGTCCAACTTCAGACTTTGGTCGACGAACAAGATTCTGAGCTCGACAAACTTGGACCTCCAGTACACAACTTCTCAGGTCGGCGAAGTCAACTTCTCAGTTTGACGAACTCAGTACTCTACTCAACGAATTCTGGAACTAGAAGATTTATGTCGACACTTAGGGCATGTGTCGACACCAACTATGTCGACACCAAAAAACTTATGTCGACACTAGAAAACTTGTGTCGACACCAAGACTAATCAGTCGACATCCACCTGTGTCGACACCAGAAGATTCATGTCGACACATAAAATATCAGTCAACACAAAATACTCGACTAAGTCCAGAATGGTTGCTGAACTCCAGTCGACAAATGCAATTGTCAGCTCGACGAACTTCAGACAGAAAAGGCAAAGGTTCTGAAGCATGCAAGCTCTGTTATCAGTTTGACAAACTTGGAACTCAGCTCGATGAACAGAAGCTGTCTGGTCGACGAATTCTATATCTCAGTTTGACGAATTGGTAACTCAGTTCGACGAATTCTGCCAACTGTTTGACGATTCCAGACTTAGCCATTTCCGGCCTTCTGTCCCCATTCTAATGCGGAAATTCCTGAACAATTAATGCTCTAACATTCTCTGAATGTATCCGTTAGAGGGAGCATTAATTACAGTCTTCCTCAGAAATATTACTTGCCGATTTTCCACGGGACAGTTGAGGAAACGATTCAATGCTGATTATTCTCAAGGCGTCAGCATTAATTACAGAGGATTCAAATTTTTGAAAAGATATAGAAGAAAAGAAGATCGACAATCAGTGTGAGCATAAGAAGATACTCAGTCAAAAATACACAGCCATATACTCACTGCAAGAATTCATACAACAGCATAATCATCATTCAGAAAAAGCTTCACACAGACAAAAATTACTGAAGCATACAAGACATACAAGTGACAGGCAGTGATCTTCATTGAGAAGAAGAAGAACAATCATACAATATCAAGAGTCTTCTTCTTCAATACTCTCTCCAGGACTTCCAAGGACAACAGATATCAAATCCGTCAAGAAGCTCCTGCATTAATGCTTGTCAAGAACTCTGATTGAAGACCTATCACCCTGCAGCAAAGCTCCAGATCTTCCCTGAACCATTCTACATCTCAGGGGGAGCTGTTTTCTAACATCAATCCACAAGTCTTCTCAGTTGTACATTGAGAAAGAGAAGACATAATCATCTCTCACCCCCACCTCTGTAAAGGGTTGTCATCTCCATTCAAAAGTGATTCCTGGTTGCAAGTATCCTAACCAAAAGACTTGAGTTGGTTTTTGGGAACCTGATCAAAACCCATTGGTGTCAGGCACCTGATCAAAAACCTGAGTGGATTCCTACCAAGGGTGGTAGAAGAGTGGATGTACCCAGGTTGGGGAACCACTATAAATTTCTTGTGTCGTCTGGTTGCCTATCCTTTTCTTTTGTTCTTGCTGTGTGGCTGTGATTAGGTTTATTAGTTTCTATTTTCCAGTTTGTTACTTACTGCACATTTTCAGTTTACAGCAAAAGCTGTAACAACACCTTTATTGGGACCTAACAAATTTTAAATATACTCTATTCACCCCCTCTCCAGAGTATTGTAGACCTAAGCCTCACTTTCACCGAGTGACTGTCTAATGCTTAATTTCTAAAATTTGAATTATAGCCTTCAAAATGAGAGGCTGAGACCTCCTTTTACAGGTTTTGAAGGGGTGCACTTGAAATTTCACTCACAAATCATGGAATTTTGGGTGTGATTTCGGTACTTCAATTTTTTTTGGGCGCAACCACTATATATTGTTATGTCGCTCGAAGCATCCGAATGAGAATCAAAGTGGAATCTACTATCCATTGTCTCTAGGTAGGTATATAAAGCAATCCTTAGAAGTATCTATGGGTATTAGATATCTGTGTATCCGACACGACCCGTTAAGCCTCCGAACCCATTAATTATCCAAATATACATTAACAGTCTCCTCCTATATTTGTGACAGATAACGTGTACGTCTCGGAGTGCATAAAGTAGAATGAACTAAAATAACAAGTTTTCGACTTTATACATTTTCATAAGATTTAGCACAATAAAGCAAAATATTAGTTTACCAAAAAACAGCAACATTTAACATCCAGATATATAGTGGTACTCATGAATAAAAGTCTGAAAAACAAAATTAACAATGGATTAGAACAAATAATAATTCTACTCAGAGAGTAGATCGTCAGCATCCATGTCAAAGTCTACTTTCTCTCCTCCATCTTCACGAGTGCCTGCAAAGAATTTCATGTGTCAGACTCTATGAATTCATAAACATATGCAGTGACGTATCAAAGTAAAATAGCTCTACCTAAATGAGCTTAATACTTATAGCAGTAGTGAAGTAACACTGTTAACATCTCTATCCAGTCTAGCTAGGTCCAGTCAAGTTTTGATTTCAATAAATCAAACGTTGTTATCTTACTCATTAGTGAGCACTATGTGCCTCATCAGATGACTTGACACACTGTCATTTGCAACATTATCAAATGTGAAATAATATATTATGATCACTAATGTTAGATTAACTCATACAATAACTTTCTATTTCCAGTTGAATAATTCTCAAATCAACTTACAATGAGAAAGATGTTAAGTCATTAGGTGTGGAATGACTAACATATGACCATCTTGGGCTTTCATCAAAAAATTACTTGGGGTTTTCAGTCTGTTATTAAATGCTTGAATGTTGCGACTATAGTTTCTTGTTATCAAAATATAAACATAGCAGGAAGTTTCATATTTCTATGAACTTTAATCTCATTTCCCCATATGTTTTGATTGTGAGAGCTCTATTTAATCCTTTTGTCAAGGCGTCTGCAACATTATCTTTCAACCTCTCATCAATTAGGGTAAAAATCCTTTGACTTGTGAGGGAGGTCAACCAGGCTTGTTTCATCCGTAGTTGCCTTCTTTTGCCATTGAAGAAAGTGTTCGTAGTAATCATTTTAGTTGCCTGATTGTCGCAGTAAACTTCAACAGAACTCAATTTCAGGCACGACAGTGGAATGTATATCACCAAATCTCTTTTCCACTCTGCTTCTTCTCCCGCTGAAGCTAGAGCATAGAGTTCAGATTCCATAAAAGATAATGCAATACATGATTGCCTCTTGGACTTCCAGGCAACAACTGCTCCTCCTAGTGTGAATATAAATCCACTAGTGGACTTGCTGTCGTTGATTTCTGAGCACCATGATGTTTCAGAATATCCTTCCAAGACTGGAGGATGACCAAGGTAACTTAAAACATACTTTTGGGTGTGCTTCAAGTATCGCATCAGCCTATCAAGGGCATTCCAATGGTCTTGGCTAGGATTACTAATGAATCTGCTTAACATGCCGACCGTAAAGGTTATGTCAAGTCTTGTGCGGACCATAACATACATGAGACTACCAATCAGTTTAGCATAATCTAACTGTCTAATCGCAGCTCCATCATTGGGCTTCAAGCGATTATTGTAATTGTAAGGTGTCTCCACTATTCTACGTTCATTGTATCCCCACGTGTCCAACATGGATTTTATATAGTAGCTTTGACTTAAGGAAATGCCATTTTCCCCAAAGCTCACTTGCATACCTAATATAGTCTCAGCCACACCTAGGTCGCTAAACTCTTTAATTAGTTCTGACTTAACGTCATCCATTACGAATTGATCAGAACCAAGAAGCAACATATCATCCACATATAAGCATATTATAGCGATTTTGTTTGATCTATTACGTATGTAAAGACATTTGTCTGAGAGAGTCGACATGAATCCCATGTCCCTTACACTATACTCAAACTTCTCATGCCATAATTTTAGTGCTTGTTTTAGTCCGTATAACGACTTGATTAACTTACAGACCTTACTTTCGTGACTGTCTACTATGAAACCTTCAGGTTGGCTCATGTATATTTCTTCGGTCAGATCTCCATTCAAAAACACAGTCTTAACATACATTTGATGAACAATAAAGTTCTCAATAGACGCAATAGCAAGGGGTATCCTAATGGTTTCTAAGTGACACACTGGTGAATATACATCAAAGTAATCCACCCCACTAACTTGTGTGAAACCTTTAGGCACCAGACGTGCTTTATACTTAGCTACACTACCATTAGGATTGAGCTTCTTTTTCAGAACCCACTTACACCCTATTGTTTTAGCCCCTTTTGGCTTATCAACCAACGTTTAGGTGTTGTTCTGAAGCAAAGAGTTCATCTCTTCATTAATGGTCTCTTTCTAGAGTAGTGAATCTCTTGATCTCATCGCGTCCTTATATTTGGATGGATCGACCTCAACATGGTACGTGAAAAAGTCACTACCAAAGGTTCCGGGAGTTCGCTCTCTCACCGAAGTCCTTCTAGACTCTAGGACACTATTGTCTATCAGGACTGAATAGGAGGTGATCGGTACTGATTCAGGTTCTTACTCAGTAATAATTGCTTGCATACTTGGGATTGTCAGGTTCTTATCCTTAAGGAACCTATCCTCAAAGAACACATCATCCCTAGATTCAATAATTATATTATTAGACAGGTCTAAAAATCTATCTGCAACACTATCTTCAGCACAACCTAAGTAGACACATGTATTGGTCCTAGGTCCAAGTTTAGACGGTCTAGGGTCAGAGACCTTGACATAGACTATGCTGCCCTAGGTATTAAGTCTAGTTAAAGACAGGGGTCTCTTAAACCAAAGCTCGTAGGGTGTAACCTCTAACTTAGCATGAGGGACTTTGTTCAGAATATGATTTGCATTTAAAAATGCTTCTCCTCAATAAGCAGTAGACATGCCGGCAGTGAGGAGCAGAGAATTCAACATCTTTGTTAACATTCTATTTTTTTCTCGGCTATACCATTCGATTGGGGTAAGTAAGGAGCAGTGGTTTCTGCTATGATGTCATGAGAGGCAAGAAAACATCTGAACTCACTGGACACGTATTCTCCTCCTCTATCACCTCTAAACTTCTTTATTTTCATGTCAAGTTGGTTTTTCTACCCTGGTTTTGAAAAGACAAAACTTTTCAAATGCTTCATCTTTAGTTTTAAGAAGATAAATGTGATAAAATCTAGAGCAATAATCTATGAAAGTGATCATATACTTCCTTCCTCCTCTAGTGACAAAACTTTTAAAGTCACAGATATCAGAATGTATAAGCTCTAGAGGTGTTGTTCTCCTAGTAACTGCACTAAAAGGTTTCCTAGTGATCTTACTCTGAGCAAACACTTCACATTTCTCAGGTTGGTTTTTAGTGTCTAGTGTGATCTGGTGAGTTCTAGCTATTTGGAACATTTTCCTATAGTTCACGTGTCCTAGTCTCTCATGTAGAGTCTTAGGGCTAACTAAGTTTGGTTGAACTTGTTGAACTAACTCGTTTGCTAGACTCAGACGATACATCCTATTATGGACGTATGTATATCCAAAGCAGTGAGAGTTAACTGACAGTATTACTCTACCGCTACAAAAGGTAAAAAACATACCAGCATCACATAATAAACTTATAAATACTAAGTTAGCGGCTAGTGAAGGAATGAATTTAATATTCTTTAAAGTTAAAGACTTACTTGAGGATAGCAACAGAGTTGCATTCCCCACCTTCAGCACATCAGCTGTCTCTCCATTTGCCACCACCAAAGATTCCCTTACAGCAGTGAGCCCTGTCATCAAGTTAGGATTGTTGCAAATGTGGCATGTTGCTCCCGAATCCAGGAACCACTCATTGTTGGCCTTTGTATTTCTGACCATGATAACAAAGTCGGAAGGCTCAGCAAGGCTAACTATATTGGCCTGGTTTCCTTCTTGTGGGCTCTAGTTCTTTACCTTTTAGGAAGCTTGCAGTTAGATGCACTATATCCCCACTTGTTGTAATTGAAACATTTGCCCTTGAACTTTTTTATCTTTTTACTAGGGCCCGCAACCTGTATGTTAAAGTGGGGAAGTTTGGTCTTTCTCAGAGGAGACACGCGCTTAGAACTTGAGATCATGTTAGTCGCAACTTTCTGCTTGTTAACAGTTTCTAAGGAGTGCCTTGTCTGGTTTTCATCCTCAATGCGTATAAAATGCTTGAGGTCATTTAGACCAACTTGCATCTTCTTGCGGTACATTTCAGTTTTGAAACTATACCACATGGAAGGCAACTTATACACAATTGTGTCCGTAACAAAACTATCGGGCAGAGAGATATTCTCACTGTGCAATGAATAGACTAAGTTTTCAAAAACAGATACCTGAGGGAGAATGACTTTCTCCTCGTCGAACGTGAATGAGTGAAACTTGTCCACCATGTGTGCCTTTGACAGGTCCTCCTCCTGCCTGAAGTGCTCCTCCAGTGCCTCCCATTCTACTTGGTAGACTTCATCTTTATGTATGTCTTGGCCAGGATAGAAGACAAACAATTCAGGAGGTAATCACTATAAAAGTCTTCATTAGCAACCCACTGAGCTTTGTCATCAGTCCCTATAACATCAGCACGAATAGATTGAATGATGTAGAACACATTCAGATACTTCATCCCAAACTGGGTATTCAGCTTCCAGTCATTGAACTCGGTTGCAGTGAACTTTTCCAACTTGAGTATCGACACCAGAGACGAAAAATTATCCCCTTTCATCATTATGATGACAACAAACATAGGGAAATAAAAAAAACCGGTCCACCAATTGCCAAACATCAGCACTCAACGCCAAGGCGCAGCACTCAAAGCCAAATAAGGCCACTCGACACCAAATAGGCCACTCGATGCCAGACAAGGTCCACTCGACGCTAGACAAGGTCCACTCGACGCCTAATGGCTGGACTCAATGCTTGGACGTGGACTCAATGCCTAGAGTCTGGACTCAATGCTTGGAGGCTGGACTCAACGCTGTCGATGTCGGGAGGTCACCACTCAACACCTTGAAGCTGACTCAACGCCAATGGACTGCACTCAACGCCAAAAGGCTAGACTCAATGCCTTGCTACTGGACTAAATGCTAAAGGTCCAAACTCAACGCCAAAGGGCTACACTCAACGCTAACGTGCTGCACTCAATGCCAGAAGGCTTGACTCAACTCCAAAAGGCAGCACTCAACGCTAAGTGACAGGACTCAATGCCAATGGGTCCACTCAACGCCAACGGGTCCACTCAACGCCAACGACACTCAACGCCAAAACTGACTCAATGCTTGGAGGCTGAGGGTTGACTCAACGCTTAGAGGCGGGAGGGTAACTCAATTCCAAAAAGTTAACACTCAATGCCAAAGTCAAAGCTAGGGTTATGGTTAGGCGAAAAAAGTCCCGACCACACCAACGGACGACGAAGACTAATCTTGACCTAAAAAACCCTACCTGGCAGCGACGATGGTAAAATCCGATGTAAAGCTCCTTAGAGCAGCAGCGGCGGCTGCAGAATCCGATGACGAGCTCCTTTACGGCAGCAGTTGCGATGATAGAATCTGACGACGAGCTCCTTTACGGCAGCAGCGACGGCAGAATCCGACGACGAGCTTTCCCTTACCACAGCAGTGACAAAAAGCTTTACCCCCAACCCTAATGGAGCTCAAGCAGCGACAACGAGCAAAGTAGATAGATAAAGAGGCAACAATGAGCTCCTCTATGCCGATTCCAGCGGCGGACGGGATCCGCAATTAACTCCAGGAAAAACAGCGATAGAAAGCCTTTTACAGTCGACGAGCAAAGCGGAGCAAAGAGCTACGGAGCAGAAACTTCGAGATTGTTATATCGCTCGAACCATCCGGATGGGGATCAAAGTGGAATCCACAATCCGTTGCCCCTAGGTAGGTATATAAAGTAAACCCTATGAGTATCTACGGGTATTGGATATCCGTGTATCCGACACGACCCGTTAAGCCTCCGAACCCGTTAATTGTCCAAATATACATTAACATATATACTAATAATTATATATATATATCTTATATATAAAAAACAATATGTATATCTTGAATCACGCCAAACTTTAATTTTTAACTATTAGATCTACATCAAACAAATCCTACTGTTGAGAAAGAGAGGGGAGGAGAGAGGGAGAGGGAGAGAGAGAAAGGGAGAGAGATGACGGAAGGGAGAGGAGAAAAGGGGCAGAGAGATGGGGAGGAGAGAGGTAGAGAGAAAGGGAGAGATGGGGAAGGGAAAGAAAGAAGATGGAGAGAAAGATTGCGTGAAGTTAATATTTTTATGACAAAACTTAATTTTTTTATAAAATAAAAATTGTAATACTGATTTATATTTTTTACGATCATTTTGAGTACTCATATGTATATATTGCGGACACTGCCCGTCTTGATGTGGGTGCATCCTGCTTTGATGCGGACACAACGTGTAACGACATATCAGACACATGAGAAGCCCGTTTGGAGGCGGGCGAAACCCGCGTAGATGCGGCCGAAGGCCGCCCGAGAGCATCAAGCCCGGGCGTAGCTCGTGCAAAGATGCTCCTTTATATATGTATATATATATATGTATATATATATGCATTTATACTATATATATATATATATATATATATATATATATATATATATATATATATATATATATATATATATATATATATATATATATATATATATATACACACACACACACACACACACACACACACACACACACACACACACACACACACACACATATATTAATTTTTAAAATTAATACACGTTATTAACGTTTATATTTAGGTAAATACAATAACAACACCACTCAAGCCTTTATCACAATATAGTGAGGTCGGCTATATGGATCCTTTGTCATCATTGTGATCTATCTTTTGTCATAATCTCACTAATGCCTAAGTACATCATGTCTTTCCTCTTTATTGGTCTACCCCTCCCTCGTTTAACATGCCTCGTGACTAGAGTCTCAAAAAGCCTAACAGGTGCCTCTAATGGTCTCCTTTAAACGTGTCCAAAAATCTTAGACAAGTTTCTCACATCTTCTCTGCAATTGGTGCTACCCATGTCTTATCCCTGATACTTTCATTCCTAATTTTATTCAATCTCGCGTGTCCACACATCCACCTAAGCATTCTCATCTCCGCAACTCCCATTTTTTGCTCATGCACACAATTCACTACCCAACACTCAAAACTATAGAGCATCGCGGGTTTTGTTGAATGCTTATAAAGAGCAATCAAAGGTATTTTTGGAGCTTAAGATTCATTATAAGAGAATAATCATATATATATCTTTATTATATAAAACAATACACATATCTACCAAGCACACCAAGTTTCTGATTTGGACCCCACGATCAAAATGCAACAAGGATTTACCGCTGTCGGATTTATGTCAAACAAATAAATTCTCAACCGTGCTTATTCTGCTTTAGCAAATCCCGCCCCTGCTACTGCTTTAGCAAATCCCGCCCCGATACCCCCAAGCGACCTCAACGAACTCTAGGGCGGCTGCTCCATCTTGCGATCGACCTCAATGTCTTCTCTCCCGCCCTTGACAGCTTCTCTCGTGACCTCGATGACCTCCAGGGCGTATTAAACATAGCTGAAAATCACTCTCTGGTCTCCTCTAGGGCATCACATCTCTCGCTTCTACCATTTGAGGAAAATCACGTTCTGGTATCTTCTTGGAGGTGAAAGTAAAAGCGCAATCCCAAAGATACATGCCCATAGTCGGCGTTCTGAGTCCTTTCTGGCAAAGGTACGAGAGAACTCGCCTTCCCCTATTTTCCTTCGATGCTCCACTATTTTTCTAGGATGCTCGACGACTTCTCTCGCGGCCTTGACGAGCTCCGGGGTGGCTACTCCCGCGAACTTCGACGATCCACCACCTCCATCCAGAGCCCTCTTCTAAAGCGGCGAACTCCGGCGATCCTCTTCTCTCCCCCTTGCATCTCAAGTTGGGTTTAGGGTGTATTTCTCCATTTTTTTCTAAATAAAATCATTTCTTTTCTGATTTCTTCCTCCTATTAGTTTCAAATTCATTCATATGTCATTATTAAGAAGTTAATATGATTTTTATGTGATTATTTAGGTATTTTATGGAGGATTTAAGATTAATTTTTTCTGGGGAATTATTTTTTTTGTTATTTATTGTGGAATCTGGGGGCCCCACGAGTGGAGGTTGCGGCTTCAGACTGGTGGATTGCGTGGATGCGGTTCACTCGCTTCTATGCGGCCGAAGGACGCCCGAAGAATCAAGCACGGGCGAAGCCGGTGCGGAGACTGAAGACAGCTCGAGAGCATCGAGGTCGGCCGTAGGTTGCTGGCAAAAGTTGCTTCGGTGTGGGCGAAGCCAGCAGCGCTGCATCGAGAATGGGATATACACCAAGGAAGGCTTGGATGTGGGCACGACCTGCCTGGATGTTCTCGAGCAAAGTACGTTTGAATATGCTAGTGGATAACTCGAGCTAGTACCGATCAGGCAATCCTTTGCCAGGTCGTTGCCTACTCCTTCCTTATAAGTACTTTTTCAAGGGCCGTACACTCTCACTGTTAGTAGTCCTTTACTTAGAGAGAAAAAGTACAAAGAAGAACAATGTAACAACATATAACAATTGCAATTTTCATTCATTCAAAAGATGATTACAACAAAAGCATTCATGCCTATTTATAGATCTTAAGAGTCATGAAAGGTGAGGATGTAATGACTTTGGTGTCCATGTATTTGGTTAGAGGTTGGGCCATCATTATGGTGGTATTAAGTCACATGTTTGCATTATTGGGAATATTTGTAACACCCCCAAAACTGGAAAAGAGAACTTAAAAGTGGCTATCGTCGGGCGACAGTGGGTATCACTGGCGATAGCGATAGCATTCGATGCTTTCAATGAAGTGTTGAGTAGACTCAACGTACTCGACGCTCTTGACGCATTCGACTCTAGTCCACAACTGAAAATATAAATTTGCGCTGCGAAAAATACCTTGTTTACATTAGTTGACATCCTACATGAGCAAAAACATCCATATATGATAACTCATGGTATGCATGACTCTAGATTTAGTATAAGTTTAAAAATAGTTTGTACGCTAGTTGAAATATAGTGTCTTTAGCTTTAAAAGATGACATGTGTGAGGTAGTGAAAATGATACTGTTATACTTTGAAATATCTAACATGCAACCTAGCATAAAACCTTCCCAGAGAGCAAGTAAATCAAATAAGTCATAAAGGAAAGGACTTAGCAACTAGCAAGTACTTGTCATTAAACAAAATCCTGTAGGCGTCAACAATCTGACACGAACCACCAAAAGATATGTATGCCTAAACTAAATGAAAAAAACAATAACTACCTCACAGTAGGTGAGGAAACGATAGCTGCAGAGTACCAGTTAAAAACCAACCCTAGCCGCTCAACCGGCTACTTCTCCAAACCTGAGGCATTCAAAGAAAGAACACCTCAGCAAGAATGAAATTACAAGTGGAGATGAAAGATCAAAAGGTTAGCAATAAACCCAAAAGGAATAAATGGTTACCAACCCAAACATAAGGAATCTGTAAAATATCAGCAATTAATCATATGACAATGGTAAAAGATTTACTTATTGAATTCAAAAGTAAGAAAGTTGCAGCAGGTGCAAAATGAAGCCATGCTTCAAGAATATTTGCAAAAGTAAGCAGAATAACATATACCTGTACAAAATGAGGAAAGAGACTTAATAATTCTACTCATGTGAATTATTAACATTGGTAAGAAATGGTCCTGAGTCGGTGGCTACATTGTCCAACCCGAACTTACAGACCCAAAATATTTCAATAAGGTACTGTGGTGGCGGCAACATTGTCCAACACAACCAGGCAGTCCAATTGTCTCAATAAGACACTCGGGTGGTGGCCTCAATATGCAACTCAACCCATCAATCCAAACATATAAACAAGGTACTGTGGTGATGACCACTTTGCCCAACTTAACCCCACAGTCCAAAAAAATAACTCTAGCAGTGTAATGATTCACAATTTGGCACTAGGTTGGAGGTACTGTATCCACTACCAATGAAAATTCATACTTAACATCCATAAACACTCAAGTAACAAATCACTCCAAGTCATACTCATCGAATTCAACGAGAAATTTCTAAGTCCAAGCTGATTCGTCGAGTATACTCGACGAATGCAGTAGATACACGATGAATCGACAAAAAATACTAAGTCCCGGGAAAAACGTCGAGTACACTTGATGCTGCGTTGAGTGTATTCAACACACTCAATGCCGCGTTGAGTGCATTCAACGCACTCGATGCCAACTAGCTAACTCAATGATTCCGCCTTCACTCAACGCCGCGTTGAGTTCACTCAACGCCGCGTTGAGTTCTCTCAACGACGCGTTGAGTTCATTCACCAATTCAATGTTTTTTACTTAGTATTGAAGCTATTCAATGCAAAGGCTTCACTCAACATTTTTCACTCAACGACAAGTCCTCACTCAACGCAGCGTTGAGTGCATTCTGTACAACCCCGTGTCCAGCGAGCCAGGCCGCCAGGAGCCAGACAAATCGGGCTGAAGGCAGTAGGCGAGCTCGGCAGTAGAGGAGCCGAGCCTGAGCTCGGCATTCGTCGACCAGAGATCGGCATTCGTCGACCCCGAGCTCGGTATTCACCGAGCTAGTCTCAGCTCGCGCCCTCGCAACAGAACTCGGCAAAGCGGGCGAGCAGGACCTGCCGAGGTGATCAGGCTCCCCAGCTCGCCTGGATGAATGAGATACTTTTTACTGTGTTGCCCCCGCTGGCCTGCCCATAGCCTTTCAAAACAGCGGAGTTTGGCTGTTGGCAGACCCAACCAAGGGTTTTCTGGTAATTTCAGGTCAGTTCTTTTTGTTATTGGTAGTCCAGATTTCAAAAACTATAAATAGGACCCAAGGGGTGCCCCAGAAAGCATGCTTCCCGTGCCTCCCTGCTCCAGTTTTTAAGTGCTTTCTGAGGGTACCTTAGCTCGGCTTCTGGCTAAGGAGGGGAAGCGCTCTGAGATCTTCCGGGTGTGTGGAGGGACCTCCCTACCGAGCCCTTGGGTAGGTCTTTCCTTGTTTTCTGTTATTTTGCTTTCAGAATTAAAGTAGGCGCGAGACCACCCCTTCACCAAGGGAAAACTCCATAGGAGATCGAGAAGTCGGTTTCAACATTTTGGTGCGGTGAGCGTGGGTCGTGGTCAGTGCAGAAAAAATTCAGCGAGTTCGATGACAGGACAGGGATCTGACAGGCCGAACTCGCCACCCCCCGCCTCTCGCCACGGTGGGGATGTTGGAAGATTATAGGAATGAGGTGCTGAGCCTCGTCAAGTTTGCACTTGGCACGCAAGCCGAGTGCTCGACTCCAGCAGTCCAGATCGCGGACGCCCCCTCTTTGGGCGAGGACGCCCCCGACAGGCGAGCTGGGAAGGAAGTGGCCGAGGAAGGCCGACGGTGCGAGCTCCCTGGGCGCGATCTCTTCCCTGGCTCGGCAGGCCGAGGCCGACTCGGCGAGCTGGGCTCGCGAGACTCGCCAGCTCTCCCAATGGGAGGGGGAAGCCCCTTCAGCGAGTTGGTCTCTTCAGCCCCAGTTCCAGATGGGTTTAGGGAACCCGAGATGTCCTACGACACCGGGAAGGGAGACCCGGTCCAGCATGTTCAATGGTTCGAAGACGTAGTCTCCATCCGTCAGATGTCAGATGGATTCAAATGCCGACTCTTCGCTATCACCCTCAGGGAGAAGGCGAGGGAGTGGTTCCATCAGCTACCGACCAGCTCCATCTACTGCTTTGAGGACCTGCACCGAGGGTTCATGCTGAGGTTCACTACCTCAAAGAAGAGGAAGAAGGAGTCCGAGTCCCTGTTTCACATCAAGCAGGGGGTGAATGAGACGTTGGGCAGCTACATGGACCGGTTCCAAGAGGAGGTTACTCAGGTCCAGGAGATGCCGTGCCATAGTCTGATGATGGCCTTTACCCTGGGCCTGCAGCAGGGGTTCTTCTAGATGGAGCTGAAGAGAGTTCCCCCCTCTCCTATGAGGAGCTGATGGAAAGGGCGGCAAGAGAAGTTGACGGGGAGGCGTCAAAACCGGAGTTTACAAGGAAGCTGGCCAGGTGGGCCACGGAGGAAGAGAAGGAGTCAAGAGGAGGAAGAGGACAGGAGGAAATGAGAGGAGAGCCCCGACAGAGGGAGCAGAGGCAGCTCCAGTGGCAGCAGCGGCCGAGGTGGGGGCGTCAGGAGCCCGACCGTCGATTGGGCTGGAGACCTGAGTGGCAAGGGCAGGGGCCACAGAGGGGATACCACGGAAGGGATCACTACCAGGGGAGGCAAGATCAGTTCCACCCTCCGAGCTGGAGGCAGGCCCAGAGGCACCGGCTTCCCGATCAAGAGGAGGCTATGGCCATAGCATTGGGGGCAAGGAGTAGAATAATGAGGAGGAGGAGGAGAGAAATGAGGGTGGAGTTGCCCTATTGCGACTTCCATCAGGAGGAGGGGCACGCAACAGCCACGTGCCCGGAATTCCTTGAGATAAGGGGAAATAGGGAGCAACAGCAGCAGCAGTAGGGGCGACAAGAAGTGAGGATTGAGGAGGTCCTGCCTCGGACAGAGGAGGATCGTTGCGAAGACTGGGTGGATGTCAGAACCCGAGGCGGGATCAGAGTGATCCATGGGGGGGGGGGGGGGGGGGGGGGTGTCGAGGCTTCCTACAAGGCGAGCCTCCACACCATGTACCGTAGGAGCGTTGCCTCCACATCCCAGACCCCACCCCCGGAGGAGAGGATCACCTTCTCTAGAAGCGACATGCCAGATCACGAGGATCCGTTCTGTGATGCGCTGGTCATCACGGCAGCCATCGAGAATTTCACCGTCTCTCGGATCCTCGTTGAAAACGGGAACTCTGTCAACGTTGTCTTCAAAAAGGCGTCGCGATGAAGTTGGAGGCAAAGAGGGTGCTGACCTCGGATGGACCCTTGTTCGGGTTTTCAGGAGAGAGGAAGGAAGTGGAGGGAGGAGTAGGCCTCCATGTTACCTTGGGGGGGGGGGGGGGGTAGTCCAGGAACTGCAGGTTCATCATTGTGGACGCCCCCAGCAGTTACAGCGCCATCTTCGGGAGGCCCCTTATCAGCACCTTCCGCTGTGTCCCCTCGTCTTTCCATCAGTGTTTGAAGTTCAACGCTGAGGGGATCCAGGTCAGGGTCAGGGGGGACCCAAAGGTGGCGCGAGAGTGTTATGTCACTGCGGTGGACACCATCTCCTAGCAGGAAGGAGCGAGGAGATGGGGCGAAGGGTGGAGGACGCTGAGCAGGAAGCAGGAGGGGAGGAGCTGGAGATGAAGAACAGCATAGATGAGGAGGCGGCAAGAGGAGATTTGGAGGTGGCCGAAGTGATGGCCATAGGGGAAGAGATGGAGGTAGAAGTCTCCGTTCCTGAGGAAGGGGATGCTGAAGGATGGGAGGAGCAGTCCAGGCTGGAGGCTGCAGAGGAAGTGGTGGAGCTGGAGGTGCTCACCTGGGGAGGCAGGATGGAGAAGATCCGTGTCAGCGGGGGGCTGACCCCAGAGGACCAAGGCAGGATGCTGGAGTGCATCCAGAAGAACGTGGACATCTTCGCCTGGAACGCCGCAGAGATGCCGGGGGTTGACGCGGATGTGGCCTGCCACCGCCTCAACCTGGACCCGGGAACACGCCCCGTTCAGTAGAATAAGAGGTCCACTGTGGACAAGCTGGCGGAGCCCATCAG
Organism: Platanthera guangdongensis; assembly: GCA_039583875.1. Classification (NCBI taxonomy): domain Eukaryota; kingdom Viridiplantae; phylum Streptophyta; class Magnoliopsida; order Asparagales; family Orchidaceae; genus Platanthera; species Platanthera guangdongensis. Next base: position 57,881,108 of record CM077166.1, on the reverse strand, counting down.
GGTGGAGGTGGCGAAACTCCTCAAGGCCGGCTTCGGGTCCGAGATTCAGTACCCCGGCTGGGTCTCCATTGTGGTCATGGTCAAAAAAAGAGACGGCCGGTGGAGGATGTGTATCGACTTTTCTTTACTTAATAAAGCTTGTGCTAAGGACTGTTATCCTTTGCCTCGAATCGAAGCGCTGGTTGACTCAGCCGTTGGTTTTTCTGTAATGAGTTTTTTAGATGCTTTTTTAGGTTATCATCAAATCAGGATGCACCCCCGGACATCAAGGATGTATCATTAATCACAGGGGATGGATGCTACTGTTACAAGATGATGCCCTTCGGGCTGAAGAATGCAGGGGCAAGCTACCAGAAAATGATGGATAGCGTCTTCAAGGAGCAGAAAGGGAGGAATTTGGAGGTGTATATAGATGACCTCATGATCAAAAGTCGGGATGTGGACTCCCACCTCCGGGACCTGGAGGAGACCTTTGCCACCCTGCTCAAGTACAAGATGCAGTTGAATCCCCTAAAATATGTATTTGGGGCCAGCAGGGGAAAGTTCTTGGGGCATCTCCTCACCCATGCGGGGGTCGAGCCGAATTTGGATAAGGTCAAGGCTATCTTAGAGCTGGGGTCACCGCAGAATGCTAAGGAGGTCCTACAGCTGACCGGGAAGCTGGAGGGGTTGAGTAGGTTCCTCTCCTGGGCAGGGGAGAAGTGCTCCCCTCTCTTCAAAACTCTGAGGGGTGGTCGAAAGTTCGAATGGACCAGGGAGTGCGAGGAGGCGTTCCAGGCCCTCAAGATGCAGTTGACTCAGGCTCCGCTGCTCCAATGGCCGAAGGAGGGGGAGGACATGTTGTTGTACCTCGGGGTCGGGGCGAAGGCCTTGAGATCCGTCCTAGTTCATGAAGAGGGTAAGAAGCAGCTCCCCATTTATACGTGAGCCGGGTCCTGAGGAAGGCCGAGATCCGGTACCCGATTTTAGAGAAGTTGGCCTTCACCCTGATCATCTCAGCCCGGAGGCTGCGACCTTACTTCCAGGCACACTCAATCCGAGTGGTGACTGACCATCCCCTCCGCAACATCTTTGAGGGGGTGGAGCATTCAGGAAGGCTGGCCAAGTGGTCGGTGGAGTTGAGTGAGTTCGACGTCTCTTTCGTTCCGCGGCTCTCGATCAAAGCTCAAGCAATGGCCGACTTCTTGGCTGACTATGTGATTGAAGTGGCAGAGGAAGAGCTCACCCGTCTGGCTCCTTGGAAGGTGAAGGTAGACGGCGCCTCGGGGAGGCATTCCCTAGGAGTGGGGGTGATCTTGGAAAGCCCTCAGGGAACTAGAATTGAGCAGACGGTGGTGGTGCATTTTCCCATTACAAATAATCAGACCGATTATGAGGCCGTGATAGCAGGGCTGCGGCTGGCCAGGGAGCTGAGGGTGTTGGACGTGGAGGTCCTTACCGACTCTATGGTGGTAGCCTCTCAAGTCAACGGGTAGTTCGAGGCAAGGGAGCCCACCCTGCGATTATACTTGGCCAAAGTGAAGGTGGTCATAGGCACTTTCCAAACCTTCTCCATCCGACACATGCCCAGGGAAGAAAACAAACAGGTCGACCAACTAGCCAAGCACGGCCCCCGGGTGGGGGGTACCATCACCGACCTATTCCGTCCCTCCATCGAAGAGGGAGAGCTCATGGAGATTGATCAACAAACTTCATGGATGGACCCAGTAGTAACTTTCCTTTCCACGGGAGAGTATCCGGAAGGGGAAGATAAGAAGAAACTAAGGCACAAGTCGGCATACTACCTCCTCCAGGATGGGCAGCTATATAGAAAGACACACTCAGGGATGCTGGCCCGTTGCGTGGCCGAGGAGGAGGTACAGAGAATCTTGGAGGAAGTCCACTCTGGAGAGTGTGGGAGCCACTCCGGGAGTCAGACCCTGGAAGGAAGAATAGTCAGGCAGGGGTACTTCTGGCCCACCCTAAGCCAAGACGCCACGAAGTTCGCAAGGAGGTGCCATAAATGCCAGCTGTTTGCCCCCCTCCAGCTACAGCCGGCCCAGCGACTCAAAAGTATCACGGCCCCCTGGCCCTTCGCCATTTGGGGAATGGACTTGGTTGGGCCATTCCCCCAGGCCAGTGGGCAGAGGAGGTTCCTCCTAGTAATGATCGACTACTTCTCCAAGTGGTTGGAGGTGAAGGCGCTGGCCAAGGTGACCTCCCAGGTAATCGGAAACTTTGTTTGGGGAGAGATCATCTGCCGCCATGGGCTGCCCCAAGCCATTGTCACGGACAATGGACCCCAGTTCGCCAGCGCCAAGTTCACTAGCTTCTGCGAGCAGCTGGGAATCGACCTCAGGTTCGCCTCGGTCCATTACCCCAGGAGCAACGGGCAGGTGGAGGCCCCAAATAAGATCATCATCAACCTCCTCAAGAAGAAAGTAGAGAATTTGAAGGGGAGCTGGGTGGAGCAGCTTCCCGCGGTTCTTTGGGCCCTAAGAACCACCCCCAACACGGCTACTGGAGAGACCCCCTTCAAGCTCTCTCATGGGTGCGAGGAGGTGCTCCCCGTGGAATTTGAAGTCCAAACACCTTGAGTCGTTGCATCCAAAGAAGGCCGAGAGGAATGGCAAGCAGAGAATGAGGAGGAGCTGAGGCTCTCCCTTGACATAGTGGAACAGCTGAGGGACATTTCCGCTATCTGACAGTAGGAGGTGAAAAGAAGAATGGCCAAGTACTTTGACAAGCATGTCAGGGTCAAACAGTTCGTGGAAGGGGATTTGGTGCTGAAGAAGGTAGATGCAGCGGGGAGGTCAGCAACAATAGGGAAGCTTAACCCCAGTTGGGAAGGACCGTTCATTGTAAAAGAGGCTCTAAAATCCGGAGGTTATCGACTTCAAAATGTAGAGGGCGAGATCCTGAGTCTCACCTGGAGTGGTGACGACTTAAAGCCTTTTTACCCTGAAACATGTAAGTGATATCTTGATGATAATAAAATTCTTTAACACTTCGAGTACTGTCACAGCTAGCTTGCATGGAGAAATGGAATGTGTTTGGACCCCGAGCAGATCCCGCTGCCAAGCTCTCACCTAGCTGGCAGGGCAGGAAGTCACTCGGTGTCATCCTTGGCCTCGAGCAGATCCCGCTGTCAGACTCTCACCTAGCTGGCAGGGCAGGAAGTCACTCGATGGTATTGATAGTGGACCCCGAGCAGATCCCGCTGGCAGGCTCTCACCTAGCTGGCATGACAGGAAGTCACTCAGTGTTATCCTTGGCCTCGAGCAGATCCCGCTGTCAGGCTCTCACCTAGCCGGCAGGGCAGGAAGTCACTCGATGGTATTGATAGTGGACCCCGAGCAGATTCCACTGCCAGGCTCTCACCTAGCTGGCAGGGTAGGAAGTCACTCGGTATCATCCTTGGCCTCGAGCAGATCCCGCTGTCAGGCTCTCACCTAGCTGGCAGGGCAGGGAGTCACTCAATGGTATTGATAGTGGACCCCGAGCAGATCCCGCTGCCAGACTCTCACCTAGCTGGCACGGCAGGAAGTCACTCGGTGTCATCCTCGGCCTCGAGCAGATCCCACTGTCAGACTCTTACCTAGCTGGCAGGGCATGAAGTCACTCGATGGTATTGATAGTGGACCCCGAGCAGATCCCGCTGCCAGGCTCTCACCTAGCTGGCAGGGCAGGAAGTCACTCGGTGCCATTCTTGGTCTCGAGGAGATCCCGCTATCAGGCTCTCACCTAGCTTGCAGGAAGTCACTCGATGGTACTGATAGTGGACCCCGAGCAGATCCCGCTGCCAGGCTCTCACCTAGCTGGCAGGGTAGGAAGTCACTCGGTGTCATCCTTGGCCTCGAGCAGATCCCGTTGTCAGGCTCTCACCTAGCTGGCAGGGCAGGAAGTCAGTCGATGGTGTCGGCCTTGAAATTGCCGGTTAAAGATCAAGAAGTCTCGAATGCCAGGGAAAAAGGGGAAAGAGGTTCTGCCTAGGCGATCCCGGACTCGCCTAACCCAGCTCAGCATCAGCAAGAGGATTCTGCACAGGTGAGTTGGACTCGCCGACCCCAGCTCGGCATCAACAATAGGATTCTGCAAAGGCGAGTTTGGCCTCGCTGAAGGAAGGCGAGCCATGCCGGGGCACTTCACCCCTTTGCATGCTTTCCTTAGAAGATTTTCTCCTTTTTGAGTTCAACCTGGATGGCTCGCGGGCGATTCAAGGTGGCGTGACAAGGGCGGAGAGCAGCCCGCCACCGAATCGCTTGGGGCTCGGCAAGCACTCAAAACGTATTCACTCGCTGGCGCGTACACATGACTACCCTACTCGCGGAACTTGTCTATGCGAGGTCGCATGGGGAAGCACTCGCGGATATTCAGAGCATAAAAAAACAAAGTACAAAGAAAAGGGGAAAAGAAAAGTGGCACGGGTATTATCAAAAACTTTCTTTCATTAAATAAGTGTTTACAAAATAGTTACAGGGGGCTCGCCTCGGCTAGTAAACAAAAAAGGAAAAGAAAGTACAAGCTATCTTCAGGCCTCGCACCCCCCCCCCCCCCCCCCCCGCCGGACTGGTCCTCGCCTCCACCCGACTGGTCCGGGAAGCCCTTCCCGAACATCGTGTCCATGCTGTCCTCTTTCTCGCTGGGCGGCGTCGCCGGGAACAGGCTCGGCATCAGATCCCGGACCGACATCTCCTCGCTTCCCTCCACCAGCACCCCCGTGTCCTCCGTCATTTGGAGGGTGCACTCGGCATCTTGGATGGAGTTGATTCGCAGCCTCTCAACGAGATCGGCCTCACCAAAGATCCGCGGGCTCTTGTAGGGGAGGGTAGGATCGATGTCATGGGGCGGGAAGAAGATCTCCGCCTGGCGACGGACCTCGCGGAGGAGGTGCTGATTCTCCTCCTTCAGCTTCATGTTCACGCCCTCCAGCTCGGCGAGGCGGGTGCGCAGCTGACCGATTTCCTCCCCCTGCTTGACATTGCGAGCCTGAAGCTCCCCTGCGGCCTTGGCGTCCTGGTAGAGAAAATTCGGTTTGGTACCAGCACCGCAGAATGATTCTAAGTAAAAGGGAAGAGTAGTGCTTGACACTTACCAGCCCGCCAGCGACTTGGGCGAGTAGACCCTCCGCTATGCCGAGCCGCCTCGCCTGGTCAGTGACCTTATCCTTGGCAACGTCACGAGCCTGCTCAGCTTTTTGGAGTTGGTTGCTGAGGGCGAAGCTGCGACGGGTCAGCATGTGGTGCAGCTCCATGGTCCGCAGGTGGGCCTGCAGGCCCTCATGGCCGAGCTGTCGGAGGGTCATCTTCTTGTAGGCCTCGGCATCCTCGTGGCCATATAGGCCGAAGCCGAGGGCATAGGCATGACCGGTGGCGGGCTCGCGGTCGTGCCAGGAGGGGTGCAGGGTGGAGATGGAGACTCGATGAGCGAGCTCATCCCACTACAGTATGGGCTCGCCCGCCGAGTCCTTCCACCGCCCGCCGAAGTTGAAAAGGGGGTATTGCTCCGGCGGCGCGCGCTCGCGTGCTGCCCTCTTCACCGATGGAGGAGGGGAGATCGCCGCCGTGGAAGAAGGGTCCTCCCCGCCTTTCTGGCCCTTGCTGGTAATAACCTTCAGCTGGCTCTCCGGCGACGCATCGGGAGGGGTCTCCGACGAGCTGATGTATTTAGGGCTGGGCTGTTGATGTTGTTATTGTTGTTTCCCCCACGGAGCCAGCAGGGCTCTCCTCATCTTCTTTGGCGGCCACTGGCGGTGTGGCAGGTTCGACCCCGCATCCTCAGGTCGCCTCTTGCTGGAAGAGGGATATGAGAGGGACGCCTCATCTCGGTACGCCGCCGCCGCCGCCTTCTCGCGGGCGAGGGGGTCCGAGTGCGATCCTGGATCCGCGAACGACGGGTTCGCAGGAATTATTCGCTCCCCTGCAAGAAGATACTTTGAAAAAATCAAAAGAGATTCAACAACAATACAGCGAGCCCGACGATCGGGCGAACTCGCCAAGATGAGGAGAGAACAGTACCTTCGCTGGGCAGAACAGGGGGAAGCGCGTCGAGGCCCCGCCGCAGGAAGGCGACCTCGAAGTCTTTGTGGAGGAATTACTTGTGGAGCTCGACATCGTTGCCGGACATGGCCGGCGGGCGGTATACCTCCACGCCCTTCTGTTGAGGCGAGTAGGGGATGTTGCCGAGATCGCCCTTGATGAAGGCGATCTTGGTCATCCAGCTATGGTGCTTATTCGCGATCTCGCGAACCTTGATCAGCGAGCCGCCGAAGTAGACGACCCCATCCGGCGTCGCCTTGTAGGAGAATAGCTTCCTGAACACTGTCAGGTTGAACTCGATCCTCTCCCGCTGGAGATAGCTCGCGAACGCCACCATCATTGCGACGGCGTTGGAGTTCAGCTGGGCGGGTACCGCGCCGTAGTATTTCAAGATTTGCCGGATCTCCGGCCAGAGTGGGAGGTGCAACCCCACCTCAAAATGTGAGATGGGGAAGGCGAGCTCGTCCTCGTAGAACGTGTTGAGAGCCTCCCCCTCCCTCTGCCTGCGGGCCTCGAAACCCGGCGACACATACGCGGCCTTGAATTCCGCGAGCTCCTCCTCGCTGGTGTGCCCATCGAAGAAGCAATAATCTGTGAAGTCCTGCGCGCACTTGGAGCGTCCGTCGGCATCTGGATTTGTCTTGCCCATGATCGCGGAGGAACAAGCCGAGCGCGAGCAGGAAGAGAAAGAAGCACAAAGAGAGGGAAAGAAAGCAATAAAGGCACAGTACGGGGTAGGTGAGGGGGGGGGGGGCTATTTATAGGAAAAGAAATATGGGGCAGGCCATCCAATCGGCTTAGCTCGCCGCCTCAGCTCGCCACCCTAGCTCGCCGACTTCCGGCGCGTCCCAACCAAGGCTAAGTCAAGCATTGCAATACATTATTTGAATAACATGTCCAAGAATATTTTAAAAGTTATTTATTACAGATCAAGTTCAGGAATCAAAGGGCGGGGCGCCCGAACAGGGGGAGCATCGGGAGGCGAGTATAGGTCGACTCGGCAAAGGAGTCGCCCACTTACCTACCATGGCATCGCGACCCCCGCCCCCCAGACTGCCACGCATGGAGCAGCTCGCGGATCCTTCCCGAATTCCACTGCGCCACCGAGAGACCGTCATCTATCTCATCCAGGAGCCGGGAGGGGGACATCAGCTTGCCATCCTGGCCACTCCGCACCTCGTCGGCGAGACGCGCGTAGTCGTACTGTAGCGTCTCGTTGACCCCCTGCACCTCGCGCAGCCCGCACACCAACTTCTTGAGGAGCTTGACCTCCCTCCTCGTCAGCTCGCCTTGATCCACCTCAGGATCCAGGTAAGAGTCCAGCGAGCTTGGGGAGGGGAGGGGGGAGTAGTGGGCTGCCCGCGAGGATTCCTCGGCAGCGGATTGGCTGGGAAGAGCTGTGAAGACAAGTGTCAGCAAGAAGAGAAACGCAGAAAAACTCATGGGGCAAGAAGTCAAGCACGGTTGACCTGACGAACTTGGCAGCTCAAAGGAGATGTGGGGAGGGATGAATCTCAAATCCTTCCCGGGACCTTGGCCACGAGCCCCTGACGAGAGGAGCTCAAATCCCGGGGTGGGGATACTTCCCAAACCTGCCCCCGCAGCCGCGTCAGTTTGCCGAGGAGAGGGGGCATGCATCGGCGAACTCGGCCTCTGCGAGCTCACTGGCTGGATCCCAAAGAGAAGAGGCGGGTCCTGGGGACGGTTGTCCGGTGCCGTGAACCGTGAGTCCGCGAGAGTCGTCTCGCCTCGCGGTGTGGGCTCTCACAGCGTGACGCCCCCGCCATCTGGTTGACCATCCGGGTCATCGCCGACTACGACAACCTCTCTATCCTTCTCAAGAATTGTCCGGGTGGAAGAGCCGGTCTCATGCTCCAGGGTGGCCCTCAGGTCGCGGTAAATGGGCTCGACCGCCTGAGGGAATGGCTTTGACCACTTGGAGCCGGGCTCGGCAGAATCAATTTGAGGAACTTTGGCAGGGACCGCCGTCAGGGCGGCTACGCGAGCTGTGGAAGCTTGGCGAGCTCGGTCTAAGCGCTCTTGGATCTCCTTGGGAAGCGGCTTCTCGGTAGGGTTAGAGCAAGGGGAATGGCAAGAGTCAGGCAGGTGGGCAGGTGCATATATATAAGCCGCAGGTGGACCCCACCCAAAGATTCCCTCCAACTCGCCGACCCGCACTCGCCACACACTTGGGGTTGGATGTTTCTTTCCGAGCTTTGCCAAACTCAAAAAGAGCGGGGATTGTGTACAACCCCGTGTCCGGCGAGCCAGGCCGCCAGGAGCCAGACAAATCGGGCTGAAGGCAGTAGGAGATCTCGACAGCAGAGGAGCCGAGACCGAGCTCGGCATTCGTCGACCAGAGATCGGCATTCGTCGACCCCGAGCTCGGCATTCGCTAAGCTAGTCTCAGCTCGCGTCCTCGCAACAGAACTCGGCAAAGCGGGCGAGCAGGACCTGCCGAGGTGATCAGGCTCCCCAGCTCTCCTGGATGAATGAGGTACTTTTTACTGTTTTGCCCCCGATGGCCTGCCCATAGCCTTTCAAAACAGCGAAGTTTGGCTGTTGGCAGACCCAACTAAGGGTTTTCTGGTAATTTCAGGTCAGTTCTTTTGGTTATTGGCAGTCCAGATTTCAAAAACTATAAATAGGACCCAAGGGGTGCCCCAGAAAGCATGCTTCCTGTGCCTCCCTGCTCCAGTTTTTAAGTGCTTTCTGAGGGTACCTTAGCTCGGCTTCTGACTAAGGAGGGGAAGTGCTCTGAGATCTTCCGGGTGTGTGGAGGGACCTCCCTGCCGAGCCCTTGGGTAGGTCTTTCCTTGTTTTCTGTTGTTTTGCTTGTAGAAGTAAAGTAGGCGCGAGACCACCCCTTCCCCAAGGGCGAACTCCACAGGAGATCGAGAAATCAGTTTCAACACATTCAACACACTCAATGCTTTTTTACTTAGCCCCTCAGACCACTCAACGCTGCATTGAGTGTATTCAGCACACTCAATGCTTTGTTTACTTAGCCTCACAGACCACTCAACGTTGCGTTGAGTGTATTCAGCACACTCAACTCTTTTTACTTAGCCTCTCAGACCACTCAACGCTGTGTTGAGTGTATTCAACACACTCAACACTTTGTTTACTTAGCCTCTCAGACCACTCAACGCTGCATTGAGTGTACTCAGCACACTTAATGCTTTTTTACTTAGCCTCACAGACACTCAATGTTGCGTTGAGTGTATCCAGCACACTCAATGCTTTTTTACTTAGCCTCAAAGACCACTCAACTCCAAGCCTTCTACACTAATCCTGACTTAGACTAATAGCTGCATAAACCGAATCTATACAGATTAAAAGACAGCCCGACACTCGACAAATTTGCCTAGACTAACAGTCAAATAAGACGAATTTACTTAGATTATTTGGTAAAAATCGACGAGTTGAAACACTGACAACCAAGAGAGGGCGAATCATACTCATACTAACGATCAAATACGACAAATTGTCCTTGACCGGAAATTTAGCATTAAGCAACATGCCTACATGGACAAACACTACCCTAATTCTAATTTCTGTACAGAGAAGGAAACAAGATAACCTGAAGCAAAGGATAAGCAAGGGGGGAAAACCGCCACTTGCCTCAAATTTTACCGAAATCCGGCAACACCAGCACTCCTCCTCACGGAGCAGGCCTCATAAACACCTAAGCAACAAAACCTAAAACTTTTTGAGAGGAGAGAAGGTTAAAACTGCATACCTTAATCTCTAAAAATCCAAAAAACGGGAAAAACTCACCGTAGAAACGTAGATCTTGGAGAGAGCTTACCAGATCTACCCTCCGCCGACGATTTAGAGCACCGACACTCTTATAAGTGGTGGTCGAGAGCCTTACAAAACCCGCCACACTCTTTCTTCCGCACTCTCAGTCCAATAGCTTGTGAAGGAAGATAATAAATAGTAATTGGTCTAAAATCTTTATCTATTTAATATAATATTATATACATAAAATATAACATATAATATAATATCTTCTAGACAAATATAATAACATATACACATGATATAATATAATATAATATCATAATATAATATCATATTAAGATAGTGAATTATATAACATCATATAATTATTAATAATGAAATGTCCAAATAACCACAAAATTCGAATCAACTCAGATTTTTACAAAATTCACATCGAAACTAAATATCGATGCTACGAATCCAACGACGAAGTCGAAATTAAGATTCGACAAACCAAACTTGGGTAAAAACTCCCCCAAAGTGCAAAACACCAAATATATAAAAAAAGCTCCGCCGTGTTCCAAAACGAACCCCGGCTCGCAAACGAATATCAAAACTCACAAGAAATTAGCCATGCTAATATTCTATGTCAAAACCTCAAATACCAAATGAGTAAAATTCACGCTCTAACATCGGTACCCGTCAACTACGCTTCAACGTAACACCCTGACATAAAAAATACGCCACTAGAGGAATTAAAATAAACATCGAAAAAGTAGGGGCGTTACATTAGTCCTCCTACGTTTATGGGTGCATGATCCCCAATGCAGTAAGAGGACTGGCTTTTGCATGTCAAGAGGATATTGACGGCGATAGAGACAGAGGAGGGACAAAAGGTCACCTTGGCCACTTTCTTGTTGGAAGGAGAGGCTTGGCTTTGGTGGGATGAGTTGGAGTTACGCCACTTCGCGGGAAAACGACTATCAGAGATCTCGATGGAGGAGTTTTCGAGATTGTTCTTGGCAAAGCATTTGCCGTCGGCGGAGCGGATTGCTATGAAAAATGAGTTCCAGCATTTAACTTAGGGCGAGGGTAGTGTGGATGACTACCTGCATGAGTTTACCAGGTTGGGACGTTATGCGAGATCTACGTTTGCTGACGAAGATCATAAGACCAATAGGTTCTACGAGGGACTGCGAGATGAGCTGATGTTACTGCTCTTGGGTCCGATGAACCAAGGTTTCCAAGTGTTGGTGAATACAACTTGTTCATTAGAGAAAGACATAAAGAGGGTGCAGGGCAAGAGGGACTTGGCTGTGATAAAGCCTGAGTTCAAAATGTTGCTTCCTGAAAAGTCTGACTACCGCAAGAGATGGAGTTAGAAGTCCAAGTCTTATGAACAAGCTCCTTCTACTGGTACTTATGGAGCAACATCGGGGCGAGGTCCACTCATATGTTACACATGTAGCAAGCCAGCACATTTTTCCCGCGAATGTAGGAGTGGTCCTCCAAAGGTTGATAAGAAGGCATGATCATCGTATGCTGAGAAGGGAAAGATGGTGGAGTCTACTGCATCCTAATATGCTCCAGCTCAGCAAGGGTGTACAATTTTGGTCAATAGGAGGACATCAAACAGACTGATGTCATCATAGGTGCGAGTAGTATATAGTTTTCATGCTTTATATACTTTATACCTTGTGAATTGCTTGTGTATAACATAATAAATATAGTCTTTGTCCTTATTAGGGACTATCCGGGTGAGAGCACTATTCGATACATGCGCTTCTCATTCTTTTCTATCTGTGGTCTTCGTATCACAGATCAGAGTGCCTAATATTTTGTCGACAGATAGAGTAAAGGTGTTATTACCTAATAGATGCGCGATGCTTGCAGATAGGTCTTGCTGTCTTGAGGTACGAATTGGAAGTCAGAATTTTAGATTGGAAGCGTCTGTGATGTCGATACCTGAGTTTGATGTAATATTCAGTATGGACTGGCTCTCGGAGCAGCGTGCCTATATAGATTGCAACTCTAAGGAAGTCATACTAGGACAGAACATCGAACGAGAGTCTAAGTTCGCTGGTGTGCGAGGATCGATCAAGAAATTAATGTCTGCTCTCCAGGTAGTCCAGGATGTTCGGAAGGGTGCAGAGTTGTTCTTCACGCTGTCAAAGGCTGTTGAGCCGAAGCCAGTTTGAGTTACATTCCTATCGTATCATAGTACGCAGATGTGTTTCCTAAGGATCTTCCTGGGTTATCGCCCCAGCGAGAGATTTACTTCACTATAAAGTTGGTGCCAGGTGCAAAACCTACGGCCCGCTCGCCATACCGTGTTGCGCCAAAGAAGATGGTAGAATTGAAAGTTCAATTGCAAGAATTGCTAGAGCAAGGCTATATACGTCCAAGTATGTCACCTTGGAGTGCACCGGTCCTCTTTGCAAAGAAGAAGGATGGAAGCTTGCTGCTATGCATTGATTATCGAGAGCTGAATAAGTTGATGGAGAAGAACAAGTATACGATACCACAGATTGATGACTTGTTCGATCAGTTGGTGTGATCAACTGTCTACTCGAAACTGGATTTAAAGTCTGGCTATTACCAGTTGTGGATTAAGGAATGTGACATTTCCAAGACGACATTTCGTACACTCTACGGTCAATATGAGTTCACTGTAATGCCATTTGGGACAACAAATGCTCCATCGATATTCATGTACTTGATGCATCAAACCTTTATAGAGTACTCGGACTTGATTGTGATCGTCTTTATTGATGACCTATTGGTGTACTTTCGATCCAAAGAAGATCATGCAAATCATTTGCGAATGTTTTTGCACATCCTGAGGAGAAACAAGCTCTTTGCCAAGTTCTCAAAGTGCGAGTTTTGGCTGTCGTTAGTGGCTTTTCTTGGCCATGTAGATAGTGTGTTGGGAATATTGCCCTCAATATTCCCTAGATTTGAAGAGACATCACATTCAGTACTAAGAACACAGTTGTATTTGATGTTGTTCAAGCTCATCATGTGCAAGATGTTCTGTGGAACAAGTTTAGACAGGTTGTATAAGTGGTTGTGACAGGTGGTCACAAGGTAGAGAAGTGTAGAGATAGAAATCTGTCTAAGTGCACAGGCATTGAGTGAAGCCAGTTCACTCAAAGCCAGATGCCAAAGAAGAATGCTGGAAAGGTTGAAAATCGCCTAAGTCCATAGGCGTTGAGTCAAGCCAGTTCACTCAACGCCAGATGCCAAAAAGCGTTGAGTAAAGTGTGGACAGTCAAAGCCCAGCTGTCTACAAAGCAATTCCGCGGCTAGTCCACATGTGTTAAGTAAAGGCAGTTCACTCAATGCCATATATCAAAAGGCGTCGAGTATAACTGAGTCTGTCAAATCCTCAGTATTGGCAAGCTGAAAAAAATGACTAAGTCTACAGGCGTTGAGTGAAGCCAGTTCACTCAACGCCATATACCAAGTAACGTTGAGACAAGCTCAAACAATTAAGATTTTGTCAAAAAATCTGGCTAAGTCCAGAATCGTTGAGTGATGATAGCTCACTCAATGCTAAACCAGAAGACGTCGATAGAGGTCAAAGCCTAAGAAAAGAGATAGACAGAAAAATCTGTCTAAGTCCAGAAGTATTGAGTGATGACAGCTCACTCAATGCACTCAACGCCTCAACAAGCTGACAGACTTCATAGAAGCGGCTATGTACAAAAGCGTTGAGTGATGAAGCTTCACTTAATGCTCTCAACGCCCGCAGATAAATAAAGTTGCAGCTAAGTCCAGAGGCATTGAGTGATGAAGATTCACTCAACACACTCAATGCATGACAGTGCAGAAGAATTGGCTAAGTCCAAAGGCATTTAGTGAAACCAATTCACTCAACGCACTCAATGCCTGATGGTGTAGAGAATTTGACTAAGTCCATATTCGTTGAGTGAAGGCCATTCACTCAACACACTCAACGCCAGGATTAGATCTGAAGATTTGGCTAAGTTCACAAATGCTGACATCACCCAAAGTCAACAAAAGTCAACAGAGTTTAAATTAGTTGTGGGAAAGCTACAAAACATGGCAAATAGCATCGAAGGTCCACTGTACGTCTTATTCCGTTAAAGCAAGGTGTAACTACCAACCACAATTGGTCCCCACTGCTTCTTAGAGCCATTAATCAGCGGAAGATAAAAGGGACAAGATGGACTGAAGGAACATTAACTTTTAGGGTTTTCTCATTTCGAAAAGTTGCGGCTGAACTTCTTCTTCCTCGCCATTGTTGCCGAGCTTGAAGCTTGAAGTTAAATCCGCTAATCTAAAAGTTCTTTCAAGTTGCTGTAGCTAATTTCTTTTGCTACAACAAGTTCAGAAAAGGTTTTGATAAAGAAGAAGGAGCAGAGCTTTCAGGTTTATGCATATCCAGGTTAGCTGTTTGAAGAACACAAGAACTGTCAAATCTTTAGTCTTCTTCAGCAAGTTCAGAAACAAGTTTCTCAGTTACTTCTAGCACAAGCTCCTACTTATTGAAGATCATTCTCTTGTTGTCGTGAAGAAAGTTAGGGTTTTTAACTCAGTCCAGGAAGGCAAACACAGAGAAATTTCTCTTGTGTCAAATCAACCACACCAACCAACTACTATTCATGTAGGATCCTTTTGGATCTGAGTTGTAAGCCTGATTTATAAAGGCTGAGGTAGGATCCCTATGTGGATCTGAGTGTAGGGATGTTGAGCCTGAGTTTATAGGATCCCTATATGGATCTGAGTGTAGGGCTGTTGAGCTAGAGTTTGTAGGATCCTTATGTAGATCTAAGTGTAGGACTTGTGTGCCTGAGGTAGGTCCTTTGGACTGAGGTAGGATCTTAATAGATCTGAGCCTTAGGATAGTTTTACTCTCTGAGTTGTAGGGCTAACCTCCATAGCCAGAGCTGTAGGACTTGGGTTCAAGTCTGAGGTAGGTGATCTTTTGATCACTGAGTTATAGGATCAAGCTTGCTCTGAGGTAGGGCTTTGTGCTTGAGCTGTAGGTCGTGGAGGAGACTGAGGGATCCTGAGGGATCTGTGTTGTAAGCTCTGAAAGTTATGGTACCTAAACACCTAGAGGGGGGGGGGGGTGAATAGGTGACCTAAACCTTTTTAAAACTTTGTTGGCAGCAAAACAGTTATCTCACAGATTTCTATAGCTAACAGCAATAACAAAATATAAACAGTTAATCCACAGCACAGCACAGCACACACAAATTTATAGTGGTTCCCCAATCTTTGGGTACATCCACTTTCCCCCTTCGCCTATCTAGCAGTGTACTAGATTCGGCCAACCTTCTCCACTATCTCAGAACCCAACAAGGTTCCTACACCTCAGGCCCAAAGCCTTACACTCAGCCACAAAGTCCTACACTCAGCCACCCAGGCCTACACTCAGCCAATTAAGGCCTACACTCAGAGTTCTTCAACTCCTACACTCAGGCAACCAAGCCCTACCCTCAGTCTTTATAATATAGGCTTACAATTCTCTCAGATCCAATGGATCCTACAAGTTAAAATTGAAATACAATAATTAACTCTACAACTCAGAAAATAAGAGAGGAGTTGAGAGTTTCTTGAAGAGTTCTTGGAAGAACTCAGCTAGATCCAAACTGACTTAGCTTCCTTCAAAGCTTCTTGAGTAGAACTGAATTAGTCTGAATCCTCTGCAGTTAATCCTTGACCTCTGCTTCTTGAGATCCAGATGATTCTGAATCCTTCTTCTCAGCCTTAGTTCCAAAGACTGAATTCTTGATTGGATCTCTCTCTCTCTCCAACTTCTTAGATCTGCAGTTGGACTGCCAGATCTTCTTGTGTTGATCCTCTGTGTATCACTTTTCTGATTTAATCTGATCAAACACTTCAATTATTCTCACTACTTGTAATAACAACTATCCACTGTTTCTGTAAACTATGGGTGCCTATTTATAGGCTTCCTTCATGGTAACCGGCTGGTCCGGTTCATAACAGACTTCTGATTTCTCTGACAGTTGCTGTAGACCGGCTGGATCGGCAGCTGTCATATCAACCAGTCACTTCTTGAAATTTTCTAACTGTCAGATAGTGTCGAGATTTTCTGTTCTTAAGTGTCGACACTTATAGACCAAGTGTCGACACATGTTGTGTATGTGTCGACACAAGTCTACAAGGTATCGACACAATTCCTTGTATGTCTCGACACAGATACTTTTGCATGTGTCGACACTGAAATTGAGTGTCGACACAAGTACTTGTTCTTCATTCTTTAACTGTATTCTTCTAAGTGTCGACACATCTCCTTTGTGTCGACACATCTTCATGTGTTGAAACTGTCAGGTGTCGACACTACTTCTTGGTGTCGACACAAGTCTTCAATTTTGTTTCCTCAACTGAGTGTCGACACATCCCCTTAGTGTCGACACTTGTACTTAGAATATTTTGTAAACTTTTCTGTTTTTTTTTGCTAAGTGTCGACACAGCTCCTTGTGTCGACACTTTCTTCAAGTGTAGAGTCTTCAACTAAGTGTCGACACATTGTGCTAGGTGTCGACACTTTCTTCAAGTGTTGACTCTTCTGGTTGTGTGTCGACACATTGTGCTGAGTGTCGACACATACTTCAAGTGTTGACTCCTTTGAGTGTGTGTCGACACATTGTGCCGAGTGTCGACACATTCTTCATATGTTGACTCTGCTGTTTGAGTGTCGACACATTGTGTTGAGTGTCGACACTTGTCCTTAGTCTCTGCAGAATTTTGCTGAGTGTCGACACAACTCCAAGTGTCGACACTTCCTGATGTAGACTCAGCTCTTCTAGGTGTCGACACTTCTGCTAAGTGTCGACACAGCTTTTCTGCATACTTCTTCACTGAGTGTCGACACAGCTCCAAGTGTCGACACTTCCTGTCTGGTGTCGACTCTTCATCCCAGGTGTCGACACAATGACTCCAAGTGTCGACACTGCTTGTCTGGGTGTCGACACAAGCTTTCTCAAGTGTCGACACTTTCCCTCTGGGTGTCGACACATGGACTTAGAAACTTTTAGCTTCAGTCCAGTGAATACCTATCCTGCACAAGTAACTCAAACAAACATCAAATACATTATGATGTATATCATTGAGTTAGGTGAGGCTTCTTCAAATCAGGTACATTTGACCAATGTACCCAACAATCTCCCCCTATTTGGAGAAGTCATAATCCTTAGTCAATGATATACACCACTCATAATTAAAAATTAGAGAATGATGTAAAGCAGGTATATGTCAACAGGGTAAACTTAAACATGTAATAAAGCACACATGTATACTCATTCAGCATTACAGAACAAACAGAAATTAGACACATTCTTCTGAACAATCATGAAATATATTTATCAAAAATTGTTCAAACATTGTTTTTAATACATTGTCAATGATTTACAAAAATGTTTAGATGTAACAGATTACAACATTCTTCAGTCTAATCTTAGTCTAATTCTGATCAGGTTCTTTTATGACTATTCCTTTCCCAGCTTGCACTTTGGCTTTTACAGCAGCAGCAGCAGGCTCAGTATCAGCAATCTTCTTGCCTTTGGAGTCCTTCTTCTTTTGTTCTTCAGCCTTGATTTTCTACCTCTCAAAATAATGATAGGGCTTAGGAAAGTACTTGCTAGGCTCCACAGCTGTAGGAGGTAGCTTTCCTAACTTAGCCTTCCTTCTATACTGGACAATGGCTTCCTGCCTAATCTCATGCTTCCTCCATTCTGCTTCTGAGAACCATTTGTTCCTCTCATGTGCATTGTCCTTGGCTGCTTTCCAGGCTGTGAGAATGATGTTCCTAGAAGTAGGGCTCCACTATTCAAAATCAGGTTTTTGCTCAGCTAGTTCCCTGAACTTCTTCTTTGACAGCCTTGTCTCTTCTTCTTTGTCCATAGCCTCTTGCATAGCTGCTGTAACAGGTTGAACAACCTTTTCCAGAACAACATTAGGCTTTCCAGTAGTTGGACTATACATTGTGCTTACTTCTGCATGAACCATGTCAAAATCTGGAGGTGGATAGATCACCTGAGCTACTTCCTGTTGCTCACCTCCAAGATAAGCACTTTGAATACCTGATTCAGCTACATTATCATCATCACACAGGGGAGGATAGCCCAGTGTAGCTCTGATGGAGTTAGAAGACCATTTGGCATGGTCAGAGCTAGCTTTGACTAACACCCTCTCCCCCTTTATGACTTCTTGTTCAACATGATCTCTGACATCATCCTTTTGGAATCTGATCTGACTGTCCAAGTACCTGATGCCATCCTTAAAGTAAGGTCTAAGCTTGGTAAGTTGTTCAGAAATGACCTTTTGTGAATCTTTGATTGCAGTCTTGACAGCAGCAATTTCATCTTGAAAAGCTTTATCAAATTCAGCCTTGGCAGCAGTAGAGGAGGTTGAAGGTTCAGCAGACTTACTCTTCAGTTCAGTGACTATAGCATTATGTGAAGCTGTCAAATTATCATTCATCCTTAATTGATTTTTCAGCACATAGCCCTGCTTCAGTGCTATATCATGTACTTTTTCTTTTATCTGTTCTTGATGTTTAGCCAGGTACACCACTGCATTTCCACCCTTGTGGAAGCATTCATTCATTTCCTTTTTATTCAGGTTCATCTCAAATCTTATTGACTTGATGTCTTGAGCTAAGTCAAATTGTAAAGACTTGTGGCCTTCATCAACATACTTCTCTATGGCCCTCCTGTGCTCATCCAGCTTAACTTGCATTGCTACCATTAAGCCACTGTAATCAGTTGATGGAGCTTGTTGGACTAGGGAGTGTTGAGCAACAGTTTGTAGAGCCTTCTTGTAGCTCTGACTCCTTCTTTTGAATACAAAGAATTGCTTCTTCTTAGCTTGTTCAGCCTCATCTTCTCAGACTCTGAAGTACTGGCTATATTCACCCTATCCTTAGGGCTTGATGGTTTTTCAGCTTGCACATCTAGTGCCTTCTCAGTGTCTAGCCTCAAAGGCTCATCCTGAACTTCCAAGTTCTCCCCCTCAACACAAGCACCCTTCTCTTCAGCAGCAGCATTCTTGTCCATGTCAAAATCCTCTTGATCTAAATTAAGAAATAGATCTTCCATTGTATATTCAGGAGGTGACTGTGCCAGGAGATGTACTGTGTTCATCAACTACTTTATCAGGAACTTTTTGCACAACAGATGTGTCTTGGAGAACAACATCTGGTTCTTGATTTGCTTGCTGAGTTTGCTGATGGACATCAGACAAATCAGAATCTATTATAGAAAAATCTAAAGTATTGAGGTCAGAAAGTACCTCTTGGATAATAAGTGTAGCTTGCTCACTCTCCAGTGTAGAGGGTTGTTCTACAGCTGGAGGCTCCCCCTGGTTTGGATCCTTTTGCATGGGGCTAGCTGTAGGCAGCTCCCCCTGGATTTCAGCTGGCTCTTAAGGAGCAGGAGACTTCTCTGCAGCCACTTCCTCATGACTATCAGGAGTGAAAACAACTAGTTCTTCACTACCTGAACTGCTGGAGGACTCCTGTGTCACAGGAGCTATCTTCCTCTTCTTCTTAGGAGGTGATTCTTTCTTAGAAACTTGTTTCTCAGGGGTGGACAGTTCCTTTGACAGCACCCTTTCCCACCTTGAGAAGATCCTCATGTCCATCTTTCTCATGTGGTTGATTTTGCTACCTGCAGCAGTGCTCATGACCTCTGGTATTATACCAGCCAGGTAGAGACTAAGTATCCTGCCCAGATTGGGCTTCTTCAGACTTTCCTTAACTTTCTCAAACACAACCATTGACCAGTCTGTTTTGAGGTTGAAGATGATTCTGGTCATAACACTGAACATGGAGGCTGACACCCTGTCATGCCCTCCAGTCTTACTGAGAATAACTTTCCCCACAATTTCTGACAGGAACTTTCCTTGGGTATTCATTCCTCTCCTGTTGAATACAGATCCTATCTTCAGCTTAGGATCTAGACCACACCAGTTAAGTGCTTCTCTGGTCTTGGATGTAGTCACTTCCTCTTCTTCTTGAACTTTAGGTAGCTGAAGTACCTTTCTCAGAGATTTGGGTGAAATCTTGACCTTGGTGCCATGAACTCTTGATTTGATCTTGTAACCTGAGTCATCTACAGAAGCTCCAGCAAGGAATTCGAGTACTTCCTTCTTCCATATTTTAGTTGGTTCTGAAACCAGATACTCCAATCCAGAATCGGTGACTAGGGTTATCACCGATTTGATTTCTTGATCGCCATCGTCGAATGCGCCACGAACCAGTTCATAGCCTTCATTGACATTTTCCTCGAGCTTGGGAGCCATTAGGGTTTGTAGAATTAGTCTTTAGAGAAGAGAAATGTCGACACAGTAGTTTGGTCTCGAAACTCTGAAAGCGTGTCGACAAACAAAAACAGAACCCTATTTATACCTTTCTTGTTTGAAGACGAACAGGCGGGATGGATTACTAAAGATGTGTCGACACTGTCAATAAGTGTCGACACAGACTTATAATGTCTCGACACTCATGTGTCGACACAAGTTTAGTCAACAGATTTTATGTGTCGACACTTGGTTAAGTGTCGACACCCCACTACTCGACATGCAGTCGAGACTTTACTTAGAAAATTCTGAGTAAAACTTAAGTGTCGACACCTCATTGAATGTGTCGACACATACTCGACATGTGTCGACACTTACATTCTGAAGTGTCGACACCAACTTCCTAGATGTGTCGACACCATTTTCCTGAAGTGTCGACACTTACTATTCTGTGTCGACATAGACTTGTCTATGTGTCGACACCTTTTTACTTAGCCAATTTTTAGTTCTGTAAACTTAGTCTAAGTTTATCATACCTAGTTCAATTTTGAACCTATTGAACTTAGCTTCTTCTAAGGGCTTAGTAAACATATCAGCTATCTGATTATCAGTTTTAACATATTCAAGTGCAATATCATTTCTTTCTACATGCTCCCTAAGAAAGTGATATTTAATCTCAATATGTTTAGTTCTACTATGTGATACAGGATTATTAGCTATTGAAATAGCACTTGTAGAATCACAGAAAAGTGGAGTTCTACTTACCTGAAATCCATAGTCTTCTAGCTGATGTTGAATCCACAGAAGTTGAGCACAGCAACTTCCTGCAGCTACATATTCTGACTCAGCTGTGGAGATAGCCACACTAGTCTGCTTTTTGCTGCTCCATGAAATGAGTCTTCCACCTAGGAATTGACAGGATCCAGTGGTGCTCTTTCTATCTTCTTTGCATCCTGCAAAGTCTGCATCTGAATAGCCCTGTTAGATCAAAATCTCCATTCCTAGGGTACCAGAGGCCTAGATAGGGAGTGCCCTTTAGATATCTCAAAATTCTCTTGACTGCAGTCAAGTGAGACTCTT
Organism: Platanthera guangdongensis; assembly: GCA_039583875.1. Lineage (NCBI taxonomy): Eukaryota > Viridiplantae > Streptophyta > Magnoliopsida > Asparagales > Orchidaceae > Platanthera > Platanthera guangdongensis. The sequence goes on along the minus strand of CM077166.1, from coordinate 57,859,992 downwards.
TAGGGCAGGCTTGATACCTGGCACAAACACATGTAGCATACATAATGTCAGGCCTACTTGCAGTCAAGTATAGTAGGGAGCCAACTATCCCTCTATACAAGGTTTCATCTACAGGTTTCCCTGCATCATCCTTGCTTAGAGACATACTTGACCCCATTGGAGTCTTCATGGTACTGGAGGAATCCATACCATATTTCCTTATGAGTTCTAGGGTGAACTTGGACTGACATATGGATAAACCATTTTCAGTCTGTTTAACTTGGAGACCCAAGAAAAACTTCAGCTCTCCCATACTACTCATCTCAAATTGACTTTGCATAAGCTTTGCAAACTTTTTGCAAAGGCTACTTTCAGTAGACCCAAATATAATGTCATCTACATATATTTGGACAAGTATGACTTTGCCTCTAGATTCCCTAAGGAATAGAGTCTTATCTATTTTCCCCCTTGTGAACTTGTTCTCAATGAGGAAACTAGATAGGGTTTCATACCAAGCCCTAGGTGCTTGTTTTAACCCATACAATGCTTTCCTAAGTCTATAGACATAATGAGGTAGAGTTGGATCAACAAAACCTGCAGGCTGCTCCACATAAACTTCTTCTTTCAAATTACCATTTAGGAATGCTGACTTCACATCCATTTGGTATACCTTGAATCCTTGATAAGTTGCATAGGCCAAGAACATCCTTATGGCTTCCAGTCTGGCTACTGGAGCAAAGGTTTGATCAAAATCAATACCTTCTTCTTGCCTATAACCTTTAGCAACCAATCTTGCTTTATTCTTAATGATGACTCCTTGTTCATCTAACTTATTCCTGTAGATCCACTTTGTTCCTATCACATTGTGATCTTTAGGTTTAGGAACCAGGTCCCAAACCTTGCACCTTTTGAACTGATTAAGCTCTTCCTGCATTGCTTCAGTCCACTGTGGATCTTGTATTGCTTCTTCAAATTTCTTTGGTTCTATTTGAGACAGAAAACTTGAATATACTACAGCATTCTGATTTCTGCTCCTTGTCTGAACACCTTGTCTTGGATCTCCAATTATCAGCTCTACTGGATGATCTCTTAGATGCCTGTTGGCTGGAGGCATCCTTACTTCTGGTTGAACTTCTTCAGCATCTTCATCAAACTGAGTTCCTTGTACTTCTTCAGCTCCTTGTACATGTAGTTCTCCCCCTGGACATAAGCCATCTCCTTCTACTTGCTGTCTTGCAGCAGGTACATCTTCTATGGTTAGCTTGTCCATCTTCTTAGTAAGACCTGTGGGGCTGCATACATTGCTAGACAACTCATTGTTAATTAGTTGTGTCTCATCAAAAACTACATGCACAGACTCCTCTACAACTTGTGTAGTCAAGTTGTAGACTCTATAAGCCTTACTATTATTGCTGTACCCAACAAACACTCCCTCTTGGGACTTGGCAGCAAACTTAGTTAGGTAAGACTTTCCATTGTTAAGTATGAAGCATTTGCAACCAAAAATCCTGAAATAGGATAGATTTGGTTTCCTGCCTTTCACAACTTCATAGGGGGTCTTGTTTAACCTTTTAGTGATGGTAGCCCTATTTATCACATGGCATGCAGTGTTAACTGCTTCAGCCCAGAAATACTCTGGCAGTGATGAATCACTTAATAGGGTTCTACCAGCCTCTATCAAGGTCCTATTTTTCCTTTCAGCAATGCCATTTTGCTGAGGTGTTCTAGGTGAAGAGAATTCTTGAAATATCCCATAGTCTTCACACAGCTTTGTCATGCTTTCAGACTGAAACTCAGTACCATGGTCACTTCTAATTTTGACCACTGTACAGTTCAATTCATTCTGAATTTGCTTAACAAAGCTATGGAAGACACTAGGTGTTTCAGATTTCTGCTTTAAGAAGAACACCCAGGAAAACCTTGAGTAGTCATCAACAACTACAAAGGTATAGACCTTCCTACCTAAGCTGTGAACTGGCATTGGACCAAATAGATCCATATGCAAGAGGTATAAACACCTCACAGCATCTTTGTTGTCTAAGCTTCTAAAGGTGGATTTAGTCTGCTTGCCCTTTTGACAAGCTGAGCAAATGCCATCTTTGACACACTTAACTTGAGGACCATTCCTCACTAACTCTTTGCTAAAGAGTTTGCTAATAGTCTTGTAGTTAAGATGAGCTAGCCTCTTGTGCCACTTGACACAATGAGAGACTGTCTCATCAGCTACAAGACAAACAGGAGAACCATTGTTCTCAATCATAATGTCTAAGCAGTAGACATTCCTCTTTCTATATCCTGTCAAAATGATCTCTTGATCACTTGACCTCTTGATATGACAACCATTTTTAACAAATGAGATGTCATACCCTACATCACTTAACTGACTTATACTAATGAGGTTGTGTTTCAACCCTTTAACATAAGCCACTTGAGTAATGGTAACAAGGTTTGAAGAGATGTTACCAAACCCTTTGATGATTCCTTTTTCAGAACCACCAAAGGTCACTTTAGGACCATTTTTGATTGGAATGTAGTCCTTCAGTAGTCCCCTTGTTCCAGTCATATGTCTGGAACATCCACTATCCAAGTACCATGTTGGGGTATGGCCACTTGGATTCACCTGCAAAACAAATTAATGAACCTTAGAACCCAAAGTAAACTTGGGTCCTTGGTGATTGTTAGTTTGCAACTTGACATAGCTACCTGCTGGCTTTCCACCAGGTAACTTGCTACTCAACCTGGCACTGGCATTGTGCCAACAATCCAAGGCAAAGTGGCCAACCTTGCCACAACACCAGCATTCAAACTTGTTGTACCTTTGCTTAGGTACAGACTTGGCTGTCTTGACTACAGCAGGCTTATTGAATGTTGGGGCTTTGCCCTTGGACTTGGACTGATCCTGAACAGTCCTAGCTGGTTTAATAAAACCCAATCCAGCCTTTCCTTTATGATGAACAAATTCATCAATCAAGGGTAGCACTGATTTAGGTTTTGAAAACCTAGCAACTAGCTCTTTTTCCTTCTGGAGATTGATCTCCAGTAACTTAATTTGATCATTTTTATAAGTGATAGTTCCCATCTGAATCACAGTAATGTGTTTCAGCCTGGCTACCCAATTGAGCTTTTGATCAAATTCCTTCTCAAAGTTTGTTGCAGTTGCCTTTAGATCAGCAATTTCCTTTGCCTGACTTTTGGCAAGGGACTTGCTTTTCTTATAGGCTTGCAACAGTACTTTATATTCATCTAAGAGCTGATGAATATCTCCCTCAGATTCAGAAACACTTCCATCACTTGATGAAGATGAATCTGACTCTGAACTAGTACTGAAATCTGAACTTTGAGTTGGACTTTGTACCTGACTAGGTCCTGGCTGCTCCAGGATTTTGGTACTTTCAGTCAATGCCATCAGTCCTTGGCACTGACACTCTTCTTGTTCAAAGATTGATTCCATGATCTGCATAAACTCCTCTTCTTCTTCAGCAAATAGCCCTATGTAGGCTTCAACATCTGTCTCAGTGTCTGAAGAAGAAATGTCTGAAAGAGTCTTCTCATTCTTTGCAACAAAGGACTTCTCCTTCTTTCCTTTGAAGTGAGTCTTCTTTTTGTCACTGGATTCTTTTCTTCTCTCAGGACAATCTGCAATAACATGACCCTGTCTATTGCAGCAGTAACACACTATCCTAGACCCAGTTGCCTTGCTAGTCTTTGTCTTTTTCTTGTCCTTCTTTGAAGGCTTCTTCTCCTGATACTGAACTTCTTTCCCTTTGGAAAATGAAGGTCTGGACCTCCACTGTTTCTTCTTCAGGAATTTCTGAAAATGTCTGGTGAATGCAACAAAGTCTTCATGACTTTCACTGCTTGTAGACTTTGTGCTAACAGACTCATCAGATTCAGATTCAACTACCTCTGGAGGAGGTATTGATGACTTAGTCCTCCCCTTTCTAGGTACTTTTGACTTGAAGGCAACAGTCCTTTCCCTGTGCTCAGTCCTTGTTGATTTTTCCTCCTCTTTTCTCACTGACAGCTGCATCTCATAAGACAACAACTTTCCAAACAGTGTGGGAGGAGGAATTTCTCCCAACTTTGCCATTTCTCTGATGGCACAGATCTTGGTGTCCCAATCTTTGGTTAGGGACCTCAAGAACTTATCATTCAATTCATAGTTAGTGAACTCTCTTCCATAGGACATGAGTTCATTAACAATTCTATAGAACTTCTTGTAGCATTTAGTGATGCTATCTCCTCTTCCTTGCCTAAAGCTCTCATACTCTTGATTAAGCAAGGACTTTCTATCTTGCCTAACTTCTTCAGACCCTTCCATATAGACAATGAGGGTATCCCACATTTCTTTTGATGTTTAACAGTGAATTAGGTTCTGAAAAGTTGCATCATCAATGTCACTTACTATTATGTTTTGTGCCCTTTTGTCCATAGTGGCTAAGACAATTTCATCCTTGGTCATCTCAGAGAAATCCTTTGGAGTCCTCTGATTTGCATCCAATACTGAGATCTTCATGGGCACATATGGCCCCTCTTTGACTGTGATGTAGATTCTAGGGTCAAAGGCTTCCATGAACAGCCTTACCCTCTCTTTCCAGATTCCAAAAATCTCTTTTCTGCATATGGGCAGTTTCATTGAACCCAATTCCTTGTGATTCTCTGAAGAACCCATGTTTCTTGATTTTCTTGAAACTGTGTTCTGACTTACACTGAATCTGCCAAACTGGATCTCCTCAGACAGTTAGTCCTTTTTGAGCAACCTCGCTTTGATACCACTTGAAAGTTATGGTACCTAAACACCTAGAGGGGGGGGGGGGTGAATAGGTGACCTAAACCTTTTTAAAACTTTGTTGGCAGCAAAACAGTTATCTCACAGATTTCTATAGCTAACAGCAATAACAGAATATAAACAGTTAATCCACAGCACAGCACAGCACACACAAATTTATAGTGGTTCCCCAATCTTTGGGTACATCCACTTTCCCCCTTCGCCTATCTAGCAGTGTACTAGATTCGGCCAACCTTCTCCACTATCTCAGAACCCAACAAGGTTCCTACACCTCAGGCCCAAAGCCTTACACTCAGCCACAAAGGCCTACACTCAGCCACCCAGGCCTACACTCAGCCAATTAAGGCCTACACTCAGAGTTCTTCAACTCCTACACTCAGGCAACCAAGCCCTACCCTCAGCCTTTATAATATAGGCTTACAATTCTCTCAGATCCAATGGATCCTACAAGTTAAAATTGAAATACAATAATTAACTCTACAACTCAGAAAATAAGAGAGGAGTTGAGAGTTTCTTAAAGAGTTCTTGGAAGAACTCAGCTAGATCCAAACTGACTTAGCTTCCTTCAAAGCTTCTTGAGTAGAACTGAATTAGTCTGAATCCTCTGCAGTTAATCCTTGACCTCTGCTTCTTGAGATCCAGATGATTTTGAATCCTTCTTCTCAGCCTTAGTTCCAAAGACTGAATTCTTGATTGGAGCTCTCTCTCTCCAACTTCTTAGATCTGCAGTGGGACTGCCAGATCTTCTTGTGTTGATCCTCTGTGTATCACTTTTCTGATTTAATCTGATCAAACACTTCAATTATTCTCACTACTTGTAATAACAACTATCCACTATTTCTGTAAACTATGGGTGCCTATTTATAGGCTTCCTTCATGGTAACCGGCTGGTCCGGTTCATAACAGACTTCTGATTTCTCTGACAGTTGCTGTAGACCGGCTGGATCGGCAGCTGTCATATCAACCAGTCACTTCTTGAAATTTTATAACTGTCAGATAGTGTCGAGATTTTCTGTTCTTAAGTGTCGACACTTATAGACCAAGTGTCGACACATGTTGTGTAAGTGTCGACACAAGTCTAGAAGGTGTCGACACAATTCCTTGTATGTCTCGACACAGATACTTCTGCATGTGTCGACACTGAAATTGAGTGTCGACACAAGTACTTGTTCTTCATTCTTTAACTGTATTCTTCTAAGTGTCGACACATCTCCTTTGTGTCGACACATCTTCATGTGTTGAAACTGTCAGGTGTCGACACTACTTCTTGGTGTCGACACAAGTCTTCAATTTTGTTTCCTCAGCTGAGTGTCGACACAAGTCTTCAATTTTGTAAACTTTTCTGTTTTTTTTTGCTAAGTGTCGACACAGCTCCTTGTGTCGACACTTTCTTCAAGTGTAGAGTCTTCAACTAAGTGTCGACACATTGTGCTAGGTGTCGACACTTTCTTCAAGTGTTGACTCTTCTGGTTGTGTGTCGACACATTGTGCTGAGTGTCGACACATACTTCAAGTGTTGACTCCTTTGAGTGTGTGTCGACACATTGTGCTGAGTGTCGACACATTCTTCATATGTTGACTCTGCTGTTTGAGTGTCGACACATTGTGTTGAGTGTCGACACTTGTCCTTAGTCTCTGCAGAATTTTGCTGAGTGTCGACACAACTCCAAGTGTCGACACTTCTGATGTAGACTCAGCTCTTCTAGGTGTCGACACTTCTGCTAAGTGTCGACACAGCTTTTCTGCATACTTCTTCACTGAGTGTCGACACAGCTCCAAGTGTCGACACTTCCTGTCTGGTGTCGACTCTTCATCCCAGGTGTCGACACAATGACTCCAAGTGTCGACACTTCTTGTCTGGGTGTCGACACAAGCTTTCTCAAGTGTCGACACTTTCCCTCTGGGTGTCGACACATGGACTTAGAAACTTTTAGCTTCAGTCCAGTGAATACCTATCCTGCACAAGTAACTCAAACAAACATCAAATACATTATGATGTATATCATTGAGTTAGGTGAGGCTTCTTCAAATCAGGTACATTTGACCAATGTACCCAACAAGCTCTAAGGAGCCGAGTTTTGGAGAAGGGGCCTTATCTAACAAGCTGTTAGAAAGGTGAGGGAAAGTGGTCGTACCCATAATCTGGGAAACTACTATAAACCTTGTGTGCGCTTTGTGTGATTGACTTGGAAGCAATATATAACTCACCAATAACACACTAAGTAGAGGGAAAATTATAAAAGACAAAAAACCTATTCACCCCCTCTAGGTGATTAGCTACCTTGGAATTAAAGACTTTCAAGTGGTATCAGAGGGAGGTTGCTTAAGAAGGACTTAACAATCATATTAGATCTCCAAGTGTAGCTGAAACAAGTATACTTATGGGTTCAGGAGAGAACCATAAGGATCTAGGTTCCATGAAACTCCCCATCTGCATGAAAGAGAGTTTTGGAATCTGAAAAGAGAAGGTCAGACTGTTTATGGAAGCCTCTGACCCAAGGATCTTTGTGACAGCCAAAGATGGACCTTTCATCCCCATGAAGGTCTTAGTTCTATATGCAACAGTCCAGACACCAAAGAAATACTCAGAGATGATCAAGGATGAAGTCATCTTGGCCACAATGGATAAGAGGGCACAAAATATTATTGTTAGTGTCATAGATGATTCTACCTTTCAAAATCTAGTTCACTGCCAGTCCTCTAAGGTGATGTGAGACACTCTTATGGTCTACATGGAGGGAACTGAAGAGATTAGAGATGACATGAAGTCCATGCTCAACCAGGAGTATGAAGCTTTCTGGCAGTCCAAGGGAGAGTGTATAACTGACTGCTATGAGATTTTTCAGGACAGTAAATGAGCCGAGGACCTATTGGAGGGTCTTCAGTCATTATGAGATTAATGACAAGTTCAAGAGGTCTCTCACCAGAGACTGTGACACCAAGATATGTGCAATCAGAGAGGTGGCCAAGCTAGCTAATACTCCTCCCTATACTCTATTTAGAAACCTGCTCTCTTATGAGATGCAGCTAGCTTCCAGGAAAGAGGAGGAGTCCATCAACAAATCTTAGGCCAAGGAAAAGTCTTTGGCCTTCAGAGCAGAGAGCACCAAGAAGAGCAAGGAGAGGATTCACTCTCCTCCAAGAAGGGTTGTTGATTCAGACAGCACAGGGTTAAGCTGTAACAACCCCATCAGTTTACATAGTATATACTAGAAGGTTCGGCCGGGGCCCCACAACATATACCACAAAACAGGCGGTGAAGTTACAGTATGGGTACCAGAGTAGCGCATCGCATCCTAACACATTGCATTCTAGCGGAAGCCTAAACACTAAACTTAAACTCCACACCTGAATGTCCAACATATAAAAGCTCCTCATTTAGATATAACATAGAAATGTTTTTCAAATACAAACAGTTGGTCTTATAACTTTACAGGGCTTTCACAACAGTGGCCTCAACATTGGCACGCAGGCCGGCCATATATAAATAAAACATAGCATTTAAAAGTTTAGCCTTGAGGGCTAGCAGCAGCAGCAACAGCAAATGCAGCAGGAACTTCAGCCCTTATGCGTCCCGCTCGGCTCTCCAACCTCTGCACAGGGATAGCCCACCCATCGGTGGCAAACATGCAACGGTCAGCATTCAGCTGACCAAATTATAATGACCCTACCCCTTTCCCGTGGCAGTGGTATTCTTCCTGAAAGTCCACCTAGTGTCGGCAAAGTGCACCTATGGGGGGGGGGGGGGGAATAGGTGACGTGTAGCGCTTTTGCGGAATTTACGAATGTACCTGCACAATAAAAATAGACAGCACAGCACACAGAAAACACAGGCAATTTATAGTGCTTCCCCGACTTGGGTACATCCACTTTCCCCCTTCGACCTATCTCCCAACGAGGGACGACTCGGTCACTTCTCCAATGTGATTGAAATCCAATCCCTGCACTAACGGAAGGAACCCTTCCACACGTGAGAGTCAACACTCCCACAAAACGGGTTGTACCCAACCCTTACAACACGGAACAAAAGTTCCTTTACAACAAAAGTAAAAATAGAATGTATACGAGATACAAACTTCTTTCGGAGACTACGGTGTTCCTCTTTGTTCGACGACATGTTCGTGAAGTCAACGAAGAGTCTACAACCTTGGTCTCTCTTGGAGAGGATCTCCCCGGAACTGGCGGCGGCAACACGAGCGGCGGCTAGCTTCGGGATCGGCGGCTATTATGATGAGCGGCTGCTGAACTTGGAGATCCAAACTTCGTAGCGAAGCTAGCTTGGTCTTCCAACGGTCACACGAGGAAAGGTCGTCTCGATCGATTCGGAAGGGGAAGTTTTTCCCGGTCAACAAATCGAGAGACAAGAGATCTCTGGATAGACACATGAGACTCAAGCTTTGCTAAGCTTCTATCGCCGGAGATCACGAAGGATTCCCGATTGTTGACGGCGACCTACTTGCTCGAGCACGACGGCGGCGGCGGAGAGGAATCGCGGTTTTAGGGTTACGTCGCGGCTCGGTTTCTTTCTCTATTTGTTACTGTTCAAAATACCCGAATATATATACTGTAGATAACTCCAATATGACCGTTTGTGGGACCCACAATAGAAATCCCTAAATCCAGGTCCAGAAAATTGACAACTGTAGAATCCGGTTCAGGAACATCCCGAGAAAACGCTAAGTGAAAATCGGCGAGAATCGCAGGTGATTCTCGACGAATCGGCGAGAATCACCAAGTGATTCTCGACAATTCGTCGAGAATCGCTAGCGATTCTCGACGAATCACTTATTGATTCTCAGCGATTTTCACTTGGTATCCATGATTTGCTTAACCACTGGTTCGGCGAGAATCACTAGTGATTCTCGCCGAATCTTACTTGGCACCGTTTTGAGGTAGCCAGAAGGAGTCGGCGATTCTCGTCGATTCGGCGAGAATCACTTGGTGATTCTCGTCGAATCGGCGAGAATCACTTGGTGATTCTCGTCGAATTTTCCTTGGACGAATTTTCGTCTTCCACCCAAGAGCTGCTCCTTGACCCATCCATGCTCCTTGTCTTCTCTTGCATATGAACGGCCCTGTATTTGAAAGTAAGTGCACTCCAATAGAGAGAGTACACGTAGGCCAACACACTGATCTGCTCAACGAGGGATTACGTCTTGCAGACCCGTGTATATTGACCTACTGCACCCTGACATTGGTGTGCACTTAGCGTGGAGGAGCTGCAAGTACAACTTAAGATGTTTCATCAAATACATTGTGAATTCATCTTAGCTTGACAGGTGGCTTCCTCAAATCCAGGTAATTGTGGATACAATACCCAACAATCTCCCCCTATTTGACGAAGCCAAAACCCTACTAGCTAAGATGAATAACACCTATCAAATAATAAACATAGCATTCAAAAATTAAACATGCAGCATAAGAGAATATATGCAACCAGATCAGGACTTGAGTCATTCACAAATTCTAATATATATACCAATATAAATATATACACATATAATCTCAGAATTGTTTATATGATAACAATAATCATTAAATGTTCTTAAGACAAAGTGACAAACTATAAGTTATTGACTATTTTTCCTTAGCTAAGTCACCCTTAGGATTTTGAGCCAAGTACTTCTTGCTTTGCCTCTCCATGTATTCTTTGGGCTTCGGGTAATACCTAGGAGGAGGAACTTTATCTGCATCCTTGTTGTTTCTGAAAAAGATGTTACGTTTCGCTTCAAACGTTTTGTGTGTTTCCCACTCATACTGGCTATATACTTCGTTTCGATTGATCTCTCCTCTTTCTTGCAGCCAGAAGGTGTCTAAGATGATGTTCCTTGAAACTGGACTCCACCTTTCGTTTCGTACATCCTCCTCACTCATTCTGATTCTCTTCTCAGCTAGAGTCTCCTTGGAGGTCCCTTCCTGAACTTTTCTCTTTCCCCTGGCTTTTGCTAAGGCCTCTTGGTCAAACATGCTCCTCAGTTTAGCTTTGGAGAGAGCCCTAGCATCAGCGTCATTTGTGGGAACATCTGCAGCACTTGTACTTAAATCCTCAGCAGCACATACTCCCTCAGCGGCCGTAGATGTCTCAGGAACATGAATACCTGCAGGATTGTCAGGCAGAACGACGCCTAACGTACCTAACGCCTGTTGGAGCATCCACCAGCAGCTCTCATAGACATATTTGCTTGATTGTGCGAAGTGTGTGCTCATGCTTTCTTGAAGCTCGGCCAACTTAGCTATATACTCTTTCTCCCCCTTTTTGGCTTCGACAGCGATGCAGTTTGCATATGAGTGCAGGGAGTCATCAATATGCTTCGTGGTCTTGGAGAATTCAGAGACCAAGGCCTGCTGATTGGCGTTAAGAGTTACCATATTACCGTCAAACTTCTGAATGTTGTTGGCTACAACATGTGCATTCTGATTGACGACGGCAAGAGTATCAGTATTCTTTTTCAAAGCGGCCATTAGAAGTGTGACAGCTTGTCCGGCCTCGGTGTACTTTTCATCAAATTTCTTCTCCATCACATCCAGTTTATGGTTGATCTCAACCATATTCTTGAGCATGAGCTTTTCAGATGTCTTAATCCTGTTCAGCAGTTTATTCTGAGCTTCATCAAAGGAGGCTTTAAGTTCATTCACAATGCCCTGAATGATATTGACAGTGTGAGTGGCTAGCTCATCTCATAACGTAATAGCCGGAGGCACTTGTGGGCCTTGTATTTCAGCAGACGCATCTGTAGAGCTGGATACAATTACAGTCTCTAATGGAGGAATGCTGGCGGCCTCTGGAGATTTATCTGACTCCCCCTCCACTGGTGCATTCTTTTCAGATGGAGGTTCAACAAGATCCGGACCCTCCAATACTTCATGTCCCTCATTCCCATCTTCCTCTCTGTCATCATCCAAGAAATCATCTATATCAGCAGCATCTTCCAACTCGTTGTCAGCAGTCTCCATTCCAGTAGCTTCGGCTCCTTGCTCGTTTTGGTTCGGGACCTCCTCATGCTCCAGCTCAGGTTCACTTTCTTCATGAATTTCAGCCACCGCATCCCTGGCCACCTGGGAGATGTCAGATATTACCTCAGTATGAGGGGGTAGAGGCTCCCCCTCGATTCCTGCAGTCAAGGTATCAGGAATTTCACCGGGGGTTACTGCTGGAGATACTCACTGTTGTTCTTCCACTGCAGTCTGCCCAATACGCCTCTCCCATCGATCAAACACACTTGAGTCCATCTTCTTCAGGTAGTGGAGAGGGACACCTTTACTCATGTCGAATTTGTCTCCATTTAGCTGGTTTAGATATAGACTTAAGATGCGGCCAAAACTTGGAGAGCCCAAGGTGTCCTTGATCTTCTCGAACAGCAACTCCCCCCAGTTAAACCTCTTGCGGTAGACGACAGCTATCAGGATCTTGAACATATCCCCTGAGATATGGTCATGAGAGCCCGGCTTGCAGATGAGTACTTTTCCAATAATGTCAGACAGGAACTTCCCTTCTTCATTCATATCCTTCCTCTTTATTGATCGAGTTCCTCGTGCGAGACCGCAGAATAAGAGAGTTCTGGTCTTGTCCTCGTCCTCCAGATAGTCCTCCTGCTCCGAGCTAGAAAGCTATAGATAGCGGGTCAGCTTGCCGGCAGACATCTTGATTTTTGCCCCAGCCACCTTGCTTTTGATGAGGGAGTCGCCATTTCGGAGTCTTGCGGTAGCAAAGAACTCCAGCACCTCTTTGTCCAGGATTTTGCAAGGGTGCTCCAAGACGAAGGTTAGCCCAGCCTCTTCCAGCATCAGAATGATGTTGCGGAATTCGTTCGAGGCGTGAGAAAACCCAGTTCGAACCAGCTCGCAGCCAGATACCAACCCAGCAGTTGTCCTTGGAGCCATTGTAGATCTAGAGAGAGAAGCCCTACTCTAAGCATTAATGAACTTTCAAAAAGAAAGCATCACTAGTGAGCGCGTCCAAGTACGGGTGATTAGTGGCCCCTCGGCGAGTGTCCAGAGGAGGAGAGTCGGCGGGAGCTTGCTAGAAATTTTCACGTTGATGTTTGGCGTAGGCGAGGAGCTTGCTGCGGGTCGTCGGGAAAGCTCTTGCGGGTTTCGGCAAGTCTGCGGAAGAACTCTTGCGGGATATTTGCTGCGACGTGAGGCGGGAGTCATGAAGAAGGCGAAGGGTTGGCGGGATTTGACTAATTCGGCGAGATTTGTCTAATTCGGCGGGATTCGTGAAGAATGCGAAGGGTCGGCGGGATTTGTCTGACAGGAGATTTGTTTAATTCGGTTTCTGATACCATTTGTCTAATTCGAAATTGAGAGGTCTCTTGAATAGAAATTTTCACGTTGAGAAGCTTGCAACATTTTTGAAATTTTCTGATGTCAAGTCAATATAAAGATGATAAACACATGTATATTTTAAAGTCAATCTATTTGGACTTGAACGAGGCTTTTCCAAAAACTTCTTAATGTCAATTGTGAGTTGTCGAGATTCACGATGACATATCTTCGTTAACCCTTTATTGATGTGTAAAGGTTTGCATGCATCGAGTTAACCTATCCTTAGACGTGCATACATACACTAATATACAAAGAAGTATCTGTATATAATGATATATATATATATATATGTAATTGTCAATTGAAAACGACTCAAGTCTTGAAACTGATCATGAGTACCTGGGATTTTGAGAGTCATCGTTTTAGTCCCTCAGGTAGAACATATCAGAAGCTCAATGTGAGTATGCTCAAATTGATATCACATCTGTTATTGCAGACGATTGTTCCAATTTAGTCTTGAGCCACCTACTGTCTAGTTCCCATCATATTCACGGGAACCTAGACTACCCTGCAAGAAAGAATTACTTTACCTTAGGAACCCAAATCATATTGGGTCCTAGGTTCCTGTTAGCATAAGCACGCCACTGCCTTCCTTCAGAAAACCTGTCTGGAAGACTACCTCTGTCCCGAGAATGTGGATAAGCCCTTGCCGTGGGCACAGAGGGGTTGTGCCAACAAACGATGGCAAAGTGTCCCACTTTGCCACAGCACCAACATGGGTGAATGTTGTATCGCCGTTTCCGACCTGATCTCGTGACTGATGTAGTCACGGTCCTAGGTCTAAACGGGATAGGGCATGATCTTGTCACAAAAATTCCTCTTCCATCGTGACACGTGGAAGGGTGGAAAGAATGCATGTTGTGAGCGTTATGAGGCCGGGAAGGTGGTGCCATTCTTTCAGGCATCTCCCTTACAGGGGCCCCATGGAACCTGACATCATGACTTCTATCCTCTCTATCCCGTGTCCTCGAGTGGTGAGAAGTCTTCTGTGAGCTGGGACATGCAGATCCACACTGTGTTGAGGCAGTGGCAGTGAATACGAAGGGCTCAGAATGAGCCTTAGGTATTTCCTCATGGGTGGCCATGACGGCCCTTGCACTATGGACGTTTCCACATGGGGACAAATCACCCTTGTAGTGACCACGACCATTCCTGTGGTCATACCTGAAGGCATGATGAGTTGCCTTCCTGCCTGGAGTGGGGGGTCGGAATACCGTTTCCCCATTTCTCCACGAATTGACAATCCGGGAGATCCACCCGTTTTCTTGCTTTCTCTTAATGGCATCAACCTTGGAGAAGTTTAATACTATTCTTTTCTCATTCTCCAGACTACTCTCTAGAACTGAGATCTTAGAGTCCTTGGCCTTGTTGGACGCCAATTGGAGAACCAACAAGACCTTCAGTCGAGCAATCTCTTGAGCTTGCTCCTCAGCAAGTAGATTGCTTGACTGAAGGGCTCTCTTCAGGGAATCAGCATTTTCTGAAGGAGGGCAGTTCCTGTCTTCAGAAATTTCAAGAGATACGGGGCAGGATAAAGAAGTTACCTGCACTTCTGTGTTATTGTCGTTAGATCCAGTGACTATTATTTCATCCACATCAGAGCTGCTTTCCTCACTGTCCTCTTCAGTCTCTCACACGGACACTGGAGCTCTGATGCAGTCCGAGGGATCCTTGCCTTCATCTTCAGAAGTGAGGACTCCTACATACGCTTCATCCTCTGATTGACAGCATATTCCAGCTTTCTCTGACCCCCCCATCAGCTCTGAGATCATCATCCACAGAGATTTAGCCGTTCTACATTTTTCCAATCTAGAGCGAGAGGCTCCAGACCAGACATCCATGATAATTTGTTGAATCCTCTCGTCCAAGTGAAATAGTGATAGTTCCATCTCTGACATCTCAGCAATGCCCATGGACACTCGTATCCCATAGTCGGAGGTCTTCATGGGAATAAACGGACCCTCTTCCAGGATGAAGGATGCTCGAGGATCGATAGCATCAAGGTGAAATGACACTCTCATTCTCCAGATGGGATAATAATCCTTTGTGCATGCGGGGAGTTTGAGTGGCGGTATCTCATAATCCAGCTCCATGCTTCTGACACTGGTGGCAGGATTCTACTCAAGGTGTTAACCTTTTTGATGAGTAACCTCGCTTTGATACCACTTGAAAGTCCACCTAGTGTCGGCAAAGTGCACCTATGGGGGGGGGGGGGGGAATAGGTGACGTGTAGCGCTTATGCGGAATTTACGAATGTACCTGCACAATAAAAATAGACAGCACAGCACACAGAAAACACAGGCAATTTATAGTGGTTCCCCGACTTGGGTACATCCACTTTCCCCCTTCGACCTATCTCCCAACAAGGGACAACTCGATCACTTCTCCAACGGGATTGAAATCCAATCCCTGCACTAACGGAAGGAACCCTTCCACACATGAGAGTCAACACTCCCACAAAACGGGTTGCACTCAACCCTTACAACACGGAACAAAAGTTCCTTTACAACAAAAGTAAATATAGAATGTATACGAGATACAAACTTCTTTCGGAGACTACGGTGTTCCTCTTCGTTCGACGACGTGTTCGTGAAGTCAACGAAGAGTCTACAACCTTGATCTCTCTTGGAGAGGATCTCCCCGGAACCGGCGGCGGCAACACAAGCGGCGGCTAGCTTCGGGATCGGCGGCTATGATGATGAGCGGCTGCTGAACTTGGAGATCCAAACTTCGTAGCGAAGCTAGCTTGGTCTTCCAACGGTCACACGAGGATCGGTCGTCTCGATCGATTCGGAAGGGAAAGTTTTTCCCGGTCAACAAATCGAGAGACAAAAGATCTCTGGATAGACACGTGAGACTCAAGCTTTGCTAAGCTTCTGTCGCCGGAGATCACGAAGGATTCCCGATTGTTGACGGCGACCTACTTGCTCGAGCGCGACGGCGGCGGCGGAGAGGAATCACTGTTTTAGGGTTACGTCGCGGCTCGGTTTCTTTCTCTATTTGTTACTGTTCAAAATACCCGAATATATATACTGTAGATAACTCCAATATGACCGTTTGTGGGACCCACAATAGAAATCCCTAAATCCCGGTCCAGAAAATTGACAGCTGTAGAATCCGGTTCAGGAACATCCCGAGAAAACGCTAAGTGAAAATCGGCGAGAATTGCAGGTGATTCTCGACGAATCGGCGAGAATCACCAACTGATTCTCGACGATTTGTCGAGAATCACTAGCGATTCTCGACGAATCACTTATTGATTCTCAGCGATTTTCACTTGGTATCCATGATCTGCTTAACCACTGGTTCGGCGAGAATCACTAGTGATTCTCGCCGAATCTTACTTGGCACCGTTTTGAGGTAGCCAGAAGGAGTCGGCGAGAATCACTAATGATTCTCGTCGATTCGGCGAGAATCACTTGGTGATTCTCGTCGAATCGGCGAGAATCACTTGGTGATTCTCGTCGAATCGGCGAGAATCACTTGGTGATTCTCGTCGAATTTTCCTTGGACGAATTTTTGTCTTCCACCCAGGAGCTGCTCCTTGACCCATCCATGCTCCTTGTCTTCTCTTGCATATGAACGGCCCTGTACTTGAAAGTAAGTGCACTCCAATAGAGAGAGTACACGTAGGCCAACACACTGATCTGCTCAACGAGGGATTACGTCTTGCAGACCCGTGTATATTGACCTACTGCACCCTGACATTGGTGTGCACTTAGCGTGGAGGAGCTGCAAGTACAACTTAAGATGTTTCATCAAATACATTGTGAATTCATCTTAGCTTGACAGGTGGCTTCCTCAAATCCAGGTAATTGTGGATACAATACCCAACACTTCCCTACAGGCATAACATTTCACAAGCATATATATATCTCATATAATGTGCTTTCACGCACACATTCCATCACAACCGTCAGCCACTCGGCCCGACGATCCGTGCACTCAGGGCACATTCTTGGTGTACCGGCGAACCAGGGTCCCACCACCGTATCAGGGTCACAACCAAACAGTAAAACATTGAGCATTTCACTCCATAGCGTGCAGCTGGAGTTCTAGTCGTAATGCACCTGGATTGGCCCATAGCCCCCCATTGTGTCATGGCGCGCAGGCCTACGACTCTTGCTATGTACTCCAACAGACCGCACTTTCAGGTCTCACGTCGGACGGACATAGCGCAGGTTGGATCATCCACCCCCCGTTGCTCAAATCGCCTTGCCATCACCGAGCACAGCGTACTCGCGGCTATATCAAAGGCGCGGGTCGGTTTCACCGATCCTGTTCTGGCATTCAAGCATGGGTGCTTTCCTAGGCGCACCAGTACTTACTCTTACACCCATTTCATCTCACACATCCGTGGGTCTTTCCTGGGCACACCAGTACTTCCTGCTACTCTCTTCACAGGTATGACCCCACAATTATCACAAATGTCAAGGGTATTTCCATGGCTTACCACGCCAGTACTTCCTGCTACTTCCCTTCATAGGTCCACCCATGAACATCAAGCAGTAAAAAGGGTATTTCCTGGACCTCCAATCTAGTACTTCCTGCTACTTCCTTTCGCAGTTACAACCCAATAGCACAGGCATCACAAGCATCACAAGGGTATTTTCCTAGACTACCACTCCAGCACTTCATGCTAATGCCTTTCACAGGATTAACCCACCGATTCCTAAACGACATGTTTATCATGGAGTCTTCTTCGGTTCGTATATGCAACATCACCAATCCAGACCAACCTGTCCAGATGGGCTTCACACAGCATGACTATTCCATACTCCATTTCCGAATCTATATGCCAAATTAGGGATTCCATGAATCAACCCAAAAGATTCCCACAACAAGAAACCCTCTGGTGGGGGAATCAGAGGCACATGCCAAAAATGAAGCCTTCACATGGCTATGAAGAAAGGTCGTTACCCTTGAAAACCGCTTCAGTGCCATGAGCTCCTAGCTGGCTAGAAAGAACCGTAATAGCTTTTCCTCCGCAAAGATGGCCTCAGATCTCAGCTTGACACTCTCAAGCTCCACCAGCGATCAGCTCCACTTCCTCCTCCTCCTTCTTCCTCTCCCTTTCTCTTTCTTAGTTTTAGAAAGATGAAGGCATAAACATAATGAGAATTCTTTCTCAGTTTTCGGCCTTAAGGAAGTAGGGAGGACTCTCAGCTGTTAGAACCCAGCTGAAGAAAATGGACGGCTACGAAAAAGCCTAAAAATCACTTCTCGGGTCCGACACGCCCTGTGACACGCCCATGTCACAGACCGTGTACTCTAAGCGGTGCACAAACCGCCTTATCCCGAAACAGTCACGGTCAGGGTACACGCCCGTGTCGGCACAGACACGCCCGTGTCGCAGGGCATATTATTGCACTCGACGATCTTCGAGCTCATTTCGTCGACCAAAAGGGGGGAACACGCCCTCCTACACGCCCATGTCGGATGGTACACGCCCGTGTAGTATGTCGTGTTTCCTCTGTCGACCATGTTCGTCGACCAAAGCACTCAAGTGTCGACCAGGGGGGACACACCCTAGGTCATGCCCGTGTCACAGGGCGTGTACCTCCCGAACACTTCCTCGAATGCATTTTCATCGAACTCGTGACGTCTACGCACCCGAGCAGGACACACCCTGGGACATGCCCGTGTCCCGAGCCATATCACCCAAAATTTCCCATTCTGAAATTTGGGCTGTTACAACCCTCCCCTCCTATAAGAAATTTCGTCCTCGAAATTCGCATAAAGGAAACCAACAAGCAAAATGTTATAACATCAAAATTTGCACTATCCAACCATTTTACAGAAATAGCTCGGGAAATTCAGCTCGCATGGTTTGCTCTCGCTCCCATGTTAGCTCCTCATGGCCGCAATTATCACACCGGACTTTGACCATCCCGACCATTTTGTTCCGCAACTGTTTCTCGGCTCGATCCTCGATTTGAATGGGCATAACCTTCATCGTTAGCCCATACTCTACTAGCACACGATCATCCTTGATCACCTGAGCTGGATCTTTCACGGCTTTCCGCAACACCGAGATGTGAAACACATCATGTAATCCACTCAAGTCTGCCGACAGAGCTAGCCGATACGTAGCTTCCCCGACTCGCTCTACCACTTCAAATGGACCTAGATATCTTGGACTCAACTTCTTCAAATGTCGAATCCTGGATACGCCTTTGAAGGGCTTGATCTTCAAGTATATCCAGTCGCCTATCGAGAACTCCACGTTCCGGTGCTTGGTATTGTAGTATTTTGCTTGTCGATCCTGGGCTATGAGTAGCCTCTCTCAAATAGTACGTATGGTCGAGTTTGCTTCATCGACTTCATTATGATTATAAACTCTAGCTTCGCCCGCTTCTACCCAAGCCAAAGGAGTACGACACTTCCGTCCATACAGAGCTTCATATGGTGTCATCCCGATGCTCGCTTGGTAGCTGTTATTATAGGCAAACTCCACCATATAGAGATGATCTTCCCATCTCTTTCCAAAGTCTAGGGCGCACATCCTGAGCATATCCTCCATCGTCCTGTTGGTCCGTTTAGTTTGGCCATCAGTTTGGGGAAAAAAGTCCATACTGAATGTCAACTTCATGCCCAAAAGTTTGAAAGTGCAACTAGATCTGATATACTCTAGAGGGGGGGGGGGTGAATAGAGTATATCGTGCTTTAAAAACTTTTACAAACTTTTACAACAATTGTTGTAATATGTGTGAGCAGGGAAGCAGAAATAAATCTAATCACAGAACTAAGGTAAGCAAGAACTAAGCACAGAGAAAATGAAGGCCAGAAACAAAAATGAAAGCAAGCAGAACCAGAAGACACAAGGGAATATAGTGGTACCCCAAACTTGGGTACATCCACTCTTCTACCACCCTAGGTAGGAATCCACTGCAGGATGAGTTGATCAGGTGTCCTGGGCACTAATGAGCTTTTGATAAGGTGCTCAAAAACCAAGGCAGATTTTTTGATCAGGTGTCTTGCCACCAATGAGCTTTTGACAAGGTGCTCAAAAACCAGGTTCAAACTTTTGAAGGGAGTTTGAAAAACCCTTTACAGAGTGGGGGTGAGAGATTGATGGCAGTCTTATCTTTCTCAAACAACTGAGAAGACTATGTGGATTGATGTCAAAGCTCCCCCTGAGTCCTTGAGATCTTCAGGAAGAAAAGCTTTGCTGAGGGTGATAGGCCTTCAAAGATAGAACTCCAACAATAGATGGTTTCAGCAATGGCTCAAATGTTGAGTGTCTGGAGTCTTGAAATGATGTTGGCCTTGAACACTTTGAAAGCTGAAGAGATCTGAAGATTTGAAAACTAGATCTCCTTGGATGAGTGTTCTTCAGAATTCTTTTTGACAGAAGATTTTGAATGAGTCTCTGTAATCTGTATTGTGTGTACTCTATTTCTTGTTCTTCACAGAGATTCAAAAACATTCTCTCTTTTATTCTCTGTTCCTGAATAGAATATCATTCTCTGTCAAGGATAGCCGTTGGTCTGTATTGATTGCATCCTTAATTGCATAATCTCTCTTTGAGGAAAGTCCACAGAATTATTCCTTGAAAAGTCCCTTGAAACTTGGACCAGAATTGAATGAAAACGGCTAGCAAATCTCTGAATTAATTGTAGAATAACTCCTAACTGATTTGAATTTGAATTCTGGAAGTTATCTGAAATTGTCGAACTGAGCTCTGCTATCGTCGAGCTGAGCTCAGCGATCTGAAAACACACAGCAGTAAGAAAATCGTCGATCTGAGCTCAAAGATTGTCGAACTGAGCTCAGAGATAAAGATCCAAGGCAGAGTCAAAATCGTCGACCTGAGCTCACCGATCGTCGAATGGAGTTCGACGATATTATTAAGTTGAGCTCAGCGATCGTCGAATGGAGTTCGACGATCTGTCGAAGTTGAGCTAGATGATCGTCGACCGGAGTTCGACGAATCGTCGTGCTGAGCTCGACGATCAGACTTAGTCTCCAGACAGAAAAACTTGGTCTTCAGGGCAGCTTCCAAACCTAGACTTCTAACCCTTAGACTCAATTCTAATTGACCTTTTAAGCTATACAGGGGGTCAAGCAAAGGTTCCTAGAGACATAGTGATCCTGACCCAAATTAGTAATAGGGTGTTCCAACAATCTCCCCCTATTTGGGTTAGGATTACTATTTACAGACTTTGAAAAAATTTAAATAAAAACATACAATCAAAAACACAGAAAAGCAACAGCTGGATATGCAGAAACATCACAGATATATATATATGTGGCATCTAGATAATCAGAAATTCAGAGACTGTCACCTTACAATGTCACTTCTTCTCTTTGCCTTTAACCATTTTGATTTCTCTGTTAGGGTTTAGGGCTGCTTTGTTGGACCTGGTGTCATCTGCTGCACCCAAATAAGTTTGCTTTGTAGGCCTGGGAACCACAACAGCAGGATGCAATTCCATATATCTGTTAGCATCAAAGAATTTACTGGAAGCATATCTGTCTAGTTCTTTCTGGCTTTACTCAGACATTGTAGAAATGTTGGAAGTATCTAGTCCTTGTTCTCTGGCCTTCTTAATCTGATCTAGTGCAGCCAATTCTTTTAACCTGGCAGTCCATGCAGCTGGGTTATTTTCAGGGTCCTCAAAAGGTACAGGTGGCTCATACCTGTTGGAAGGATTGTCTTGAGGAGGCCTGACAGACACATTCTCTTTCAGCTTATAGGGGAAAGGACCTGATGATGTATCAGATGAAACATGTCCTCCCCTGGAATATGGGTGCTGCTTGGAGTACCCTTTAGAATAAACTTGAAAATCTCTCTGATTACCCCTGTATCCTCCTCTCCTAGAATATGAACTCCTAGATTGGCTTTCCCTTTGGTAGGATCTGGCATGGGGTTGATAGGGAGCCTGGCTTCTAGCTGGGGCTTGACTTGCAGAGCTTCCACCTGCACCTGCATCAGGAGGAGGTGGTGGAGGAGGATGAGGGTGCTGGAATTGGGAAGAGCCCTTCTCATATCTTCTCTTTTTCTTCATGGCTTTCAGCTGGTTTTTAGAATATTGCATCCAATGTTCAGTGATTGGGCAGTTATGCAGAATGTAGTAAGGAATGTCATTGTTATCTTTGACTTTTGCAGGAGGAACCCTTTTCATTGCCTTGCTCCTTGCCTTCCTTTTCCTGGCAATAGTAGCAGAAGAATCATCAGAGTCTGTTTTAAATTCATCAGTCTCAGAACTCTGGTCATCATATAGAGCATCTATTCTCTTCATTAAATCTTTCTTCAGCTAAACAGAGGCAGATGAGGCAGAAGCAACAACAGCAGCAGCAGGAGTGGTGACAGCAGCAGTAACATTCTCACTTACAGCAGAAACAACAGATTCACTAACAGCCACAAAAGTTGGAGAGGTGATAGCAGTAACAACTTCATTGATAACAGTAGTAACATCATCAAAATCTACAGCAGGCTCAATTTCAGTGGCCTCTGACATCAGAAAGTCCTTGGATATTGGCTCAGCAGAATCAGTTGGAACTTCAGCATTAATATTAACAGTCTCAGCAGCAGTATTAACAATATTTTCAGAAGCAAAGCCAGACCTTTCTTCAACAGCAGCAGCACCAACATCTTCAGTAGCAGCAAGTACTGAATGTACAAAAGAAGAGATAATGCTAGGGTCACAGCAAGAGAAAGGCACCAGTGCCTTGGATAAGTCTTTTGTGGGCTGGACAGCATTACTCTCTGGCAGACAGCTGAAGAAGGCAGTATCAAAAGCAGATAGCAAAGACCGTAGGTCAATTGCAAGAACTGCAGTAGGAGGCTCAGCAGCAGTAGCAAGAGGAGGAGCAGCAGTCACAGAAACAGCAGCAGCAACATCACGAAGAGTCTCTTCATATGGCATCTCCCCCTGCCTAGATGCAGATACATCTGGATCAAGGCACACTGCTGGAGGTGCTGCCTGAGGAAGGAGGGAGGAAAGCCTGGCAGATAGAGCTGCTACTGATAGGTGTAGAGGAGCCAAGGAGGTCTCCAAAAGTAGAGAGAGCCTGGGGGCAATTAGCTCATACAGCTTGTCAGCTAGGGCTGAGAGGTCTACTTGCTCAACAGCTGGAGCAGAGGTAGATGGAATAGGAGTAGCTAAAGATACTGGAAGTGGAGGGCTGGAGAGTGGTGGAATGGATGGCTGAGGTGTTGGGATGGTGGATATGGAGGACAGGGGAATGGATATGGATGGAGTGAATGTTGGTTGATCAATGATATGGTGTAGGAGGTCTTGGAATGAAGTGGAGGAGGAGGGTAACTCAGGAGGAGAGGATGGGGAATCATCCATATAGAAGTCATCCAGGAGGGTGAAGGATGGAGTGGATGGTGAAGAGGTGATATCTGGTGGAGGGTATGAGAACAGAGGGTGGAATTGGTCATCTGGTGGAGGTATAATGGGTGCTGGAGATGGAGTTGATGTTGGAGATGGACTGGATATGGTAATGGGGGATGGAGCTGGAATGGTGGATGGTAGGGGAAGGGTTGGAATTGGAGGAGGAGAAGAGGCAGCAACAGCAGCAGCCAGGTCATCTACAGGGGCATAGACCTGTGGGAGAGTGACTCCTTGAGTCCTTGTGCCTGAAGGAGCACTTGAGGAGGGCCTGCTAGGCTTGCTTATTTGCCTGTCCCACTTGCCAAAGAGGGCACAGGTAAGTCTCTTGGAGGCATTTATGTGAACTCCAGAGGAGACCAGCAAGGCAGGGCACCTGGACTGCAGAAAAACTCCAAGAATCCTTCCAAAATTAACAAAACTTTTGTTTATTTTCTTTTTGATTAGGTCAAAGAAGACCTCTCCTCAGTTCAAATTTTTCTTATCCACCAGAGCTCCCATGATACAGAGCTGATGTCTGGATATAGTGTCATGAGCAGAGTGCTTTGCCAGCAGCACTTTCCCTACTACATCTGCCAGGAACCTGTATTCAACAGACAGATTCCTCTTGAATAGCTTGCTAGGGTTTCCCTCTGGATGACCCATCCTGGCAAGCAGGTCAGAATATTTTTCTCCTGACAACTCAGCAGTATCTTCTCCATTTCTCAGTCTAAAAACCTCTGTTAAAACTGTGGGGGTTAAGGGTACCTGATTTCCAGCAATAGACCCGACTATTGTGTTGTTGTCTTGATTATGAGCAGTGTAAACCCATTCTTTGATCTCATCTGAAGCCAGCTTGATTCTGGTGGTCATGAGGGCAGACAGGTTTTGATCCTTGAACAAACCCAGTATGTCTTGGAAAATCTGGTCGGTGGTGCTGAATGATTCTATATCAATATCAAAGCCTGCATCAAACTTCATTGCAGCTAGGACAGCAACTGACACAGCCATTGTACCTGCAAAAACTCAACAAACAAAACGACCAAGCGTAGAACTGTTTGGAGGGAAAGAAAATTCTGCAGAGAAATCGAAAGTGCAAAAGAGAACGACGGCGAAAAAAGAGTTTTATATTAGGGTTCGACGCAGAATTGGAAAGATCGTTGAACTTAGTTCGACGATCGAGGCTTCTAAAGGAATCTGAAGAGTCTTCAACATCGTCGATCTCCGTTCGACGATATTGGAGAGCGTCGAGCTCAGTTCGACGATCGTTGACCGAAAGAGATAGTTCATACTATCTGAGAGGCGCTGAACTCAGTTCGACGATTTTGGAGATCGTCGATCTCCTTTCGACGATCTTAGGGGAAATCGTCGAGCGCAGTTCAGAGATCAGAAAAATTCTAGACACTAAGAAAAATCAGAATTTTTGCCTAGTCTTGGTCAATTTTTAGCTTTCAAAATCTTGGAAATTATTTAAGACTTCCTCCATCTAACATTCCTAACTGATTTAGGAAGAAGGTGTGTTTCTTTTCATCCAAAGGCTTGGTGAAAATATCTCCCCTTTGTAAATCAGTTGGGATATATTGTAATTCAATTTTATTCTTTTCAACATTATCCCTTAAGAAGTGATGCCTAATCTCTATGTGTTTTGTCCTACTATGGAGGACTGGATTTTGAGCTATGGAAATAGCACTTGTGTTATCACAAAAGATTTTAGACTTCTCTAAGTTGTAACCATAGTCTAGGAGTTGGTTTTGAATCCACAATATTTGTGAACAACAACTGCCTGCAGCCATATATTCTGCTTCAGCAGTTGAAGTTGACACAAATGTTTGTTTCTTACAAAACCAAGAGACAAGTCTGTCACCAAGGAACTGACAAGTTCCACTGGTGCTTTTCCTGTCAATTCTGCATCCAGCATAATCAGCATCTGAGAATCCAGTTAAATCAAATGCTGAATCTTTTGGATACCAGAGACCTAGATTTGGACAACTCTTAACATACCTGAGAATCCTCTTTACTAAAGTTAGGTGTGACTCTCTAGGGCTTACTTGGAACCTAGCACATATACATGTAGCAAACATTATATCTGGTCTACTAGCTGTAAGATACAGTAAAGAGCCAATCATTACTCTATATGTTGTCTGATCAACAGGTTTCCCATGTTCATCAGCATCTAATACAACATTGGTAGGCATGAGTGTTTTCATACAAGATGCCTCAGACATACCAAATTTCTTAACCAGTTCATTAGCATATTTGGTTTGAGAAATAAAGATGCCTTCAGCATGTTGTTTGACTTGCAATCCTAGGAAGAAGGATAGCTCATCCATGCTACTCATCTCAAATTTAGAATGCATTAGGTTAGAAAACCGTATGCACAATTTGGAGTCAGTAGAACCAAAAATGATATCGTCTACATAAATTTGTACTAGTAGGGTATGGGACTTATGGGTTCTAATAAAAAGAGTTTGGTCTACTCTACCCCTTATAAAACCATTTTCCAAGAGAAAGCATGCTAAGGTCTCATACCATGCTCTAGGAGCTTGCTTGAGACCATATAATGCTTTATTTAATCTAAAGACATAATCAGGATAAGTTGGAGAGATAAAACCTAGAGGTTGTCTGACATAAACTTCCTCTTTGATGTCTCCATTCAAGAAAGCACTTTTGACATCCATCTGATAGACTTTGAAGCCTTTGTGAGCTGCATAAGCTAGAAAAATCCTGATGGCTTCTAATCTTGCAACAGGTGCAAAAGTCTGGTCGTAGTCGATTCCTTCTTCTTCAGAGTATCCTTGAGCAACTAGCCTTGCCTTGTTCCTTATAATTACTCCTTGATCGTCCAGTTTGTTTCTGAATACCCACTTTGTTCTAACAATGGAATGATCCTTAGGCTTTGACACTAGTTCCCATACTTTGTTCCTCTCAAATTGATGCAACTCCTCTTGCATTACAATGATCCAGTGTGGATCTTGCTCTGCATCTTGAATGGACTGAGGTTCAATTTGAGATAGGAAGCAGGTGTGCAACAGGTTTTGGTTGACCTGATTTCTGGTTTGCACACCAGCTGAGATTTCTCCAATTATTTGGGAAATTGGATGGTCTCTTGATGTTACTAAATCAACAGGGGGTGTTGATTGTTCACCAACCTGTGTTGTTGTTTCCTCTTGTGGTACAACAACTGGCTCTTCAGGTTGTGCTTCAATGTGTTGAGCATTCCCTTCATCTTCACTGCTTTCATCCTCTTGAGTAACCTGTAACCTGTTCAAGTCTTCAACTAGAGAATGTTCCTGCAAAGGTTCTATGGTAGAAGAAATCTTCTACTTGAAAGACATGTTAGTTTCATCAAATGAAATGTGAACAGATTCCTCAATTTTCAAAGATGATTTATTATAGACCCTATAAGCCTTGCTGATCATGGAGTATCCCAGAAACACTCCTTCATCAGCTTTGGCTTGAAATTTTGCTAAATATTTCTTGTTATTATTGTGAATATAGCAAATACAACCAAAAATTCTAAAATAGTCAACTTTAGGTTTCTTCCCTTTGAGTAATTCATAGGGAGTCTTTCCCTTTAGTTTATGTATCAGACTTCTGTTCAACACATAGTTGGAGGTGTTCACTGCCTCTGCCCAAAAGGATAGAGGTAGATGAGCATCTGACAACAATGTAGTGGCTGATTCAATAAGGGTTCTATTTTTCCTTTCAGCTACCCCATTTTGTTGAGGTGTTCTAGGAGCTGAGAAAGTATGCCTGATCCCTTCACTCTGACAGAACTCTTGCATAAGAAGAGAATCAAACTCTGTCCCATAATCACTTCTGATCAGGGCAATGTGAGTATTGAACTCAATCTGTATACATTTGAGAAACTCTGTCAGACACTTAAAGTTATCAGACTTCTTCCTTAGAAAGAACACCCAAGTGAATCTAGAGAAGTCATCTACAATTACTAAAGTGTAGGATTTCCCTCCTAGGCTTTGTACTGTGATGGGTCCAAATAGATCCATGTGTAACAGATACAATATCCTAGGTGAATCACTCTTATTAAGTGACTTAAAATTGTTTTTAGTTTGCTTGCCTAATTGACAAGCCCTGCAGAGTCCTTCCTTCTTGTAGGGGCCAGAAGGTAGTCCTCTAACAAGGTTGTCCTTGGATAGCCTAGCAATAGTTCTAAGGTTTAGGTATCCTAATCTCTTATGCCATAAAACATTTGTTTTATAGACTGAATTAAACAAGCAGATATCTAAATCAGTTGAAAGAAAATTTACTAGGTAGATGTTACCTTTCCTTTTACCTTTCAACACTGTTGTGTTGTCCTCTGACTTGATTTTGCATAAGGTTTTGTTGAAGGTCACCTGATAGCCTTCATCACACAGCTGACTGATGCTGATTAGGTTGTGCTTCAGTCCTTCTACAAAAGCTACCTTCTTGAAGGTTACTGAACCAATCTGGACTGCACCATATCCTTTAGTTTGTCCAAAGTTGGAATCACCAAAGATAACTTTGGGTCCAAGCTTGGCTCTAAAGGAAGTGAGGTTGTCCTTATTCCCTGTCATGTGCTTAGAGCATCCACTATCCAAATACTATTGCTTGTTAGATGTTGGATAGGTCTTCACCTGCACATAAAACAATTCATTTTTTTTGACCCAGTTTACCTTGGGCCTAGGTTGATAACCTCTAAATTCAGAAATGAAAGACATCCCAGGTTGACTCTTATATCCTTCAGGATGATATCTCCTTGGAGGTAGAATCCATTCAGTATAAGGGTGAAAGATTTGGGATGAGGAACCCTTAGGATTTAATTTTGATTTGCCTTTGAAAAAGTTTCCAGAGCTCTGACCTCTGTTCGACGATCTTGGAGCTGCGTTCGACGATCTTGGGTCAGATCGTCGAGCTCCGTTCGACGGTCGACTATGAGTGAGGTCAGGTATATGAGATCGTCGACCTGCGTTCGACGACTTTGGCTGAGATCATTGATCATCGTTCGACGATTTTTCCTGAGATCGTTGAGCTGCGTTCGGCGATCGTCGATCTTCATTCGGCGATCGTCGATCTCCGTTCGACGATTTCTGCTGGGACTTAGTTTTCTGAGGCAGATCAGAATTTTTCCTAGCAACCTCTACAACTCCCTTTCCCTTGTCAGAAATAAACTTGATGGGAGTTGTTAGAATAATAGGTTGGCTGGATGAAGCACCCAAGCCCAGTGTACTGTTAAATCTAGAGTTCACTGTGCTTGTGGTGTCCATCAGCTTGATGCTTCTCCCATTAAGGGATTCTTCAAGCTTCTTGGCCTCAGAGAGATCACTTTTCAGTGTAGCTATCTGTTCCCTACAGTTCTCCAACTCCTGAGAGAGTTTGAGGTTTTATGACTTTAAAACATTGTGTTCAGATAATTGATTTCTGAGAGAGATAATCTCTTTCTCAGACTTTAGCAGGTCTAAGCACAGAGCTTTAAATTCAGATTTAAAATCTTCTGAACTAAAATCAAAGGAACTAATTACCTGATCTTCTTCAGGTTGGGTCTCTAAGTCTGACTCTGACTCCTCTTCTTCTGAGTTATGCTGTGAGGCATTGATTGCCATCATGCAGAACTCCTTTTCTTCTGCATCATTCTCATCATCACTGGAGCTGGAAGAGGCTTCTGACTCCTCTTCTGTCTCACTCTAGGATTCAGCAACAAACCCTTTTCTTGTATGCTTATTTTTGCTTGAAGAAGATTTGCTATTGCCATTTCTTTTGGAGTCTTTCTCCTTTCTTCTTTCTTTTCTGTCCCTTCTGTCCTTGGTCTTGTTCTATGGACAGTCAGGAACTATGTGCCCTGGTTTCCTGCAACCAAAGCAGATAATGTCTTTATTGTTGCTAATGGACTTGTCATACCTTGGCTTGTCCTGCTCCTTGTATGATCTTCTTCTGAAGTCCTTTCTGGCCATCTTGTAGAATCTTTTGGCCAACAAGCTGAGTAGTTCATCATTGCCTGTGCTCTTATCTTCAGGCAGATCCTCAGTTGCCTTAAAGGCTATGGTCTTCTCTTTCCTTGTGGCTGGTGAAGCAGCCTTCTGTTCTTCCTCTATATTCTTGATAAGTAGCTCATAAGATTTGAGCTTACCCAACAAAGCTTCAGTGGTGATTTCATTCAAACTTCTGGCATCCTTAATTGGCCAGATTCTTGAATCCCAAGTGCTGGGGAAGCACATTAGGATCTTGTCATTGAGTTCTGTCAGAGAAATCTCTTTGTCCAATGTCCTTAGTTCACTGACAATTAGACTCAGTCTGTTGTACATGTCTCCCACTGACTCAGTCTCTCCCTTCTTGAAGTTCTCATATTGAGAGATGAGATGGGATCTTCTGTCCTTTCTCTCATCAGCTGAGCCTGAGACTATTTCTGAGAGCTTGTCCCAAATCTCCTTGGCTGAATTACATTCAGCTACCTTTTGAAATATGTCATCTGACATTGTCTGGGCTAGAATGTTCATAGCCTTGGCATCAGCTACTTTCCATTTTTTGATGTCAGCATCTGTTCCTGATGGAGGTGGAACAGCATTTGTACTTGTATTCTTTGGGGGTCTTGGACACACTGTCAAAACAGAATTAAATATATCTTCGTCAATAGAATTCATGTAAAGTCTAATCCTTGCTTTCCAAAGTGCAAACTTTGACAGATTGCACACTGGAGGTCTGGTGCTAGCATAATCTTTGTTTTGCGCCATGATTTGTGCAAACAAAATCTAATAATAAAATACAGAAGAAAAGCAGATCTAGTTTGGGATCTTGGGGTTCAGGTGTTAGCCTGTACAACCAATCAGATATGGTATGTTTAACCAACCTCGCTTTGATACAATTTGAAAGTGCAACTAGATCTGATATACTCTAGAGGGGGGGGGGGGTGAATAGAGTATATCGTGCTTTAAAAACTTTTACAAACTTTTACAACAATTGTTGTAATATGTGTGAGCAGGGAAGCAGAAATAAATCTAATCACAGAACTAAGGTAAGCAAGAACTAAGCACAGAGAAAATCAAGGCCAGAAACAAAAATGAAAGCAAGCAGGACCAGAAGACACAAGGGAATATAGTGGTTCCCCAAACTTGGGTACATCCACTCTTCTACCACCCTAGGTAGGAATCCACTGCAGGATGAGTTGATCAGGTGTCCTGGGCACCAATGAGCTTTTGATAAGGTGCTCAAAAACCAAGGCAGATTTTTTGATCAGGTGTCTTGCCACCAATGAGCTTTTGACAAGGTGCTCAAAAACCAGGTTCAAACTTTTGAAGAGAGTTTGAAAAACCCTTTACAGAGTGGGGGTGAGAGATTGATGACAGTCTTCTCTTTCTCAAACAACTGAGAAGACTATGTGGATTGATGTCAAAGCTCCCCCTGAGTCCTTGAGATCTTCAGGAAGAAAAGATTTGTTGAGGGTGATAGGCCTTCAAAGATAGAACTCCAGCAATAGATGGTTTCAGCAATGGCTGAAATGTTGAGTGTCTGGAGTCTTGAAATGATGTTGGCCTTGAACACTTTGAAAGCTGAAGAGATCTGAAGATTTGAAAACTAGATCTCCT
Source organism: Platanthera guangdongensis (assembly GCA_039583875.1). Classification (NCBI taxonomy): domain Eukaryota; kingdom Viridiplantae; phylum Streptophyta; class Magnoliopsida; order Asparagales; family Orchidaceae; genus Platanthera; species Platanthera guangdongensis. Next base: position 57,829,015 of record CM077166.1, on the reverse strand, counting down.
TGGATGAGTGTTCTTCAGAATTCTTTTTGACAGAAAATTTTGAATGAGTCTCTGTAATCTGTATTGTGTGTACTCTATTTCTTGTTCTTCACAGAGATTCAAAAACATTCTCTCTTTTATTCTCTGGTCCTGAATAGAATAACATTCTCTGTCAAGGATAGCCGTTGGTCTGTATTGATTGCATCCTTAATTGCATAATCTCTCTTTGAGGAAAGTCCACAGAATTATTCCTTGAAAAGTCCCTTGAAACTTGGACCAGAATTGAATGAAAACGGCTAGCAAATCTCTGAATTAATTGCAGAATAACTTCTAACTGATTTGAATTTGAATTCTGGAAGTTATCTGAAATCATCGAACTGAGCTCTGCTATCGTCGAGCTGAGCTCAGCGATCTGAAAACACACAGCAGCAAGAAAATCGTCGTTCTGAGCTCAAAGATAGTTGAACTGAGCTCAGAGATAAAGATCCAAGGCAGAGTCAAAATCGTCGACCTGAGCTCACCGATCGTCGAATGGAGTTCGACGATATTATGAAGTTGAGCTCAGCGATCGTCGAATGGAGTTCGACGATCTGTCGAAGTTGAGCTAGACGATCGTCGACCGGAGTTCGACGAATCGTCGTGCTGAGCTCGACGATCAGACTTAGTCTCCAGACAGAAAAACTTGGTCTTCAGGGCAGCTTCCAAACCTAGACTTCTAACCCTTAGACTCAATTCTAATTGACCTTTTAAGCTATACAGGGGGTCAAGCAAAGGTTCCTAGAGACATAGTGATCCTGACCCAAATTAATAATAGGGTGTTCCAACACAGTTGATGAACTAGCCTCCAGTCGTTCGATGTGAATCGCCCATCTCTATCACTTACAATGCTCCGAGGAATACCGTGTAGCCGCACAATCTGCTCAACATATAATTTGGCCAAACTTTCCACCGAATCAACCCATCTGTTCGGAAGGAAGTGTGCCTCTTTCGTTAGCCGGTCGACAATTACACAAATTGAGTCATTTCCGCGCTGAGATCTCGGCAACCCGTGCACGAAATCCATGGAAATATCGTCGAACTTCCAATCTGGAATCAGCAGTGACTTCAAGTAACCGCCAGGCTTCTAGCATTTCGCCTTCACCATAGCACAGGTTTGGCATTTGGCCACATAATGAGCAACCTCTTTCTTTAGCCATGGCCACCAGAACAGTGTTTTCATATCCCTGAACATCTTTGTGCTCCCTGGGTGGATTGAGTACTACGTATAATGCGCTTCATACATCAGTTTTTCCCTCAATTTACCCAAATTCGGGACGCACAAACGGCCCTCGTTCCGCAAAAGACCATCATCCCAGGAGAACTTTCCCTCTGGCCCATCTTTAATATAACGAATGAGATCTTCATCTAGCCCCGTTGCTCGTCGAATCCGGTCTGCAAGGTCACACTGTACCTCTGTCCAGTTCAAACAGGCATTGGCAGTGGAATTCTTGTCAACACAAGAAATCTCCAATGCTTCTAGCTCCTGGATGAGACGTTCATCATGCCTCTTGCAACCAACTCGCCCTTGCCGGAGCTCTCTGACTCCAGGCATCCGCGACTACATTTCCCTTTCCGGGCGAATAGTGAATCTCAAAGGTGTAGTCCCCAAGGAACTCCAACCACCTTCGTTGTCCCATATTCAAGTCCTTCTACTCCAATAGGTACTTTAGGCTCTTATGATCTGTATAGATCTCCACCTTCACGCCATAAAGATAGTGTCGCCACAGCTTTAGTGCAAAGATCACCGCCGCCAACTCTATGTCGTGGATGGAATAGTTTCGCTCGTGCACCTTTAGCTGGCGTGAGCCATAAGCAATTACCTTCCCATTTTGCAGAAGAACGTAGCCTAAGACGCTCCCGAGGCATCACTATAGATTACAAATCCATCGGTACCACATGGCGATGATAACACATGCACCGTGATCAACTGAACCTTCAACTCTTCAAAAGCTCGCACGCACTCTGGCGTCTAAACGAACTTCTGATCTTTTCTCGTCAGCATGGTTAGCGGCAAAGCAATCCGCGAGAAGTTGTCAACAAATCTTCGATAGTAGCCCGCCAGTCCAAGGAAGCTCCTGATCTCGGCCACTGAAGACAACACCGGCCACTCCTGTATGGCCCCTATCTTAGCTGGATCCACTGCGATGCCCGCTCCACTCACCACATGGCCTAGACATCTAACTTGGAGTAGACGGTCGATCCCACTAGATGATCGAACAACTCATCAATCCGCGGAATCAGATATTTGTTCTTCTCTGTCAGCTTGTTCAGTTCGCGATAATCAATACATAACCGTAAACCGCCGTCTTTCTTTTTCAAAAAACGCACAGGGGCGCTCCAAGGTGACATGCTTGGGCGAATATAACCCTGCTCTAGCAACTCTTGCAGTTGGACTTTCAATTCCGCCATTTCCTTTGGCGCAACGCGATATGGCGAGCGGGCCACAGGTTTCGCACTGACACCAACTCGATCGTGAAGTCAATCTCACGCTGGGGTGGTAGCCCAGGGAGATCCTTGGGAAACACATCTGCAAACTCCGATACGATCGGAACATCACACACACTGGCCTTAGGCTCCACATCCTGAATTAGCCTGAAGTATAACTCCGTGCCCTTTCGAACAGCTTTAACAACTTGGAGTGCAGACATCAACGTACCGCCAACTCCTCACATACCCGCGAACCGCATTTCCTGCTCGGTATTCTGGCCCAACGTGATCTCTTTGGCATTACAATCAATCAAGGCATGCTGCTCCGCGAGCCAATCCAAACCAAATATCACGTCAAATTCCGATATCGGCAATACAGATGCAGTTAAGCAGAAATCACGTATTCTTATTTGCACTGCCACATTGCAAGCTTGATTCGCAAGCATCATACAAACATTCAGCAACACCACTCTGACGCTATCTGTCTTCATATGACTAGGTATCCCAAGCCGCGCTATGAACTCTTTAGACAGAAAAGAATGTGACGCACCCGTATCAAACAGTGCTCGTGCCAGCGTGTTCCGAATCATTACAAATCCTGTGCCAATCATGTCACACACATAAGCCGCATACGCATAGGAAATAAATAAAGCATGCAAGCAATACAATACTCAATAACTGAACTCATACCTGTGACAACGTCACTCTGCTTAATGGCCTCCTATAGGCCAAGATTGTAGACCTAGGGCTGCGCCTGCGAGGCAGAAGACTCCATCACTGCCTTGCCCTTTTCAGCATATGACGCTCCCGCCTTCTTTTCACTCTTTGGCGGTACCCGACACTCACAGGATATATGCCCCACCCGTCCATAATTAAAGAATGTACGAGTATCTGGCCTTGAGGTAGCCCCCGACGTTGCTCCTGATTCAACTAAAGTAGCTTGTCCTTCCATCTTGGGCCTCTTGCTCCATTTCTTCTTATAAAATGACTTCGCCGGTCGGGGCACCTTGAAATCCGGCTGTGTCACAGCCAAGGGCCTCTTCCCTTGCACCCTTTTCATATCTTTTTCCAGCGCTCACGTAGTGTCGACCAACGCCTGGAAGCCTTTGGTTCACAAAACTAGAAAGCAGGAACCTCAACTCGTCCCGCAGTCCTTCATAAAACCTATTTGTCTTCCTCTGCTCATCAGCAAAGATCGAACCCGCATACCGCCCCAAGTGTGTAAACTCATGCAGGTACGTTTCCACACTACCTTCTCCTTGCATTGGACTTTGGAATTCGTTCTCCATGGCAATACGCTGTGCTGCCGGAAGGTGCTTTGCCAGGAAGAGTTGAGAAAATTCCTCCATGGACACTTGTGTCAACGGTCTACCCGCCAAATGGTGTAACTCCATCTCGTCCCACCACAAACGAGCTTCGCCTTCCAATAAGAAGGTAGCTAAGGTGACCTTATGATTCTCCTCCGACCCAATCACCGTCATTATCTGCTTGACGCGTGATAACCAATCCTTAGCCTACGTAGGAGATCCCACTCCCGAAAACGTAGGCGGATTGAAGCTCATGAACCGCTTCAACTGCCGTTCAGCTGCCCGAGGGTCCACATCCGCAACAGGTTCTGGCCTCGCCGCCACCTGTTCTGGCCTCAATGCCGGCTGTGCCTGCCTAATCGGCTGGATTTGGATCATGGCAAACAAAGCCTCAGCAACTAATCGTACAGTTTCCGCGGATGGTGGAGGTGTAGGCACCTCGGCTGGTGCCGTACTTTCATCAGAATGTTGGGGCTCTGACTTCCCAGCTCCACTTCGCATCACCTATAGGTGAACAAGACAAACACATTAGCAATCGTACATAAGCAATATCAACAAGTTAGGAACGCGCAGGTTCCTCAAACACATGTACTTGCATTCCTACAGTGGACATTCAGGAGTTCAATCGTGTTGACTTGGTTCGCACAGACACGTGCTCGCCACCCGACAAAAGAAGTCGGCCACGACTTCGAAAGGGAAAGACCAAGACAGCTGATACCAAAAATGTAACAACCCCATCCGTTTATATAGTATATACTAGAAGGTCCGGTAGGGGCCCCACAACATATACCACAAAACAGGCGGTGAAGTTACATTATGGGTACCAGAGTAGCGAAGCGCATCCTAACACATTGCATTCTAGCGGAAGCCTAAACACGAAACTTAAACTCCACACCTAAATGTCCAACATATAAAATCTCCTCATTTAGATATAACATATGAATGTTTTTCAAATACAAACAGTTGTCCTTATGGCCTTACAGGGCTTTCACAATAGTGGCCTCAACATTGGCGCGCAGGCCGACAACGTATAAATAAAACACAGCATTTAAAAGTTTAGCCTTCGAGGGCTAGCAGCAGCAACAACAACAAATGCAGTAGGAACTTCAGCCCTTATGCATCCCGCTCGGCTCTCCAACACCTGCACAGGGACAACCCACCCATTGGTGGCAAACATGCAACGATAAGCATTCAGCTGAGTAAATTATAACAACCCTACCCCTTTCCCGGGGCAGTGGTATTCTTCCCTGCAGGCATAGCATTTCATAAGCATATATATATCTCATATAATGTGCTTTCATGCACACATTCCATCACAACCGTCAGCTACTCGGCCCGACGATCCGTGCACTCAGGGCACATTCTTGGTGTACCGACGAACCAGGGTCCCACCACCGTATCAGGGTCATAACCTAACGGTAAAACATTGAGCATTTCACACCATGGCGTGCAGCAGGAGTTCTAGTCATAATGCACTGGGATTGGCCCGTAGCCCCCCATTGTGTCATGGCGCGCAGGCCTACGACTCTTGCTATGCGCTCCAACAGACCACACTTTCAGGTCTCACGTCGGACGGACATAGCGCAGGTCGGATCATCCACCCCCCATTGCTCAAATCGCCTTGCCATCATCGAGCAAAGCATACTCGCGGCTATATCAAAGGCGCGGGTCGGTTTCACCGATCCTGTTCTGGCATTCAAGCCTGGGTGCTTTCCTGGGCGTGCCAGTACTTACTCTTTCACCCATTTGATCTCACACATCAGCGTGTCTTTCCTGGGCACACCAGTACTTCCTGCTACTCTCTTCACAGGTATGGCCTCGCAATTATCATAAATGTTAAGGGTATTTCCATGGCTTACCATGCCTGTACTTCCTGCTACTTCCCTTCACAGGTCCACCCATGAACATCAAGCAGTACAACAGGTATTTCCTGGATCTCCAATCCAGTACTTCCTGCTACTTCCTTTCGTAGGTACAACCCAATAGCACATGCATCACAAGCATCACAAGGGTATTTTCCTGGACTACCACTCCAGTACTTCCTACTACTGCCTTTCATAGGGTTAACCCACCGACTCCTAAACGACACATTTATCACGGAGTCTTCTCCGGTTCGTATATGCAATATCACCAATCCAGACCAACCTGTCCAGATGGGCTTCACACAGCATGCCTATTCCGTACTCCATTTCCGGATCTATATGCCAAATTTGGGATTCCATTAATCAACCCAAAAGACTCCACAACAAGCCACCCTATGGTGGGGGAATCAGATGCACATGCCAAAAAGGAAACCTTCATATGGCTAGGAAGAAAGGTCGTTACCCTTGAAGACCGCTTCGGTGTCATGAGCTCCTAGATGGCTAGAAAGAACCGCAATAGCTTTTCCTCTGCAAAGATGGCCTCAGATCTCAGCTTGACACTCTCAAGCTCCACCAGCGATCAGCTCCACTTCCTCCTCCTCCTTCTTCCTCTCCCTTTCTCTTTCTAAGTTTTAGAAAGATGAAGGAATAAACATAATGAGAATTCTTTCTCAGTTTTTGGCCTTAAGGAAGCAGGGAGGAATCTCAGCTGTTAGATCCCAGCTGAAGAAAATGGACGACCACAAAAAAGCCTAAAAAGCACTTCTCGGGTCCGACACGCCCTGTGACATGCCAGTGTCACAGGCCGTGTACTCTAAGCGGTGCACAAACTGCCTTATCCCGAAACAGGTCACGGCCAGGGTACACGCCTGTGTCGGCCCAGACACGCCCATGTCGTAGGGCGTGTTATTGCACTCAACGATCGTCGAGCTCATTTCGTCGACCAAAAGGGGGGAACACGCCCTCCGACACACCCATGTCCGATGGTACACGCCCGTGTAGTATGGTATGTTTCCTCTGTCGACCACGTTTGTCGACCAAAGTACTCGAGTGTCGACCAGGGGGGACACGCCCTAGGTCACGCCCGTGTCAAAGGGAGTGTACCTCCCGAACACTTCGTCGAACGCATTTTCGTCGAACTCGCGACGTCTACGCACCCAAGCAGGACACGCCTGGGACACGCCCGTGTCACCAAAAATTTCCCATTCTGAAATTTGGGCAGTTAAATAAGCTCATCAGAATGCAACATGTCTGATGAAGACTTTGCTTCCTTCTCCAAGCAATTTCACAAGCTGATGAAGACGAAGCAGTGGAGAAGCAGATCCTCCTCCTCCTCTCATCACAGGAAGAATCACTCCAAGGGAGAAATGTATGATTCTAAAACTAGTAAACATAGTTCCTCTAAAGTTATCTGCTATTGTTGCAGCAAGCCACGACATGTAATTGATGACTACCCAGTGAAGATAAATGAGGCTGGTGAGAAAATAGTTCACCAGCACAAGGGAAAGAAGGAAAAGTCCTTGTGCGAATAGATAAGAAGAAATCGAAAATTGGAATAACAGAAATTTTTATTATCCAAAAAGGTGTGTATTACAAAGGTATAGCCTCCCTTTTATAGAATGGAGGAGATGAGAGAGATTACAATTAAGCAATGTGGGACTAAATAATTACAGGTGTAAGCGGTTTAACATAAAAACAAGCCGAACAGGCCGCGCGGTTAGATGAATAGGCTAATCGCCCGGCAACCACCAGAAGGAGAGAACAAGCCGCCATGGGAGACCGCCAGACCGCCAGATCTCCACATAGCAACACTACCCCTCAAGTTGGAGTATATATATCGATCATGCCCAGCTTGTCACAAATGTAAAGAAAAGAGGCAGACACCGGCTTGGTGAAAATACCAGCCAACTCTTTATTGGAGGTGACGAACGAAGTACAAATTTATTCCCTCAAAATCTCTTCCCGAATAAAGTGGCAGTCGACATCAATGTGCTTTGTTCTCTCATGGAAGACCAGATTTTTTGGAGATGTATATAGCGGCCTTATTGTCATAAAACATAGGTAGAGGATGGTGGTAGACCTCTCCTAAGTCAAGCATGAGAGCCTGTAACCACTTCAATTCACATGTGGTCGACGTCATACTTGGATATTCTGCTTCTGCGCTGGACCTAGAGATGACAGACTGCTTCTTGCTCTTCCAGATCACAAGATTTCCCGCCACAAAGGTGCAAAAGCCTGATGTTGACTTACGGTCTCCTTTGTCATCAGCATAACTCGAATCTGAGTACGCTTCAACCCTCAAATGACCATTCTTCTGAAAGAGTAGTCCTTTCCCAGGCGCTGATTTAACATACTCCAATATCGTCAGGGCAGACTGTAGATGGCACTCCGTAGGATCTTGCATGAATTGTCTAACCTTGCCTACAACATAGGCGATGTCGGGTCTGGTCACATCACGATATATAAGTTTACCAACAAGACATCTGTACCTCGTTGTTGGGTACATTGGAATACATGTACCTGATTTGAAGAAGCCTCACCCTACTCAATGATATACATCAAAATGTATTTGATGTGTTTTGAGTTTAGTTGTGCAGGTTAAGTATTTGCAGGGAAAGCTGAAAAGTTTCTAAGTCCATGTGTCGACATCCAGAAGAAATGTGTCGACACTTAAGAAGACTTGTGTCGACACCCAGAAGAAATGTGTCGACACTTAAGAAGGCTTGTGTCGACACCCAGAGAAGCAGTGTCGAAACTTGGAGTGATTTTGTCGACACCAGGGATGCAGAGTCGACACCAGAAGGAAAGTGTCGACACATACAGGCTGTGTCGACACTCAGTGAAGAAATGTCCAGAGAAGCTGTGTCGACACTCAGAAGCAGTGTCAACAACCAGAGGAACTTTGTCGACATCAGAAAGTGTCGACACTTGGAGGCTGTGTCGACACTCAGCAAAAGTTCAACAAAGTTCAAGTACAAGTGTCGACACTTGGAGGCTGTGTCGACACTCAGCAAAAGTTCAACAAATTCTAAGTACAAGTGTCGACACAAAGGAGATGTGTCGACACTCAGCCAAAGTCTCAACACATGAAGAAAGTGTCGACACTAGGAGGCTGTGTCGACACTCAGCAAATTTCAATGAAGTCTAAGTACAAGTGTCGACACTAAGAAACTGTGTCGACACTCAGCAAGTATCAACACAGAAGGCAAGTGTCGACACTAAGAAAATGTGTCGACACTCAACGAGTATCAACACAAGAAGATGTGTCGACACAAAGGAGTTGTGTCGACACTTACAAGAAATCAGCTAAGTATCAAAGAAGAAGGACTTGTGTCGACACACGGGATCAGTGTCGACACATGTTGAAGAAGCAGTGTCGAGAAGCAAATTCTACAACACAAGGAGTTGTGTCGACACCATGAAGACTAGTGTCGACACTTAGTCTACTTGTGTCGACACTTGGTCTATAAGTGTCGACACTTAAAGACAGACTGTCTCGACACTTTCAGACAGTTACAGAAAATTCAAGAAGTGACTGGATGACTTGACAGCTGCCATTCCAGCCAGTCTACTGCAACTGTCAGAGCTGTCAGAAAGTCGTTAGAAACCGGATCAGCCGGTCACCATGAAGAAAGCCTATATAAAGGCTTATTCTGTCAACAGAAGAAGATGATCAACAACAATCAAAGAAGAGTTGAAAGCAATTCATTGAAGAATCAATTCAAGTGAAGACCTAAGAAGTTGGAGAGAGAGAGCTCCTTCCAAGAAGACAGCTGTTGAACCAGGCTGTGAAGAATGTTTCAGACTGAGTTCTAATTCTTAAGTTAGCAGTGATTGAAGATCAGCTGCATAGAGACTCAACCCTATTGTGTTCTAAATTCAAGAAGCTTTGAAGAAAGCCAAGGGAGGTTGATCTCAGCAAAGTTCTTCCAAGAACTCATCAAGAAACCTGTCAACTCTTCTCTCTTATTCCGAGTTGTAGGTTTACACTTTGTAATTTTAATTTCTTGTTGGATCCTTAGGGATCTGAGTTGTAAGCATGAAATTATAAAGGCTGAGTGGTAGGGCCTGTGTGCCTGAGTGTAGGAGATCCATTTCTCTGAGTGTAGGCCTGGTTAAGGGCTGAGTTTAGGCCTTGTTGAAGGCTGAGTGTAGGTCTTTGTGAAGACTGAGTGGTAGGGCCTTGTGCCTGAGTTGTAGGAACCTGGTTGGGGTTCTGAGTGTAAGATCTGAGGATCTGAGGAATAGTGGAGGAGTTTGGCCGAATCTAGTACACTACTAGATAGACAAAGGGGGAAAGTGGATGTACCCAAACCCTGGGGAACCACTATAAAACTGTGTGTACTCTGTGTGTGTATGATTCTGTGGCTGCTGTATTATGTTCTGTGAAATCTGTGATTAAATCTGCCTAAAAGTTTAAAAAGATTAAGGTCACCTATTCACCCCCCCTCTAGGTGATTAGGTACAATTTCTTTCAAGTGGTATCAAAGCGAGGTTACTCAAAAAGGACATAACAGTCTGAGTAAAAAAATCCTGGTGGCAGATTCAGTATAATCAAGTGCAGAATCAAGAAAATCAAGAAAATGGGTTCAACAGAGAATTACAAAGAACTTGGATCCATGAAGTTGTCAATCTGTAGAAAAGAGATTTTTGGCATCTGGAAAGAAAGGGTTAGACTATTTATGGAAGCCTCTGACCCTAGAATCTATATCACGGTCAAAGAATGACCATATGTGCCTATGAAAGTATTAGTCCTGGATGCAAATCAGAGAACTCCTAAGGACTTTTCAGAGATGACTAAGGATGAGATTATTCTGGCCACTATGGACAAGAGGGCCCAGAATATTATTGTGAGTGCAATAGATGATGCCACATTCCAGAATTTGATTCACTGTAAAACATCAAAGAAATGTGGGACACACTGATAGTGTACATGGAGGGCTCTGAAGAAGTTAGACAGGACATAAAGTCTTTACTAAATCAGGAGTATGAAAGTTTCAGACAAGGCATGTCTGATAGTATAACAGAATGCTACAAGAAATTCTATAGGATTGTCAATGAGTTGATGTCTTATGGAAGAGAATTCAGCAACTATGAGCTGAATGATAAGTTCTTGAGATCCCTAACTAAAGACTGGGATACTAAGATTTGTGTCATAAGGGAAATGGCCAAGTTAGCAGATATTCCTCCTCCAACATTGTTTGGAAAGCTGTTATCCTATGAAATGCAGCTAATAGTTAGGAAGGAGGAAGAGAAGACTACAAGAATTGAGCATAGAGAAAGAGCTGTGGCATTCAAGACAGAAGCCACCAAGAAATATAAAAATAAGTCTCCATCTCCACCTCCAAAAGTTGCTGAGACTGAGACAGATGAGTCTGACAGTAAGAATTCTGAAAGCAGTGAGAGTGATGAGGACTTTGCAGCTTTCACAAGACATTTTCAGAAGTTCCTAAAGAAGAAACAGTGGAGGTCTAAGCTATCCATTTCACAGAGGTCGTCAAAGAATGACAGGAGAAAGCCCAAGTCAAGTAGAACTACATCTTCAAAGATAGTCTGTTATTGTTATAACAAACAAGGACATGTTGTTGCTGACTGTCCAGAGAAGAGGAAAGAGTCAACTGATAAGAAGAAGACTCAAATCAATGGCAAAAAGGAAAGGTCCTTTGTTGCAAAGAACGATAAAAGTCTGTCAGATATGTCTTCTTCAGAAACTGATTCAGAAGCTGAATCTTACATTGGACTGTTTGCTGAAAAAGAAGAAGATGAGTTCATCCAATTAATGAACTCAATATATGAGCAAGAGGACAATCAGTGCCAAGGACTGATGGCCTTATCAGAAGGAGACAAAATCCAGGATCAGCCTGGACCTAGTCAGGTACTAAATTGTTCTGCTGATTCAATTTCTAGTACTGAGTCAGATCCAGATACATCATCATCAAGTGATGAGAGTGAATCTGAATCTGAAGGAGATATTCATCAATTAATTGATGAATATAGAGTAGTGTTGCAAGCTTTGAAGAAAAGCAAATCCTTGACCAAGAGTCAGGCTAAGGAGATTGCTAATCTCAAAGTGGCTGCAACAGATTTTGATAAGTTGATTGATCAAAAACTAAATGAAATAGCCAGGCTGAAGAACATAACTGTTATTCTGATAGGGACTATAACATTTAAAAATGATCAAATCAGAAATCTGGAGATTAGTCTTTAGAAAGAGAGAGACATAGTTGCAAGGTTTTCTAAACCAAAGTCTGTTCTACCTTTGATAGATGAATTTGTACATCAAAAGGGTAAAACTGGATTAGGGTTTACAAAACCTGCTAGGACTGTAAAGTCCAAGTCTAAGGGCAAAGCCCCAGTACTCAACAAGGAGCCTGATGTAGATAAAACAGCTAGGGTTGTACCTAAGCAAAGGTACAATAGATTTGAGTGCTGTTGTTGTGGCAAGGTAGGCCACTTTGCCATAGACTGTTGGCACAATTCTAGTGCCAAGGTGAGTAGCAATCTGCCTGCTAGAAAAGCTACAGGTAGTTTTGTTAAGAGGCAAACTAACCAGCACCAAGGAACCAAGAATTCTTTGGGTTCTAAGGTTAACTAATCTGTTTTGCAGGTGAGTCCAAGTGACCATGCCCCAATATGGTACTTGGACAGTGGATTTTCCAGGCACATGACTGGAACTAGGGGATTGCTAAAGGACTACACACCAATCAATGATGGTCCTAAAGTCACCTTTGGTGGTTCTGACAAAGGAATCATCAAAGGTTTTGGTATCATTTCTAGCAACCTTATAACAATTACTCAAGTGGCTTATGTTAAAGGTTTGAAACACAAGCTCATTAGTATAAGTCAGCTGAGTGATTTAGGATATGACATCTCATTTGTCAAAGATGGTTGTCATATCAGGAGGTCAAATGATCAAGAGATCATTCTGACTGGTTATAGGAAGAGAAATGTCTATTGTCTAGACATTATGTGTGAGAATAATGTTTCTCCTGTGTGTCTTGTAGCTGATGAGAAAGTCTCTCATTGTGTCAAATGGCACAAGAGGCTAGCCCATCTTAACTACAAGATAATTGGCCAACTCTATAGCAAAGAGTTAGTGAGGAATGGTCTTCAGGTTAAGTGTATTAAAGATGGGATATGCTCAGCTTGTCAAATGGGCAAGCAGACTAGATCCACCTTTAATAGCATTAAAAACAAAGATGCTGTGAGGTACTTATACCTCCTGCATATGGATCTTTTTGGTCCTATGCCAGTTCACAGTCTAGGTAGGAAGGTCTACACATTTGTAGTTGTAGATGACTACTCAAGGTTTTCCTGGGTGTTCTTCCTTAGACAGAAATCTGAAACTCCTAGTATCTTTTATAGTTTTGTCAAACAAATTCAGAATGAGTTAGACAGTACAATGGTCAAAATAAGAAGTGACCATGGTACTGAATTCCAGTCTGACAGTATGACAAAGCTATGTGAAGAATTTGGGATATTTCAGGAATTTTCTTCACCAAGAACACCTCAGCAAAATGGCATTGCTGAAAGGAAAAATAGAACCTTGATTGCGGCTGGTAGAACCCTATTAAGTGACACATCACTCCCAGAATATTTCTGGGCTGAGGCAGTAAACACTGCATGCCATGTAATTAATATGGCTACTATCACCAAGAGCCATAATAAGACCCCCTATGAGATTGTGAAGGGCAGAAAACCAAATCTATCCTATTTTAGGATCTTTGGTTGTAAATGCTATATACTTAACAATGGTAAGTCTTACTTAACCAAGTTTACTGCCAAATCTCAAGAGGGGATCTTTGTTGGGTACAGCAACAACAGTAAGGCTTATAGGGTCTACAACTTGACAACTCAAGTTGTAGAAGAGTCAGTACATGAAGTGTTTGATGAAGCTAGACTCATTAACAATGAATTGTCTGGAAGTATTTGCAGCTCTACAGGTGTGACTAAGAAGATGGACAAGCTCACTATTGAAGAAGGATCTACTGCAAGTCAGCATGTAGATGATAATGGCTGCTGTCCAGGGAGAGTATTAGATGCACCTGATGTAGAAGAAGATCAAGGGGTGCAGCAAGTTGAAGAAGCTGAAGGAGTACAACCTGAAGACAGGCTGCCTCCAGCTAATAGACATCTAAAAGATCATCCAGCAAATCAAATTATTGGTGATCTCAGACAAGGTGTATAAACAAGGAGCAGAAATCTAAGTTCAGTACTCTACTCTAGTATTCTATCCCAAGTGAAGCCAAAGAAATTTGAAGAAGCCATCCTAGACTCTCATTAGATTGAGGCAATGCAAGAGGAGTTGAACCAGTTCAAAAGATGCAATGTCTGGGAGCTTGTTCCTAAACCAAAAGACCACAACATAATTGGAACTAAGTGGATCTTCAGGAACAAGATGGATGAACATGGAGTTATTATAAAGAACAAAGCAAGATTGGTTGCAAAAGGATATAGGTAGGAAGAAGGTATTGACTTTGATCAGACCTTTGCTCCAGTAGCCAGACTGGAGGCAATAAGGATGTTCCTGGCCTATGCAAAATATCAAAGGTTTAAAGTATACCAAATGGATGTTAAGTCAGCCTTTTTGAATGGAAATCTGAAGGAAGAAGTCTATGTGGAACAGCCATCAGGTTTTGTTGATTCAACTAAACCTAATTATGTTTATAGACTTAGGAAGGCTTTGTATGGGTTAAAACAAGCCCCTAGGGCTTGGTATGAAATCCTGTCTAGTTTCCTCATTGAGAATAAATTCACAAGGGGGAAAATAGACAAGACTCTATTCCTTAGGGAATCCAGAGGCAAGATCATACTAGTCCAAATATATGTAGATGACATCATATTTGGGTCTACTGAAAATAGTCTTTGCAGAAAGTTTGCAAAACTTATGCAAGGACAATTTGAAATGAGCAGTATGGGGGAACTTAAGTTCTTCTTGGGTCTCCAAGTTAGACAGACTGAGAATGGTTTATCCATATGCCAGTCTAAGTTCACCCTAGAGTTGATAAGGAAGTATGGTATGGAATCATCCAGTACCATGAAAACTCCTATGGTGTCAAGTATGTCTCTTAGCAAAGATGATGCAGGGAAACCTGTAGATGAGACTTTATATAGAGGGATAGTTGACTCCCTATTGTATTTGACTGCAAGTAGACCAGATATCATGTATGCTATATGTGTCTGTGCTAGGTACCAAGCTTGCCCTAAAGAATCTCATTTGACAGCAGTCAAAAGAATACTGAGATATCTTAAGGGCACTCCTTATCTAGGCCTTTGGTACCCTAGGAATGGAGACTTTGAACTGACAGGTTATTCAGATGCAGATTTTGCAGGCTGCAAGGAAGATAGGAAAAGTACAACTGGTATCTTGTCAATTCCTAGGTGGAAGACTGATTTCATGGAGTAGCAAGAAACAAACAAGTGTGACTATCTCCACAGCAGAATCAGAATATGTTGCTGCAGGAAGTTGCTGTGCTCAACTTCTATGGATACACCATCAGCTTGAAGAATATGGTATACAAGTAAGTAGAACACTTCTATTTTGTGATTCTACTAGTGCTATTTCTATTGCAAACAATCCTGTCTCCCATAGTAGGACTAAGCACATAGAAATAAAATACCATTTTCTAAGAGAACATGTGGAAAAAGGAGATATTTCACTAGAGTATATTAATACAGATAATCAACTAGGTAACATGTATACTAAGCCCTTAGATGAAACCAAATTCAATAGGTTCAAGATTGAATTAGGTATGATAAACTTAGAATAAGTTTTCAAAAATGGCTAAGTAAAATGGTGTCGACACACAGAGTTGTCTGTGTCGACACAGAAAAGTGGTGTCGACATTTCAGAGAAATGGTGTCGACACATCTAGACAGTCAGTGTCGACACTTAAGAGAATTAGTGTCGACACATAAATAGTAGGTGTCGACACATCCAAAGTGGTGTCGACACTTATGCTTTACTTAGAATTAGTCTAGTAAAGTCTCGACTAGGTGTCGAGCAAAGCGGTGTCGACACATAAACAAGTGTAGACACATATATTCTGTCGACTATACTTGTGTCGACACATAGTTGTCGAGACATTATAAGTCTGTGTCGACACTTATCAACAGTGTCGACACAATTTAAGTATTTTGACGCGCCCTTTCATCTTCGATTCTAGAAAGGTATAAATAGGTTTTCGCCATTGTCTGTCGACACGCTCACCAAAGTTTCGAGACCAAACTTGTGTGTCGACACCTCTCTTCTCTAAGTTCAAATTTCTTCAAACCCTAATGGCGCCCAAGCTCAAAGAGAATGTGAATGAAGGATATGAACTCGTGCGCTATGCTTTTGATGACGCGGAACCCGATATCAAAGGCGTGATAACCCTAATATCTGAGACTGGGTTAGAATTTCTTGTTTCAGAGCCGATCAAGATCTGGAAGAAGGAGGTCCTGGAGTTTCTGAATGGAGCAACATTAGATGACTCAGGACTCAAAATTAAGTCAAGAGTTCATGGGGCAAAGGTGAAGGTCTCACCTAAAAGTCTGAGAAAGATACTTCAGTTACCAAGGACAAAGGAAGAAGATGATGTTTCTGCTACTAAGACTAGAGAAGCATTAACATGGTGTGGTTTGGACTCCAACATGAAAACTGAATCTGTTTTCAATAGGAAGGGAATGAACATGCAAGGCAAATTCTTATCTGAAATTGTTGGCAAGGTTATCTTGAGCAAGCCTGGAGGGCATGACAGAATATCAGCTCATATGTTTAGTCTAATGACAAGAATTATCTTCAAACTAGAAACCAATTGGTCTGCAGTTGTGTTTGAGAAGATAAAAGAGAGTATGAAAAAGCCCAATTTGGGTAGGATTCTAAGTCTTTACCGGGCTGGTAGTATACCAGAGGTCATGAGTCAAGCAGCTAGAACTAAGATTAACCACATGAGGAGAATGGATTTGAGAATCTTCTCTAGGTGGGATAGAGTCTTGACCAAGGAAATGCCAACTCCTGAGAAGGAAACACCCCTGAAGAAGAAGAAGAAGACAGCCCCTGTGGCTCAAGAATCCTCAACCAGTTCTGAAGAGCAAGGAGTGTTCACTCCTGATGAAGAAGAAACTGGAAATGCTGGCCAGTCACCTGCTAGACAAGAAGATGCACCAAGGCAGGGGGAGCTACCACAAGCTAGCCCACTTAACCTGGATTCCATCTAGGGGGAGCCTCTACTGGTGGATGAGCCAACTCCACTAGAGAGTGAACAAGCTACCCACACAATACTTGAGGTAATAACTGAAATCAACCAATTAGATTTCTCTATTGAAAATGAAGATATGACTGACAGATTATCTGATGTTAATCAGCAACCTCAGATTCATAGCCAACCCCAAGATGTTGTCATGGAGGACACATCTGTTGCTGATCAAGTTGTTGATGAGATAAGAGTTTCTCCACCCCATCCTCAACAAGAATTTACCCTAGAAGAGCTATTCCCAGATCTTCTACAAACCGATTTTGAGAAAGAGAAAGCTGCTGCTAAGGGGAAGAAGGCCCATGTTGAGGGGGAGCATGTAGATATTGTTGAGGAAACTGCAAGGAAGGAGACTGAGGTGCCAAAAGATGCTGAAGGGCTACAAAGGACTGAGAAGGATTCACATCCTAGTCCTAAGGACAGAGTAGATATAGCTAGCACATCTGCCTCTCAAGATGAAGAGGCTGCAAGAGCCAAGAAGAGGAAATTCCAAGTCTTTAAGAGAAGGAGCCAGAATTATAAGAAAGCTTTACAAATAATTGCACCACAGCCTGCACCACAGCCAGTCCCATCTACAGATTTCAGTTCTCTGATGGTGGCTTTACAAATAAAGATGGGTGAGCAAAGACAGGCTTTGCAATCCTATATGGATGAAGGGCATAAGTCATTACAATTTGATCTGACCCAAGATATTAAGTCAATCAGATTTGAAATGAATCTGAATAAGAAAGAAATGACTGACTGCTTTCATAAGGGAGGAAATGCAGTAGTTTATTTGGCCACACATCAAGAGAAACTGAAGACAAAACTTGAAGAGCTTGAGGTGAAGCAAGGCTATGTTCTGGAGAATCAGATAAGGATGAATGATAATTTGACAGCTTCCCACAATGTCATTATAACTGAACTAAAGAATATAGCAACTGCCCAGAATGCAGCCCTGACTACTGCCAAAGAAGAATTTGACAAAGCATTGCAAGAGAGCCTCACTGCTGTTAAAACTGCTATAAAAGATTCTCAGAAGCTCATAACTGAAAATCTCCAAAGATTGAAACCTTTCTACAAGGATGGAGTAAACTATCTGAATGCACAAATCAGATTTCAGAAAGATGATCTGAGGGATCACATTGAAAGAGAAGTCATAAAGGGGAAGAGGGTGTTAGTCAAAGCAGGCTCTGATCATGCAAAGTGGATTTCAAATTCCATCAGAGCCACCCTTGGATATCCTCCATTATGTGATGATGACAATGTTGCAGAGTCTGGAATTAATCCTGCATATCTTGGAGGGGAGCAAGCTGAAGTGGCTCAAGTAATATACCCTACACCAGACTTTGATATGATACATCAAGAAATACAGTCAATGTATAGTCCTACTGAAGGAAATCAAAATGTCATCATTGAGAAAGTGGTTCAGACAGTGCCAGAGGCTATACTGAAAGAACAAGAAGCTTTGCTGAAGGAACAAGAGACTCAATTGTCTAAGAAGAGATTCAGAGAGCAAGCTGAACTAAGGCCTGATTTTGAACAGTGGAGCCCCACTTCCAGGAATATTATCTTGACTGCATGGAAGGCTGCCAAAGACAATATCCAGAATAGAAACAAGTGGTATTCTGAACTGGAGTGGAGGAAGCATGAGAGTAGGCAAGAGGCCATTGTGTAGTATAGAAGAAAGGCTAAGATGGGAAAGCTACCTCCTACTGCCCAGGAGCCTAGCAAGTACTTTCCAAAGCCTTATCATTACTTTGAAAGACAGAAGATCAAAGCTGAAGATTTGAAAAAGAAGGATCTTAAAGGAAAGAAGCCTGCTGCTGCTGAAGACACTGAAGCTCCTGTCCCAGCAAAGATACAATCTGGAAAGGGCATAGTTATCAAGGAGCCTGTGCAACAATAAGATAGAATTTTTCTTTAGTTTACAGTTGTAATCATTTGATTTTAAACTCTCTGTAAACTTTTGAATAATGAATATGTTGAAGTTCTTAGAACTATGTGATATGTGTTAAATTTATTACATTATTGTTCTGAGATATTTGTCTATACATGTTTGTTTATACATGTTTATGTACTTACCCTGTTATATAATCCTGTTTTACATCATACTGTGATTTTGTTATGTATGGTGTATATCATTGACTAAGAGTTATGACTACTCCAAATAGGGGGAGATTGTTGGGTACATTGGAATACATGTACCTGATTTGAAGAAGCCTCACCCTACTCAATGATATACATCAAAATGTATTTGATGTGTTTTGAGTTTAGTTGTGCAGGTTAAGTATTTGCAGGGAAAGCTGAAAACTTTCTAAGTCCATGTGTCGACACCTAGAAGAAATATGTCGACACTTAAGAAGACTTGTGTCGACACCCAGAAGAAATGTGTCGACACTTAAGAAGGCTTGTGTCGACACCCAGAGAAGCAGTGTCGACACTTGGAGTGATTGTGTTGACACCAGGGATGCAGAGTCGACACCAGAAGGAAAGTGTCGACACATACAGGCTGTGTCGACACTCAGTGAAGAAATGTCCAGAGAAGCTGTGTCGACACTCAGAAGCAATGCCGACACCTAGAGGAACTTTGTCGACATCAGAAAGTGTCGACACTTGGAGGTTGTGTTGACACTCAGCAAAAGTTCAACAAAGTTCAAGTACAAGTGTCGACACTTGGAGGCTGTGTCGACACTCAGCAAAAGTTCAACAAATTCTAAGTACAAGTGTCGACACAAAGGAGATGTGTTGACACTCAGCCAAAGTCTCAACACATGAAGAAAGTGTCGACACTAGGAGGCTGTGTCGACACTCAGCAAATTTCAATGAAGTCTAAGTACATGTGTCGACACTAAGAAAATGCGTCGACACTCAGCAAGTATCAACACAGAAGGCAAGTGTGGACACTAAGAAAATGTGTCGACACTCAACGAGTATCAACACAAGAAGATGTGTCGACACAAAGGAGTTGTGTCGACACTTACAAGAAATCAGCTAAGTATCAAAGAAGAAGGTCTTGTGTCGACACACAGGATCAGTGTCGACACATGTTGAAGAAGCAGTGTCGAGAAGCAAATTCTACAACACAAGGAGTTGTGTCGACACCATGAAGATTTGTGTCGACACTTAGTCTACTTGTGTCGACACTTGATCTATAAGTGTCGACACTTAAAGACAGACTGTATCGACACTTTCAGACAGTTACAGAAAATTCAAGAAGTGACTGGATGACTTGACAGCTGCCATTCCAACCAGTTTACTGCAACTATCAGAGCTGTCAGAAAGTCGTTAGAAACTGGATCAGCCGGTCACCATGAAGAAAGCCTATATAAAGGCTTATTCTGTCAACAGAAGAAGATGATCAACAACAATCAAAGAAGAGTTGGAAGCAATTCATTGAAGAATCAATTCAAGTGAAGACCAAAGAAGTTGGAGAGAGAGAGCTCCTTCAAAGAAGACAGCTGTTGAACCAGGCTGTGAAGATAGTTTCAGACTGAGTTCTGATTCTTAAGTTAGCAGTGATTGAAGATCAGCTGTATAGAGACTCAACCCTTTTGTGTTCTAAATTCAAGAAGCTTTGAAGAAAGCCAAGGGAGGTTGATCTCAACAAATTTTTTCCAAGAACTCATCAAGAAACCTGTCAACTCTTCTCTCTTATTCTGAGTTGTAGGTTAAACTTTGTAATTTTAATTTCTTGTAGGATCCTTAGGGATCTGAGTTGTAAGCCTGAAATTATAAAGGCTAAGTGGTAGGGCCTGTGTGCCTGAGTGTAGGAGATCCATTTCTCTGAGTGTAGGCCTGGTTAAGGGCTGAGTGTAGGCCTTGTTGAAGGCTGAGTATAGGTCTTTATGAAGACTGAGTGGTAGGGCCTTGTGCCTGAGTTGTAGGAACCTGGTTGGGGTTCTGAGTGTAAGATCTGAGGATCTGAGGAATAGTGGAGGAGTTTGGCCGAATCTAGTACACTACTAGATAGGCGAAGGGGGAAAGTGGATGTACCCAAACCTTGGGGAACCACTATAAAACTGTGTGTACTCTGTGTGTGTATGATTCTGTGGCTGCTGTATTATGTTCTATGAAATCTGTGATTAAATCTGCCTAAAAGTTTAAAAAGATTAAGGTCACCTATTCACCCCCCCTCTAGGTGATTAGGTACAATTTCTTTCACTCGTAACATCTGATAGAAGAGGAGAGTCATCCGTTCATGTTTTATCTTCTCCAGTCACCATAGGGCATCAGACAGGTTTAGCCCCAGTCAACCCTGCCTATTTTACCAAATCAAGAGCATATTTGCGTTGGGAGAGGACAAGGGAATTGGGCTTCCGAGAGATTTCTATCCCTAGAAAGTATTTTGGAGAGCCCATATCCTTTGTGACCAGGTGTTGGCAAAGATGCTTCTTTGTCAAGGTCATCCCAGTCTGGTCATCTCTAGTGAGAAGAATATCATCCACATATACCGCAAGCACCACCAGACCCAGGGAGGTTTTGTAAATAAATAAAGAGTGATCGACAGAACTTCTCATAAAACCCACGACCACCACAATCCCACTGAACTTGTCAAACCAAGCCCGAGGGCTTTGTATTAGGCCATAGATAGCCTTGTTTAGCCGGCATAACTGTGTCTCCCCCTGAGCAACATACCCTGTAGGTTGCTCAATGTACACGTCCTCCTGAAGATCCCCATATAGAAAGGCATTGTTAATATCCAGTTGAGAAATGGGCCAATCCCTGTTGACATCTACAGAGAGCAGAACCTTGATAGTGCTGAGACGAGCAACTGGAGAGAAGGTGTCAAAATAGTCAACTCCATAAGTCTGGGTAAAGCCTTTGGCAACAAGATGGGCCTTGTAACGATCAACACTACCGTCTAGTCGAAACTTCACCACAAAGACCCAGCAACAGCCAACAACATCTATGCCAATGGGAGGAGGACAAAGGGTCCATATACCCCGTTCAGTGAGAGTAGCAATCTCCTCATCCATCACAGCCTTCCAATGAGGAACAGTAAGGGCCTCCTTGTAGGAATGGGGGGAGTCAGATGTAACGGCCTAGGTTTAGAGCTCAGAGGCACACAGAGACGTGCAACTTGTCTCGCCCCTGACACCGCTACAGGGCTGCAACCTAGGCACCCAAACCCCTCTCCGGCCTGTTTCTCCGCACGGTAGGTTTTTGAGCATGAGGGCTGTTGAAGGCGCCTTGTTAAGGAGGTGTTGGGTTCGAAACCTGGCATGCTTAAAAACCTACCGTGTTGAGAAACAGACCAGAGAGGGGTTTGGGTGCCTGGGCTGCAGCCATGTAGCTGTGCTAGGGGCGAGACACGCTGCACGTTTCTGTGGGCCTCTGAGCTCTAAACCTAGGCCCACAAAAACGTGCAGCTTGTCTCGCCCCTAGCACCGCTACATTGCTGCAGCCCAGGCACCCAAACCCCTCTCCGACCGGTTTCTTGACTTTTTATGTAACAGCCCAGGTTTAGAGCTCAGAGGCCCATAAAAACGTGCAGCTTGTCTCGCCCCTGGCACTACTACAGGGCTACAACCCAAGCACCCAAACCCCTCTCCGGCCTGTTTCTCAGCACGGTAGATTTTTTAGCATGCCAGGATTTGAACCCAACACCTCCTTAACAAGACGCCTTCAACAGCCCTCATCAACAACTGAGCTGCAGCTCAGTTGGTGTTGAGGAGTGGTATTTAAGGCTCCTTATCAGGGTCTCGGGTTCGAAACCCTGTGGCAACAATGCGCGCGACCGATAAACAGGCACGAGATGATTTTGGGTGTATGGCCTGCAGGACTTGTATATTCCGGCTATACTACCCGGCCCAGGTGTGGTGCCGTGGTAGGCCGGGCGATGCCGTGGGGCGGTCTAAAGGGCCTAAACTCGGGCCTAAACCCGAGTTGTTACAGCAGTGTCCGAGATAGCCAGTGCAAAAGCTCTGTGAGAAGGAGTAAGGCGATCATAGGAAACCATAACAGCAAGAGGGTGCTGGGCACATGCCCAAACCCCTTTGCAAAGAAAAATGGGAAGATCCAGGTAAGCGGGTTCCTCAGCATCCGGAGAATCCGTGGTGGAGAGAGCTGGCACGAGAGTAGAGAGCGATGGCGGCAGAGAAGAGGGATATAGCGGAGGTGAAGACAGAGGAGGAGATGACAAAGATGGTGGAGGTGGAAAAACCTCGGTAGGTATAGATGGGTGAAAGTTATGGTACCTAAACACCTAGAGGGGGGGGGGGGGGTGAATAGGTGACCTAATACTTTTTGCACTTTAATGGCAGCAAACAGTTCTATCACAAAATCTACTTTTCTTTTGCACAGCAATAACACAGCATACACAGTCACAGCACAATCACAGCACAGCATACACAAGGTTTTATAGTGGTTCCCCAAGATATGGGTACATCCACTTTCCCCCTTCGCCTATCTAGCAGTGTACTAGATTCGGCCAAACTCCTCCACTGTCTCAGAACCCAAATTGGTTCCTACACCTCAGGCCCAAAGCCTTACAACTCAGCTTTATCCCAAAGCCTACACTCAGCCAATCAAGGCCTACACTCAGCCAACCAAGGCGTACACTCAGCCAACAAGGCCTACACTCAGAGATCTCAATCTCCTACACTCAGGCTCTCAAGCCCTATCCTCAGCCTTTATAAATACATGCTTACAATTCACTCAGATCCAAAGGATCCTACAAGTTAAAAACGATTATTGAAATAATAACTCAACAACTCAAAAATGAGAGAGGGAAGTTGAGAGTTTCTTGATGAGTTCTTGGAAGAACTCAGCTGGATTCAATCTGACTTAGCTTTCTTCAAAGCTTCTTGAGTAGAACTGAATAAGATTGTCTCCTTCTGCAGTTGTTCCTTGACCTCTGCCACTTGGAATTCAGAATAGATCTGAACCCTTCTTCTCAGCCTAGTTCCAAAGGCTGATTTCTTGGATGGAGCCCTCTCTCTCCAACTTCTTAGATCTGCACTTGGACTGCAAGATCTTCTTGTGTTGATACTCTTGGTACCACTTTGATAACTTGTTCTTCAACAATGTGATCCACTTGAACAACAATTTGAACAACAGTTTCTGTAAACTGTAGGTGCCTATTTATAGGCCTTCTTCATGGTAACCGTCTGGTCCGGTCCATAACTGACTTCTGATATCTCTAACAGGTGCTGTAGACCGGCTGGAACGGCAGCTGTCAAGTCATCCAGTCATTTCTTGAAAATCTCTAACTGTCTGAAAGTGTCGAGACTTTCTGTCTTTAAGTGTCGACACTTATAGTCCATGTGTCGACACATGTTGTGTAAGTGTCGACACAAGTCTACAAGGTGTCGACACAACTCCTTGTATGTCTCGACACAGATTCTTCTGCATGTGTCGACACTGAAATTGAGTGTCGACACAAGTACTTGTTCTTCTAGCTTTTGCTGAATTCTTCTAAGTGTCGACACATCACCTTTGTGTCGACACAACTTCTTGTGTTGAATCTGTCAAGTGTCGACACTACTTCTTGGTGTCGACACATAGTCTTCTATGTTGATTCTTGCTGAGTGTCGACACAGCTCCTTGTGTCGACACACCTTCTTCTTGTTGAGACTTCAGCTGAGTGTCGACAAATTCCCTTAGTGTCGACACTTGTACTTAGAATAATTTTGTTGATCTTTCTGATCTTTGCTAAGTGTCGACACAGCTCCTTGTGTCGACACTTTCTTCAAGTGTAGAGTCTTTAGCTGAGTGTCGACACATTGTGCTGGGTGTCGACACTTACTTCATGTGTTGACTCTTCTGGTTGTGTGTCGACACATTGTGCTGGGTGTCGACACATACTTCAAGTGCTGACTCTTCTGTTGAGTGTCGACAC
Source organism: Platanthera guangdongensis (assembly GCA_039583875.1). Classification (NCBI taxonomy): domain Eukaryota; kingdom Viridiplantae; phylum Streptophyta; class Magnoliopsida; order Asparagales; family Orchidaceae; genus Platanthera; species Platanthera guangdongensis. The sequence continues at coordinate 57,804,345 of CM077166.1, read as the reverse complement.
ATTGTTCTGAGTGTCGACACTTTAACTTAGTCTCTGCAGACTTTTGCTGAGTGTCGACACAGCTCCAAGTGTCGACACATTCTGGTGTAGACACAGCTTCACTGGGTGTCGACACAGCTCCTTGTGTCGACACTTTCTGTCTGGTGTCGACTCTGCATCCCAGGTGTCGACACAATGACTCCAAGTGTCGACACTGCTTGTCTGGGTGTCGACACAAGCTTTCTTAAGTGTCGACACTTTCTCTCTGGGTGTCGACACATGGACTTAGAAACTTTTTGCTTCAGTCCAGTGATTACTTAACCTGCACAAGTAAACTCAACATTCATCAAATACATTATGATGTATATCATTGAGTTGGGTGAGGCTTCTTCAAATCAGGTACATTTAACCAATGTACCCAACAATCTCCCCTTATTTGGAGAAGTCATAACCCTTAGTCAATGATATACACCATTCATAATAAAAATTACAAAATGATGTAAAGCAGGTTATATTCAGCAGGGTAAACATAACATGTATTAAATCACACATGTATACACATTCATCAGCACAGAATAAATAAGAAATAGACACATTCACAGAACAAACATGAAATATATGAATCATATATTGTTCTAATATCTGTCTTATACATTTTCAGAAGTTTACTAAATGTGTTACATCCAAAAGATTACAACATAAACTTCAAGAAAACTCTTAATCTATTTCTGCTCTGGCTCCTTAATTACTATGCCTTTGCCAGCTTGGACTTGAGCTTTGACAGGGGCATCAACAGTTTCAGCATCAGCAGGCTTCTTGCCTTTTAGATCTTTCTTTTTAAGTTCTTCTGCCTTGATCTTCTGCCTCTCAAAATAGTGATATGGTTTAGGAAAGTACTTGCTAGGCTCCACTACAGTAGGAGGTAGCTTTCCCATCTTTGCCTTCCTTCTGAATTGAACTATTGCTTCCTGCCTGATCTCATGTTTTCTCCATTCTGCTTCAGAGAACCACTTGTTCCTGTCATGAGTATTGTCCTTGGTAGCTTTCTAGGTAGTTAAAATTATATTCCTAGAGGTAGGGCTCCACTGTTCAAAGTCTGGCCTTTGTTCTGCTTGTTCCCTAAACCTCTTTTTGGACAACCTTGTCTCTTCCTCTTTCTGTAGATCCTCTTGCATGGCTTCAGATATAGGTTGAACAACCTTTTCAATATGGACATTGTCCTTGCCCCCAGATGGGCTGTACATGGTCTGTACCTCAGCATGAATCATTTCAAAGTCTGCAGGTGGATAAATGACCTGAGCTACTTCTGGTTGCTCACCTCCAAGATAGGCAGGGTTAATGCCTGATTCAGCAACATCTTGGTCATCACACAGAGGAGGGTATCCAAGTGTAGCCATGATTGAATTTGATATCCATTTTGCATGATCAGAACTTGCCTTGACTAACACTCTCTCCCCCTTTATGACTTCTCTAGCCATATGATCTCTGACATCATCCTTTTGAAATCTGATTTGAGCATCCAAGTATCTGATTCCTTCTTTAAAGTAAGGTTTGAGCTTTGTAAGTTGTTCAGAGATGGCTTTCTGGGATGCTTGGATTGCAGTCTTTACAGCAGAAATTTCCTCTTGAAATACTTTATCAAAATCAGCTTTAGCAGCAGCAGTAGATGTAGAAGGTTCAGCAGCCTTGTTCTTCAATTCAGTGACTATAGCATTATGTGAAGCAGTCAAGTTGTCATTCATTCTTAACTGATTTTCAAGAACATATCCTTGCTTCACTGCTATATCATCTACCTGTGCTTTGATCTTCTCTTGGTGTGTTGCCAAATACACCACTGCATTTCCACCTTTGTGGAAGCAATCAGTCATTTCCTTCTTGTTAAGGTTCATCTCAAACCTTAGAGATTTTATATCTTGGGCAAGATCAAACTGTAATGATCTGTGCCCTGCATCAACATAAGCCTCTATGGCTTTTCTTTGTTCATCCATTTTAATCTGCAGTGCAATCAGTAAAGCACTATAATCAACAGTTGGAGCTTGTTGAACTATAGGCTGTGGGGCTATAGTTTGCAGTGCCTTCTTGTAACTCTGGCTCCTTCTCTTGAATACATAGAGTTTCTTTTTCCTTGCCCTTGCAGTCTCCTCATCTTCAGAGGCAGATGTACTGGCAATATCAACCCTATCCTTAGGGCTTTGAGGCTTGTCAGCTTGCACATCTTGTGCCTTCTCAGTTTCTTGCCTTATAGGCTCTTCCAAAACTTGCATTTTCTCCCCCTCAGCAGCAACATTCTCTCCTTCAGCAGCATCAATTTCCTTGTCAAAATCTGCTTGATCCAGATTAAGGAATAAATCTTCCATGGTGTATTCTGGTGGTGAAGAAGCTGGAGAAGTTCTTGGTTCTTCAACCACTGGATCAGGAATTACTTGTACAGCAGATGTGTCATCTTCAATAACATCTGGTACTGGACTATCCAGTTGAGTTTGCTGATTAACATCAGACAGATCAGCATCTTCTATAATAAAATCTAAAGTATTTAGGTCAGTGAGTACCTCTTGTATGATGGTGGTGGCTTGCTCACTGTCCAGTGTAGATGGTTCTGCTACAACTGGAGGCTCCCCCTGGCTTTGATCCCTATGGATGGGGCTAGCTTGTGGTAGCTCCCCCTGGATCTCAGCAATTTCTTGAGGAGCAGGAGTCTTTACTACAGGCTCTTCCTCATGCTCATCTGGAGACAACATGTTCTTCACTCACAGAACTACTTGTGGACACTTGTTCCACAGGAGCTGTCTTCCTTTTCTTCTTTGGAGGAGTATTTTTCTCAGTAACTGGCTTCTCTGGTGTTGGCATTTCCTTGGTCAATACCCTGTCCCATCTTGAAAAGATCCTTGGATCCATCTTCCTCATGTGATTTATCTTGCTGCCTGCAGCAGTACTCATTACCTCTGGTATCACACCAGCTAGGTAAAGACTGATGATTCTGCCCAGATTGGGCTTTTTCAAGCTCTCCTTAATCTTCTCATAAACCACTATTGACTAGTCTATTTTCAGAGTGAATATGATCCTTGTCATGATTCCAAACATATAGGCAGACACTCTGTCATGCCCTCCAGGTTTGATGAGTAAGACCTTTCCCACAATCTCAGACATGAACTTTCCTTGATTATTCATGCCTTTCCTGTTGAAAACAGAACCTATCTTCATCTTTGGATCAAGTCCACACCAGGTAAGAGCTTCCCTGGTATTTGAAGCAGTCACCTCTTCTTCATCTTGAGTTCTTGGCAATTGAAGAATCTTACTCAGACTTTTTGGGGTTACCTTAACCTTTTCTCCATGAACTCTGGATTTGATTTTGTATCCAGATTCATCTACTGCAGCTCCATTAAGGAATTCAAGAACCTCTTTCTTCCAAATCTTAGTAGGTTCTGAAACTAAGTACTCTAACCCTGAATCGGCGACTAGGGTTACTACTGCCTTGATTTCTTGATCAGCATCGTCGAAGGCGCCGCGCACAAGCTCATATCCTTCGTTAACGTTCTCCTCAAGCTTCGGTGCCATTAGGGTTTGTAGAATTTGTCTTTAAAAAAGAGAGGTGTCGACATAGTAGTTTTGGTCTCGAAACTTTGAAAGCGTGTCGACAAACAAAGACAGAACCCTATTTATACCTTTCTAATTTTGAAGATGAACAGGCGGGACAGCTAACTTAAAATGTGTCGACACTGGCAATAAGTGTCGACACTGACTTATAATGTCTCGACACATATGTGTCAACACAAGTTTAGTCAACAGATTTTATGTGTCGACACTTGATTATGTGTCGACACAACATAACTCGACACATTGTCGAGACTTTACTTAGAAAATTCTGAGTAAAACATAAGTGTCGACACCATATTGGATGTGTCGACACCGACTTGTCATGTGTCGACACTAACATTCTGAAGTGTCGACACCAACATCCTGGATGTGTCGACACCTTTTTCCTGAAGTGTCGACACCACTATTCTGTGTCGACATAGACTTGTCTATGTGTCGACACTTTTTTTACTTAGCCAATTTTAATTCTGTAAACTTACTCTAAGTTTAACATTCCTAGTTCAATTTTGAATCTATTGAACTTAGTTTCTTCTAGGGGCTTAGTAAACATATCAGCTATTTGATTATCAGTTTTAACATATTCAAGTAAAATATCTTCTCTTTCTACATGCTCCCTAAGAAAATGATATTTAATTTCAATATGTTTAGTTCTACTATGTGATACAGGGTTATTAGCTATTGAAATAGCACTTGTAGAATCACAGAAAAGTGGAGTTTTACTTACCTGAAATCCATAGTCCTCTAGCTGATGTGAATCCACAGAAGTTGAGCACAGCAACTTCCTGCATCCACATACTCTGACTCTGCAGTGGAGATAGCCACACTGGTTTGCTTCTTGCTACTCCATGAAATTAGTCTCCCACCTAGGAATTGACAGGTTCCAGTAGTGCTTTTTCTATCTTCTTTGCATCCTGCAAAGTCTACATCTGAATAACCTGTTAGATCAAAATCTCCATTCCTAGGGTACCAAAGGCCTAGATAGGGAGTGCCCTTTAGATATCTCAATATTCTTTTGACTGCTGTCAAACGAGACTCTTTAGGGCAGGCTTGATACCTGGCACAAACACATGTAGCACACATGATGTCAGGTCTACTAGCAGTCAAGTATAATAGGGAGCCAACTATCCCTGTATACAAGGTTTCATCTACAGGTTTCCCTACATCATCCTTGCTAAGAGACATACTTGACCCCATAGGAGTCTTCATGGTGCTGGATGAATCCATACCATACTTTCTTATGAGTTCTAGGGTGAACTTGGACTGACATATGGATAAACCACTTTCAGTCTGTTTAACTTGGAGACCCAAGAAAAACTTCAGCTCTCCCATAATACTCATCTCAAACTGACCTTGCATAAGTTTTGCAAACGTTTTGCAAAGGCTGCTTTCAGTAGACCCAAATATGATGTCATCTACATATATTTGGACTAGTATGACTTTGCCTCAAGATTCCCTAAGGAATAGAGTCTTATCTATTTTCCACCTTGAGAACTTGTTCTCAATGAGGAAACTAGATAGGGTTTCATACCAAGCCCTAGGGGCTTGCTTTAACCCATATAAAGCTTTCCTAAGTCTATAGACATGATGAGGTAGAGTTGGATCAACAAAACCTGAAGGCTGCTCCACATAGACTTCTTCCTTAAGATTACCATTTAGGAATGCTGACTTGACATCCATTTGGTATACCTTGAATCCTTGATAGGTTGCATAGGCCTAAGAACATCCTTATGGCTTCCAGTCTGGCTACTGGAGCAAAGGTTTGATCAAAATCAATACCTTCTTCTTGCCTATATCCTTTAGCAACCAGTCTAGCCTTATTCTTAATGATGACCCCTTGTTCATCCATCTTATTCCTGTAGATCCACTTAGTCCCTATTACATTGTGGTCTTTAGGTTTAGGAACTAATTCCCAGACCTTGCACCTCTTGAACTGATTAAGCTCTTCTTGCATTGCTTCAGTCCATTGTGGATCTTGTATTGCTTCTTCAAACTTCTTAGGTTCAACTTGTGACAGAAAGCTGGAGTAGATTGTTGCATTCATGTTTCTACTCCTGGTTTGGACTCCTTGTCTTGGATCTCCAATAATCAGCTCTACTGGATGATCTCTAAGATGCCTGTGGGCTGGAGGCATCCTAACTTCTGGTTGAATCACTTCAGCATCTGCATCATGCTGTATACCTTGGATTTCTTCAGCAATTGGCACATGTAGTTCTCCCCCTGGACAACAGCTACTTTCTTCTACTTGCTGTCTTGCAGCAGGCACTTCTTCTATAGTAAGCTTGTCCATTTTCTTTGTCAAACCTGTGGGGCTGCACACACTACTAGACAACTCATTATTAATAAGTTTAGTCTCATCAAAAACTACATGCACTGATTCTTCTACAACTTGTGTAGTCAAGTTGTAGACTCTATAAGCCTTACTATTATTGCTGTACCCAACAAAAATTCCCTCTTGGGACTTGGCAGCAAACTTAGTTAAGTAAGACTTCCCATTGTTAAGTATGAAGCATTTGCAACCAAAGATCCTGAAATAGGATAGGTTTGGTTTCCTGCCTTTCACAACTTCATAGGGGGTCTTGTTTAGCCTTTTAGTGATGGTAGCCCTATTTATAACATGGCATGCAGTATTAACTGCTTCAGCCCAGAAATATTCTGGCAGTGATGTATCACTTAGTAGGGTCCTACCAGCCTCTATCAAGGTTCTATTTTTCCTCTCAGCAATGCCATTTTGCTGAGGTGTTCTAGGTGAAGAGAATTCTTGAAATATCCCAAAGTCTTCACACAGTTTTGTCATGCTATCAGACTGAAATTCAGTACCATGGTCACTTCTAATTTTGACCACTGTACTGTTTAGTTCATTCTGAATTTGCTTGACAAAGCTATAGAAGACACTAGGTGTTTCAGATTTCTGTCTTAAGAAGAACACCCAGGAAAACCTTGAGTAGTCATCTACAACTACAAAAGTATAGACCTTCCTACCTAAGCTGTGAACTGGCATTGGACCAAAGAGATCCATATGCAAGAGGTATAAACACCTCACAGCATCTTTGTTTTCTATGCTTCTAAAGGTGGATTTAGTCTGCTTGCCCTTTTGACAAGCTGAGCAAATACCATCTTTAACACACTTAACTTGAGGACCATTCCTCACTAACTCTTTGCTAAAGAGTTTGCTAATAGTCTTGTAGTTAAGATGGGCAAGCCTCTTGTGCCATTTGACACAATGAGAGACTGTCTCATCAGCTACAAGACAAACTGGAGAACCATTGTTCTCAACCATAATGTCTAGGCAGTAGACATTCCTCTTCCTATAACCTGTCAAAATGATCTCTTGATCACTTGACCTCTTGATATGACAACCATTTTTAACAAATGAGATGTCATACCCTACATCACTTAATTGACTTATACTTATTAGGTTGTGTTTCAACCCTTTAACATAAGCCACTTGAGTAATGGTAACTAAGTTTGTAGAAATGTTACCAAATCCTTTGATGATTCCTTTTTCAGAACCACCAAATGTTACTTTTGGACCATCTTTTACTGGAATGTAGTCCTTTAGTAATCTTCTAGTTCCAGTCATATGTCTGGAACATCCACTGCCCAAGTACCATGTTGGGGTATGGCCACTTGGAATCACCTGCAAAACAGATTAATGAACCTTAGAACCCAAAGAATTCTTGGGTCCTTGGTACTTGTTAGTCTGCAATCTAACAAAGCTACCCACTGGCTTTCCAACAGGTAGTTTGGTACTCACTTTGACACTAGCATTGTGCTAACAGTCCACTACAAAATGGCCAACTTTGCTACAGCACCAACATTCAAACTTGTTGTACCTTTGCTTAGGTACAGCCTTGGCTGACTTGTCTACAGCAGGTTTGTTGAATGTTGGGGCTTTGCCCTTGGACTTAGACTTGGACTGCTCAGTCCCTGCAGGTCTAATAAAGCCCAGTTTAGCCTTGCCTTTATGATGAACAAATTCATCAATTAAAGGTAACACTGACTTAGGTTTAGAAAACCTAGCAACAAGCTCTCTCTCTTTCTGAAGATTGATCTCCAGACTCTTAATTTGATCATTTTTAAATGATATAGTACCCATTTGAATCACTGTTATGTGCTTCAACCTGGCTATCTCATTCAGTTTTTGATCAAAAGACTTCTCAAAATCTGTTGCAGCAGCTTTAAGAATAGCAATTTCCTTTGCCTGGCTTTTGGCTAGGGTCTTGCTTTTCTTGTAAGCCTGTAACAGCAACTTATATTCATCTATAAGCTGATGAATATCATCCTCAGACTCAGATGCACTTTCATCACTTGATGAAGATGAATCTGATTCTGAACTAGAACAAGAAACTGAATTTAAACTTGAACTTTGTACCTGACTGGGTCCTGGCTGCTCCAGGATTTTGGCACTCTCTGTCAAAGCCATTAGCCCTTGGCATTGACTGTCTTCTTGTTCATAAATAGACTCCATTAACTGCATGAATTCTTCCTCTTCTTCTTCAGCAAACAGCCCTATGTAGGCTTCAGCCTCAGACTAATTTTCTGAAGAAGAGATATCTGATAGAGTCTTCTCCTTCTTGGCAACAAAAGACTTCTCTTTCTTGCCTTTGAAGTGAGTCTTTTTCCTGTCACTAGATTCCTTTCTCTTCTCTGGACAATCTGCAATAACATGGCCCTGTCTATTGCAGCAATAACACACTATCTTAGATCCAGTTGCCTTGCTTGACTTTGTCCTCTTCCTGTCTTTCTTTGAAGGCTTTTTCTCCTGATAAAAGACTTCCTTTCCCTTTGAAGAAGAAGGTCTTGACCTCCACTGTTTCTTCTTCAAGAATTTCTGAAAGTGTCTAGTGAAGGCAGCAAAGTCTTCATCACTTTCACTGCTCTCAGTCTTTGTGCTGACTGACTCATCTGATTCTGATTCAACTACCTCTGGAGGTGGAGTTGATGACTTATTCCTGTACTTTCTGGGAACTTCTGTCTTGAAAGCAACTAATCTTTCCTTGTGCTCAGTCCTTGTTGATTTCTCCTCCTCCTTCCTCACTGTCAATTGCATTTCATATGACAACAACTTGCCAAACAGTGTAGGAGGAGGAATTTCCCCCAACTTAGCCATTTCTCTAATGACACAGATCTTTGTGTCCCAATCTTTGGTTAGGGACCTTAAGAACTCATCATTTAGTTCATAGTTACTGAACTCTCTTCCATAAGACATGAGTTCATTAACTATTATGTAGAACTTCTTGTAGCACTCAGTTATGCTATCACCTTTACCTTGTCTAAAGCTCTCATACTCCTGATTTAGCAAGGATTTTCTATCTTGTCTGACTTCTTCAGATCCTTCCATATACACTATAAGAGTGTCCCACATTTCCTTGGCTGTCTTACAGTGTATAAGATTCTGAAATGTTGTATCATCAATGACACTCACTATTATGTTTTGTGCCCTCTTGTCCATGGTAGCTAGGACAATCTCATCCTTAGTCATCTCAGAGAAATCCTTTGGAGTTCTCTGATTTGCATCTAGAACTGAAATCTTCATGGGCACATAAGGCCCTTCCTTTACTGTGATGTAGATTCTAGGGTCTGAGGCCTCCATAAACAGCCTTACCCTTTCCTTCCAGATCCCAAAGATCTCTTTCCTGCATATGGGCAATTTCATGGAACCCAATTCCTTGTGATTCTCAGAAGAACCCATGTTTCTTGATTTTCTTGAATTTCTTGAATCTGTGTTTTGCCTTACACTGAATCTGCCAAACAGGATCTCCTCAGACTGTTAGTCCTTGTTTTGAGGAACCTCCCTCTGATACCACTTGAAAGTTATGGTACCTAAACACCTAGAGGGGGGGGGGTGAATAGGTGACCTAATCCTTTTTGCACTTTAATGGCAGCAAACAGTTCTATCACAAAATCTACTTTTCTTTTGCACAGCAATAACACAGCATACACAGTCACAGCACAATCACAACACAGCATACATAAGGTTTTATAGTGGTTCCCCAAGATATGGGTACATCCACTTTCCCCCTTCGCCTATCTAGCAGTGTACTAGATTCGGCCAAACTCCTCCACTGTCTCAGAACCCAAATTGGTTCCTACACCTCAGGCCCAAAGCCTTACAACTCAGCTTTATCCCAAAGCCTACACTCAGCCAATCAAGGCCTACACTCAGCCAACCAAGGCCTACACTCAGCCAACAAGGCCTACACTCAGAGATCTCAATCTCCTACACTCAGGCTCTCAAGCCCTACCCTCAGCCTTTATAAATACAGGCTTACAATTCACTCAGATCCAAAGGATCCTACAAGTTAAAAATGATTATTGAAATAATAACTCAACAACTCAAAAATGAGAGAGGGAAGTTGAGAGTTTCTTGATGAGTTCTTGGAAGAACTCAGCTGGATTCAATCTGACTTAGCTTTCTTCAAAGCTTCTTGAGTAGAACTGAATAAGATTGTCTCCTTCTGCAGTTGTTCCTTGACCTCTGCCACTTGGAATTCAGAATAGATCTGAACCCTTCTTCTCAGCCTAGTTCCAAAGGCTGATTTCTTGGATGGAGCCCTCTCTCTCCAACTTCTTAGATCTGTACTTGGCCTGCAAGATCTTCTTGTGTTGATACTCTTGGTACCACTTTGATAACTTGTTCTTCAACAATGTGATCCACTTGAACAACAATCTGAACAACAGTTTCTGTAAACTGTAGGTGCCTATTTATAGGCCTTTTTCATGGTAACCGGCTGGTCCGGTCCATAACTGACTTCTGATATCTCTGACAGGTGCTGTAGACCGGCTGGAATGGCAGCTGTCAAGTCATCCAGTCATTTCTTGAAAATCTCTAACTGTCTGAAAGTGTCGAGACTTTCTGTCTTTAAGTGTCGACATTTATAGTCCAAGTGTCGACACATGTTGTGTAAGTGTCGACACAAGTCTACAAGTTGTCGACACAACTCCTTGTATGTCTCGACACAGATTCTTCTGCATGTGTCGACACTGAAATTGAGTGTCGACACAAGTACTTATTCTTCTAGCTTTTGCTGAATTCTTCTAAGTGTCGACACATCACCTTTGTGTCGACACAACTTCTTGTGTTGAATCTGTCAAGTGTCGACACAGCTTCTTGGTGTCGACACATAGTCTTCTATGTTGATTCTTGCTGAGTGTCGACACAGCTCCTTGTGTCGACACACCTTCTTCTTATTGAGACTTCAGCTGAGTGTCGACAAATTCCCTTAGTGTCGACACTTGTACTTAGAATAATTTTGTTGATCTTTCTGATCTTTGCTAAGTGTCGACACAGCTCCTTGTGTCGACACTTTCTTCAAGTGTAGAGTCTTTAGCTGAGTGTCGACACATTGTGCTGGATGTCGACACTTACTTCATGTGTTGACTCTTCGGGTTGTGTGTCGACACATTGTGCTGGGTGTCGACACATACTTTAAGTGCTGACTCTTCTGTTGAGTGTCGACACTTTAACTTAGTCTCTGCAGACTTTTGCTGAGTGTCGACACAGCTCCAAGTGTCGACACATTCTGGTGTAGACACATCTTCACTGGGTGTCGACACAGCTCCTTGTGTCGACACTTTCTGTCTGGTGTCGACTCTGCATCCCAGGTGTCGACACAATGACTCCAAGTGTCGACACTGCTTGTCTGGGTGTCGACACAAGCTTTCTTAAGTGTCGACACTTTCTCTCTGGGTGTCGACACATGGACTTAGAAACTTTTTGCTTCAGTCCAGTGATTACTTAACCTGCACAAGTAAACTCAACATTCATCAAATACATTATGATGTATATCATTGAGTTGGGTGAGGCTTCTTCAAATCAGGTACATTTAACCAATGTACCCAACAATCTCCCCCTATTTGGAGAAGTCATAACCCTTAGTCAATGATATACACCATTCATAATAAAAATTACAAAATGATGTAAAGCAGGTTATATTCAGCAGGGTAAACATAACATGTATTAAATCACACATGTATACACATTCATCAGCACAGAATAAATAAGAAATAGACACATTCACAGAACAAACATGAAATATATGAATCATATATTGTTCTAATATCTGTCTTATACATTTTCAGAAGTTTACTAAATGTGTTACATCCAAAAGATTACAACATAAACTTCAAGAAAACTCTTAATCTATTTCTGCTCTGGCACCTTAATTACTATGCCTTTGCCAGCTTGGACTTGAGCTTTGACAGGGGCATCAACAGTTTCAGCATCAGCAGGCTTCTTGCCTTTTAGATCTTTCTTTTTAAGTTCTTCTGCCTTGATCTTCTGCCTCTCAAAATAGTGATATGGTTTAGGAAAGTACTTGCTAGGCTCCACTGTAGTAGGAGGTAGCTTTCCCATCTTTGCCTTCCCTCTGAATTGAACTATTGCTTCCTGCCTGATCTCATGTTTTCTCCATTCTGCTTCAGAGAACCACTTGTTCCTGTCATGAGTATTGTCCTTGGCAGCTTTCCAGGCAGTTAAAATTATATTCCTAGAGGTAGGGCTCCACTGTTCAAAGTCTGGCCTTTGTTCTGCTTGTTCCCTAAACCTCTTTTTGGACAACCTTGTCTCTTCCTCTTTCTGTAGAGCCTCTTGCATGGCTTCAGATATAGGTTGAACAACCTTTTCAATATGGACATTGTCCTTGACCCTAGATGGGATGTACATGGTCTGTACCTCAGCATGAATCATTTCAAAGTCTGCAGGTGGATAAATGACCTGAGCTACTTCTGGTTCCTCACCTCCAAGATAGGCAGGGTTAATGCCTGATTCAGCAACATCTTGGACATCACACAGAGGAGGGTATCCAAGTGTAGCCCTGATTGAATTTGATATCCATTTTGCATGATCAGAACTTGCCTTAACTAACACTCTCTCCCCCTTTATGACTTCTCTAGCCATATGATCTCTGACATCATCCTTTTGAAATTTGATTTGAGCATCCAAGTATCTGATTCCTTCTTTAAAGTAAGGTTTGAGCTTTGTAAGTTGTTCAGAGATGGCTTTCTGGGATGCTTGGATTGCAGTCTTTACAGCAGAAATTTCCTCTTGAAATACTTTATCAAAATCAGCTTTAGCAGCAGCAGTAGATGTAGAAGGTTCAGCAGCCTTATTCTTCAATTCAGTTACTATAGCATTATGTGAAGCAGTCAAGTTGTCATTCATTCTTAACTGATTTTCAAGAACATATCCTTGCTTCACTGCTATATCATCTACCTGTGCTTTGATCTTCTCTTGGTGTGTTGCCAAATACACCACTGCATTTCCACCTTTGTGGAAGCAATCAGTCATTTCCTTCTTGTTAAGGTTCATCTCAAACCTTAGAGATTTTATATCTTGGGCAAGATCAAACTGTAATGATCTGTGCCCTGCATCAACATAAGCCTCTATGGCTTTTCTTTGTTCATCCATTTTAATCTGCAGTGCAATCAGTAAAGCACTATAATCAACAGTTGGAGCTTGTTGAACTATAGGCTGTGGGGCTATAGTTTGCAGTGCCTTCTTGTAACTCTGGCTCCTTCTCTTGAATACATAGAGTTTCTTTTTCCTTGCCCTTGCAGTCTCCTCATCTTCAGAGGCAGATGTACTGGCAATATCAACCCTATCCTTAGGGCTTTGAGGCTTGTCAGCTTGCACATCTTGTGCCTTCTCAGTTTCTTGCCTTATAGGCTCTTCAAGAACTTGCATTTTCTCCCCCTCAGCAGCAACATTCTCTCCTTCAGCAGCATCAATTTCCTTGTCAAAATCTGCTTGATCCAGATTAAGGAATAAATCTTCCATGGTGTATTCTGGTGGTGAAGAAGCTGGAGAAGTTCTTGGTTCTTCAACCACTGGATCAGGAATTACTTGTACAGCAGATGTGTCATCTTCAATAACATCTGGTACTGGACTATCCAGTTGAGTTTGCTGATTAACATCAGACAGATCAGCATCTTCTATAATAAAATCTAAAGTATTTAGGTTAGTGAGTACCTCTTGTATGATGGTGGTGGCTTGCTCACTGTCCAGTGTAGATGGTTCTGCTACAACTGGAGGCTCCCCCTGGCTTTGATCCCAATGGATGGGGCTAGCTTGTGGTAGCTCCCCCTGGATCTCAGCAATCTCTTGAGGAGCAGGAGTCTTTACTACATGCTCTTCCTCATGCTCATCTGGAGACAACATGTTCTTCACTCCCAGAACTACTTGTGGACACTTGTTCCACAGGAGCTGTCTTCCTTTTCTTCTTTGGAGGAGTATTTTTCTCAGTAACTGGCTTCTCTGGTGTTGGCATTTCCTTGGTCAACACCCTATCCCATCTTGAAAATATCCTTGGATCCATCTTCCTCATGTGATTTATCTTGCTGCCTGCAGCAGTACTCATTACCTCTGGTATCACACCAGCTAGGTAAAGACTGATGATTCTGCCCAGATTGGGCTTTTTCAAGCTCTCCTTAATCTTCTCATAAACCACTATTGACCAGTCTGTTTTCAGAGTGAATATGATTCTTGTCATGATTCCAAACATATAGGCAGACACTCTGTCATGCCCTCCAGGTTTGCTGAGTAAGACCTTTCCCACAATCTCAGACATGAACTTTCCTTGATTATTCATGCCTTTCCTGTTGAAAACAGAACCTATCTTCATCTTTGGATCAAGTCCACACCAGGTAAGAGCTTCCCTGGTCTTTGAAGCAGTCACCTCTTCTTCATCTTGAGTTCTTGGCAATTGAAGAATCTTACTCAGACTTTTTGGGGTTACCTTAACCTTTTCTCCATGAACTCTGGATTTGATTTTGTATCCAGATTCATCTACTGCAGCTCCATTAAGGAATTCAAGCACCTCTTTCTTCCAAATCTTAGTAGGTTCTGAAACTAAGTACTCTAACCCTGAATCGGCGACTAGGGTTACTACTGCCTTGATTTCTTGATCAGCATCGTCGAAGGCGCCGCGCACAAGCTCATATCCTTCGTTAACGTTCTCCTCAAGCTTCGGTGCCATTAGGGTTTGTAGAATTTGTCTTTAGAAAAGAGAGGTGTCGACATAGTAGTTTTGGTCTCGAAACTTTGAAAGCATGTCGACAAACAAAGACAGAACCCTATTTATACCTTTCTAATTTTGAAGATGAACAGGCGGGACAGCTAACTTAAAATGTGTCGACACTGGCAATAAGTGTCGACACTGACTTATAATGTCTCGACACATATGTGTCGACACAAGTTTAGTCAACAGATTTTATGTGTCGACACTTGATTATGTGTCGACACAACATAACTCGACACATTGTCGAGACTTTACTTAGAAAATTCTGAGTAAAACATAAGTGTCGACACCATATTGGATGTGTCGACACCGACTTGTCATGTGTCGACACTAACATTCTGAAGTGTCGACACCAACATCCTGGATGTGTCGACACCTTTTTCCTGAAGTGTCGACACCACTATTCTGTGTCGACATAGACTTGTCTATGTGTCGACACTTTTTTTACTTAGCCAATTTTAATTCTGTAAACTTACTCTAAGTTTAACATTCCTAGTTCAATTTTGAATCTATTGAACTTAGTTTCTTCTAGGGGCTTAGTAAACATATCAACTATTTGATTATCAGTTTTAACATATTCAAGTAAAATATCTTCTCTTTCTACATGCTCCCTAAGAAAATGATATTTAATTTCAATATGTTTAGTTCTACTATGTGATACAGGGTTATTAGCTATTGAAATAACACTTGTAGAATCACAGAAAAGTGGAGTTCTACTTACCTGAAATCCATAGTCCTCTAGCTGATGTTGAATCCACATAAGTTGAGCACAGCAACTTCCTGCAGCCACATACTCTGACTCTGCAGTGGAGATAGCCACACTGGTTTGCTTCTTGCAACTCCATGAAATTAGTCTCCCACCTAGAAATTGACAGGTTCCAGAAGTGCTTTTTCTATCTTCTTTGCATCCTGCAAAGTCTACATCTGAATAACCTGTTAGATCAAAATCTCCATTCCTAGGGTACCAGAGGCCTAGATAGGGAGTGCCCTTTAGATATCTCAATATTCTTTTGACTGCTGTCAAATGAGACTCTTTAGGGCAGGCTTGATACCTGGCACAAACACATGTAGCATACATGATGTCAGGTCTACTAGCAGTCAAGTATAATAGGGAGCCAACTATCCCTCTATATAAGGTTTCATCTACAGGTTTCCCTACATCATCCTTGCTAAGAGACATACTTGACCCCATAGGAGTCTTCATGGTGCTGGATGAATCCATACCATACTTCCTTATGAGTTCTAGGGTGAACTTAGACTGACATATGGATAAACCACTTTCAGTCTGTTTAACTTGGAGACCCAAGGAAAACTTTCGCTCTCCCATACTACTCATCTCACACTGACCTTGCATAAGTTTTGCAAACTTTTTGCAAAGGCTGCTTTCAATAGACCCAAATATGATGTCATCTACATATATTTGGACTAGTATGACTTTGCCTCAAGATTCCCTAAGGAATAGAGTCTTATCTATTTTCCCCCTTGAAAACTTGTTCTCAATGAGGAAACTAGATAGGGTTCCATACCTAGTCCTAGGGGCTTGCTTTAACCCATATAAAGCTTTCCTAAGTCTATAGACATGATGAGGTAGAGTTGGATCAACAAAACCTGAAGGCTGCTCCACATAGACTTCTTCCTTAAGATTACCATTTAGGAATGCTGACTTGACATCCATTTGGTATACCTTGAATCCTTGATAGGTTGCATAGGCTAAGAACATCCTTATGGCTTCCAGTCTGGCTACTGGAGCAAAGGTTTGATCAAAATCAATACCTTCTTCTTGCCTATATCCTTTAGCAACCAGTCTAGCCTTATTCTTAATGATGACCCCTTGTTCATCCATCTTATTCATGTAGATCCACTTAGTCCCTATTACATTGTGGTCTTTAGGTTTAGGAACTAATTCCCAGACCTTGCACCTCTTGAACTGATTAAGCTCTTCTTGCATTGCTTCAGTCCATTGTGGATCTTGTATTGCTTCTTCAAACTTCTTAGGTTCAACTTGTGACAGAAAGCTGGAGTAGATTGCTGCATTCATGTTTCTACTCCTGGTTTGGACTCCTTGTCTTGGATCTCCAATAATCAGCTCTACCGGATGATCTCTAAGATGCCTGTGGGTTGGAGGCATCCTAACTTCTGGTTGAATCACTTCAGCATCTGCATCATGCTGTATACCTTGGATTTCTTCAGCAATTGGCACATGTAGTTCTCCCCCTGGACAATAGCTACTTTCTTCTACTTGCTGTCTTGCAACAGGCAGTTCTTCTATAGTAAGCTTGTCCATTTTCTTTGTCAAACCTGTGGGGCTGCACACACTACTAGACAACTCATTATTAATAAGTTTAGTCTCATCAAAAACTACATGCACTGATTCTTCTACAACTTGTGTAGTCAAGTTGTAGACTCTATAAGCCTTACTATTATTGATGTACCCAACAAAAATTCCCTCTTGGGACTTGGCAGCAAACTTAGTTAAGTAAGACTTCCCATTGTTAAGTATGAAGCATTTGCAACCAAAGATCCTGAAATAGGATAGGTTTGGTTTCCTGCCTTTCACAACTTCATAGGGGGTCTTGTTTAGCCTTTTAGTGATGGTAGCCCTATTTATAACATGGCATGCAGTATTAACTGCTTCAGCCCAGAAATATTCTGGCAGTGATGTATCACTTAGTAGGGTCCTACCAGCCTCTATCAAGGTTCTATTTTTCCTCTCAGCAATGCCATTTTGCTGAGGTGTTCTAGGTGAAGAGAATTCTTGAAATATCCCAAAGTCTTCACACAGTTTTGTCATGCTATCAGACTGAAATTCAGTACCATGGTCACTTCTAATTTTGACCACTGTACTGTTTAGTTCATTCTGAATTTGCTTGACAAAGCTATAGAAGACACTAGGTGTTTCAGATTTCTGTCTTAAGAAGAACACCCAGGAAAACCTTGAGTAGTCATCTACAACTACAAAAGTATAGACCTTCCTACCTAAGCTGTGAACTGGCATTGGACCAAAGAGATCCATATGCAAGAGGTATAAACACCTCACAACATCTTTGTTTTCTATGCTTCTAAAGGTGGATTTAGTCTGCTTGCCCTTTTGACAAGCTGAGCAAATACCATCTTTAACACACTTAACTTGAGGACCATTCCTCACTAACTCTTTGCTAAAGAGTTTGCTAATAGTCTTGTAGTTAAGATGGGCAAGCCTCTTGTGCCATTTGACACAATGAGAGACTGTCTCATCAGCTACAAGACAAACTGGACAACCATTGTTCTCAACCATAATGTCTAGGCAGTAGACATTCCTCTTCCTATAACCTGTCAAAATGATCTCTTGATCACTTGACCTCTTGATATGACAACCATTTTTAACAAATGAGATGTCATACCCTACATCACTTAATTGACTTATACTTATTAGGTTGTGTTTCAACCCTTTAACATAAGCCACTTGAGTAATGGTAACTAAGTTTGTAGAAATGTTACCAAATCCTTTGATGATTCCTTTTTCAGAACCACCAAAGGTTACTTTTGGACCATCTTTTACTGGAATGTAGTCCTTTAGTAATCTTCTAGTTCCAGTCATATGTCTGGAACATCCACTGTCCAAGTACCATGTTGGGGTATGGCCACTTGGACTCACCTGCAAAACAGATTAATGAACCTTAGAATCCAAAGAATTCTTGGGTCCTTGGTACTTGTTAGTCTGCAATCTGACAAAGCTACCCACTGGCTTTCCAACAGGTAGTTTGGTACTCACTTTGGCACTAGCATTGTGCTAACAGTCCACTGCAAAATGGCCAACTTTGCCACAGCACCAACATTCAAACTTGTTGTACCTTTGCTTAGGTACAGCCTTGGCTGACTTGTCTACAACAGGTTTGTTGAATGTTGGGGCTTTGCCCTTGGACTTAGACTTGGACTGCTCAGTCCCTGCAGGTCTAATAAAGCCCAGTTTAGCCTTGCCTTTATGATGAACAAATTCATCAATTAAAGGTAACACTGACTTAGGTTTAGAAAACCTAGCAACAAGCTCTCTCTCTTTCTAAAGATTGATCTCCAGACTCTTAATTTGATCATTTTTAAATGATATAGTACCCATTTGAATCACTGTTATATGCTTCAACCTGGCTATCTCATTCAGTTTTTGATCAAAAGACTTCTCAAAATCTGTTGCAGCAGCTTTAAGAATAGCAATTTCCTTTGCCTGGCTTTTGGCTAGGGTCTTGCTTTTCTTGTAAGCCTGCAACAACAACTTATATTCATCTATAAGCTGATGAATATCATCCTCAGACTCAGATGCACTTTCATCACTTGATGAAGATGAATCTGATTCTGAACTAGAATAAGAAATTGAATTTAAACTTGAACTTTGTACCTGACTGGGTCCTGGCTGCTCCAGGATTTTGGCCCTCTCTGTCAAAGCCATTAGCCCTTGGCATTGACTGTCTTCTTGTTCATAAATAGACTCCATTAACTGCATGAATTCTTCCTCTTCTTCTTCAGCAAACAGCCCTATGTAGGCTTCAGCCTCAGACTAAGTTTCTGAAGAAGAGATATCTGATAGAGTCTTCTCCTTCTTGTCAACAAAAGACTTCTCTTTCTTGCCTTTGAAGTGAGTCTTTTTCCTGTCACTAGATTCCTTTCTCTTCTCTGGACAATCTGCAATAACATGGCCCTGTCTATTGCAGCAATAGCACACTATATTAGATCCAGTTGCCTTGCTTGACTTTGTCCTCTTCCTGTCTTTCTTTGAAGGCTTTTTCTCCTGATAAAAGACTTCCTTTCCCTTTGAATAAGAAGGTCTTGACCTCCACTGTTTCTTCTTCAAGAATTTCTGAAAGTGTCTAGTGAAGGCAGCAAAGTCTTCATCACTTTCACTGCTCTCAGTCTTTGTGCCGACTGACTCATCTGATTCTGATTCAACTACCTCTGGAGGTGGAGTTGATGACTTATTCCTGCACTTTCTGGGAACTTCTGTCTTGAAAGCAACTGATCTTTCCTTGTGATCAGTCCTTGTTGATTTCTCCTCCTCCTTCCTCACTGTCAATTGCATTTCATATGACAACAACTTGTCAAACAGTGTAGGAGGAGGAATTTCCCCCAACTTAGCCATTTCTCTAATGGCACAGATCTTTGTGTCCCAATCTTTGGTTAGGGACCTTAAGAACTTATCATTTAGTTCATAGTTACTGAACTCTCTTCCATAAGACATGAGTTCATTAACTATTCTGTAGAACTTCTTGTAGCACTCAGTTATGCTATCACCTTTACCTTGTCTAAAGCTCTCATACTCCTGATTTAGCAAGGATTTTCTATCTTGTCTGACTTCTTCAGATCCTTCCATATACACTATAAGAGTGTCCCACATTTCCTTGGCTGTCTTACAGTGTATAAGATTCTGAAATGTTGCATCATCAATGACACTCACTATTATGTTTTGTGCCCTCTTGTCCATGGTAGCTAGGACAATCTCATCCTTAGTCATCTCAGAGAAATCCTTTGGAGTTCTCTGATTTGCATCTAGAACTGAAATCTTCATGGGCACATATGGCCCTTCCTTTACTGTGATGTAGATTCTAGGGTCTGAGGCCTCCATAAACAGCCTTACCCTTTCCTTCCAGATCCCAAAGATCTCTTTCCTGCATATGGGCAATTTCATGGAATCAAATTCCTTGTGATTCTCAGAAGAACCCATGTTTCTTGATTTTCTTGAATTTCTTGAATCTGTGTTTTGCCTTACACTGAATCTGCCAAACAGGATCTCCTCAGACTGTTAGTCCTTGTTTTAAGGAACCTCCCTCTGATACCACTTGAAAGTTATAGTACCTAAACACCTAGAGGGGGGGGGGGGTGAATAGGTGACCTAATCCTTTTTGCACTTTAATGGCAGCAAACAGTTCTATCACAAAATCTACTTTTCTTTTGCACAGCAATAACACAGCATACACAGTCACAGCACAATCACAACACAGCATACACAAGGCTTTATAGTGGTTCCCCAAGATATGGGTACATCCACTTTCCCCCTTCGCCTATCTAGCAGTGTACTAGATTCGGCCAAACTCCTCCACTGTCTCAGAACCCAAATTGGTTCCTACACCTCAGGCCCAAAGCCTTACAACTCAGCTTTATCCCAAAGCCTACACTCAGCCAATCAAGGCCTACACTCAGCCAACCAAGGCCTACACTCAGCCAACAAGGCCTACACTCAGAGATCTCAATCTCCTACACTCAGGCTCTCAAGCCCTACCCTCAGCCTTTATAAATACAGGCTTACAATTCACTCAGATCCAAAGGATCCTACAAGTTAAAAATGATTATTGAAATAATAACTCAACAACTCAAAAATGAGAGAGGGAAGTTGAGAGTTTCTTGATGAGTTCTTGGAAGAACTCAGCTGGATTCAATCTGACTTAGCTTTCTTCAAAGCTTCTTGAGTAGAACTGAATACGATTGTCTCCTTCTGTAGTTGTTCCTTGACCTCTGCCACTTGGAATTCAGAATAGATCTGAACCCTTCTTCTCAGCCTAGTTCCAAAGGCTGATTTCTTGGATGGAGCCCTCTCTCTCCAACTTCTTAGATCTGCACTTGGACTGCAAGATCTTCTTGTGTTGATACTCTTGGTACCACTTTGATAACTTGTTCTTCAACAATGTGATCCACTTGAACAACAATCTGAACAACAGTTTCTGTAAACTGTAGGTGCCTATTTATAGGCCTTCTTCATGGTAACCGGCTGGTCCGGTCCATAACTGACTTCTGATATCTCTGACAGGTGCTGTAGACCGGCTGGAACGGCAGCTGTCAAGTCATCCAGTCATTTCTTGAAAATCTATAACTGTCTGAAAGTGTCGAGACTTTCTGTCTTTAAGTGTCGACACTTATAGTCCAAGTGTCGACACATGTTGTGTAAGTGTCGACACAAGTCTACAAGGTGTCGACACAACTCCTTGTATGTCTCGACACAGATTCTTCTGCATGTGTCGACACTGAAATTGAGTGTCGACACAAGTACTTGTTCTTCTAGCTTTTGCTGAATTCTTCTAAGTGTCGACACATCACCTTTGTGTCGACACAACTTCTTGTGTTGAATCTGTCAAGTGTCGACACTACTTCTTGGTGTCGACACATAGTCTTCTATGTTGATTCTTGCTGAGTGTCGACACAGCTTCTTGTGTCGACACACCTTATTCTTGTTGAGACTTCAGCTGAGTGTCGACACATTCCCTTAGTGTCGACACTTGTACTTAGAATAATTTTGTTGATCTTTCTGATCTTTGCTAAGTGTCGACACGGCTCCTTGTGTCGACACTTTCTTCATGTGTAGAGTCTTTAGCTGAGTGTTGACACATTGTGCTGAGTGTCGACACTTACTTCATGTGTTGACTCTTCTGGTTGTGTGTCGACACATTGTGCTGGGTGTCGACAAATACTTCAAGTGCTGACTCTTCTGTTGAGTGTCGATACATTGTTCTGAGTGTCGACACTTTAACTTAGTCTCTGCAGACTTTTGCTGAGTGTCGACACAGCTCCAAGTGTCGACACATTCTGGTGTAGACACAGCTTCACTGGGTGTCGACACAGCTCCTTGTGTCGACACTTTCTGTCTGGTGTCGACTCTGCATCCCAGGTGTCGACACAATGACTCCAAGTGTCGACACTGCTTGTCTGGGTGTCGACACAAGCTTTCTTAAGTGTCGACACTTTCTCTCTGGGTGTCGACACATGGACTTAGAAACTTTTTGCTTCAGTCCAGTGATTACTTAACCTGCACAAGTAAACTCAACATTCATCAAATACATTATGATGTATATCATTGAGTTGGGTGAGGCTTCTTCAAATCAGGTACATTTAACCAATGTACCCAACAATGGGTTGTAGGGAACAGTAGGAGAATCAAAAGCCGCAAGAAGAGGAGATGAGTCATCAGAGAAATATGGATCATTCTCAAAGAAGGTAACGTCGGCGGAGATGAATTGCTTGCGTAGAATGGGGTCAAAAAAAATAGCCTTTCAGAGTGTTAGAGTACCCTAGAAAGACACATTTGGTGGAGTGAGGGGAGAGTTTATCACGGGTGGTGGAGGGAGCGTGCACAAAAGCTGTGCATCCAAAGATACGTAAGGGAGGGGAAAAGGATCCTTGCCCGGATAGAGAGTGAAGAATGGGGTTTGACCGTGGAGAACCGTGGAGGGAATGCGATTGATGAGATAGCAGGAAATGAGAACCACATAGCCCCAATAGGAGCGACGGACATGCATCTGCGTCAATAGAGTGCGAACGACATCAAGGAGGTGATGGTTTTTTGCATTCCTCCACTCCATTTTGTTATGAAGAATAAACACAACTAGTTTGATGAATAATCCCATGTTGTATACAGAAGGATGAAAAAGCTTGACTAATATGCTCTTTAGCATTATCAGAGCGTAAGATTTTAATTGAAACACCAAACTGATTTTGAATTAAATGATAAAAGGATGTGCATACATCGAATAATCCAGAGTGATCTCATAAGAGATGCACTAAAGTACATCTAGAAAAGTCAACAATGAAGGTAACAAAATACAAACTACCCCAACCAATGGTGAGGGTAGGAGTAGGACCCCAAATATCAGAGTGAACGAGATCAAATAGACGTGTAGAGCCACGACCTTGCTTCGACGGGAAGGAGGAACGGTGATGCTTGCCAAGCTGACAGGCATCGCAGTTGAGAGGAGAACTGTACGAAGGGAGGTGGGGCAGAAGCTGACGAAGAAGTCGTGGAGGGGGATGACCAAGGCGAAGATGCCACTGTAGAAGAGCTGTAGAGGAGGAGGAGAAGGCGGACAGAGCGGAAACATTGTCGAGGAAGTAGAGTCCTCCGCTCTCAGTTCCAGTAGAAATCGTCCGTTGGGAGCTCGGATCCTGAAAAGAACAAGAAGTTAGAGTGAATGTAACGGAGCACTGAAGCTGCTTGCATAAAGAGTAACCAACAATAAATTGCATGGAAATTTAGGCATATAAAGAGTGTCTACCAAGAGAAGAGACGAAGTGACATGAACTACTCCCGTCCCATGGACCAGGGAGGAAGAGCCGTCTACAACAAGGACCGGGGGCAACTGATCATATGTTTCTAGGAGAGAAAAGCACTGAGGATTTACCGTCATGTGATTAGTTGCACCAGAGTCGATTAGCCATTTTCCTTGAGTGACCACGTGGTCACTACCTGATGATGTGACCACCGAGGCGGACGGCTTCGAGGAGGAGGTGGAAGAATCACCTGAGGGGCGAAGATGTGGATGTTTTATCCAACAGCAATCCACGAGATGCCCGGTGCAGCCATAATGAGAGTAGAGGAAGTGGGAAGGGCCATGCCCACCGGAATGGTGGTTGCGGCTACCAGAGCCACTCCGTTGAGTCTGGTGAGCATAGTTATCTGGAGGAGATGGAGGGGATAGAAGAGGATGCTGAAGTAGAGAGGAAACTGTAGTAATGCGTGCAATAGTAGCATCCAAGGTGGGAGAGTCCGCCTCGCCCAAGATTTGCTGGCAGATCATGTCATATGACTCAGGAAGTCGCAAAAGATAGCACACAACAAGAAGTTCTTGGAAGTGCTTGTGCTGTTCGGCCAAATCCACAGAGAAGGGACAATTCTGAAGAATCTTAGCCCTTAGAGCCTGAACCTATTGATAAGCAGCAGCAGGAGACATGGAAGGACGGGCAAAGAGGTCCGCATACAAAGTATAGATGCGGGACATCTGAGCCCCCTTGAGCAGCAAGATGAAGCCAATCCTTCTTGACCGTCTCATCATGATGGATGATGGGAAGACATTCATCTGAAAAGCTGTTAGCTAGCCAAGTGCACACAAGTGCGTCGCTAGCATCCCAGTCATCAAACTCAGCGGAAGTGGGAGGAGGAGGGTCATCAGTGTGAAGTTGATGTTTGCGTTACGAGCGAAGAAGGAAGGTGAAGGAGACACTCTAATCCGGGTAGTTGGAACTGATAAGTTTGGAGACGGTGTCAAGATTCCCGGAAGGAGTAAGAGGAGGAGGCAGATTGTCCACGGGAGTAGTGGTGGTGGTAGAGGTACCAGAAAGAGCCATAGAAGAGAAGCCGCGTGGGTATAGAAAATCCGCACGAACAGTAAACCGCAGAGACTGCGCGAACAAAAAGAGAAGAACAAGAAGAGACCATGGCGGACAAGAGAGGAAATCGCAACGGACAGAAGACGAGGATATGTAGCGGTCACGGTGTCAAGACCCAGCGGCTTGGAAGGCCACGACCAAGAAGCAGAAAAAAGCAGAGGGAAAGAAGCCGTGCGGGTAGAGAGAAGGCCGCACAGATAGGAGAGAGAGAAACCACGAGAATAGTTCGGGGAAAAAAAGAAAGTCGGAGCGAAAAGAGAGGCCGCACACACAAAGGGCAACTACAAAGCAGAGAAGAGAAGAGAGACCACACGAACAGACTACAAGAAGAAGGGAAAACCGAGCGATTAGAAGAAGGCACCAAATCAGGCGGAAAAGATCGAGTTCTCTCGTACCATGGGCAAACAGACAAGAAGAAACCAGAAATTAGAATAACAGAAATTTTTATTATCCAAAAATGTGTGTATTACAAAGGTATAGCCTCCCTTTTATAGAATGGAGGAGATGAGAGAGATTACAATTAAGCAATGTGTGACTAAATAATTACAGGTGTAAGCGGTTTAACATAAAAACAAGCCGAATAGGCCGCACAGTTAGACGAATAGGCTAACCGCCCGTCAACCACTAGAAGGAGAGAACAAGACTCCATGGGAGACCGCCAGACCGCTCGGTCTCCATACAACAACAGTCCTTCATTGCTAAGAAGGAGAAGAGCTGGACAGACTCATCTTCCTCAGAGTCTGAAGATGAACAAGCCTACATAGGGCTAGTTGCTGCTGGAGAAACTGAAGACTATCCTGCTGCCAGGATAGGTATCAGGGCCCCTCTATCACAGTCAGACAATGACTTAAAGGAGTATGAAGATGAAGAAGATGCATACAACTGCTATGGGATGATGGCAATATCTGATAAAGAATCCAGTCAGGGTCAGCCTGGCCCAGAAAAGGTTAGTCCAAGTGCCCATACCACTATATGGTACTTGGACAGTGGTTGTTTCAAGCACATGAGTGGGACAAGGAGCAACTTAAAGGAGTACACTCTAGTAAAAGATGGACCCAAGGTTACCTTTGGTGGTTCAGATAGAGGAGTGACAAGAGGCTATGATAAGATTACTAATGGTATAGTCACAATCTCAAAAGTGGCTAATGTTGAATGGTTGCAACACAATTTTATAAGTATAAGCCAACTCTCTGATCTTGACTATGTCATTGTCTTCCACAAGGATGAGTGCCAGATTAAGATGTCAAGTGACCAAGAGGTCATCTTGACAAGCACTAGGAGTGAAAATGTTTATTGCTTAAACTTTTTGTGTCAAGATACTGACTCTCCTATTTTTCTAGCGACAAATGAGAAAGTTTCTTATTATGTGCAATGACATAAGAGACTAGCTTAATTAAATTATAAGACTATTGGCAAGCTATTTAGTAAAGAGCTAGTTAGGAATGGTCCCAAGATGAAATGCACCAAGGAATGCATGTGCTCAGCATGCCAAAAGCGTAAGTAGACCAAGGCTTCCTTCAAGGGCATTGGGAGCAAAGACTCTGTAAGGTGTTTATACCTCTTGCATGTGGACTTGTTTGATCCTATGCTAGTTCATAGTCTAGGTAGGAAAGTCTACACCCTTGTGGTGGTTGATGACTATTCTAAGTTTACTTGGATATTCTTTCTTAAGAAAAAGAATGAAACCCTTAATATCTTCATGAAGTTTGTCAAGCAAATTCAGAATGAGTTTGAGAGTACCGTGGTTAAAATCAGTAGTGACCATGAGACAGAATTCCAGTCTCATAGCATGATAAAGTTCTGTGAAGAGCAAGGGATTCATCAAGAATTTTCTTCTCCAAAAACACCCCAACAAACTGAGATTGTTGAGAGGAAAAATAGAATTCTCATAGAGGCTGAAAGGACCTTGCTAAGTGACACATCTCTCCCAGAATATTTTTGGGCTGAGGCAGTAAATACTGCATGTCATGTCCTTAACAAAGCCTATATCACCAATAGCCACAAGAAGGCTCCCAATGAGATCTTGAAGGGCAGAAAACCAAACTTGGGCTATCTCAGGATCTTTGGTAGCAAGTGTTATGTGCTTCATAATGGTAAGTCCTATGTGACTAAGTTTGTTACCAAGTCCTTTGATGGGATCTTTGTTGGGTACAACAGTCATAGTAAAGCCTATAGGGTCGACAACTTGAAAAGCCAAGTTATAGAAGAGTCTGTATATATAGTCTTTGATGAGTCTACCATGATTAACAGTGAGCAGCCAAGCTCCTCTTCTAGTACTGCAGGTATAGAGCTGATGATGGACAAGCTAACCATCAAGAAAGCTGCTCCAAAAATTCAAGATGGAGTCGATATTCCAGAAGGAGTACAAGGCACACTTGAAGTGGATGAAGATCAACAAGAAGCTTCTACTGAAGTTTATGCTGAAAGAAGACTGCATCCAGCTATCAGGCATCTAAGAGATCATCCACGACACCAGATTATTGGTGATGCAAAACAAAGTGTGGTGAAAAGAAGCAAGAGCCTTAATACAACAATGTGTGCAGGTTTCCTATCACAGGTTGAGCCTAAGAGATTTGAAGAGGCCAATATAGATCAGTTCTGGATTGTAGCAATGCGAGAGGAATTGAACCAGTTTAAGAGGTGTAAGGTCTGGAAGCTGGTTCCCAGACCACAAGGATATAATGTCATTGGAGTCAAGTGGATATACATGAATAAACTTGATGAAAATGACATTATAATGAAGAACAGGGCTAAGCTAGTAGCAAAGGGTTACAGACAAGAAGAAGGTATTGATTTTGATCAAACCTTTGCCCCTATCGTAAGATTGGAAGCCATCAGACTCTTCCTTGCATATGCTATATTCAAGGGATTTAAAGTCTACCAGATGGATGTGAAGTCAGCCTTCCTAAATGGTGACCTAAAGGAAGAAGTCTATGTTTAATAGCCTCCAGGTTTTGTTGTTCCTAACTCACCTGATTCTGTTTATAGACTTAGGAAAGCTATATATGAGTTGAAGCAAGCCCCTAGAGCATGGCATGAGACATTGTCTAGCTTCCTCATTGAGAACAAATTCTCAAGGGGGTAGATAGACAAGACCCTATTTCTAAGATAATCTAAGGGCAAGATCATCCTAGTCCAGATATATGTAGATGATATAATCTTTGGATCTACTGATGACAACCTTTGTAGAAAGTTTACCAAACTTATGCAAGGGAAGTTTGAAATAAGCAATATGAGTGAAATTAAGTACTTCTTGGGCCTCCAAGTAAGGAGACTGATCATGGATTATCCATATCCCATTCTACGTTTGCATACTCACATGCAATGTCGAACGCCACAACGTTCACTAGGCAGTGGATCAAAAAGTTTGGTATGGAGAATGCCTCCACAATGAAAACTCCCATAGGGTCAAGTATGCCTACAGACAAAGATGAGACAGGGAAACCTGTTGATGAAACTTTGTATAGAGGTATAATTGGCTCCCTTCTATATCTTACTACAAGTAATCCAAACATCATTCATGCTACATGTGTTTGTGCTAGGTATCAGGCTAGCCCTAAAGAATCTCACCACTCTGTTACTAAGAGTATTTTGAGGTATCTTAAGGGCACACCAGATCTTGACCTGTGGTACCCTAGATATAGGGAATTTGAACTAACATGCTATTTAGATGCATATTTTACAGACTGCAAAGAGGACAGGAAGAGCACTTCAGGCACTCGTCCGTTCTTGGGAGGAAGACTAGTGTCTTGGAGCAGCAAGAAGCAGGCCAGTATTGCAATATCAATAGATGAGTCAAAATACATCTCAGTAGGTAGCTGCTGTATACAGTTGCTGTGGATCCAGCATTAGCTCCAGGACTATAACCTCCAGATAAGTAGAACTACTCCTTTGTATTGTGATTATACTAGTGCAGTCTCAATTGCTAGGAGTCCTATCTCTCATAGAAGGACTATGCACATTCAGATTAGGTATCATTTTATTAGGGAGCATGTGGAATGTGAAGATATCAGCCTTGAGTTTGTCCCTACAGACAAGCAAGTTTCTGGCATCTTCACTAAGCCACTAGATAAAGAAAAGTTCAACACCTTCAAGTTTAGTTGGGTATGTTGAACTTAGTATAGCTTCAGTTGCTCCTTGTGTTGTTATTGTTGTAGGTTGTACTACTTCTTGCAGGTGAGAAAGACCTTTAGTGGTATGAAGATTTTTCAAGTGGTATACCTTCATTTGTATCAAGTTTTTCAAGTGGTTCAAGTGCTATCCAGACTGGAATTGACTAAAGTGTCTACCAAGAAGGATGATAGAAGATGCTCCTATTGAGGGTGAGCAGGTCTAGATGCTCCTGTTGAGGGGGAGCAAGTCTAGCAGCTACTATAGTGGATCAAAGATCATCACTACTGCTGCTGTGAAGTCATTACTGCTACTAAAAGGACAATATTGTAGGAGAAGAGGAATAGCCAACACCTCCCTGACACTAATTGCTTCTGCAAATGTTATAAAATGGGGGATGAGTGGCATTAACTCATGTGGATTAATGATAGTATTTAGCTTAAGTGGATCAATGGACCACTCAAGTGTCAAGTGGCTGCAATGATGTGTTGTATTAGTGGTATCAACACAAGAGGTAAGTTCTCCAGTCAACTAGTTTGATCACTAGTATAGTAGAAGTAGGCTAGGATCAAGAGATAAATTCTCCCATCACCTCCCTCAATAGATATATGCCTATAAAAGAAGACAAAAAGGGGGAGGTGTGTGGCAATACTTGGACAGGGGGAGATGTAGAAGCAATACTTGACATGACTAGGTCATGTTGAGTCAGTGCATATTACTTGGAAAGATTCAAGTAGTATGCACTGAATGCAATGACTACATGTTTATCCATGTTGAGTCAGTGTATATTATGAGAAAAGTGCTTCTAGTAATGCTCCATTTAAGTATTAAGTGGTATAAGGAGAGTGCATATTACTTGAGCAATTGTTCAAGTAGTATGAGAATACATTAACTCGATATGTTGAGTCAATGCAGTTAAATGGAGTACATTGAATTGATATGCTGGTAATTCAAGTAGCAGAAGCTAGCAGATGTAGAAGATATAACTTACAACTATATTAAATTAATATGCCTTTTATGTTAATGCTTCTTAGTATTGTTGTGTGTTATGTCTTCTTCAAATAGGGGGAGATTGTTGGGAATATTGACCTCAATATTTACTAGATTTGAAGAGGCATCACAATTAGTACTAAGGGCATAGTTGTATTTGATGTTGTTCAAGCTCATCATGTGCAAGATGTTCTATGGAACAATTTTAGACAGGTTGTCTAAGTGGTTGTGATAGGTGATCACATGGTAGAGAAGTGGAGAGACAAAAATCTGTCTAAGTCCACAGGCATTGAGTGAAGCCAGTTCACTCAACGTCAGATGCCAAAGAAGAATACTAGAATGACTAAAATCGCCTAAGTCCACAGGCGTTGAGTGAAGCCAGTTCAATCAATGCTAGATGCCAAAAAGCGCTGAGTAAGGTGTGGACAGTCAAAGCCCAGCAGTCTGCAAAGAATTTTTGCGGCTAAGTTCACAAGCATTGAGTAAAGACAGTTCACTCAATACCATATATCAAAAGGCATCGAGTATAACTGAGTCTATCAAAGTCTCAGTATTGGCAAGCTGAAAAAATGACTAAGTCCACAGGCGCTGAGTGAAGCCAGTTCACTCAACTCCATATATCAAGAAGCATTGAGACAAGCTCAAGCAGTTGAAGATTCTGTCAAAAAATCTGGTTAAGTCCAGTGTAGATGAGTGAGGACAGCTCACTCAACGCCAAAGTAGAAGGCGTCGACAGAGGTCAAAACCTAAGAAAAGGGATAGACAGAAAAATCTGTCTAAGTCTAGAAACGTTGAGTGATGATAGCTCACTCAAAGCAATCAACGCCTCAGCAAGCTGACAGACTTCAGAGAAGCGGCTACGTACAAAATCATTGAGTGATGAAGCTTCACTCAACGCTCTCAATGCCTGATAGATAAAGAAAGTTGCAGCTAAGTCTAGGGGCGTTGAGTGATGAAGATTTGCTCAACACACTCAACGATTCGAAGTGGAGAAGAATTGGCTAAGTCCAGAGGCGTTGAGTGAAGCCAGTTCACTCAACGCACTCAACGCCTGATGGTGCTGAGAATTTGACTAAGTCCAGATTCATTGAGTGAAGGCATTCAACGCACTCAACGCCTGGATTGGATCTAAAGATTTGGCTAAGTCCACAAATGTTGACGTCAGCCAAAGTCAACAAAAATCAACATAGTTCAAATTAGTTGCAGGAAAGCTACAAAACATGACAAATAGTGCCGGAGGTCTACTGTATGTCTTCTTCCATTAAAGCAAGGTGCTGTTATCAACCACAGGTGGTCCCCACTGCTTCTTGGAGCTGTTAATCGGCGGAAGATAAAAGGGACAAGATGGACTGAAGGAACTTTAACTTTTAGGGTTTTCTTATTTTAAAAAGTTGCGGGTGAACTTCTTCTTCCTTGCCATTGTTGCCGAGCTCGAAGCTTGAAGTTAAATCAGCTGATCTAAAAGTTCTTTCAAGTAGCTATAGCTAATTTCTTTTGCTACAGCAAGTTCAGAAAAAGTTCTGATAAAGAAGGAGCAGAGCTTTCAGGTTTCTGCAGATCTAGGTTTGCTATTTGAAGAACACAAGAACTGTCAAATCTTCACTCTTCTTCAGTAAGTTCAGAAACAAGTTTCTGAGTTACTTCCAGCTCAAGCTCCAACTTATTGAAGAACATTCTCTTGTTACTATGAAGAAAGTTAGGGCTATTAACTCTGTCCAGGAAGGCAGACACAAAAATTTCTTTGGTGTCAAATCAACCACACCAACCAACTATTCTTCCTGTTGGATCATTTTGGATATAAGTTGTAAGCCTGATTTATAAAGGCTGATGTAGGATCCCTGTGTGGATCTGAGTGCAGGGCTATTGAACCTGAGTTTGTAGGATCCCTCTATGGATCTGTGTGTAGGGCTATTGAGCTTGAGTTTGTACGATCCTTGTGTGGATCTGAGTTTAGGGCCCGTGTGCCTGAGGTATGGCCTTTAGCCTAAGGTAGGATCTTGAGAGATCTGAGTTGTAGGAGTGTTTTATTCTCTGAGTTGTAGGGCTAATGTAACGCCCCCGATTTTCCGGTAATTATTTAATTCAATAATGACGTATTTATGACGTCGGGGCGTTACTTTTAACGTTAAGTTGACGACACGACACCGTTAGACCGTTTCCACATCCGTTATGTCTGACTGACCAGATTTTGGGGTTTTCGTCGAAAACTGAAATTCTTTTCGCATTGGAAAATTAAGTTAAATAATTTTGGATTTGCTCGTCAAGTTCCGTCGTGATCCGATCATTTTTGGAGTTTCGGCGCGTGTTTGAAGTTTTGTATTATTTACGTTTTGTCGTAAACTTTGGACATTAATATCTCGAGAACGGTACATCAGATTTTAGTTTTGTGTTCACCGTTAGATTCATAGCGCCAACATTCGCCTACGGTGTGAATTTTATTTGAATCAGGGTGCGCTTAGCCCCATATTGTCATTTTACCCAGAATCTTGTCGAAAACTGTTATTTCGAAAAATCAGTACGATTTTTGATTTTTCGAAAAATCATCAAATTTTTCAAAAAATCTTCATAGTTTCGAAGAATATTCATAGTTTTTGAAAAATCATCAAAGTTTTCGAAAAATCTTCAAAGTTTTCGAAAAATATTCATAGTTTTCGAAAAATCATAAAAGTTTTCGAAAAATGTTCATAGTTTTCGAAAAATCATCATAGCTTTCGAAAAACCATCATAGTTTTCAAAAAATCATATGTTTTTTTCGAAAAAATCATATGTCCTTTTCGAAAAACCACCTTTGCTTTCGAAGAATACACTTTCACTCGGGAAATTCGGGCCTGCACTCTTTGCAAATATTTAGGTGCCGTTTTGAGAGTTAAAACGACATCAAATAAAACAATGGTTACCATGAAATTTGTTCGTCGCGACGATATCTACAATTTTCATGTTGACCACTTTTTGATTCAGAGCAATATTAAGCCTCTAATATCATTTCTCGCGCGACTGCGCATAAGATTATAATTATTAATAACAGAATTAATCTTATTAAAATTAATGAGTATATAAAGGCTTAAGGTTAAAGAAAAACCTTATTCATCTTCTCCAAAGTACGAACTGAAACCAGAGCAGCGAGAGCGACGATTTCTTCTCATTTGCGAACTTCCAGCCGCGATTTTGGGAGCCTCAGTGGACAAAATCTTCAACGGAACATAGATCTGGAAAGCTCTCAAAGGGAGCTATGCAATCATGATAAAACTTTCCCCCATTTTGTGAGTTTTTATCGTTAGGTTTTTTTTATCCCTAACCTCTATTTTGTCCATTTTTGTTTAGATTTCAACTCCTCCCGTCTTCTTTTGCCCTGATCTACGACGGGGAGTGATTTGGAGAAGTTTTTCCAGCAAAACCAAGGCAAGTGATGGTTTTTCCCTTCTCCCTCCTTTTCCAATCTTGATGATAACTGTTAATCTTCTTTATTTAATCTTTCTACATGTTGTCATTCCGATTTGTAGATATGTTTGATCTTCCCTTTGAAATCCACTTGTAGCATTATTCTTGTAATGCTAAACTAGCTATGTAGCGTCGTTTATGGATATTAGTGCTGTGTTTCCTCGCACGACTTACAGTTGTTGGACATTTACCGTCCCTTCACCGCTATGTAGATCGTGATAGAGTTTATTAAGGATCGTGCAATTGTCCTAAAGGTTGATCAACCGCTCCTTAAATCTAATGATGTTTAGTAGAATCCGATGTGCCAAATCTCGAGATGTAAGTCAGGGTTTCTTTTTTCGGCTGTGGGTGTTAGTGGACTATGCCACCTCCACAGTGATTGTTTTCTTTATTAGTACCTTGTGGAACTCTACCGAGTTTTGATTTGGGCGTCTATCGGTGTATGGTGGAGTGAATGATTCTCCCACCGCATTTGGTGGATAGTTATCTGTGTGGGTGCATCTGGATGAGTGACCACCTTGCCCGTATTTTTTGATAGAGTTTGAGTTCTTTGGGGGTATTGTCTAGAGAGGCCTTCCCCCTAAGGCACTGGGCATATCCAGTGTTCACAAGCGACTAGTATATTATGATCTAAAATCTCCCTTATGATTTAATCATATTTCCACCTTATAGCTTTGTGCGTTTGGTGTAGTTGATGTAAGTGACGATTCACGTAAGTGTTTTTACTGATTTTGTACTATTTTCTTTCGCATTTCGCTCTCAGTACTGTTGGTCTTCGGTTGGTACCTCTGTTGACCTTTGTTTACTTTTGGTTGTTTTCTGCCGCCACTTGTACCTTCTTGTTGAGATGTTTTGTTGTATTTGGAATACCTCAGGTTCAGGGCAGTAGCTGGTAGTGGAGCTTGAGTTGAAGTTTCAGTGCTGCAGTGGTAGCTGTGACTTTCACCTCACCGTCGTGCGATAGTGGCATGTTATAGTTTGTTTGTAGTTGTAGCTTTATTTACTTAGTTCAGACTTATGCTGGAGTTCTGTGGGCTCGTATCAGGTTGTTGATGCTAATAGGGTTTGTTGAATTCTTGGACACTTTGCCAGCTGGTAGTGTGTTTTCTTACTGGTTGGTATAACGTACTTGCTCTCTGGGAAGCTTTATGCTAGGACTGCATGTTAGATATTTTTAAGTATAAAAATATAAGAACTTATATCATCATATCAAGGCCTCTTTCAAAGTGAATAATACTATATTCTAAAAGTTATAAAAAAGCTATTTTTATACTTATATTAAACTTAGAGGTCTGCATATCAAATCACACCATTTGATTGTCATGTTCATATAAGATAAAGAGCAAATGAAACTAAGTATTTTCTACTGCTTATTTCTACTTACACTATTACTCGTGGACTGGTCAATCCATTGAACCGATGGATACAGTTAATTTACCTAATTTAAATCTTGTTTTAAAACTTCAAATCATGTATTTTCATGATAAGTCTTAGGAGTTGTCATTGCCTGAGCGCATGCAGTTGTCCACGGCACGGCCTGACATCACGATATGTATTTTCTCTTGCTCTGACGTATTATTTAACACGGGGAGAATGCGGGTTGTGGCAGTTGGTATCAGAGGGGGTTGGTTTGACAAATTGGTCGAACTAGCCAACTAGATAAAGTTTTAATTCCTCCATTCATTTGCTACACACACCAATGTGTCATCAGTATATCTTAGCCGAGGCATAGTCACTACACTGATAGCATGATAAGAAGTATACATGACATTTTATGTAGTACGAGATGCATAATATATGTTTGTATATGGATCCACCATAGGTGGCAACATGTGACGGTTATGTAGTATGGGATGCATAACCACCATCACATGGATGCCCATTAGCATGTTTTCTCTTTTGTTGCATGCGATGTTATGTAGTATGGGATGCATAACATTTCATGTATACACCGCTCATAATATGCATTAAGGCCTTTTTAGAATGCATGACACGACATATACATCATAACATCGCATAAGCACACGTGCTAAGTTACGATTTACATGATGATACTTGTACACACATGGTTTTAAATAAGAATAAAGAATTCATGCATTCATATCATAGAGCATACAACCATTATGAAATCCCAGAGCAAGTTAGCAGGAAGAGCAAGTATCTATTCAAGTATGGTCTGAACTACGTGGTGTAGTCGTAGTTTTAAGCTAGGGTTTTAATATGGTGTTTATGTGTATTATTAGAAATGCCTCCAAAATATATTGCGACCAGGTCGACTCCATAGTACGAGGGCAAGTCGTCAGGTTTGCAGAGTGAAGCTATAATCGAAGGGCTACGATAGAGCAATGAGGCCCTGTCAAGGCAGTTGATTGAAATGCAATCTCAGATTCAATCACTGCTAGCTGCCGCCTCATGGCAATAGCCGGTGGTGTGAACTTTATATCTCACTTCCAGTGATTGGGACCTCCCACCTATGACGGGAGAGCCGACTTCATGGTGCTGGACGATTGGATTATCGCCATAGAGGAGATGTTCTCGTACTCGGGAATCTCTGCAAGCCAGAAAGTTATGGTTGGTGCCTACCAGTTGAAGGGTTTGGCTAAGAGCTGGTGGATTCGAGAGAAGGAAACTCTGACAGATGGGTGTTCGTGGGATTCCTTCAAAGGAATGCTGCTTAATAAGTTTCTACCATTGGTAGAGCAGGACCGCCTGATGAATAATTTCCTACATCTGAAGCAGAGAAAACTCACTGCGAGCGAATATGAGGTTGAATTTAGTAAGCTGAGCATATTTACTCCTGATTTGGTAGCTTCAGAGGAGGGGAGAGTGAAGCATTTCCTCAAAGGACTTCAATGCGATGTGTGGGCATGCGCTTATAGAGCTGAAATTTATGCTGAGGTAGTGGAAGCCGCTCTGAAAGTTGAGGCGATTGAAAATACCAAGAATCGAGGTGCCACGGCGAGAAAAAAAGAGAAAGGTTGAAGATGATGGAAATTCAATGGCATCAGGCCCTGTTTCCAAGAAGAAAAGTGGAGAAGCATGTAGTTTCTATGGTCGTCCTGACCACCCATGTGTAAGGTGTTACAAGAGGAGTGCAGCTCTGAAGCAGCAACGGGTGCTCGCCATCCAAGGCGCATCCAGGGGAGATTTGGTGTGCACATTCTGCACGAAGAAGGGACACGACGTGAGTCGCTGCTGGGCGAAGGAAAATACTTGCTTCAAGTGCGGGCAGTTGGGGCACCTGAAATCTTCATGCACCCAGGCTCAGTCTCCACTACAGCCTGCTCCGCTTCGAGCTCTGCCGCAGCCAAAAAACTAGGACAAAGGAAAGGGCAAGCTGAACGTGATGACCCGGGAGGAAGCGCAGACCTCCACACAAGTGATATCAGGTTAGATTCTAAACTAACTCTTAGTTTTTTTTTCGCTTTTTCCCTACCACTATGTTCAGATAGTTACGTGTTCGGTTTTGTTTAGGGGAGTTTAAGGTAAAGAACCATATGGCGCATTTTATTTTATTCCAGTTCTACCCTCTTGTTCATGGCTAGGAATTTCGTAGAGCGCCATCGGCTACCTCTCGATCTAGTTGGTGATTCCTTCCATGTTAAGTTTCCCTTTGGTAACTCGGTGGTGTCAAACTAGGGCATCTAGAGTTTCCCTATCCTCTTAGGATATTTCGTCGCATTCGCTGATCTAAAGGTGCTTGACTTGGAGTACGTTGACGTTATTTTGGGCATGGATTGGTTGTCCTGTTATGATGCTATGATCCAGTGCAAGGTTAAGCGTCTGGAGTTCAAGAAGGACAACGGCCACCCCATGAGTGTGTATGGCTTCCTGCACCAGTGTTCCCCTATTATTTCTATGGTATGTGCTCGGAAAATCCTAGATTCTGGTTGTTTTGCTTACCTCGTTTCTATTCTAGAAACTGCTAGTGGTTAGCTGTGTGTCGAGGATATTGCTGTGGTGCGAGAGTTTCAAGATGTTTTTCCAGATGATCTTCTTGGTCTCCCACCTGAGCGAGATGTAGAGTTCGTTATTGATCTTGAGCCTGGTACTCGCCCTATCGCTAAGGCACCGTACCACATGGCCCCGCGCAAGTTGGATGAGTTACGTAATCAGCTCGACGAGTTGCTGCAGAGTGCATTTATTAAGCCGAGCTCTTCTCCTTGGGGTGCTCCAGTACTGTTCGTGAAAAAGAAGGATGGCTTGATGAGGCTGTGCATCGATTACAGAGAGTTAAAGAAGGTAACCATCAAGAATAGGTATCCGTTATCGAGGATAGATGATTTGTTTGATCAGTTGCGTGGTAGCATGGTGTTTTCAAAGATTAACCTTCGCTCAGGCTACCACCAGTTAAGGATCTGTGAGTCTGATGTCCTACAGACAACTTTTCGATCTCAACACAAACATTTTGAGTTCTTGGTAATGTCCTTTGGACTGACGAATGCACCCTCTGCCTTTATGGATATGATGAACATGATATTTACAGACTTCTTGGACCATTTCATAGTCGTGTTTATTGACGATGTGTTTGTGTATTCACAGAGAGTGGAGGAGCATGCCCAGCACTTTCGTTTGGTCCTGTCTACCCTAAGAGAGCATAAGTTATATGCGAAGCTGAGCAAGTGCGAGTTTTGGCTACCTCAGGTATCCTTTCTGGGTCATTTGATGAGTAATGATGTGATTTCAGTTGATCCAAAAAATATCTCTGCTGTTATGGATTGGAAGAGACCTACTACACCTAAGGAGATCAGAAGCTTACTAGGGTTAGCAGGTTATTATAAAAGGTTTGTAAAAGGGTTTTCAGTATTGTAAGCTCCAATGACTAAGCTCACATAGAAGAACACAACTTTTGTGTGGAGCGATGAGTATGAGGGAGCCTTCCAAGAATTGAAGAGGAGATTGTGCACTGCCCCAGTATTGACTTTGCCAACTAAGGGGGTGGAATACGCTACATATTTAGATGCGTCACATGTCGGGAATGGATATGTCTTGATGTAGGAAGGTAAGGTGATTGCGTATTGATCAAGACAATTGAAGATCCATGAGAAGAATTATCCTACGCATGATCTAAAGTTTGCGGCTGTGATCTACGCCCTGAAACTTTCGAGACATCTATTGTATGGCGCGTTGTGCAAGATCTATACAGACCATAAGAGTTTGAAGTACATCTTCACTCAGAAGGAGCTAAATTTGCGCTAGTGTAGATGGTTGGAGTACGTTACGGACTATGATGTAGAGATCCTTTATCATCCAGGTAAAGCTAATGTGGTAGTCGATTCCCTGAGTAGAAAGTCCGTGTAGATCTTCAACCTCTCCATGCAGTCCTTAGTGGAGGAGTTCTTACTGATGGACATTTTAGTCGGTAGTAGTGCTGGGCCTTCCTGCTTGGAGGCAGCAGAGCCGTCATGGATTACCCTCACCAGGTTGCATCAAAAGGAAGACCGAGACCTTCAACATCTCTGAGGGAGGATAGAGAAGGGAGAATTACCTGACTTCTCCATAGATGCGGACGGTACCCTAAAGTACCGAGGTAGATTTTGTATCCCCACAGTGGGTGATATTCAGACCAAGATTTGCAGTGAAGCGCATGGTTCTAGCATTACCTACCACCCTGGTTCTATGAAGATGTATAGGGATCTGAAACAGATTGCGTGGTGGTATGGTATGAAAAATGATATAGCAAAGTGTTGGATCCCTAGTTTGGATTTGGGCTAGGTTCACTATTAGGTTATTGACCCTTCATGTATAGCCTAGGGTCAAGTTGTTAGTTCTAAGGTCTAGGTCAGGTTGACTAGGTTAGACAAACATTGATCCAGCCCTCAGAAGAAATCAGAGATCCAGACTTAGAAGAATGGCAATCTTTAAGAGTTCAGAGAATCAGTTCAAAATTCTTCAAACTCAGCTCGACGAACTTTGATCGCAGATCGACGAACTTAGAGTCTCTACTCTGAGCTGAGCTCGACGAACTTGGAGCTCAGGTTGACGATCTTCCCTCTTCTCTCAAGTTCTCTGGTCGACGAACTTCTACCTCAGATCTACGAACTTGAAGCTCACCTCGACGAAGACAACTTCTCAGCTCGACGAAGACGATTTCTCAGCTCGACGAACCTGGAGTTCAGGTCGACAAAATCTGTTCTAAGTTCGACATTTTCTCTCAGTATCAGTTTGACGTTTTCTCTCAGTTTGTTTTCAGTTTGGATTATTCTGAGGATGTAATTCTCTGATAATTAATTCTCATATTCTCAAGAATATAGTCGATGCTTGGCAGCATTAATTATGGATTTTATAGAGTAATTACTTGACTTATTTACTGATACAGTTGAGGAAATTCATTTAAGACTAATTCCAGTCGTTCAAGTCCCAGGATTCCAGCATTAATTAAGGAATTCAAATTTCAAATGGCAGAAATCCTTCAGAATATACAAGAGAAATATTCTTCTCTTTAGGATCAAAAGAAGAGTAGAAGGAAGGATTGATAAGAAATTTTTCACAGAACTTATGGAAGTCTTACAAAAAAAAAGGATTGCTATCTATAGGAAATTGAAGAAGAACAACAACACCCAAATCTTTAGTCTTCTTCAGTTTCTGCTTCAGACTTCAAAAGGACAACACATCAACATCAGTCCAAGAAGTTTCTGAGGATCTTTATCAAAGCCCACACCCTGTGCAAAGCTCTTAATCTTCCTGAATCATTCATCATCTCAGGGGGAGCTTTGACAACATCTTCCACTAAAGTCTTCTCAGTTGTTTGAGAAAGAGAAGACATCATCAATTTTCTTTTTCCTACTGTGTACAGTGTTATAACTCCCTTCAAAAGTTAACCCCTTTGGTTTTTGGGCACCTGATCAAAAACTCAACAGGGTTATTAGATCTCCCTTGAAAAAATAGATCTTATGGTGACAGGGTGTTGGATCCCTAGTTGGATTTAGGCTAGATTCACTAAACTAGGATGTTTGACCCAACACGTATAGCCAGGGTCATGTTTGTGTCCTAGAGTTTAGGCCATATCCTTAGAATCAATACTGCATGTACCAGCCATCTACAGACTATAGAAGACTCAAGACTAAGAGAAATTTCAAAGACTCAGGAAATGAGTTCGACGTTCGTCGAACTCAGCTCGACGAAAGTCGTGCTCAGCTCGACGAACTCAGAGACAATTCTTTGAGCTGAGATCGACAAACGTAGTTCTCAGGTCGACGATCTATGGATACTCTACTTCAAATATTCTAAGTCCAGAATCATACTCCAGTCAACGAATTCATGTTCTCAGCTCGACGAACTTGGACCACAATCTTGACAATTTGTATCAAGTAGCTGTTAGCAGTTCTCAGGTCGACAAAATCGATTCTCAGGTCGACGATTGCTGGATACTTTTCTTCTATATTCTCAAGTCTAAGAAACATTTCACTGAACTCCAGTCGACGAAGTTAGAATCTCAGCTTGACGATCTTAATGCACAGAATTGGCAAAGTTATAGAGACAACAGTTATCTGTTCTTAGGTCGACGATCTAGGATCTCAGGTCGACGAACAACAATTATATGGTCGATGAACATAACTTCTCAGCTCGACGAACTCAGGACCCAGGTCGACGAATTCTATTCTTCACTCGACGATTTCTGTGCAGTTCCAGACATGGACTTTTCCTCCCTCTGTCTTTATTTTATTGCAATAATTCCCGAGTAATCAATGCTTAATATTCTCTGAATATTACCATTAGAAGCAGCATTGATTATGGCCTTCTTCAGGATTATTACTTGCCAATTTTCAATGGGACAGTTGGGGAAATCAATTAATGCAGACATTCTCAAGGCCGTCTGTAATCAATGCTGAAGAAATTCAAAATGTAGAAGGAAGATTACATGGAAAATATAAAAAGGATTTTTTCTTCTTCCTTCTACACACATAGATAGATAGGCAG
Source organism: Platanthera guangdongensis (assembly GCA_039583875.1). Lineage (NCBI taxonomy): Eukaryota > Viridiplantae > Streptophyta > Magnoliopsida > Asparagales > Orchidaceae > Platanthera > Platanthera guangdongensis. The sequence continues at coordinate 57,763,180 of CM077166.1, read as the reverse complement.
ATGACAGAAAAGACTATAGAGAATACAAAAAAAGAAATCATACAGTAATAAGGAAACCAAAAGCCCCAAACCAGAGAAACAACAGCAAGCTGAAGAAGAAGAACATCCACTCTAAATCAAGAGTCTTCTTCCTTCTTCATTCCAGGATTCTTCAAGGACAATAACAACTTTATCAGTCAAGAAGTTCTTGGATATCTTCTGGTCAAGGCTAAAGGGTTGAAGGCCTACTCACCCTGAAGCAAAGCTCCAACCTTCCTGAACAAATCAATATCTCAAGGGAAGCTTTGTTTACATCAAAAGATCCACTAAAGTCTTCTCAGTTGTATTTGAGAAAGAGAAGACATCATCACTCTCTCACCCCCATTATAAAAAGGGTTCTTTAACTCCCTTCAAAAGTTATTCCTGGTTGCAAGTCACCTGACCAAAAGACTTGGGATTGGTTTTTGAGCACCTGATCAAAAGCTCATTGGTGGAAGTCACCTGATCAAAAACCTGAGTGGATTCCTACCAGGGTGGTAGAAGAGTGGATGTACCCAGGTTGGGGAACCACTATAAAATTCTTGTGTTGTCTGGTTGCCATCTTATTCTTTTGCTCTTGCTGTGGCTGTGCTAAGTTAGGTTGCTGTGTCTGTGATAGTTAGTTCATATTTTTTGTGCCTGTGGTAGATTATTTTATCTTAGGACTGATTGTTATTTACACCAAAAAACATTAAAAGTTTCAAGATACTCTATTCACCCCCCTCTAGAGTATATCAGATCTAACCCTTACATTTACAGGCACCCGAGCAAAAACCTATGGTGGCAGGGCACCTGATCAAAAACCTGTTGTGGATTCCTACTATGGTGGTAGAAGAGTGGATGTGCCCAAGTTTAGGGGAACCACTATAAATTTCTTGTGTCATCTGGAATGCTCCATTGTTTATTTTCTGTGTGCTGTGATTGTTTTGTTTTTATTTTCTCTCTTTATACATATACTTATGACCTATTTTAATTTGCTGTAAAAATTAATTAAAGTTTTAAAATACTCTATTCCCCCTTTAGAGTTACGCAGATCTATACCTCACTTTCAATTGGTATTAGAGCGTAAGGCTGTTTGGTTTCACAGGCTAACACCTGAACCAAAAAATCTTTGATAGATCTTATTATCTCTAGTGTCTTTTTTATATCATGGCACAAAAAAAAGAATATTCAAGCACCAGACCTCCAGTATGCAATCTGAATAAGTTTGCAATCTGGAAGGCAAGAATAAGATTATATATGAACTCTATTGATGAAGATATATACAATTCTATTTTGACAAGTCCCCCTACTCCTTCTACCTCCACATCAATAAGTACTTCAACAGTTCCACCACCTGAGTGGACAGATGCTCAGAAGGAGTTGAAGATGGATGATGCTAAAACCATGAACATTCTAGCTCAGACCATGTCTGATGACATCTTTTCAAAGGTTTTTGAATGCACATCAACAAAAGAAATTTGGGACTCTCTAAAAAAAATGGATGCAGGATCAGCTGATGAGAGAAAGGACAGAAGATCTCATATCATCTCTCAATATGAAAATTTCAAGAAAGATGAATCTGAGTCAGTAGCTGACATGTACAACAGACTCAGCTTAATCATCAATGAGCTGAAGAATCTGGACAAGAATATATCACTGACTGAGATAAATGACAAAATCCTAATATGCTTCCCTAGCTTATGGGATTCCAGGATTTGGCCAATCAAGGAGGCCAGAAGTCTAAATGAAATATCTACTGAGGCTCTTCTAGGTAAGCTCAAATCTTATGAGTAGCTTATAAAGACCAGAGAAGCAGCTGAGCAGAAGACTTCTGCATCAGGAAGAAAAGAGCAAAGCATTGCCTTTAAGGCATCTGAAGAATCTGAAACTCTACCAGCAAATGAAGAGTTGATGTGTCTGCTAGCCAAAAGATTCTACAAAATGACTAGAAAAGACTTCAGAAGAAAGTTATCCAGACAAGATGACAGACCAAGATTTGACAAAACTCCTACCAAAGAGATTGTCTGCTTTGGTTGCAGAAAGCCTGGACACATTCTACCTGAGTGTCCAGAGAAGCAGAGGAAAGACAAAAGGAAAGAGAAGGACTCCAAGAAGAACTACAACAAGCCTTCTTCCAGCAAGCACAAGAGAAAAGAAAAAAGTTTTGTTGCTGAAACCTGGAGTGAAACAGAAGAAGAATCCTCATCTTCCAGCTCCAGTGAAGATGAAGAAGAGGCCAGAGAAAAAGAAGCTTGCTTGATGGCTATCAATGCATCAAGTAATCCATCAGAAGCTGAAGAATCAGAAGCAGAAGATTCTGAGACCGAAGAGGATCAGGTAATATCCTCATTTGATTTTAATTCTGATAACTTCAAAACTGAATTCAAATTATTATGTAATGATCTGATCAAATCTGAGAAGGAAATCAAACTTCTCAGAGATAAGCTAATTGAACAAAAAAATTTGTTATCATAAAATATTGAACTGAAAGAAAAATTAGTTATAGCCTCTGAAGAGATTAATACTCTAAAAATTAAACTGAATGATGCTAAGTAATTTAAAAAATCCCTTAATGGGAGAAACATCAAATTGATGGACATCACAAGCACTGTTAATGTCAGGCTTAATGACAAGCTGGGCTTGGATGCTTCATTAAGCCAACCTCATTTAATTCAGAAAAATATACTTTTAATCCCTATTAAATTCATATCAGAAAAGGGTAAAGAAAAGACTAATGAGAATGACAAACAAACTGAATTAAAATAGAAACCCAAGAAAAAGAAGAAGAATAAGAAAAGCCCTAAGCATAACAATGTTCAACATATTTCGTCGAACTCAGATCGACGAAATGTGTACAGTTCATCGAACTCAAGTAGACGAACTCCGAACGCAGATTTTTATTATAATTATTCTTTGAACAGCGATCGACAAAAACAATACGGTTCGTCGAGCCGAGATCGACGATATTGGGGCACAGAGAATGAATATTTCCATTCTCTGAGCGGAGTTCGACGAACTCATACCTATTCATCGAACTCAGTTCGATGAACTTATCTGAATTCGTCGATCCCAGTTCAAATTAACAGAAACTCTAATTACACAAGAACATTTAATCAATCAAAAGGAATTTATTAACCCGTTTGCTCAATGGATAATTCCACCTAGGAAATTTCACCCCCTAGGATATAAAAACCAACCTGAATGTTCTTATATTTCCAGTTTTAAATTTGTAAAGAATCAAGGACCCAAGGTTACCTGGGTCAAGAACACCTATTTTTTATTTTTCAGGTGAAAGGCTATCCTACCACAGAGGAACAGTGGTACCTGGATAGTGGATGCTCAAAGCACATGATAGGCTGCAAGGACAATTTAACAAACTATAAGTCCAAGCTTGGTCCAAAGGTGATTTTTGGTGACTCCAACTATGGCCAGACTGAAGGCTATGGAAATGTAAAGATTGGAGCTGTCACTTTCAAGAAAGTTGCATATGTAAGTGGTTTAAAACATAACCTGATATCCATAAGCCAATTATGTGATGAAGGTTGTTAGGTATCCTTTAACCATTCTTCTTACATTATATCTTCTATAGATAATATAACTGTCTTAACTGGTCTTAGGCATGAAAACATCTATGTGGTAAACTTCAAATCTTCTAGGTCATAAATTTGCTTATTCAATCAAATCAGTAATAATAATGAATTATGACATAAGAGATTAGGACATGTTAATCTTAAAAATATTACTAAACACTATAGGGACAACCTTATTAGAGGATTGTCTTCTTGCCCCTACAAGAAGGAATGCCTTTGCATGGCTTGTCAAGTAGGCAAGCAAATCAAAAATAGCTTTAAATCCATTAATAAGAGTGATTCACCCAGGATTCTGTACCTGCTTTATATGGATCTATTTGGATCCATTACTGTATAGAGCTTGGGAGGGAAATCTTATACCTTAGTTATTGTAGATGACTTCTCTATGTTCACTTGGGTGTTTTTCTTGAGAAATAAGTCAGATAACTTTAAAGTTCTTACAGACTTTCTTAAGAGCATATAGATTGATTACTCTACTCCAATTGCATTGATTAGAAGTGATCATGGTACTGAGTTTGAATCTCTTCCTATGCAAGAATTCTATGAGATGGAAGGTATCATGAATTGCTTCTCTGCTCCTAGAACTCCTCAACAAAATGAGGTAGTAGAAAGGAAAAATAGAACCCTCATTGAAGCTGTAGGTATATTGCTTGCACATGCTTACTTGCCCATATCCTTTTGGGCAGAGGATGTAAGAACAACAAATTATGTCCTAAATAGAAGTTTAATACATAAACTTAAGGGCAAGACTCCCTATGAACCACTCAAAGGGAAGAAACCTAAAATAGATTACTTTAGAATTTTTGGCTGTAGATGTTACATTCATAATAATAACAAGAAATATCTTAGAAAGTTTGAAGCCAAGGCTGAAGTGAGAATTTTTCTTGGATATTCCCAAGTAAGCAAGGCCTATAGGGTTTTCAATAAATCAACCTTAAAAATAGAAGAATCTGTACATATAACCTTTGATGAGGCTAACATGTATTACAAGGAGAAGGATTCTTCTAACAGAGATTTATTGCAGGTACCCTAACTATGTGGGAAATTGGATGACTTAAACCTCACCAATGAGGCTACATTACATCCCTCTCCGTATATTAAAGAAGACAGTGAAGATGATATTGTTGAAATGATTGCTGAACCTCCAACAACAAACATAATTTCACAAGAGGAATTAATTACAAATACTGTTGCTGAACCAACTCATCCTACTGATCTTGTCACACTTAGAGATCACCCTATATCTCAAGTGATTGGAGACATATCAATTGGTGTGCAAACAAGACATCAACTCAATCAAGACTTGATGCATGCTTGCTTCATATCTCAACTTAAGCCCCAATCCATAAAAATACAGAGCAAGATCCCCACAAGATTATTGCAATGCATGAGGAGCTCAACCAGTTTGAGAGATGCAGAGTTTGGGATTTAGCTCCAAGACCCAAAGACTACCCAGTCATTAGAACTAAATGGATTTTTAGAAATAAATTAGATGCACAAAGAGTTATTATAAGGAACAAAGCAAGGCTGGTAGCACAAGGATATAGACAGGAAGAAGGAATTGAATTTGATTAGACCTTTGCACCTATAGCAAGACTAGAAGCTATCAAGATATTTCTTGCTTATGCAGCCTACAAGAAGTTCAAGGTCTACCAAATGGATATCAAGAGTGCCTTTCTCAATGGTAAACTCAAAGAGGAAGTATATGTGGAGCAACCACCAGGTTTTATCTCTCTAACTCATCCCTCTTATGTTTCCAAATTGCATAAAGCTCTTTATGGTTTAAAGCAAGATTCAAGAGCTTGGTATGAGACCATAGCTAGCTTTCTTTTAGAGCATAAGTTCACTAGGGGCATTGTAAATAGAACCTTGTTCATTAGACATCATCAAGATAAAATATTATTAGTACAAATATATGTTGATGACATTATTTTTAGCTCCACTTATTCCAAACTATGCGTAAGGTTTTCTGGCCGGATGCATTCCAAGTTTGGAATGAGTAGCATGAGTGAGCTTTCTTACTTCCTTGGTCTCCAAGTGAAGCAATCCACTGATGATATTTTCATCTCCCAATCTAAATATGCTAAGGAGCTAGTTAAAAGATTTGGGATATCTGATGCCTCAACAATAAAAACACCCATAGCTTCCAATACTGTGATTGATTCTGATGAACAGGGCAAGCCAGTTGATCAGAAAATATATAGGACTATTGTTGGGTCCTTGTTGTATCTCAAAGCTAGTAGGATAGATATTATGTTTGACACATGTCTTTGTGTTAGGTTCCAGGTGAACCATAAAGAATCTCAGCTTATTTTCCTTAAAAGAATTTTGAGTTATATAAAGGGTTGTCCTAATCTAGAACTTTAGTATCCAACAGAGTCAGAATTTGAGTTAACTAGATTTTCGGATTCTGACTATGCTGGATGCAGAGTGGACAAAAAAAGCACTTCAGGAACATGCAAGTTCCTTGGTGATAGGCTTGTATCCTGATTTTGTAAGAAGTAGACATCTATGTCAACTTCAACTGCAGAAGCTGAATACATTGCAGCAGGCAGTTGTTGTTCACAAATATTGTGGATTCAAAACCAACTACTAGATTATGGTCTCAACTTAAATAATTCAGCTATACTTTGTGACAATACCAGTGCAATTTCTATTGCAGAAAATCCAGTACTACATAGTAGGACTAAGCATATAGAAATTAGACATCATTTCCTTAGAGATTGTGTGGACAAAAAGAAAGTTAATCTTGTATTTATCTTTACTGATTTGCAAAGTGCAGACATCTTCACTAAACCTTTAGATGAGAAGAAACATCTGTTCTTTCTAAATCAGCTAGGTATGATTATTGGAGAAGTTTAATTTGATTTCTGTCCAATGTCGAAGAATTGATCACATTTCGTCGAATAGAGATCGACGATCTGAGAACAGTTGTTGAAAATTTTCGCCGACCTGAGAACGACGAAATGTTTTCCCCTCTTCCAACTTAGATCGACGATATTATTTCTTCATGAAATTTTTTCGTCGACCTGAGACGAAGATTTTTATTTTTCGCAGGACAGAGCCCGACGCTTCATATTCTGAAAACCTTATAACTAGAATTTCGCCGTGCTCTATCCCGTGCTTTCTATTCTCTTGCACTTGATCTCTCTCTTGTTTTTGCAGGAAAAACAATGGCGATTCTGACGCTCTCCCTCTCCAGCATGAAATACGACACTGGATTCAACATCGATATTGATTCCTTCAACCACACAGATCAGATCTTCATAGACATCCTATAGCTATGTGAAAACAGAAACTGAAGAAATTCATGACTACAAGGATCAAGTTAATGGCAACTGAAATCAGAGAATGGGTTTATACCTCAACCTCTCTAGATGCAGACACGATGACTGGCACCATCGGTAGTAATCAGGTTTCTCTATCCCCTGAAATCTTAACTGAGATATTTGGTTTGGCAAATGGAGACGATGATATTGAAATGGATGATTCTGAGTATGATAATATGCTAACTAGAATGGGTTACTCTGAAGGAAACCCTAATAAACGTCTGAAGAAGAATCTTTCTGTTCAGTTTAAATTTCTGAAAGATATTGTTGGTAAAGTTTTGTCTGGCAAACATACGGCCCATGATTATATAATCAGGCACCAGTTCTTGGTGATGAGTGCTCTGGTAGATAAGAAAGCAGTCAACTGGGGAAAGATATTATTTAAGTTGATTAAGAATAAGAATTCCAAGAAAGAGGTGTGCTTTGGGAGGATTTTAGGAATTTTCCTCCAGGCCAAGGCACCAGAACTGTTGGTCTCCCAAACCATCTTCATTAATGCCTCAAAGAGGATATCCTCTGCTTTGTTTGTCAGATGGGAGAGGTCCATCCCTAAACCATCAAGGGCCTCTTCCTCTGGGACTTCTGAGGACACAAGGGCAGTGACAACCTCTCCACCACCTCCAGAAGAAATTCCTCCTTCCACCAGCATTCCTTCACCTCCTCTACAACAACAACAACAACCACTTTCACCTCTTTCTCAACCATCACCTCCACATTCTCCCATTATCATCCCTGAGGACATTCCATCTCCATCTCCTCAATCTCCACCTCAAACTCAAGTATCTGATATTCCATCCACATCCTCACAAACAAACTTAAATCTGCTGTCTCCTCCTCCACCATCTCCACATCATTCACCAGTTACATCTCCTGTTCAGGAACCCACCTCAACACCCACTATCCAAGTTCCTACCTCCACTACTGAAATTCCATCCAACCCTCCTTCCATATTTCCACAATACACATATACAAATTTCTCGCATGCATTCTCTGTGTGTTCCAACGGTGGACATCACACCCCTTACACCACCTCTGCTCCTGAACCTCTCTACTTAAATTTCTCTAACATAGCTAAAGATCTTCTTGCTTTCATTTCTCCCAATCTTGAGCAATTAATAACATAAGATATTGCCCCTCTCTCTGCCTCCATCATCTCTCTTTCTACCAGAATTGCTGCTCTCTCTTCTGTTCCTTCTTTTGGAGGACTGGCTTTAGGACCCACTGAAACCAGTTTGGGGGAAATGTTCTATGAAGAGGTTCCAGTTCCTCCTCCTGCTCCAGCAACATCAGCAAAAGATTCTGAAATGTTTGATGATTCAGTAGAGGCAGATATTCCAACTGAAGTTATAGATATAATTGATGATTCTGATACAAACATGATTTGTGATACAATTACAGAAATAACCACTGTTGGTGATTTCATTTTAAATCCCACAGTTGATTTAAATTATTTATTGAATTCTTTTAATTTAGTTTATAGAAATATTTTACCCAGTTTTTTTGCCCAGTACTCTAAAGCTATTGTCTGCTATACTGCTCCAATAAGTCCTGAAGTTGTAGATCAACTAAAGGTAAGTTTTGCAGTTTCTGAGATTACAGAAAGTTTTGCTGTTGAAGATATTAGTGAGTAAGCTCCTGAGTACAAGGCTTTCTCTCCACCAACTTTTGGCTGGTGTGAATCTCCAATGCCAGATTTGGATGATATTTTGTTTGGAGACATGGAAGAAGAAGAAAATTTTCAGATTGCTACAGATAATTCTGCAGAGCCAACAAGTCAAGCACAGCTACAGATTCTTGGAATCTCAGCTGATTTGCTAAAGCAGCTGGATGCTCTTTATGACAACCCAGAACATTCTTTTGATGACAATGATAATGAGTCATATGACTCAGAAAATACAAGTTCAAAGAAAAGAAAGGCTACTGCCAAGACTGCTCCTACCAAGGCTATTCCTAATCCTAATCCTTCTGCTAATATTCCCTATTACATCCGGCATAACATAACTCTCACTCCAGACACCCCAAACTGGATGAGATATTTCAAGAATGAACAAAAAGCCAGGAAGAAGAGCATGAGATACTCTCCACCTCCGAAATTCAGGAGAGGTCCTCCTCCTCCTCCTACAGCAGGATCTTCTGGAAGTGTTTCTCAAGTTCAGAAATCTACATCTTCTCATCAGTCTAAACCTTCCAGCAGCTGACAACAATATAGTCCCAGTAGCAGCAGGCAGCAACAACACCAAAAGCACAACAGACAATAAAATTTTTTGAAGATGATCAACCTGATAAAGCATCTCCTAAAAGGCCTCTTTCTCCAGTCTGTGATCCAGAAATGGACCCCAACTCCAGAATGGCCAGATTTCAAGAATTAATAGCTCTTTCTCAATTCAGAAAAGCAAAGGAAGAAGGACAGGACATATCTCAGTATAATACTATGTCCTCCTACAGAAAGAAGGAGCTCGACAAATACCAGGTACATAATCTTTTTAATGTAGATGCTTATATGACATTACATCCAGAAGCAGTAGTAGCAAGGGTTGCTTCTGTGGCAATCCTTGGAGCTAGTGATATGAAAATGACAAAACAGTAAGCTACAGATCCCAGAAGGGAAATTATCTTCACCAAACCAGCTTCAGAGGAAAAGAAGAAAGATGCTAAGGAAGCCTGAACAATTTTTCTTTCTTTATTTTGATATGAACTGTTTTCTGTTATTCTTCACAAGGCAGTATTGTTAATATCTGCTGAATGCTTTTAAATTCTGCCATATATCTTTTTTTTTTAGTTTGTGATTTTCCTTTTTCTATTATTCATAGTAACCTCACCCAAATAGGGGGAGATTGTTGGATCCCTATATTGGATTTGGGCTAGGTTCACTATTAGGTTATTGGCCCTTCATGTATAGCCTAGGGTCAAGTTGTTAGTTCTAAGGTCTAGGTCAGTTTGACTAGGTTAGACAAACGTTGATCCAGCCCTCAGAAGAAATCAGAGATCCAGACTTAGAAGAATGACAATCTTTAATAGTTCAGAGAATCAGTTCAAAATTCTTCGAACTTAGCTCGACGATTGTTGATCGCAGATTGACAAACTCAGAGTCTCTACTCTGAGCTGAGCTCGACGAACTTGGAGCTCAGGTCAACATTCTTCCCTCTTCTCTCAAGTTCTCTTGTCGACGAACTTCTACCTCAGATCGACGAACATGAAGCTCAGCTCGACGAAGACAACTTCACAGCTCGACAAAGACGATTTCTCATCTCAACGAACTTGGAGTTCAGGTCGACGAAAAGTGTTCTGAGTTCGACGTTTTCTCTCAGTATTAGTTTGGCATTTTCTCTCAGTTTGTTTCAGTTTGGATTATTCTAAGGATGCAGTTCTCTAATAATTAATGCTCATATTCTCAAGAATATAGCCATTGCTTGGCATCATTAATTATGGATTTTATAGAGTAATTACTTGACTTATTTACAGAGACAGTTGAGGAAATGCATTTAAGACCAATTCCAGTCGTTCAAGTCCCATGATTCTAGCATTAATTCAGGAATTCAAATTTCAAATGTCAGAAATCCTTCAGAATATAAAAGAGAAAAATTATTCTCTTCAGGACCACAAGAAGTGTAGAAGGAAGGATTGACAAGAAGTTTTTCACAGAACAACTGATAGAAGTCTTACAGAGAAAAGGATTGCTATCTACAGGAAATTGAAGAAGAACAACAACACCCAAATCTTTAGTCTTCTTCAGTTTCTGCTTCAGACTTCAAAAGGACAACACATCAACATCAGTCCAAGAAGTTTCTGAGGATCTTCATCAAAGCCTACACCATATGCAAAGCTCTTAATCTTCCTGAATCATTCTTCATCTCAGGGGGAGCTTTGACAACATCTTCCACTAAAGTCTTCTCAGTTGTTTGAGAAAGAGAAGACATCATCAATTTTCTTTTTCCCACTATGTACAGGGTTATAACTCCCTTTAAAAGTTAACCCCTTTAGTTTTTGGGCACCTGATCGAAAGCTCAAAAGGGTTGTTAGATCTCCCTTGAAAAAATAGATCTTGCGGTGACAGGGCACCTGAGCAAAAACCTGTGGTAGCAGGGCAACTGATCAAAAACCTGTAGTGGATTCCTACCAGGGTGGTAGAAGAGTGGATGTAACCAAGTTTAGGGGAACCACTATAAATTTCTTGCGTTATCTAGAATGCTCTATTGTTTATTTTCTGTATGCTTTGATTGTTTTGTTTTTATTTTCTCTCTTTATACATATACTTATCACCTATTTTAATTCGCTATAAAAATTAATTAAAGTTTTAAAATACTCTATTTCCCCCCTCTAGAGTTAAGCAAATCTGTCCCTCACTTTCACGAAGTTTGTGTTAGAGTTTTACACGCGCCAGCGTGTTATGGCGGATCATCGTAGGCCTGGTGGCAAGCTGACACCATTGGAAATACCGAGTTGGAAGTGGGAGAGCATATCAATGGACTTTATTACTGGCCTGTCAAGATCTCCCGGAGAGCATGATTCAGTTTGGGTTATAGTTGATAGACTGACAAAGTGTGCGCACTTTGTACCCTTCAAGATTGGATATTCAATGATGAAGATAGCTGAGTTGTATCTGGAAGAGATCATTTGATTGCATGGAGTGCCAGTGAGTATCGTGAAAGATCAAGATTCCAGGTTCATGTCACGATTCTGGCAGAGCTTGCAAGGAGCGTTAGACACTGACCTCAGGTTTTCAACCACATATCATCCGCAGACTAATGGTCAAACAGAGCGAGTTAATCAGATTGTGGAAGATATGATCAGGTATTATATCTTGGAACATGGTGGAGCTTGGGACGAGCATCTCAGACTGATGGAATTTGCATGTAATAATAGTTATCAAAAAAGTTTGCCGATGGCCCCGTTTGAAGCTTTGTATGGGAGGCGCTGTAGGACTCCCTTGTTTTGGGCTGAGGTTGGTGAGCGACCGCTGTCAGTTCCAGAAGCCCTAGAAGAGATGACTGTTGCTGTAACCCATATTCGGGAGAAGCTCTGTGTATCTCAGGAGCATTATGAGAAATATGCAAATCAGCGAAGGGTTGATATGGAGTTCGCAGTTGGGGACATTGTCTTTCTGAAGGTCTCTCCGATGCCTGGTGTTAAAAGATTTGGAAGGAACCATAAGTTGGATCCCCGGTACATGGGACTTTTCCAGATTATTGAGCGCATCAGAGTGTCTACTTATTGGCTGGATCTACCTGCTACCTTCTCTGGCATCCATGATGTGTTTCACGTGAGCCAGTTGTGGAAGTTTGTTCTTAGTGATCGTCATGTTCTCGACTCGGTGCCCCAGTTGCAGCCTAATATTTCGTACGTCGAGGAACCTGTTCGTATTCTGGAGACTCTGGATCGGGTATTGCATAGAAAGACAATTCTGATGGTCAAAGTTCTTTGGCAAAATCAAGACGTTGAGAGTGCAGCGTGGGAATTGGAGTCAGCAATAAGAAAATCTCACCCGCATCTCTTCCCCAAGTTTGCAGGTACGTCTCCAATATATTGGTATTTAGTAATTTCTTGGTTTAGTTTTGGAATTGTGTTAAGTATCGGGATGAAACTTCTTTTTAGGGGGGTGACTGTAATGCCCCCGATTTTTTGGTAATTATTTAATTCAGTAATGACGTATTTATGACATCAGGGCGTTACTTTTAACGTCAAGTTGACGGCGCGACGCCGTTAGAGCGTTTCCGCGTCCATTATGTCTGACTGACCAAATTTTGGGTTTTTCGTCGAAAACTGAAATTCTTTTCTCATTGTAAAATTAAGTTAAATAATTTTTTGACTTGCTCGTCAAGTTTTGTCCCGATTCGAGTATTTTTGGAGTCTCGGCGCGCGTTTGAAGTTTTCTATTATTTACGTTTGTTGTAAACTTTAGAAATTAATATCTCGAGAATGGTACGTCGGATTTTAGTTTTGTCTTCGCCGTTAGATCCGTAGCGCCAAAATTCGCCTACGGTGCGAATTTAGTTCGAATCGGGGCGCGCTTAGCCCCGTATCGACATTTTACCCAAAATATAGTTGAAAAATGGTTTTTCGAAAAATCAGGATAATATTTTCGAAAAAACAGGATGATTTTTAAAAAATCATCAAAATTTTCGAAAAATCTTCATAGTTTTCGAAGAATCTTCATAGTTTTCGAAAAATTATCAAAGTTTTCGAAAAATTTTCAACGTTTTCGAAAAATCTTCATAGTTTCGAAAAATCTTCAAAGTTTTCGAAAAATCTTCATAGTTTTCAAAAAATCATCATAGCTTTCGAAAAACCATCATAGTTTTTGAAAATCATATGTATTTTTTGAAAAATCATGTCTTTTTCGAAAAACAACCTTGGCTTTCGAAGAATAGCCTTTCACTCGGGAAATTCGGGCCTGCACTTCTTGTGAACGTTTGGACGCCGTTTTGAGGGTCAAAACAGCATCAAATAAAAAAAATAATTAACATGAAATTTGTTCGTCTTGACGAGATATTCAACTTTAATGTTGATTACTTTTCAATTTGGAGCCATCTAAATCCTCTAATTTCATTTCTCGCACGATTGCGCATACGATTATAATTATTAATAACATAATTAATCTTATTAAAATTAATGAGTATATAAAGGCTTAAGGTTAAAGAAAAACCCTACTCATCTTCTCCAAAGTCCGAACTGAAACCAGAGCAGCGAGAGCGACGATTTATTCTCATTCACAAACTTCTGGCAGCGATTTCGGGAGGCTCGTTGGACAAAATCTTCAACGGAACATAGATCCAAAAAGCTCTCAACGGGAACTACGGAATCGTGGTAAAACTTTCCCCGTTTTGTGAGTTTTTCTCCTTAGAGTTTTTAGCCCTACCCTCTATTTTGTCCATTTTTGTTTAGATTTCCACTCCTCCCGTCTTCTTTGGCCCTGATCTACGACGGGGAGTGATTTGGAGAAGTTTTTTCGGCAAAATCAAGACAAGTGGTGGTTTTTCCCTTCTCCCTCCTTTTCCGATCTTGATGATAACTGTTAATCTTCTTTATTTAATCTTTATACATGTTGTCATTCCGATTTGTAAATATGTTTGATCTTCCCTTTGAAATCCACTTGTAGAATTATTCTTATTTTGCTAAACTAGCTATGTAGTGTCATTTGTGAATATTAGTGCTGCATTTCATCGCACGACTTACGGTTGTTGGACATTTACCGTCCCTTCACTGCTTTGTAGATCGTGATAAAGTTTATTATGGATCATGTAATTGTCCTAAAGGTTGATCAACCGCTCCGTAAATCTAATGATGTTTAGTAGAATCCGATGTGCTAAATCTCGAGATGTAAGTTATGGTTTCTTTTTCTCGGCTGTGGGTGTTAGTGGACTATGCCACCTCCACAGTGATTTTTTTATTTATTAGTACCTTGTGGAACTCTATCGGGTTTTGATTTGGGCGTCTGTAGGTGTATGGTGGAGTGAATGACTCTCCTACCGCAGTTGGCAGATATTTATCCTTGTGGGTGCGTCTGGATGAGTGACCACCTCGCCCGTGTTTTTTGGTAGAGTTTGAGTTCTTTGGGGGTACTGGCTAGAGAGTCCTTCCCCCTTAGGCACTGGGCGTATCCAGTGTTCACAAGAGACTAGCAGTATATTATGATCTAAAATCTCCCTTCTGATTTAATCATGTTTACACCTTATAGCTTCGTGCATTTGGTGTAGTTGATGTACGTGACGATTCACGTAAGTGTTTTTACTAATTTTGTACTATTTTCTTTTGTATTTCGCTCTCAGTACTGTTGGTCTTGGGTTGGTACCCCTGTTAACTTTTGTTTACTTTTGGTTATTTTCTGCAGCCACTTATACCTTCTTGTTGAGGTGTTCTATTTTTTTTGGAATGCCTCAGGTTCAGGGTAGTAGCTGGTAATGGAGCTTGAGTTGGAGTTTCAGTGCTGCAGTGACAGCTGTGACTTTCACCTCACCGTCGTGAGGTAGTGGCTTGTTGTAGTTTGTTTGTAGTTGTAGCTTTGTTTACTTAGTTCAGACTTATGCTGTAGTTCTGTGGGTTCGTGTCAGGTTGTTGATGCCCACAGGCTTTGTTGAATTCTTGGACACTTTGCTAGCTGCTAGTGTGTTTTCTTACTAGTTTGTATAGTTTACTTTGTAACACCTCCCCTGTAATGAACGTATAATATGGGTCCGGCAGGGGCGCCACAACATACGGACGCCACAGCTTTAGTATTAAAAGTTGATATAGCTACCCACACTCAAAACTCTTTGCACAACACAGCGGAAGCAGAACAGGACTAGAAGTTATCCACCACTAAAGAGTAAAACAAATGGCCTTAAGGCCTTACATCAAGTGTCCAAAAGAAAATAATACATCAATCATGAATGTGCTCAGCACTCTTAGTCTACCTCGGCATGCAAGCCGGACAACAAGAGTCTCAAACATAACAACTCATAAGTAGGGCTACAAAAAGAGAAAAACACTTCATGAGACTTAGGCCTTTCTGGCCGGCGAGCTAGCTCCTGCATGCGATCCTTGCCCTGAAAACTTTATTAGTAACGTGGGTCAGCAAAGGCTGACCTCAAACTGTGCAACAACACATCTCCTCCGGGCCGCCCCTAACGGACCCCGGGGTACCCCTCCAACCTGCAAGTTAGCACTTCGTAGGCAATAATCATAAGCAAGAAAAGCAACTATGGAAAACAGTCTTGGATGTCACATACATCATACATGTTCTCTACTGGTTGAGCATAATATAAAAAGGGCCTACTTATGCAATCATGTATGCAATAACCCGGGTTTCACCCAAGGCACCCTAACTCGTATGCATCTAGCACATCATCACATCATATGGGTTCTCATTGATTCCCCATTGGCATAAAGCCGCAAACAAAGGGGTCACCATTTCCCCCAACGGCTCACAGGCCGCCTCATGTAATTCTTGTCAAGGCCCCACCCGCTCAAGGTCTCAAACCCCGGGCTTGCCTACAAGCTCTGACGTCTCATGTCAGGATTCCAACAAATACAAAACTGACCGATTCTAAGAAGCCTTGCCGGACCCCACCCGCTCATGGCCTCATTGCCCGGGTTTGTCCCCATGCTTGGCATTCTCGTCAGTCACACAGAAGGGGACTAGTCTCGTCAGGACACTCTCCACACATGACGTGAACGTCACGGGATAGCCAGGCGACCAAGGAGACCTAGCCACGCCTTGGCACAACACAAACCAAGACAAATCCACCCTAGTCCCTCATTTGTACTGCAGCGTTTCCGCGCACCAAGGAAAACATCTCCAACTCGCGTGGAGCTAACCTTGTCCACCAAGGAAAACATCTACCGCCGCGAGGATCTAACCTTATCCGGTTCCGACTACACGTACTCACTTGAGAAAAAGGGGAAAACATCACCACATCACAAACGGCATCTTGCCGCAACAGAATCTCTACGAATCCTTAGCGTTTTTATGCAACATCACCGAGTCGGACTAACGGTCGTGACAACGGCTTCATCCACCATGCCTAATCCACTAACGGAGCGGATCTCTAATGCAAAAATATGCCGGGGATGGACTCAATCAACCCGGAGGTTCATCTTGAACCTTGGCAAACCAAAACCCCTCTCATTTGAGAGTTTGGTGCCCAAAAACTAGAAAGAAAGAAAATAAATGATGATAAGACATACATCCTAAGACCGAGAGGAGAGGTGTCGTTACCTTCCAACTCCTCTTCCTTGCCATGGCAAAATGCCCGGATGGAAATCTTCGCAACGATCTAAGCTTCACGGATCCGGACTAGGCTCGCGATTTGGAGCACCGAAACTCCTCCTACAGCCCAAACTCTCCTTCTCCTTCTTCCTTGTTCTCACTTCTCTCTATATCTTTAGTAAAAGAAAGCTTGGAGAAGAATGAGGGTTTTCAACCCTATTCTCGGACTTAACTCCCCAAGAACAGTCCTGAACCGTCAGATCCTAAAATCTGGGAAAGAATGGCCACGATCCGCCTGGAAAATAAAAGACCTGGGCCGAACACGGCCTGGCACACGCCCGTGTCCAGGGTCGTGTGCCTCATTCACCATCTCAAATCGACGTGCCTGGAACAGCACACGGGCATCCGACAAGCCCGCGTTCAACCCGACACGCCCGTGTCCCCAGTGACACGGCCGTGTTGCCAGCCGTGTGCCTCCATCGACACGGCCCCGAAACCAACCCAAGAGGTGACACGGCCTGGGACACGCCCGTGTCCCAAGCCGTGTGCCAAGTCTCGACACCCATCGACAGGCTTTGTGTCGACACCGCAGAAAAAATGTCGAGCGAAGATCGTCGACCAAGCGGGACACGCCCTGTGACACGCCCGTGTCACAGGCCGTGTACCCCAGTCTCGACACTCGTTGAGCGAAAGTGTCGACACTTGGGCCGAGTGTCGACACGGCCTCGACACGCCCTGCGACACGCCCGTGTCGCAGGCCGTGTGCCCTACTCTCGACACATCGTCGAGCGAAAGTGTCGACACTTGGGCCGAGTGTCGACACGGCCTCGACACGCCCTGCGACACGCCCGTGTCGCAGGCCGTGTGCCCTACTCTCGACACATCGTCGAGCGAAAGTGTCGACACTTGGGTCGAGTGTCGACACGGCCTCGACACGCCCTACGACACACCCGTGTCGCAGGCCGTGTGCCTCCTGCCAGAAACCCAAAAAAATTTCCAGAACTGCAGACTGACCCTCTTGCAAAACTGGGGTGTTACAACTCTCCCCCACTTAACAGAATTTCGTCCCGAAATTTCAAATCAAAAGGGTACAAAACTTAAATTGTACCTGACATGAAGAGTTCCGGATAATCTTCTAGCATGGCCTATTCTCGCTCCCAAGAGAACTCCTCACGACCGCAGTTGTCCCAACGAACTTTCATGAGTTTAACTTCTTTACTCCGTAACTGCTGAGTCTCTGAATCCTCTATAGCAATTGGGAGGACTCGCGTCCTCAAGTTTTCCTCAATCGGCACCAATGCCGGCTCAATCACCATGCTAGCCTCCACCAAGGCTTTCCTCAAAACGGAGACGTGGAATACGTCATGCAACCCACTCAGCTCCGCGGACAACGCCAACCGATAGGCTGCTTCTCCCACCCGTTCAATAACTTCAAAAGGCCCCAAAAACCTTGGACTCAACTTCTTGAGTTGGCGAATCCGTGAGACGCCTTTAAACAGTTTGATCTTCAAATAGACCCAATCACCTACCGCAAACTCCAACTTTCGGTGACGAGCATTAAAGTATTTTGCTTGTCGGTCTTGCGCCACCTTCATACGCTCTTGAATGGTCCGTACCAACTCACAAGCGTCCACTACCACCTCTTTACCCAAAATTTTGGTGTCTCCCGCCTCTGCCCAAGACATTGGTGTTCGACACCGCCTCCCATACAGAGCTTCGTAAGGCGTCATTTTTATACTTGCTTGAAAACCGTTGTTGTACGCGAATTCCACCATGAAGAGGTGATCCTCCCACTTTTTGCCGAAGTCAAGAACACACATTATCAGCATACCTCCATGGTACGGTTCGTTCTCTCCGTTTGCCCATCAGTTTGAGGATGGAATGCCGTACTGAACTTTAGCTTCGTGCCCAAGCTCTTCTGAACCAATCTCCAGTCCTTGGACGTAAACCGTCTATCTCGATCACTGACTATGCTCTTAGGAATTCCGTGCAGTCGCACAATGTTGCGAACATACAACTCCACCAGCTTCTCCACGCTATCCTCTTTCCGGTTTGGGATAAAGTGAGCCACCTTGGTTAGGCGATCTACGATCACCCAAATAACATCATTACCCTGCCGCGATCTAGGCAAACCATGCACAAAGTCCATGGAGATGTCATCAAATTTCCATTCAGGGATTGGAAGGGGCTTCAGGAACCCGCCCGACTTCTGACATTCGGCCTTCACCAAGCCACAAGTTTGGCAACGATTCACGTACAAAGCTACGTCCCGCTTCAGCCCCAGCCACCAAAAGGATTTCTTCATATCCAAGTACATCTTTGTACTGCCCGGGTGAATGGAGTACTTTGTGAAGTGAGCCTCAAACATCAACTCCTACGGAGTTTGCCGAACTGCGGTATACAAACCCTTCCGTCCTTCCTCAGAATCCCATCAATCATCTCCCAGGCGCTGCTCTCGCCCGTTTGAGCCTCCAACACAAAAGGTTGAAACTCCACATCCAACCGAGTCGCTTCCCGAATGCGAACAGACAAGTCGTTCTGCACCTCAATCCAGTTCAACCGAGCCTCGCTGGACTCGCCTCTTGCAACACATTCCAAACCAAGGGACTCCCATTCCCGCACCAACCGCTCATCATGAGCTTCGATCCAATTCCCTTGTCCCGAGTACTTCCTACTCAAGGCATCAGCCACCACATTGGCTTTAACTGACATATACTGAATTGCCACTTCATAGTCTCCAAGAAGCTCAACCCACCTGCGTTGCCGTATGTTCAAGTCCTTTTGATCCAAGAGATACTTCAAGCTTTTGTGATCCGTGAAGATCTCCACTTTTGCACCATAAACATAATGCCGCCATATTTTCAACGCAAAAATTACCGCCGCCAACTCCAAGTCGTGGACGGGGTAATTCCTCTCATGAGGCTTCAACTGTCTAGACCCAAAAGCTATCACCTTCCCATGTTGCACCAAAACGCAACCCAAGCCACATCCCAATGCGTCACTGAAGATCTGAAATCCCTCGGTCCCTTGCGGTAGACTTAGGATTGGAGCCGCCATTAGTCTCTCCTTCAGTGCCTCAAATGCTTGGCTACACTCTTGAGTCCACACAAACTTATGATCTTTACATGTGAGTGAGGTGAGGGGTAGAGCTATCCGCGAAAAATTCTCCACGAACCTTCTGTAATACCCGGCTAGTCCAAGAAAACTTTGGACCTCCGCCACGGTCCTCAAAGCCGGCCAATCACTAATGGCTTCAACTTTTGTTGGGTCCACTGCCACCCCTTCCCCACTAACCACGTGACCCAAAAATGCCACCTTCTCCAACCAGAACTCGCATTTGGAGAATTTTGCATACAACTCATTCTCCCTCAACACTTGCAGAACCACTCTCAAGTGGGTCTCATGCTCCACTTGCGATTTGGAATACACCAAAATGTCATCAATGAAGACAACCACAAAACAATCCAAGTATTCCCGAAATACCCGATTCATAAGATCCATGAACACAGATGGTGCGTTCGTCAGCCCGAACGGCATCACCGTAAACTCAAAGTGTCCATACCTTGTACCAAAGGAAGTCTTGGGTATGTCCTCATCCCGAATTCGCAACTGATAATAGCCCGACTTCAAGTCCAATTTTGAATACACCACTGACCCTACCAATTGGTCGAACAAGTTATCTATCCGAGGAATCAGATATTTATTCTTGACGGTCAATTTATTCAGTTCTCGGTAGTCAATGCATAGCCGCATGCTACCGTCTTTCTTCTTTACAAACAACACCGGCGCACTCCACGGTGAAGAACTGGGTCTGATATACCCTTGCTCCAACAATTCCTGCAACTGTACTTTAAGTTCAGCCAACTCCTTTGGTGCCATCCTAAATGGAGGACGTGACACCGGCCTAGCCTCCGGCACTAACTCGATCGAGAAATCGATCTCCCTCCGAGGAGGCGCTCCAGGAAGTTCTTCCGGAAACACATCCTTGAACTCTGCCACTATGGGCACTTCATCAATAGACAGCTGGGAGAGATGAACCTCCAATAATGCTACAAGCGCTACACCACCCTGGTTAACCGCCCGCACCAACTGCACGGCCGAAATCAGGGAACAGGCCACTCCACAAAGGCCCTCAAATTTGACTTCTGTCTGCCCTTTCCTCCTTAAGGTCACCACCTTAGAAAGGCAATCAATACTGGCGCGCTGCTCTGCGAGCCAGTCCATGCCCAAGATGACATCGAACTCCACCAATGGCAAAATCGCCGCTACCAAAACAAAGTCAACTTCGTCTAGCTCCCAACAGATGCGCCCTTTGACCCCGGTGGTCATGGATGACCCATTGAGCATACGCACTTTCAACTCCGCGTCCGCCGAGAAAGACTCAACTCCTATTCTCCGGATGAAGCTCTCCGCAAGAAAGGAGTGCGATGCTCCCGTATCAAACAATACCCTAGCGGGGTATCCGGATACTAACACGAAGCCTACAACATAGACATCACACAAAAGTCTAAAAGGATGAAGCACAAAATTTAAACTTAAATTTTCTTCATACCTGTCACCACATCAGTCTGGCGGATCGCTTCTTGCTATCCAAGGTTGTAGGCCCTTGGTTGCACCGGTTGGAACCGAGAAGCGCTCGACTCCGCCATCTTTCTTTCTCTGCAACACTGGGGCCGGAGCGCACAGTCTGCTCCTGCTTTGCCTCTTGCCCCGCTCCTCCTTGGGGACAAACACGAGCTATGTGCCCCACCTTACCGCAGTTGTAGCACGTCGGCGGTCCCCTAGAGTGAGAACCCCCAGGCGTCCAATTGCTCTTCTCACCAGATCTGGAAGTGTGAGGCTTCTTCCTCCACCTACTCCCTTCAGACTTTCCATGAGATTGGGAAGGCTTCCCTTCCCCTTGCTTGGGAGTAAAACCCTTACGGCGTTGGGTTCGCTCCAAATCACTTTCCAAAATCCTGGCAGCCTCAACTAGTTCATTGAATCCGGCTCTCTTCATGGAGATGAGGGGTTGTCTCAAATTCTCCCTCAGCCCCTGGTAGAAGAGGTTATCCCTCTCTACATCATCTGCCATAGTCGTTCCCGCATAATGACCCAACTAGGTGAACTCCTGCACGTACTCATCTACTGTCTTGTCTCGCTGCATTAAATGCAGAAACTGCCTCTAAAGGGCCAAACGTGTAGAAACTGGAATATACCTCTTTAGGAAAGCATCCCCAAACTCTTCCACCGACGGAGTGCGTCCCGGGAACTGGCGGCCGCTGCTAAGGCTCACCCACCATAACTTGGCATCTCCTTCCAACATGAAAGCCGCATACTCAGCTTTCTTTTCCTCTGGCGTCTTTGCCGCCCTTAGAAGCTCTTGAATGCGAACCCACCAGTCCTCCGCATCCGTTGGCGTACCCATTCCCTTGAATGATGGGGGATGGAAACTCAGGAAGTACTTCATGTGTCGGTCTCCATGTCCGACCACCGCCCTTTCCGCCAAAGGCTCCACTCGCCTGGCCTCTCCGCCTGGCACGGCAGTCGCCGTGTCCGGTGTGACAGGGGTTGCCACCTGAGCTGCTGCTGCAGCCTGAGCTGCCACCATCGCTTCTGCAAGCATGCGGCAGAAGTCGGCCGGGTTTACGCCCGTGCCCAAAAGACCTGGAGCAGTAGCACTGCTCGCCGAAAGCTCTTTACTTGCTCTCGACGTTCCCGCCTCGTTGCTTGCACTCTTCAAGAAACAAGAAACAAGGATTCAGTCTCAAATCTCAAGACTTAAACATAAGGACACTCATGGTCCCGCGTTACTCTTATGTGGATAACTTCTCTACGCTTTGACCTTGAACCTAACCTCCCTCTGATACCAAATTGTAACACATCCCATGTAATGAACGTATAATATGGGTCCGGCCGGGGCCCCACAACATACGGACGCCACAGCTTTAGTATTAAAAGTTGATATAACTACCCACACTCAAAACTCTTTGCACAACACAGCGGAAACAGAATAGGACTAGAAGTTATCCACCACTAAAGAGTAAAACAAATGGCCTTAAGGCCTTACATCAAGTGTCCAAAAGAAAATAATACATCAATCATGAATGTGCTCAGCACTCCTAGTCTACCTCGGCATGCAAGCCGGACAACAAGAGTCTCAAACATAACAACTCATAAGTAGGGCTACAAAAAGAGAAAAACACTTCATGAGGCTTAGGCCTTTCTGGCCGGCGAGCTAGCTCCTGCATGCTTGCCCTGAAAAATTTATTAGTAACGTGGGTCAGCAAAGGCTGACCTCAAACTGTGCAACAACACATCTCCTCCCGGCCGCCCCTAACAGACCCCGGGGTACCCCTCCAACCTACAAGTTAGCACTTCGTAGGCAATAATCATAAGCAAGAAAAGCAACTATGGAAAACAGGCTTGAATGTCACATACATCATACATGTTCTCTACTGGTTGAGCATAATATAAAAAGGGCCTACTTATGCAATCATGTATGCAATAACCCGGGTTTCACCCAAGGCACCCTAACTCGTATGCATCTAGCACATCATCACATCATATGGGTTCTCATTGATTCCCCATTGGCATAAAGCCGCAAACAAAGGGGTCACCATTTCCCCCAACGGCTCACAGGCCGCCTCATGGAATTCTTGTCAAGGCCCCACCCGCTCAAGGTCTCAAACCCCGGGCTTGCCTATAAGCTCTGACGTCTCATGTCAGGATTCCAAGAAACACAAAACTGACCGATTCTAAGAAGCCTTGCCGGACCCCACCCGCTCATGGCCTCATTGCCCGGGTTTGTCCCCATGCTTGGCATTCTCGTCAGTCACACAGAAGGGGAATAGTCTTGCCGGGACACTCTCCACACATGACGTGAACGTCACGGGATAGCCAGCCGACCACGGAGACCTAGCCACGCCTTGGCACAACACAAACCAAGACAAATCCACCCTAGTCCCTCATTTGTACTGTAGTGTTTCCGCGCACCAAGGAAAACATCTCCAACTCGCGCGGAGCTAACCTTGTCCACCAAGGAAAACATCTACCACCGCGAGGAGCTAACCTTATCCGGTTTCGACTACACATACTCACTTGAGAAAAAGGGGAAAACATCACCACATCACAAACAACATCTTGCCGCAACGGAATCTCTACTAATCCTTAGCGTTTTTATGCAACATCACCGAGTCGGACTAACGGTTGCGACAACGGCTTCACCCACCATGCCTAATCCACTAATGGAGCGGATCTCTAATGCAAAAATATGCCGGGGACGGACTCAATCAACCCGGAGGTTCCTCTTGAACCTTGGCAAACCAAAACCCCTCTCATTTGAGAGTTTGGTGCCCAAAAACTAGAAAGAAAGAAAATAAATGATGCTAAGACATGCATCGTAAGACCGAGAGGAGAGGTATCGTTACCTTCCGACTCCTCTTCCTTGCCATGGCAAAATGGCCGGATGGAAATCTTTGCAACGATCTAAGCTTCACGGATCCGGACTTGGCTCGCGATTTGGAGCACCGAAACTCCTCCTACAGCCCAAACTCTCCTTCTCCTTCTTCCTTATTCTCACTTCTCTCTAGATCTTTAGTAAGAGAAAGCTTGGAGAAGAATGAGGGTTTTCAACCCTATTCTCGGACTTAACTCCCCAAGAACAGTCCTGAACCGTCAGATCCTAAGATCTGGGAAAGAATGGCCACGATCCGCCTGGAAAATAAAAGACCTGGGCCGAACACGGCCTGGCACACGCCCGTGTCCAGGGTCGTGTGCCTCATTCGCCGTCTCAAATCGATGCGCCTGGAACAGCACACGGGCATCCTACACGCCCGTGTTCAACCCGACACGCCCGTGTCCCCAGTGATACGACCGTGTTGCCAGCCGTGTGCCTCCATCGACACGACCCCAAAACCAACCCGAGAGGTGACACGGCCTGGGACACGGCCGTGTCCCAAGCCGTGTGCCAAGTCTCGACACTCGTCGACAGGCTTTGTGTCGACACCGCGGAAAACAACGTCGAGCGAAGATCGTCGACCAAGCGGGACACGCCCTGTGACACACCCGTGTCACAGGCCGTGTACCCCAGTCTCGACACTCGTCGAGCGAAAGTGTCGACACTTGGGCCGAGTGTCGACACGGCCTCGACACGCCCTGCGACACGCCCGTATCGCAGGTCGTGTGCCCTACTCTCGACACATCATCGAGCGAAAGTGTCGACACTTGGGCCGAGTGTCGACACGGCCTCGACACGCCCTGCGACACGCCCGTGTCGCAGGCCGTGTGCCCTATTCTCGACACATCGTCGAGCGAAAGTGTCGACACTTGGGCCGAGTGTCGACACGGCCTCGACACACCCTGCGACACGCCCGTGCCGCAGGCCGTGTGCCTCCTGCCAGAAACCCAAAAAAATTTCCAGAACTGCAGACTGACCCTCTTGCAAAACTGGGGTGTTACATACTTGCTCTCTGGGAAGCTTTATACTAGGACTGCAAGTTAGATATTTTTAAGTATAAAAATATAAGGAATTATATCATCATATCAAGACCTCTTTCAAAGTGAATAATACTATACTCTAAAAGTTATAAAAGGCCCTTTCTATACTTATATTAAACTTAGAGGTCTGCATATCATATCACACCATTTGATTGTCATGTTTATATAGGATAAATAGCAAATGAAACTAAGTATTTTCTGCTGCATATTTCTACTTACACTATTACTCATGGACTAGTCAATCCACCGAACCGAGAGACATGATTAATTTACCTAATTTAAATCTTGTTTTAAAAACTTTAAATCATGTATTTTCATGATAAGTCTTAGGAGTTGTCATTGCTTGAGCACATGCAGTTGTCCCCTGCACGGCGTGGCATCACGACACGTATTTTTCTCTTGCTATGATATATTATTTAATACGGGGAGAATGCAGGCTGTGACAGCTAACCGCTATAGCCTGAGCTGTAGGACTTGGGGTTAAGTTTGAGGTAGGTGATCCTTTGATCAATGAGTTGTAGGGGCAAGCTTGCTCTGAGATAGGGCTTTGTGCCTAAGCTATAGGTGTTGGAGGAGACTGAGAGATCCTGAGGGATCTATGTTGTAAGCTCTAAGGAGCTGAGTTTTGGAGAAGCGGCCTTTTCTAACAAGCTGTTAGAAAGGTGAGGGAAAGTGGACGTACCCATAATCTGGGGAACCACTATAAACCTTATGTGTGCGTTGTGTGATTGTCTTGGAAGCAATATATAACTCACCCACAACACACTAAGTAGAGGGAAAATTATAAAAGGCTAAAAACCTATTCACCCCATTGATGTGATTAGCTACCTTGGAATTAAAGACTTTAATATTGGAGAAGGTATTGCTGTGGATCCGGCGAAGATAGTTATAATACGGGAGTGGCCTATGTTGTCTACTGTAACAGAAGTTAGGAGCTTCATTGGACTTACTGGCTACTATAAATGCTTCATAAAAAACGTTTTGCGGATAACCTTACCTCTCACTAGACTGATGGGGAAAGATCAGAAGTTCGTTTGGACGCCTGAGTGTGCATGAGCTTTTGAGGAGTTAAAGAGTTATTTGACCATGACACCAATCTTGAGTTCGCCATGTGGTACATACGACTATGAGATTTATAGTGATGCTTTAGGGAGCGGCTTAGACTGCGTTCTTTTTCAGTTCGGAAAGGTTATTGCTTATGGCTCATGCCAGTTGAAAGTACATGAGCGAAATTATCCAGTGCACGACTTGGAGTTGGAGGCTGTGATTTTTGCGCTTAAGCGGTGGCATCATTACCTATATGGCATGAAAGTTGACATCTTCACGTGCCACAATAGCCTTAAGTACTTAATAGATCAGAAGGATCTGAACAAGCGACAGTAGAAGTGGATGGAGTTCCTCAGGGACTACACCTTCCAGATACACTATACTCCCGGGAAGGGAAATGTGGCTGTAGATGCCTTGAGTTGGCGGACTCCGATAAGGGAAAATTGGTTGCAGATGCATGATAAGTGTCTAATCCAGGAGTTAGAGGCCTTAGAGATTTCGTGTGTGGACAAGAATGCAACTATAAATGTGTGTCTGAATTGGACAGAGGTATAGTATGACCTTGCGGACAGGGTTCAATGTGCAACGGAACTCGATGAGAGTATGAAACGCTATGCAGCGGATGAGTCAAATTCCCAATTCTCCTTGGATGATGGACTTTTGAGAAAAAATGGTCTTTTATGCGTCCCGAATGTGGGTAAGCTACGAGAGGAATTGATGTATGAAGCACACTTCATAAAGTACTCAATTCACCCAGGGAGGACAAAGATGTACAAGGACTTGAAAAAGATGTTCTGGTGTCTGGGTTTGAAGAAATACATAGCTCTTTACGTGACAAAGTGCCAAACTTGTGCCTTGGTGAAAGCTGAATGTCAGAAGCCTGGAGGTTTCATGAAGTCATTACCAATTCCCGTGTTGAAGTTCAATAATATCTCTATGGATTTCGTGCACGGGATGCCGAGATCACAGAGCGAGAACGATGTCATGTGGGTGATCGTTGACCGATTGACAAATGTATCGCACTTCATACCGAACAATAAGGACGATTCAGCAAAAAAAGTTAGCTAAGTAGTAAGTGGACAACATAGTATGATTGTACGGTGTGCCTCATATTATCGTCAGTGACTGAGATGGGAGTTTTACTTCAAATTATTGAAGTCTAATACACTAGTTGTTGGGTAGAAAACTGCAGTTCAGTACGACCTTTCATCCGCAGACGGATAGTCAGACCGAGAGGACCAACAGAACAATGGAAGATATGCTCTGGATGTGCGCCTTGGATTTCAGGATAAGGTGGGTGGACCATCTCTATATGATCTAGTCCGCCTATAATAATAGCTATTAAGATAGCATTCAGATGGCGCCCTTCAAAGCTTTATATGATAGGAAGTGGCGTACTCCTTTATCTTGGGCGAAAATCGGCGAATCGAAATTATTTAGTCGTAAAGAGATCGAAGATGCAAATTTGACTATACGCTTGATACGAGAGTGACTATTGGTAGCCCAAGATAGGCAGACAAAGTACTACAATGCTAAGCACCAAAACATGGAGTTTGCGGTGGGCAATTGGGTATATCTAAAGATAAAGTCATTGAAAGGCGTGTCCAGGATTCGACGCATGAAAAAGTTGAGTCTGAGGTATCTTGGTCTGTTTTAAATGGTTGAGCAGATTGGAGAAGATGACTATCGATTAGCTCTTTCGATGAAGCTAAGTGGTTTGCATGATGTGTTTCACATATGGTGCTACAAAAAGCTTTGAAAGAGCCGTCATAACTAGTGGCTGATGATCAAGTACCGGTCGATGGTGGGCTGACGATGAATGTTAGACCCATTCAGATCGAAGATATAGAGGTCAGACAGCTACGAAATAAGACAATCAAGATGGTCAAAGTCCGTTGGGATAATTGTGGCCATGAAGAATTTACATGGGAGCGTGAGCAAAGCATACTAGATGAGTTTCCCAAGTTATTTCTGTAAACTTAAAGTGATTATAGTTTTGCACTATTTTCCTACAGATGAATAAAATTTCAGGACGAAATTTCTGTAAGTAGGAGAGGTTTGTAACACCCAAAAAACTGGAAAATAGAACTTAAAAGTAGCTATTGCTCGACGACAGTGGGTACCGCTGGCGATAGCGATATCACTCGACACTTTCAATGATGCGTCAAGTAGGCTTAATGCACTCGACGCTCTCGACGCACTCAACACTCTCAATGCACTCGACAAAGCATTGGGTGAGCAATCAGAGTGGTGATAGTGGGTATTGCCGGGTGATACTGCCATGTATGGATGAACACTTGTCGGATTGTCGTACGGTGCCCGAAAAGCGGTGGTTGACTGGGGTCAAAGAAGCTACCGATGCTATCACCTAGGCGATAACGGATATTGGCAGGCGATAGCGTTAAGTTTAACTTGTCAGCTAAAATTGTGGCCTTTGCTATCTTTTGATGAGAGGATCATGTGGCTGGGTTTATTCCCGAGGTTGCATAACCAGAGACGAGGTGGAGAGAAGATTCATTTCTCTTCTCTCACTCTCTCCCATCCTTCTCATCAAGTTCTTGGAAGAAAGTAAGAAGAAGGCTGAAGGTTGAAGCTTTGCTAGCTAGTGAAAGAGATCCAATTGTTGGAATCAAGAACTAAGGCAAGATCCATGAAGAGGAAAGCGAGGCGCTTCTTTCCAGCCAGATATAAAGCATGCTAATGGCTCCAAAATGAATTCTGATGGTAACGATCTTCCTTCTTAGACAAGTGAAGTCCTCCTTTTGTATATGCATGGAATCCCCCATCAAAAGGTGGAGAATTGAGTGAATTCCGATGGGTTGATACGTGATATCCCCGAGTGGTTTTGCATATAGAATCCGAAAATTACAGTACGGAATAAGCATGCTATGTAAAGCCCATCCAGACAGGTCTGTCTGGATTGGTGATATTTTATTTTGCGCTCCGGAGAAGACTCTGAGTATAAACGAGTAGTATATGGGGTCTGTGTGTTGTACCTGTGAATTGAGAGTAGCAGGAGGTACTGGAGGTGTGCTCTAGGAAAATACCCACAAAATACCACAGTTTGCATAAATGTTGGATATCGCTGGGTGACAACGAGTATCGCTGACGATAGCTCATGGTGAGCTATGATTGCTCTGAAAGTCCAGTTTTCTAGCACTGTATGATACTGTAGGGTTTTGGTTGGAAAGATGTTCCAGTTGTGGCTAAGTCTGGAGACAGAATAGAGTTCTGTCGCTAATACCAGACGATAGCTTCCAGATAGCATTTTGTTGTTGCGAAGCCTATATCCGTGAGACAAGGTGTGTAGCATGAGAAGCTATGAGACTAGAGAGCCCAACTATTGGCCATGAGTGCCATGATTGATCATTGTCGGCTCAGGTCCTGAGGACGTGTGAGCGGCAAGTGATGCTGAGATCCTATTGTGCCCAGCCAAAAAGGCCAGTGAGCTAAACGGTAAAGGGGAGGCTGACCTACATCTTGTCATTCACCTTGATGTCTGTGATCGTCGGCATTGACCCGGCGATTTGAGCAACGGGCAATAGCTGAATCGTACTCGCATTATGTCATTCGGACTAGATTGCCTAACGTAATTGGCTTTTGTCGTTGGCATAATGAGAGTCTTAGGCCCCATGATGGAAAGACTAGAAATTCTCAAAGTTGACTGTCAAGTCTCGGACCTCTGAATGGTAGTGGGACCATGGTAATCCGGTACACTGAGAATGTGCCCTAAGTGCATGGAACATTTGGCCGCTAAGGCACTCGTTTGTGATATATTGAATAGTTCTTGAGTGTGGCTTTTTGTGATATATCTATTGTGTTAATGCTATGCCCGTAGGGAAGGAATACCACTGCCCCGAGAATGGGGTAGGGTCGTTATAAATTGGTCAGTCGAAAGCTGACCGTTGTCTTGTTTGCCACTATCTGGTGGAATGTCCCTATGCAGGTGCTGGAGAGCCGAGTGGGAAATAGTGGGTTGCAGCCCTGAAGCTATTCCAACCCTCGAAGGCCAAGCAAAGTTTTATTGCTTTCATGTGTGGCAGGCCTGCGCGCCGATGCCTGTAAACCACACTTCTAAAGAATAATTATAAGGCCTTAAGGTTGTAACAGTTTGTCTATTGTTGACTGTCACTTGGCAACAGTGACTATCACTGGTGATAGTATCTTTTGTGTATTTTGTAAGAACATTCCTATGTTTTAATAATGGACATTGCTGTGATACTTGAGTTCAAAAGTTAACCCTTGAAATTTCCACTAGAATGCTCTGAGTTAGGATTCATTTAGTCTTTGATATTGACATGTAACTTCGCCGACTATCTGTGGGATATGGTATGGGGCCCCGGCCAGACCCTCTATTATATTTCATATGACAGATGGAGGTGTTACAATATTGCCCTTCAATGTTCCCTAAATTTGAAGAGGCATCACCACCAATGCTAAGTGCATAATTGTATTTGATGCATGGCTAAGTTCAGTGTATGCAGGTTCTCTACTATACTATGATTAGGCAGGATGTTAGGGTCACAATACTTGTTGGACTCAATACAAGATGCTGACAAAGTAGAAATCTGGCTAAGCCCAGAAGCATCGAGTGAAAGAAGTTCACTCGACATAATAAGAGCAAAAGCATTGAGTGAACTACATATAGTCAAAGCCGCAATATTACTGACTGGAAATCTGGCTAAGTTCTGAAACGTGGAGTGAAGACAGTTCACTCATTACAAATTCAACATGAAATCTAGCTAAATCCAGAAGCATTGAATGAAAGCAGTTCACTCAATGCAAACTAAACTGGAAATCTAGCTAAGTCCAGAAGCATTGCGTGAAGATAGTTCACTCAGTGCAAAATCAACTAGAAATCTGGCTAAGTCCAAAAGCTTTGAGTGAAAGCAGTTCACTCAACGCAAACTAAATAAAATATCTGGCTAAGGACGGAAGCATTGAGCGAAGGCAATTCACTCAATATCTCAATCAAGAAGACTGGTTACTAGAAAGATAGAAAATCCACCAAGTCCAGAACCGTTGAGTGAACTACCTTCACTCAATGCCAGAAGAGCAGAAGCATTGATAAAAGCTTAAGAAGTCAAAGACTCAGAAAGAGCAGACAAAAAAATCTATCAAAGTCTAGAAGCATTGAGTGAAGGCTGTTCACTCAACGCCTACTCAATAGACAATTCAACTAAGCCCAGAAGCGTTGAGTGAAGGTTGTTCACTCAACGTCTACTCAACAGAAAATTCAACTAAGTCTAGAAGCATTGAGTGATGAAGACTCACTCGATGCATAAGTTGTTAGACTGCAAAAGTCTATATACCTTGATTGCTGAAAGATCACTCAACACACTCAACGCCTGGGATGCAGAATTTTGCTAAGTACTTTTGCGTTGAGTGACAAGGCTTCACTCAATGCCTGAGAAGTCTGTCTAGATTTTACTAAGTACAGAAGCGCTGAGTCATATTAACGTCAGCAAAAATTCAAAATCACGGGATATTCTTACTAGAAGATAAAAGGCACTACTTGTCTTTAGTAAAGCTTTAAATGCAAAAGTGATGGAGCGGTTGCTATTTCCATCCAGTACAATTGCGCAAAGAGCCATTGGACGGTGGGATACAAAATGAGAGTACTGGGGAAAGAAGAAAAGAAGCTTGAAAAGAGAAAAGAAAAAGAGAACCATCTGGGCTTCTTATTCCTCGACAAAGTTGTAGAGCTTGAAGAACTTGCTCTCACTGTTGGTCTGAAAAGTTCAGACAGTTAGCTGTTGAATGTCACATCTTCAATAGCAAGATCAGAAAGTTCACTCTCTAAGTTAGAAGGAGCAGAGCAAGCCTAAGCTGTTGTTATCTTCAATTCCACTACACTCAACTCAACTACTCAAAAGGCTTGTAGAAACAGTGCTCTGCAAGGTATTTTACAGCACAAGCAGAACAAATTTGAAGATCTATTCTTGGTGCGGTGAAAAAGATAAGAGTAGGCTTTCTCGGTTCAGGAAGAAGTAAACTCAGAGGACTATTTCTCTGGAATCAAAGTTAGGGCTGAGTTCAATCAGTCTAGGAAGAGGTAGGCTCAGAGATCACTTCTCTGGAGTCAATCATCAACAACAACAACAAACTCACTTTCTGTAGGATCTTAGTTGATCTGAGTGGTAAGCCTAATATATAAAGGCTGAGTGGTAGGATCCTTCTATAGATTTGAGGTATGACATGTGTACCTAAGCTATATGAGATTTATTCTCTGATTTGTAGGATCCTTCTATGGATTTGAGGTAGGGCCTGCGTGCCTGAGCTATAGGAGATTTATTCTCTGAGGTATGATCGTATGGTGGATCTGAGTGTAGGGTTATCCTCCTAGCCCGAGTGTAGGACTTTGGATAAAGTCTGAGGTAGGTGATCTAGTGCAAATTACTAGGTTGTAAGAGATTATATCTCTGAGTGTAGGGCTTTGTGACTGAGGTAGGACTTGGAGGAGTCTGAGAGATCCTGAGGGATCTGTGTTGTAAGCTCATTGAGCTAATATTGGAGAAGTTGGCCTTGTCTAACACACTGTTAGAAAGGTGGGAGGGACAGTGGATGTACTCATACCTTTGGGAACCACTATAAATACTTATGTGTTGTTGTGTGTCATGAAAGCAAGCAATAAATAACTTAATCACAACTCAGCAAAGCAAGAAGATTGTTTTAAAAGACACAAAAACCTATTCACCCCCTCTAGGTATTTAGCTATTATTGAAACAAAGACTTTCAAGTGGTATCAGAGGGAGGTTGTTCAAAAAGGACTTAACAGTATGAACAGATCTCCAAGGGTAGCTAAGGATTATCCTTATGGGTTAAGGAGAGAACCATAAGGAGTTGAGCTCCATAAAGCTTCCAATCTGTAGGAAGGAGAATTTTGGTATTTGGAAAGAGAGGGTCAGGCTATTCATGGAAGCCTCAAACCTAAGGATTTTCATCACTGTCCAAGAAGGACCTTTCATCCCCATGAAGGTCTCTATCTTAGATGCAAATGACCAAACCCCAAAGACGTACATTGAGATGACCAAGAATGAGGTCTTCCTAACAACCATGGACAAGAGGGCACATGACATCATTGTGAGTGCCATAGATGATTCTACATTCCAAAATCTTGTCTACTAGAAGACAACCAAGGAAATATGAGAAAACTTGATTGTATACATGGAGGGCACTGAAGATGTTAGGGGTGATAGGAAATCCATACTCAATTAGAAATATGAGGCCTTCAGGCAAAGCAGCAAGGGCAACATAGTTGATTACTATATAAAATTTTTCAGAGTGGTCAATGAGCTGAGGACCTATGGGAGGGTCTTCAGCAATTATGAGCTGAATGATAAGTTCCTAAGATCTCTAACTAGAGACTGGGACATAAAGATTTGTGCCATTAAAGAAGTGTCCAAGCTTGTTGAAACTCGTCCTCACACTTTATTTGAAAAGCTGCTTTCTTATAAGATGCGGCTATCTGCCAGAAAGGATGAGGAGACCACCATCATATCCCATGCCTAGGAGAGGACAGTGATTTTCAAGGCTGAGAGCTCAAAGAAGAGCAAGGAGAGGATTGCCTAACCCCCAAGGAGGCTAGCTGATTCAGAAAGCTCTGAGTCCAAGTCATCTGACAGTAGCATGTCAGATGGAGAGTTTACTGTCTTCTCAAGGCAATTCCAGAAGATGATGAAGAGGAGGCAGTGGAAGAACAATCCTTCCTCCTCCTCACATTATAAGAAGGATCACAACAAATTCGGGAAGAAGTACTCCAAAGGAGACAAGTATGATTCTAAACCCAGCAAACACATTTCTTCTAAAATTATTTATTATTATTGTAGCAAGCCTGGTCATGTCATTGCTGATTGCCCAGTCAAAGGAAAAGAGATAGGTGAGAAAAAGCATCACCATCACAAGCGTAAGATTGAAAAGACCTTCGTTAACAAGAATGAGAAGATTTGGAGCCAAACTAACTCAACATCTTCTAACTCTGAAGAAGAAGATAAAGCCTATATAGGGCTGTTTGGTGTTGCTGCTGAAGAGGATGAGGACTATACAACCACAAGGATAGAAATCAGGGCCCCTCTATCACTCTCAAATAGTGATAATGAGGTGGATGAAAATGTTAGTGGTTGTTATGGACTTATGGCCATGACAGATGGTGAATAAATTTAGCATCAGTCTGAAAGATAGGGGTTAGATTTTATTTACTCTAGAGGGGGGGGGGGTGAATAGAGTAATTAAAACGTTTTGGCTGTTATAAATATTATCAGAGTAAAGTAGTGATACCAATAGTAGTAATAAAAAGAAAAGATAATCTAAGCTAATCTACCACAGCACAACAAACTAATCTATCACAGCACAAAGAAAATAGGCAACCAGACGACACAAGAAATTTATAGTGGTTCCCCAACCTGGGTACATCACTCTTCTACCACCCTGGTAGTAATCCACTAGCAGTTTTTTGATCAGGTGACTGCCGCCACAAGATCTATTTCCAGGGAGATCTCACAACCATTTGAGCTTTTGATCAGGTGCCCAAAAACCAAGAATAAACTTTTGAAGGGAGTTAATAAACCCTTTTACAAGTGGGGGAGAGAGATTTGATGGTGTCTTCTCTTTCTCTAATCAACAGAGAAGACTAGTGGATTACTGTTATCAAGGGATCCTTTCAAAATCACTTAGAGCCTTGCACAGGGTGTAGGTCTTCTGCCTTATCTTCAAGTAATCCAGGAACTTCTGACTGATTCAAATTATGTTGTCCTTGAAAGCTCCTGAAGTTGAAGAAGAATCTTGATTTGTGTTAGTTGTTCTTCTTCAGTCTTCAACAAGATCAAGGTGAGAACATGTTATTTTCTGCACAGAGAATTTTTGAGAGTTTTTCTGTATTCTCTGGTTCTGTATCACTGCTTGTGTGTCTCTTGTTTTGTCTGAAAGAGAAAATCTCTTTTATATTCTCTGTCGAAATTCCCCTTTGAAATTTGAATCTGTAGCATTGATTGCTGATTGTCTGGCGAATGAAAATCGGCTGGAGAATATTATCTTTAATGATTTTCCGCAACTGTCCCAATTAATTAAGCAAGTAATTAGCTTGATGAAGACCATAATTAATGCTTCCAATAACGACTATATTAGAGAATATGAGCATTAATTACTTCAGGAAATTACTGCTAAATAGTATACAGAATAAGGACAAAAATGAGGAAAAACTCTAAGTCAGGCTTGGACAGAAATCATCGACCTCTGAACAGATTTCGTCGACCGGAGATCCAAGTTCGTCGAGCTGAGAAATCCTGTTCGTCGACCTGAGAAAACCTGTTCATCGATCGGAGCTCAGTGAACTGCATTCTGGAGATAACTTGCCTAATCCGCGCTCCAGGTTTGTGGAGCTGATAATTAGTCTTCGTCGAGCTGAGTTCAGCGAAAGTAATTTGGAAAGAATGTATTGAAGCTGAACTCTAGACTTTGTCGACCTGATCTCGAATATCATCGAGCTCGACTCATAGAATTAACTCTGAGTTTGTCGAGTAGAGCGTGACTATCATCGAGCTGAGTTTGACGAACGTCGAACTTAAATTCTGAACTTTGATTTCTTCTAAGTCTTGTGTCTCTTGAGGTCTTCTGCTGGCTTGTCCATCAAGGTTGAACCTAATGACTTAGCCTAAACTCTAGGACTCAAAAACATGACCTTGGTTATACATTGGGTCAGACATCCTAATTAGTGAACATAGCCAAAATCCAACTAGGGATCCAACAATCTCCCCCTATTTGGGTGAGGTCACTAATAATATAAAAAGAAAATAATTACAAAGCAACATAAAATATATCTGGCAGAAAATTTGAAACATTCAGCAGATATGTACATAGACACTAGCTTTGTAGCTGTTATAACAAATAAAGTTCAGACAATATAAAAACTAAACAGAATTATCATTTGTTCTTCTTTTGCTTTTCCTTGTCAGCTTGCTCAGAGGGCTGTCTGAATTTAATTTCTCTGTTGGGGTTTCCTGCTTCTCTTCTAGACATTGTCATGTTAGCAACTCCAATTATATTGACAGAGGTAGCTCTTGGTACCACAGCCTCTGGATGCAAGTTTATATAAGCATCTACATTGAAAAACTTATTAGCATTTTCATACCTTTTAAGTTCTTCTTTCCTGTAGGTTGACATGGTAGAATACTGTGATGGATCTCTGCCTTCAGCTTTGGCTTTGTTAAACATGGAGAGTCCAACCAATTCTTGAAATCTGGTCATTCTTGCAGTATTATCTTGTTCTGGATCTACAAATGGAACTGGAGGAGAATCTGGCCTTTTTGGACTTTCAGCTTTTTTAGTTTCAGATATTTTCTGTTACTGCTGTTGCTGTCTCTGCTTGAAGAATATCTCTGCTGACTACTTCCTTGATATTTTGAAGATCTACCTTGATGTCTTTAATAAGTTTGAGTATAGGAGGTAGATCTCTGAGAAATGCTTCCTAAAGCACCAGCTGTTGGAGGAGGAGGAGGAGGACCTCTCTAGTTCCTTTGATAAGGAGGAGGAGGAGAGTACCTTTTACTCTTCTTCCTGTCTTTCTGCTCATTCTTGGAAAGCCACATCCATGAGGGCATCCTTGGGTAAGGTGTGATCTTCTGAAGAACATAATAGGGAGTATCATAGGTGGGATTTGATTTGGGAGCAACTTTAGGAACAACTTTTCTCTTCTTAACAGATTTCTTCTTTGCCTTTGAATTATCAGATTCATCAGAATCATCATCATCTTCATCATTAGAAGATCCCTGAGGATTGTCATACAAGGCATCAATGGCCTTCAGAATATCTTTAGATATTTATTTCTCTGCCTGAGGCTGGACTTGAGATTCTGCTTCTACAACTTCTGGAACTACTATTTCAGCAACATATTCAAAAATTAACTTATTCTCTTCTGTTATATCTGCCAGAATAATATCATCTAAGTCTGGTAGGGGACTGTCATCCATTACATAGGTAGGAGGAGAGATAGCCTTTTGAGGAGAAATAGCCTTGGGAGAGGATGATACAGTTGGTGGCTCTATTCTTGCAAAACTTGCCTTGAGTTGCTTAGCAACTGTAAGGCTTATTGGGGAGGAATATGGTAAAATAGCTTTAAATAACTGTGAGCAAATTTCTGGAAGATAATTCAAATGAACTGAGTCAAAAGAATCTAATAAACTGTAAATATCTATTGTGAGATTGATAATTCAATAACCCACAGTCAAGACTTCTTGAATGTCTATATTTGTATCTGTACATAATATATCAACTGTTACTGTCTTAGCCTCTATAAGCATATATACATCAGTCTCTGCATCTAACAAACTATAAATATCTTTTGTGGGATTGACAATGCAATCACCCACAATCAAGACTTCTGGAATGTCTATATCTCTATCTATACATAATATATCAACTGTTACTGTCTCAGCCTATGTAAGCATATATACATCAGTCTCTGCATCTGCAGGCTCATATAGCTGCAAAATTTCTGCTCCTGCTATTGCTGAAGCTGGAACTGCTTCTTCATTGAACATTTTCCCATGCCTAATTTCAGTGGATACTGGAACCAGGCCCGTAGAAGAAGACGAAGGGACAGAGGAGACAGCAAGGAGAGTAGCAAGAGAAGAAATGGATGCATCAAGAGGTGTAATTGCATCTGCTATGAGTTGCCTGATCACTGGAGTGATATGCTCCAGGATGGAGGAAAGGGAGGGAGAATCCATATCCATAAACTCTGGTGGAGTTTGTGTAGATACAAATGAATGAGGAAAATGAGTAATATCAGATGGAGGGACATCTGGTATGATGTCATCCTGTGAAGGTGATGCAGCAAGAGATGGTATTAGAGTGGAATTGTCATGTACACGTGAAGTAGGTGTAGATGGTAAGGAGATGAGGAGATTAAAAGTGGGGTATGACATGAATGTGTCAGGATGTATGTCATTTAGATGAGGTGGAAGTGGAGATGGAGGTGGAGTGATGTGCTCAGGAGATGGAACTGGTGTTGGTGGATGTATTAGTGAGGCAGGTGGTTGTTGAGGAGGAGGTGGTGAAGGAATTCTGGTGGAGGGAAGGACAACTTCTAGAGGTGGAGGAGTTGTTGTTGGAAGAAGTGTTGTTGAAGGAGGATGAGGAATGGAAACTTCTTCAACACTAGGGTGGGGAGTGGCTAGTACAACCCTTGTGCCCTCAGAAGGTGTGGAAGAGGAGGAAGCCCTGGATGGCTTAGAGATGGTCCTCTCCCACCTTCCAAATAAGGCACATGTCAGCCTTTTGGAGGCATTGATGAATATGGTCTGGGAGACCAGCGATTTAGATGCCTTTTCCTGGAGGAATATGCCTAGTACCCTTTCAAAACAAACTTCCTTCTTATTGTTCTTTTCTTAATCAAATAAAATAGCAGTTTTTCCCAGTTAATTGCTTTCTTCTCAACCAGAGCACTCATCACTAGAAACTGGTGCCTGGTGGTATAATCGTGAGCGGTATGTTTTCCCAGCAAAACCTTGCCCACTACATCGGCCAAAAATTTATACTCTGAAGGTAAATTTTTCTTAAGTAGTTTATTTGGGTTTTCTCCAGTATGACCCATTTTTTATCAGCATTTTATCATATTCATTACAATCCATTTCTATATCTTCATTTCCATTCATCAGACCAAAAATTTCAGTTAGTATTGTGGGGGAAAAGAAACATGATTACCAGATCTAGTGTCGGTCATAGTATCTGCATCTGGTGTTGTGGAAGTGAACACCCATTCTCTAATCTCGGTCGCGGCTATCGTTTTTCTGTTGGTCATGAAATTCTTCAGGTTCTGTTCCTAAAACAGTTTCAGAATGTCTAAGAAGATCTGGTCTGAATGTTGGAAGGAATCGAAATCAATGTCGAAACCCATGTCGAACTTCATCGCCACCAGAGAGTTTGCCGGAATCGCCATGTGTTCGCCTATAAAAGAAAATAGAATGATCAAGTGCAAGGGAACAAAAAATGTGGGACGGAGCTCGAAGAAAACCTAGATATATGGTTTTCAGAATATGAAGCGGCAGACTCCATCCGACAAAAAAATAAAAATTCTTCGATCTCAGGTCGACGAAATATTTTATTGACACAAGATTTCGTCGATCTCAGTCAGAAGAAGTGAAAACATTTCATCGAGTTCAGTTCGACAAAAAGTTTCTGAAGCAATATCGTCGACCTCCGTTCGACGAAAAGAGCTTCATACATAGAGAACAGATGGTTCTTCTCATTCAAGGGTTTGGTGAATATGTCTGCTCTTTGTAAATCAGTGTAGATGTTGACAAGCTTAATTTTATTTTTGTCCACACACTCTCTAATGAAATGATGCCTGATGTCTATGTACTTAGTTCTAGTATGATGCACTGGATTTTGTGCAATGAAAATTGCACTTGTGTTATCACATAGTAAGGTTGAATTATTTAAGTTGAAGCCATAATCTAGAAGTTGGTTCTGAATCTACAGCATCTGGGAACAACAACTGCCAGCTGCTATGTATTCTGCTTCAGCGGTTGAAGTAGACACAAATGACTGCTTTTTACAAAACCAAGACACTAGTCTAACACAAAGGAACTGACATGTCCCTGAGGTGCTTTTTCTGTCTACTCTACATCCAGCAAAGTCAGCATCTGAGTATCCATTCAACTCAAACTCTGACTGTAATACCCCGAAAATCGTAATCGAACCGGTCGCGTACTAAGGAAATTTTGGTTCCTTAATAGGGGTACATGACCTGGGACACGGGCGTGTCCAAGGTCGTATCCTCCTCTGTGTTGGACGGCTGTATCCAGAAAAGGATAGGGCAGGAAACATGGCAGTGACACGGGCGTGTCAAGCGTGATACGGGCATGTGCATACCCGTGTCACCACCCATGTTCCCAAGGGACGTGACGGTTGGAGTGGCAGTTATCTGTGACACGCCCCAAGGTCACGGGCGTGTCAGGACATGACACGGGCGTATCAAGTTGAGATACAGGCGTGTCTGGACCCGTGTCCTTTTCTGTGCTCGACGATCGTGCCTGGATCGGGGCACACAGCCCGGGACACGGCTGTGTGCAAGGCCGTGTTCGGCCAAGGATTGTGGAATTTTGGGCGGATCTGAACCGTTCGTTTTCTTTAAATAAGATCTGATGGCCCAGGTGTGTTCCTACTTTGTTAAGGCTGTGAATTGAGGATTAATTCCTCATTTTCTCTTAAGCTTTCTCTTTCTAAGGAGTTAGAGAGAGGAGAGAGCAAGGAGGAAGGAAGAGGAGGATTCCGGTCGCCGGCGGAGCATCGGAGCACCGAATCGAGAACCGAGACCGGATCCACGGAGGAAATTCCCTTGTGAAGCTTTCCATCTGGATAGATTCCCATGGCGCAAAAGCAAACTACAAGGGTAATGATTCTCTACTTGAGCATGTGAAGCTCTCTTTCTTCTGCATAAGGAAACCCGCTCCCGCGAGTGTGCGGTGAGTGTGTAGTGTTCCTTGGTGTTGACGTGTATAATACCCCTTGTGTTGCATATAGAGTCCGGAATCGAAGTACGGACATAGACATTGTGTGTGGAGCTTACCCGGACATGTTGGTCTGGATCGGTGATGTTACATATTGTATGGTTTGCTGGAGAAGACTCCGTGTTTTGTGTTTTTGGGTTTCTACATGGTAGATTGCAGCAGGGATCCTTGGGGATTAACTCCAAGGCGCACCCGGAAAACTGAGTGGGATCGTAGTTCTGCTAACTTGGCGGCCGAGGAGCCAGCCTTGAACATAACTAGGTTATGTGATGTTTGGAATGTTTTGGGATCCGAGAGAAGCTTGGCTCGTGCATTCGTCTTCATGTGACTATGCGGAGTGAGCAACGGGCAAGTGGAATCGGACCTGGGCTATGTGGTTCGGTGCGAGAGACCCAAAGAGGGACTGGTCGTTGGCATAGCCAGGAGTCTTAGATAGTGGTCATAAGGACTAAAAAAATGCTCACGATGTTGTCATCCCGGGGATGGTGGTGAAGCCACGGAATTGACCAGATTCACCGTTAATGTGCCCTGAGTGCACGGGGTGTTTGGCCGTGTTTTCCTACACCTGTGGCGAAGTATGTTTGCACTTTATTGTTTAGCTGGGCTAATGAAATGCAGGGAAGGAG
The DNA here is from genome assembly GCA_039583875.1 of Platanthera guangdongensis. Lineage (NCBI taxonomy): Eukaryota > Viridiplantae > Streptophyta > Magnoliopsida > Asparagales > Orchidaceae > Platanthera > Platanthera guangdongensis. The sequence continues at coordinate 57,721,918 of CM077166.1, read as the reverse complement.
CACTGCCATCCCGAGTAAGGGGCGGGGTCATTGTAATTTGGTCGGCTTTGGCTGACCGTTACTTTGTTTGCCACCGTGCAGTGGAATGTTGCTTGCACGTGTTGCAGAGCCAAGTACCAAATAGCGGGCTGAAGCCCATGTTGCTGAGCTGGCCCTTGAAGGACAAAGCGAATCATTGTTTTTATTTTTGTCATGTGTGGCCGTCCTGCGAGCCGAAGTATGTAAATCATTAATTTGTTAAGTAAACTCTTGTAAGGCCATAAGGCCAAGTACTTTTAGTGTATTTGTTATTTCATTCCTATGGTAGTATGTGGACATTCATGATAGTTGTTATTCAATTATGGGTTCTTTCCAACTGTTTAAAAGCTTCCTCTAGAATGCTCTGTGTTAGGGCGAGTAGTTAGAGTTGGATTTTTGATATTCTTATATAACCCTTCCGACTGTCCGTGGTATATAGCATCGGGTTCCAGCTGAGCCTTCTATTATATGCCATTCGACAGATGGGGGTGTTACAATTTGGTATCAGAGCCCGTTGTCGGTCTTTTTTATTTGAATTCATGGGCGAATTCTTTTAAGGGGTGGTGAGCACATGTATATGCGTCATCGTTATAACATAAAGGAACCCATGAATGTCCACTTAGGAATGAAAAATACACTTGTTTTGAGGAACCTGAGTGTTCCAATGATTGCTTTTAGCAATCTGTTTGTCGCCTAATCAAGGGTTTATGCTATTATAGGCAACTAGGAGCGGTGCTGGGCAATCGAAACGTCCGCGATTGGTGGAAAGTAGTGCACCGAATGACGTGCCTACAACACCTCCTTCAGCAGAAACCATCAGATTGGTGGCTGAAGCAGTCTTTGCTATAATAAATGCCTAACCTGCAGGGCAAATGCACCACACACCACCTGTTAATGAGCAAGAACCGATTAGGGTGGCAGAGCCGGGAGTGGTAGAATGCGTGGCAGTTAATCAAGTAGCACCAAGGAGAGCTACGGAGAAGCAGCTCAAGCATGTAATGAGCTTTAATCCTCCGAGGTTCGACGGGATTGGAACGCCAACTCAAGCTGAGGATTGGCGCTCTACGATAAAGAGAGTCTTGACGGACACGTTAACTGAGGAGTGGCAGAAGACCACCATAACGACCTTCCTATTGACTAGTGAGGTGAGGCTATGGTGGAACGAGTTGGAGGTTCACCTCTTAGTGGGAAGACAACCTGCAAATGTGCCTTTGGAGGAATTCTCAAGGTTGTTCTTGACCAGGTATCTATCCTCTGCTCAGAAGCTTGAGATGGAGAATCAGTACCTTGGTTTGACTCAGGGAGACAGAAGCATGGATGAGTATGTCCACGAGTTTACGCGGTTGGGTCGTTATGCTGGTGCTACGTTTACTGAGGAGGAGCGGAAGACCAACTGATTTTATGAGGGTCTACGTGGAGACCTACAACTACTCCTTGCTGGGCCTAAGGCGCAGAGCTACCTAGCCTTGGTCAATTCGGCCCGGTCTTTGGAAAAGGTCGTGAAGAAAGTGCAAGAGAAGAAGGACCCATGGTAAAAGAAGTTAGAGTTCAAAGTGCCAAATGCAAAGTCGGGTTTCCGCAGATTGAACAAGAAGCCGAAGACTTTGAGCTCAGTCCCTTCGTCTGGTGCGATGGGGGCAACCCCAAGTCGAGTCCCAGGAGCTTGCTACAACTGTGGAAAGATGGGGCATTTTGCTCGTGAATGTTGGAGCGGACATGCAAAGTCCGAGAGGAAGCTTGGAGCAACATATGAAGAAAAAGGGAAGGCGGTGGAGTCAACCGCATCCCACCATGCTCCAGCCCATCCTAGAGTATATAATCTTGGTCTGCAAGAGGCCATAAAACAAGCTGACGTGGTGACAGATATGAGTTAAATTATAGCAGTTTAACTTTATGTAGTTGTTACCTTTTTATATGTTAGCTTATAAGTGTTGGTGCTAGGCTTTGTGTTGATTTTCGATTGTCCGACGAGAGCCCTGTTTGATACGGGAGCTTCGCATTCCTTCTTGTCCGAAAGATTCGTAATGCGCATCGGAGTCCCTTCCTCAATGGAAAAAAAAAAGTTGGATGTGTTGTTGCCCAATGGGTGCTCAATGCGCGTGGATAGAATCTGTGTGGTTAAGATACGGATTGGGGACCAGGAGTTTGATTTGTGAGCGTTGGTACTGCCTTTAGTGGAGTTCGACGTAATCTTTGGTATGGACTGGCTCTCGGAGCAGCGAGCATGTATTGATTGCAACTGAAAGGTGGTTATGTTGGGACTGAATACTAATCACGAGACTACGTTTGTGGGCATGAATGGGCCGAGTAAGATTTTGATGTCAGCCCTTCAGGTGATCAAGGCAGTTCGGTCTAGGGCAGAGCTGTTTGTCACATTAGTGCAAACTTCAACACCTAAGCCAAGTTTGGGTAGTATTCCAGTTGTGTCCGAGTATCCTGATGTGTTCCCATATGATCTCCCAGGAGCCCCTCCTCAGCAGGAGATTGATTTTACTATTGAGCTGGAGTTCAGGTGCCAAACCGGTGTCATGCTCCCCGTATCAGATAGCGCCAAGAGAGATGGCGGAGCTGAAGGTGCAACTGCAAGTGTTGTTGGAGCAAGGGTATGTGCATGCATCCAAGTTCGTCACCTTTGAGCGCACCGGTCCTCTTCATTAAGAAGAAGGATGGGAGCTTGTGACTCTGTATCGACTATCGAGAGTTGAACAAGCTTACGGAAAAGAATAAGTATCCGATCCCAAGGATTGACGATCTATTTGATCAGTTGGTCGGGTCAACAGTATATTTGAAGTTAGATCTGAAATCCGGCTACTACCAATTAAGGATAAGGGAAAGCAACATCCTAAATACACCGTTCAGTACGCGGTTTGGGCATTACGAGTTCACGGACATGCCGTTTGGGTTGACCAATGCGCAATCCATGTTTATGGATCTGATGAACAGGAAGTTCAGAGAGTACCTGGACCGTTTCATGATAGTATTTATCGATGATATCTTGGTGTACTCTCAATGTGAGGATGATCATTACAAGCATCTGCATATGGTGTTGGAGATGTTGAGAAGGAATCAGTTGTATGCTAAGTTCTCCAAGTGTGAGTTCTGGTTATCCTCGGTAGCGTTCCTTGGTCATATTGTTAGTGGAGAAGGGATAGCGGTGGATCCGACGAAAATACTGGCGATACGGGAGTGGCCTGTATTGTCTACAGTGGCGGAAGTCCGGAGCTTTCTGGGGCTTGCCGGCTACTACAGGCGCTTCGTAGAGAAATTATCGCGGATAGCGCTACCACTCATGACGTTGACAAGGAAGGATCAAAAGTTTGTGTGGTCGCTGGAGTTCGAGCAGGCTTTTGAAGAATTGAAAAGGCGGTTTACCACGGTGCCTATTTTATGTTCACCGAGTGGGACCGAAGGGTTTGAAATCTATAGTGATGCTTCGGGCAGTGGTTTGGGTTGTGTTCTGCTACAGCATGAGAGCGTGATGGCCTATGGTTCACGACAATTGAAGGTTCACGAGAGGAATTATCCGGTTCACGACTTGGAGTTAGCAGCCGTGATATTTTCTCTAAAGCTGTGGAGGCACTACTTGTACGGTGTGAAGGTCAATATCTACACCGATCATAAGAGCCTGAAGTACTTGTTAGATCAGAAGGACCTGAACATGAGGCAGCGAAGGTGGATGAATTTCCTGTGGGACTACACCTTCGAGATACATTATGTGCTTGGGAAAGGAAATGCAATGGCGGATGCATTGAGTCGCAGGGCTCCTGCGCAGGCGAGCTAGTTGTTCGGTACATGATGAGAGTTTGTTCCGTGATTTGGAGGCATTAGAGATCTCCTGCGTCGACAAGCAGTCTAGTGCTGAGGCGAAATTGTATTGGACAGAGGTGCAGTATGACCTAGCTGATAGGGTTCGGTGGGCTTTGGTTCAGGATAGCAGCATGAAGCAGATCTTAGATGAATCATTGGTTGGGTCAAATTCCCAATTTGCTGTTGAGGATGGACTGCTAAGGAGGGACAGTCGCCTATGCATCTATAGTACGGATAATATACAGGAGGAGTTGATGTACGAGGCTCATCATACCAAGTACTCAATCTACCCGGGGAGCACGAAGAGGTATAAAGACATGAAGAAGTTGTTCTAGTGGCCAGGATTAAAGAAAGATGTATCACTTTATGTGGCCAAGTGTCAAACATGTGCCTTGGTGAAGGCGGAGTGCCAGAAGCCCGAAGGTTTCTTGAAGTCCTTGGCTATCCCGGAGTGGAAGTTCAACGACATTTCTCTGGATTTTGTGCATGGTTTGCCAAGGTCGTAGAGGGGAAATGAGGCCATCTGGGTGGTCGTAGATAGATTGACAAAAGTATCGCACTTCATCCCGAACAGGAAGGAAGATCCGGTGGAAAAGTTAGCCAAACTCTATGTAGATAATATTGTTCGATTACATGGTGTGCCCGTAGTATTGTTAGTGACCGAGATGGATGCTTCACGTCGAATAACTGAAGGCTGGTGCATAGTCTGTTGGGAACTAAGCTGAGTTTCAGCACAACCTTTCATCCACAGACAGATGGTCAGACCGAGAGGGTCAACAGGACGATGGAGGACATGCTTCGCCTGTGTGTCCTGGATTTCGGAAAGCAGTGGGAAGATCACATGTACATGGTGGAGTTTGCATATAAAAACAGCTATCAAGCGAGTATTGAAATGACGCCTTTCGAGTCCTTATATGGGAGAAAGTGTTGCATGCCGTTATCTTGGTTGGAGACAGGCGAGTCGAAGTTATTCAAACGTCAAGCGGTGGACGACGCCACTTCGATGATACGTAAAATTCAGGAATGGTTGAAGATCGCTCAGGACAGGCAGGCAAAATACTATAACGTCAAGCATAGGAATGTGTAGTTCGGTTTTGGCGACTGGGTGTATTTGAAAATCAAGCCATTCAAGGGTGTCTCACGGGTTCGACGCTTGAAGAAGTTGAGTCCGAGATACCTTGGACCATTTGAAATCCTGGAGCGGGTTGGCGAAGCAGCGTATCGATTGAAGCTATCAGTGGAGTTGAGTGGGCTACACGATATGTTCCACATATCGGTGTTGCGGAAGGCAGTGCAAGAGCCTTTGCAGGTCGTTGTGGTTGATCAAGTGCCGGATGATTACATGTTGACAACAAAGGTCAAGCCAGTACACATTGAAGACTTTGAAGTCAAATGACTCCGTAACAAAGAAATCCGAATGGTTAAAGTCTGTTGGGATAACTGGGAACGTGAGGAACTTTCATGGGAGCGAGAGCAGACTATGTTGGAGGAATACACCGAGTTATTCCACTCAGGTAACATTTAAATTTTGTGTACCTTTACATAATTCTAGGACAAAATTCTTTAAGGATGGGGGAGATTTATAACACCCCGAAAATCGTAATCGAACCGGTCGCATCCTAAGTAAGTTTTGGTGCCTTAATAGGGGTACACGGCCTGGGACACGGGTATGTCCAAGGCCGTGTCCTCCTCTGTATTGGCCGGTTGTGTCCAGAAAAGGACACGACAGGAAACACGACAGCGACATGGGCGTGTCAAGGGTGACACAGGAGTGTGCATACCCGTATCACCACCCGTGTTCCCAAAGGACGTGACGGTTGGCGTGGCGGTTATTTGTGACACGCCCCTATGTCATGGGCGTGTCAGGACACGACACGGGCGTGTCAGGACACGACACGGGCGTGTCAGGACACGACACGGGCGTGTCAGGTTGAGACACGGGCATGTCTGGACCCGTGTCCTTTTTTGTGCTCGACGATCGTGCCTGGATCGGGGCACACGGCCTGGGACACGGCCGTGTGCAAGGCCGTGTTTGGCCCAGGATTGTGGAATTTTGGGCGGATCTGAGCCGTTCGTTTTCTTTAAATAAGATCCGACAGCCCAGGTGTGTTCCTGCTTTGTTAAGGCTGGGAATTGAGGATTAATTCCTCATTTGCTCTTAAGCTTTCTCTTTCTAAGGAGTTAGAGAGAGGAGAGAGAAATGAGGAAGGAAGAGGAGGATTTCGGCTGCAGGCAGAGCATCAGAGCACCGAATCGAGAACCAAGACCGGATCCACGGAGGAAATTCCCTTGCGAAGCTTTCCATCCGGATAAATTCCCATGGCACAAAAGCGAACTACAAGGGTAACGATTCTCTACTTGAGTATGTGAAGCTCTCTTTCTTCTGCATAAGGAAACCCTCTCCCGCGAGTGTGCGGTGTTCCTTGGGGTTGACGTGTATAGTCCCCCTTGTGTTGCATATAGAGTCCGGAATCGAAGGACGGACATAGGCATTGTGTGTGAAGCCTACCCGGACATGTTGGTCTGGATCGGTGATGTTGCATATTATATGGTTTGCCGGAGAAGACTCCGTGTTTTGTGTTTTTGGGTTTCTACACGGTAGATTGCAGTAGGGATCCTTAGGGATTAACTCCAAGGCGCACCCGGAAAATTGAGCCGAATCGTAGTTCTGCTAACTTGGTGGCCAGGGAGCCAGCCTTGAACATAACTGGGTTATATGATGTTTGGAATGTTTTGGGATCCGAGAGAAGCTTGGCCCGTGCATACGTCTTAAGGTGACTATGCAGAGTGAGCAATAGGCAAGTGGAATCGGACCTGGGATATGTGGTTCCGTGCGAGAGACCCAAAGAGGGACTGGCCGTTGGCATAACCGAGAGTCTTAGATAGTGGCCAGACAGACTAAAAAAAATGCTCACGATGTTGCCAGTTTGGGGATGGTGGTGAAGCCACAAAATTGAACGGATTCACCGTTAATGTGCCCTAAGTGCACGAGGTGTTTGGCTGTGTGAGCCTACACCTGTGGCGAAGTATGTTTGCGCTTTATTGTTTAGCTGGGCTAATGAAATGCAGGGAATGAGCACCGCCGTCCCGATTAAGGGGCGGATTCGTTATAATTTGGTCGGCTTTGGCTGACCGTTTCTTTGTTTGCCACCGTACGGTGGAATGTTGCTTGCAGGTGCTGTGGAGCCAAGTGCCAAATAGCGGGTTGAATCCCATGTTGCTGAGCTGGCCCTTGAAGGCCAAAGTGAATCGTTGTGTTTATTTTTGCCATGTGTGGCCGGCCTGCGAGACGAAGTATGTAAATCATTAATTTTTTAAGTAAACTCTTGTAAGGTCATAAGGCCAAGTACTTTCAGTATATTTGTTATTTCATTCCTATGGTAGTATGTGGACATTCATGATAGTTGTTATTCAATTATGGGTTCTTTCCAACTGTTTAAAAGCTTTCTCTAGAATTCTCTGTGTTAGGGCGAGTAGTTATAGTTGGATTTTTGATATTCTTATATAACCATTCCGGCTGTCCGTGGTATATGGCATCAGGTTCCAGCTGTACCTTCTGTTATATGCCATTCAACAGATGGGGGTGTTACACTGACTCAGTTGGATACCAGAGTCCTACACTAGGACAACTCTTTATATTTCTTAAAATCCTTTTTAAGAAAATAAGGTGAGATTCTTTAGAGTTCACCTGGAACCTAGCACAAATGCATGTAACAAATATGATGTCTGGTCTACTTGCTGTAAGATATAACAGGGACCCAATATTGACCATATATAATTTCTGATCTACATGTTTCCCATGTTCATCAGAATCAATTATAGCATCTGTAGCCATAGTTGTTTTCTTGGCAGAGGTATCTGACATCCCAAACTTTTTGATTAGCTCCTTAGCATACTTAGTTTGGGATATGAAGATGTCATCAGGTAGCTGCTTCACTTGGACACAAGGAAGTAGGAGAGCTCACCCATGCTACTCATTTCAAACTTGGAATGCATGAGGTCAGAGAACCTCTTGCATAGTTTGGAATCTGTAGACCCAAAAATAATGTCATATACATAGATTTGTACTAATAAGATTTGATCCTTATGATATTTAGTGAATAATGACTTATCTACAATACCCCTAGAAAATTTATGCTCTAGAAGAAAGCTAGCTAAGGTTTCATACCAAGCTCTTGGAGCTTTCTTTAAACCATAGAGAGCTTTATGCAATTTAAAGACATAAGAGGGGTGAGTATGAGAGATAAAACTTGGTGGTTGCTCCACATAAACTTCTTCTTTAAGTTCACCATTCAAGAATGCACTCTTGACATCCATTTGGTATACTTTGAACTTTTTGTAGGCAGCATATGGAAGGAAGATTTTGATTGCTTCAAGCCTTGCAACAAGTGCAAATGTCTGGTCATAGTCAATCCCTTCCTCTTGTCTGTAGCCTTGAGCAACCAACCTTGCCTTGTTCCTTATGATAATACCTTAGGCATCTAGTTTGTTTCTAAATACCTATTTAGTTCCAATGACTGGGTAGTCTTTTGGTCTTGGAACTAAATCCCAAACTCTGCATCTCTCAAACTAGTTGAGCTCCTCTTGCATTGTAATAATCCAGTGTGGATCTTTATCAGCATCTTTGATGGATTGTGGCTCAGTTTGATATATGAAGCAGGCATGCATCAAGTCTTGGTTGAGTTGATGTCTGGTCTGCACACCAACTGAAATGTCTCCAACACTTGAGATATAGGGTGATCTCTAAGTGTGACAGATTCAGTAGGTGGAGTTGGTTGAGAAACAACTTGGGGAATTACTTCCTCTTATGGAATTATAGTTGTTGTTGGTTCTTCACTGATTTTAGTGTCTTCATCTTCACTATCTTCATCAATATGTGGAAAAGGATGGCTAACAGCCTCATTGGTGAGGGTTAATTCATTCAGCTTCTCACACAAATGTGGTTCCTGCAAAGAGTTATTGGTAGAAATTTCTTTCTCCTTGTAAAACATGTTAGTCTCATCAAATGAAACATGAATAGATCTTCTATTTTCATGGTTGACTTATTATAGACCATATAAGCCTTGCTTACTTGGGAATATCCAAGAAAAATTCCCATTTTAGCCATGCCTTCAAATTTTCTAACGTGTTTCTTATTATTGTTGTGAATGTAACATAAGCAACCAAATATTTTAAAATAGTCTACTTTCGGTTTCTTCCCTTTAAGTAGCTCATAAGGAGTCTTATTCTTAAGCTTGTGTATTAGACTTATGTTCAGTGCATAATTTGTTGTGCTCACAGCCTCTGCCTAAAAGGAAAGGGGCATGCAAGCATCTGCAAGTAATGTGCCTGTAGAGTCAATTAGGGTTCTATTTATCCTTTCAGCAACCCCATTTTGTTGAGGTGTTCTAGGAGCTACAAAGCAGTGCCTGATACCTTCCTTCTCACAGAACTCTTGCATAAGAAGAGACTCAAACTCAGTACCATGATCACTTCTGATCAATACAACTGGAGTAGAGTACTCAATCTGTATGTTCTTGAGAAAATCTGTAAGAACCTTGAAGTTATCTGACTTAGATCTCAGAAAGAATACCCAAGTGAATCTAGAGAAGTCATTTGCAATCACTAAAGTATAAGATTTCCCTCCTAGACTTTGTACTGCAATAGGGCCAAAAAGGTCCATATGTAGCAAGTACAATATTATAGGTGAGTCACTTTATTTACAGATTTAAAACTATTTTTAGTTTGCTTGCCTAATTGACAAGCCTTGCAAAAGCTTTCCTTCTTGTAGGTGTAAGAAGACAATCCTCTGACAAGGTTGTCCCTAGAGAGTTTGGCAATGTTTTTCAAGTTTACATGACCTAGTATCCTATGCCAAAGGTCATTATTGTTGCTAATTTGATTGAATAAACATATTTCAGATTTAGCTGACTGGAAATTAACTACATAAATGTTTCCTACTCTAGTGCCAGTCAATACTACATGATTATTTAAAGAAGTAATAATACATGAAGTTTTATTAAATGATACCTGAAACCTTTCATCACATAACTGGCTTATGGATATCAGGTTGTGCTTCAGTCCACATACATAAGCTACCTTCCTGAAGGTGACTGCTCCAATCTTGACCTTTCCATAGCCTTCAGTCTGGCCACAATTGGAGTCACCAAATATTACTTTGGGTCCTAGCTTTGACTTGTAGTTGATTAGGTGTCCTTGTTTCCAGTCATGTGTTTAGAACAGCCACTGTCCAAATACCATTGTTGCTCTGTGGTGGGATACTCTTTCACCTGCAATGAAACAAATTAGCTATTCTTGACCCAGGTTACCTTGGGTCCTTCTTGCTTCCCATAATTAAAACTTGAGATATAAGAATATTTAGGTTGACATTTATAACCTAAAGGATGATATCTTATAGGTGGAATAATCCATTAATTAAATTGTTAAAGGAACACCTTGGTTGAGCATAAGTTTTAGCAAAAATCAAGTTTCTGTTACGGTGAACTGCGTTCGACGAATTTTGGTGAGTTTCCCGATATGCGTTCGACGAATGGGGGTGAGTTCGTCGAAATCCACTCAGAGAATGAAAGTATTCATTCTCTGGGCCCCAATATCGTCGATCTTGGGTCGACGAACCATAATGGTTTCGTCGATCGTAGTTCAACGAATAATTGTAGTGAAAGTTTGCGTTCAGAGTTCGTCGACTTGAGTTCGACGAACTATAAATATTTCGTCGATCGCAGTTCGACGAATTCTGTTGAACATTGTTATAATTAGGATTTTTCTTATTCTTTTTCTTTCTCTTATTCTTTTGTTTTAACTCAGTTTGTTTAACATTATTATTATTGTCTATCTTCTCTTTTCCTTTTTCTGAAACAAAGTTTATAGGAGTTATTAGTGTATTCTTTTGAATTACTGGGGGTTGGCTTAATGAAGCACCTAAGTCCAGCTTGATATTAAGCCTGACATTCACTGTGCTTGTGATGTACATCAACTTGATGCTTCTCCCATTTAGGGATTCTTCAAGTTACCTTGCCTCAACCAATTCAGTCCTTAGTGATATTATTTGTTCATTGGCTAAAGTCAATTCATCTTTTAATTTAATGTTTTCAGACATCAAGTTATCTTGTTCCAGCAATTTTTCTCTAAGAGTTTTAATTTCTTTTTCAGAATTAATCAAGTCAATACATAGTGATTTGAATTCAGTTTTGAAATTGTCAGAATTGCAATCAAAGGAAGACAATACCTGATCTGCCTGTGATTCAGATGATTCTTCATTATTTGACTACTCAGCTTGTTCCTCAGCATCAGATGGACTACAGGAGGCATTGATAGCCATAAGGCAAACTTCCCTTGCCTTTTCCTCCTCTTCATCTTCACTAGAGCTGGAAGATGAAGATTCTTCTTTAGTGTCACTCCAGGTCTCAGCCACAAAGCCCTTCTCTTTTCTCTTGTGCTTTCTGGAGGAAGACTTGCTGTAGTGATTCTTCCTGGTTTATTTTTCTCTTCTTTTCTCCTTCTTTTGATTCTCAGGACACTCTGAGATAAAGTGTCCCATCTTCCTGCACCCAAAACAAACAATTTCTTTAGTGGGTGTCTTGTCATATATGGGTTTGTCATTATGACTGGATGACTTTCTCTTGAAATCCTTCTTTGCCATCTTGTAGAATCTCTTAGCTAAGAGACTCTGGAGTTCTTCATTTGCTGTTGGAGCTTCTGTCTCTTCTGAAGTTTGAATGCTATGCTTTGTTCTTTCCTTGCTATTGAATGAGTCTTCTGCTCTTCAGCTTCTCTGGACTTTATGAGCTGCTCATAAGATTTGAGATTTCAAAGTAGAGATTCAGTGAAAATCTCATTCAAGCTTCTGGCCTCCTTGATTGGACATATCCTGGAATCCCAAGTGCTGGGGAAGCACATTAGGATTTTGTCATTCACTTCAGTGAGAGTGATATCCTTATCTAGAGTCTTTATCTCATTGATGATTGAGCTTAATCTGTTATACATATCACTGACAGATTCAGATTTATCTTTCTTGAAATTCTCACACTGGAAGATGAGAGTTGATCTTCTATCCTTCCTCTCATCTGCAGAACCAACAACCATCTGGTTGAGAGAGTCCCAGATTTCCTTGGCAGATGTGCATTAAGCCACCTTTTGGAAGATGTCATCTAACATAGTTTGAGCCAGTATATTCATGGCCTTTACATCTGCTATCTTTGCCTTTTTTAGCAACTATCCACTAAGGTGGTGGAATAGCATGAGTGATTGAAGTAGAGGCAGATGTAGCCGCTATAGGTTGAGGAGGACCTGTCAAAATAGAATTATATATATCCTCATCAATTGAATTCATATATAGCATGATTCTTGCCTTCCAGATTGCAAATTTATTCAAGTTGCAGACTGGAGGTCTGGTGCTTGCATAATATTTATTCTGTGCCATGCTATGAAATAAACTAAACTAGGAGGAATGAAGATTAGATCTAACAAGGATCTTTTGGTTCAAGTGTTATCTTATACAACCAAAGTAACCTGCTCTGATACCAATTGAAAGATAGGGGTTAGATCTGATTTACTCTAGAGGGGGGGGGAGGGTGAATAGAGTAATTAAAACTTTTTGGCTATTATAAATAGTATCAGAGTAAAGTAGTGATACCAGTAGTAGTAATAGAAAGGAAAGATAATCTAAGCTAATCTACCACAGCACAACAAAATAATCTATCACAGCACAAAGAAAATAGGCAACCAGACGACACAAAAAATTTATATTGGTTCCCCAACCTGGGTACATCCACACTTCTACCACCCTGGTAGGAATCCACTAGCAGGTTTTTGATCATGTGACTACCACCACAAGATCTATTTCTAGGGAGATCTCACAACCCTTTGGATTTTGATCAGGTGCCCAAAGACCAAGAATAAACTTTTGAAGGGAGTTAATAAACCCTTTTACAAGTGGGGGGAGAGAGATTTGATGGTGTCTTCTCTTTCCCTAATCAACAGAGAAGACTAGTTGATTTTTGTTGTCAAGGGCTCCTTCCAAAATCACTTAGAGTCTTGCATAGGGTGTAGGTCTTCTGCCTTGTCTTCAAGTAATCCAGGAACTTTTGACTGATTCAAATTATGTTGTCCTTGAAAGCTCCTGAAGTTGAAGTTGAAGAAGACTCTTGATTTATGTTAGTTGTTCTTCTTCAGTCTTCAGTAAGATCAAGGTGAAAACAAGTTGTTTTCTACACAGGGAATATTTGAGAGTTTTTCTATATTCTCTGGTTATGTATCACTGCTTGTGTGTCTCTTATTTTGTCTGAAAGAGAAAATATCTTTTATATTCTCTATCGAAATTCTCCTTTGATATTTGAATCTGAAGCATTGATTGCTGATTGTCTGGAGAATGAAAATCGGCTGGAGATTATTGTCTTTAATGATTTTCCCCAACTGTCCCAATTAATTAAACAAGTAATTAGCCCGATGAAGACCATAATTAATGCTGCTAATAACGGCTATATTCAGAGAATATGAGCATTAATTACTTCAGGAAATTACTGCTAAATAGTATATGGAATAAGGACTAAAATGAGGAAAAACTCTAAGTCAGGCTTGGACAGAAATCGTCGACCTCTGAACAGATTTCGTCGACCGGAGATCCAAGTTTGTCGAGCTGAGAAATCCTATTCGTTGACCTGAGAAAACCTGTTCATCGATCTGAGCTCAGCGGACTGCATTCTAGAGATAACTTGCCTAATCTGCGCTCCAAGTTTGTCGAGCTGATAATTAGGCTTCGTCGAGCTGAGTTCAGCGAAAGTAATCTGAAAAGAATGTATTGAAGCTGAACTCCAGACTTTGTCGACATGAGCTCGAATATAATCGAGCTCAACTCAGAGAATTAACTTTGAGTTCGTCGAGTAGAGCACGACTATCGTCGAGCTGAGGTCGACGAACGTCGAACTTAAGTTCCAAACTTTGATTTCTTCTAAGTCTTGAGTCTCCTGAGGTCTTCTGCTGGCTTGTCCATCAAGGTTGAACCTAATGACTTAGCCTAAACTCTATGACTCAAAAACATGACTCTGGATATACATTGGGTCAGACATCCTAATTAGTGAACCTAGCCCAAATCCAATTAGGGATCCAACACAGTCTGATCGAGATGAGGTACTAAATCATTCTATCTCCTCTGAATCTGATTATGAAACAAGTCCTAATTTTGATACACTTTCATCCTGTGATGAAGATGGCTCAGAATCTAAGTAAGATGTCAATCAATTGATTGAAATGTATGGGTTAATCTTGGAAGCTCTAAAGAAGAGCAAGTTGCTTGTCAAAAGACAAGCCAAGGTGATTGTCACTTTAAGAAGAGATCTCTCTCTGCACACTGAGTCATCCTCACGGCTGAGCCGGATGAGAAAAGAGATATCCCAACTTAAAATGATCACCATTATCCACGTTTCAACCATAAACAGTAAGAACTCTTTAATTAAAGAGTTGGAGGATAAGCTCCTTAAAGAGAGGATGCTAGTGGCTCAATACTCCAAACCTAAATCTGTACAACCACTCATTGATACCTTCACCTCCCAAACTGATAAGAAGGGGTTGGGGTACATTGAGAGAAATACTAGAAGAAGGAATAGGAGTAAGGGCAATGCTCTAATTCAGCTTGATATCTCTTTTGAGAAAGTTCTGTTGCCATCTGACAAGTATGACCAAGAAAGTATATATGGTCATTGGTTGAATGGAAGATCCCGTGGTGTGAACAAAAATGCTCACAAATATATTGGAGGGAAGGGCAGGGGCTTGCGTGCATTTAAGGCTCCCCGTGAGGAAATCCTAATGGCCCATCATGGACCATTTGTGTTTGGTGCCCCGGCCTCCACACTCAAGGATAAGGCAGTGGCCTATTCTCAGTCTCTTCCAATAAAAGCTCATACCAAAGGTAAGTAATCAGTAAGCCTGACTTGGCCATCTCTGATGCCATCAACAACTTGTCCAATGCAAAGAAGATTGATGTTGGAGGAACTCAGAGTAAGCTAAGTACATCTACTGGCAGACTCACTTTCAGTTAGATTCTTGCTGAAACAAATAAGAAAAAGGCTGCTGCTCTCCCTACTGAACAGATAGTTGTTGACTCCTTTCACTCCACAAGGGTTGTTCAAAAAAGGAGATACAACATCCATGAATATTGGTACTGTGGTAAAGTGCGACACTTTTAAATAGATTATTGGAACAACCCTAGTCTGCCAAGGGCAAGGGTAAGTCTTCCTGTCAGCAGTGCAGCAAGTAGACATGTTCAGTTTCAAGCTAACAAGAACCAATGACCCAATACCTTTTGGGGTCCTAGGGTAAACTAAACTATGTTTGCAGTATAGTCCAAGTACCTATGCACAAATATGGTACTTGGACTTTGGATGTTACAGGCATATGACTGGAACATGGTGCCATCTAAAGCACAATACTCTTATGAAGAATGGACCTAAGGTGATCTTTGGATGCTCAGAAAAAGGAGCTACCAAGGGTTATGGTATGATCACCAATGGCATAGTCTCAGTCACAAAAGTGGCTTATATCGAAGGGTTACAAAACAACCTGATAAGCATAAGCCAAATATGTGATCTTGGCTATGTCATTATCTTCCACAAGGATGAGTGTCTCATCAAAAGGTCAAGTGACCAAGAGGTCATTTTGACAGGCACTAGGCGTGAAAATATTTATTATTTAAACATTTTATGTATAAGTTCTGACACTCGAGTATGTCTAGTAGCAAATGATAAAATCTCCTACTATGTGCAATGACACAAGAGGATTGCTCACTTGAACTACAAGTAAATTAAACAGCACTTAAGTGAAGGGTTAGTCAGAAATGGACCCAATTTAAAATGCACCAAGGAGGGTGGTTGCTCTGTTTATCAAAAGGGCAAGTAGACCAAAGCTTCGTTTAAGAGCATTGGGGCCAAGGATTCAGTGAGGTGTTTGTATGTAACACCCCCATCTGTCACATGGGATATAACAGAAGGTCTGGTCGGGGCCCCACGCCATATTCCACGGACAATCAGAGGAGTTACATATTAATACCAAAACACTATAAAACCATATCGAAACCTAACACAGAGTATTCTAGCGGAAGCTATTAAATATGTTAGAAGAACTTGTCAAAGAACATGAATGCCCACTATAACCCAAATAAGGAATGAAAGAACAAATACAAAATGAGTCTTGGCCTTATGGCCTTACAATGTTTTCTTAAACAATAAGTGTTTTACATACTTCGGCACGTAGGCTGACCATACATGAATATAATAAAGTAAACATTTCGCTTTGGCCTTCAAGGGACATCACAGCATCAAGGGCTTTAGCCCGCTACTTGCCACCTATTTCACCTGTTCCTTCAAGAACGATCCACCGAATGGTGGTAAAATAAGGTAACGGTTAGCTAAAGCTGACTAAATTATAATGACCCCACCCCTTGCTCAGGGTGGTGGAGCACCTTCCCTGCAATGTATTAGCAAAACCAAACACAGTAATGAAAGTGCAATTTAAGCACACTTCACCATAGGCATAGGCACGAACGGCTACACACCCCGTGCACTCAGGGCACATTCTCGGTGTCTAGACAAAACCCAGGGATGCACCACCATTCTCCAGACGGCAACAACATGAGCATTTTGGTAGTATTTACGGCCTACGTAAGGCCTAAGACCCGTAACTATGACAGAGACAGGTAACACTACACACGGACGCTCGATATGGCTAGTGGGTAGGTTCGGTTCCCATTGCTGACATCCCCAAGCAAATAGCCACAATGCGGGTCGGCCTCCCCATTCCCATTTCTCCAAACTTTACATAACCCCGTTATGTTACACAATTAGCTCTTAGTCCACCAAGCTGAGCGCTCAAAGTTCTCAGCACTAAATCACAGGCCCCAGGTCTCCACGATACATGCCACAATCACTGGCCCGAGGTGTCTCCACGACACATGCCTCAATCAAAGCTTTCAAGGAGCTACCGCCTGTGGTAGTGCTACTGCCGCTCGGTACCTGGCAGAAATGCGATTCTACCCTATTTTCCGGGTGTCCCTTGGAGTTAGTCCCCAAGGTTCCCTATTGCAATCTACCGCATTGGAAACCCGAAAATAAAACAAACATCACCGAGTCTTCTCCGGCCAATACAAGCATAATGAAAACAATACTAATCCATACCAACCTGTCCAGATGGGCTTCACACACCATGCTTATGTTTGTACGTCGATTCTGAACTCTATATGCAAAAACTACGGGGATATACCGTATCTACCCAAAGGAAAACCTCACACTCACCGCACACTTGTGGGAGAGACTTTCTTATATAAAAGGAAGAGGACTTCACATGTCCAAGTTGAGAATTGTTACCTGTTTGCGTTCTCTTTGGTTCCATGCCAAAGATCTAGATGGATGAATGCGACCGCATTGACCTTGCCTCCACAGATCCGGACTCGGCTTGTGGATCAGAGCTTCGGAACTCCAATGACAGTGAGATCACTCTTCCAACAATGCTGCTTCTCCACCAAGGAATCCAGGACAACCCTCTACTCCAAAGGAAATGTAGTGAAAATGACCAAACTGGGCTTATATACCAAGCTACCGTCGCGTGGTAACTAGCTACCGCCGCACAGTACCTTAATTCAATGCCTCGTTTCGAGCGCAACTGCCCAAACCCTCCAATCACAGGCCAACACGTGGACACATCATTTCAGAATTGCTACAGTCGCGCGATAGGATGCTAATGTCGCGCGATAGAGGACGTCAGTTATGACATGCCACCAATCGCTATCGCCGCGCGCTAACTCTACCGCCGCGCGGTATGATCCCGAGAACCATAACAATTAAATTGACCCAGCTATCGCCAACGGTAACACTATCGCTGGGAGATTGCTTCCTGAGAGGTCTGCCAGAATAATTCCCCAATTACTGCCCCCCCTCGATAACAACTTTCCGCCGTGCGGTAACATCTTTCTCGAGAACTCAACACTTTCTCGAGAACTCGACATTCTCGACGCAAACCCTGGAGATACTGCCACATGGTAACTAGCTACCGCCGCATGGTAACTAGCTACCACTGAGCGGTAACCCCCAGATAAGCATCTTACGCCTTATGAAATTTAGGGCATTACAAATTTCCCTCACTTAAAGAACTTTCAGCCCAAAATTTGACGTTATGGAAAAAAAAGTAAACAGTACATCTGATTACCTTAGAGAAATAGCTCATGGAACTCCTCCCTCATAGTTTGCTCGCGCTTTCAAGACAGCTCCTGTCGGCCATAGTTGTCCCAATGGACCTTGACTATTCTAATGGACTTGTTCCGCAGTCGCTTGGCCTCTACATCTTTGATACGAATGGGCTTGACCTTCATAATCAACCCAATATCGACCAACACTTGATTCACATCAATAACTTGAGTAGGCTCTTCAATTGCCTTCCGCAGCACTGAGATGTGAAACACATCATGGAAAACGATCAACTCCAACGAAAGAGCCAAATGATAGACGGCTTCACCAACCCGCTCCATGATCTCAAAAGGCACAACATACCTCGAACTAAGCTTCTTTAAGCGTCTAATCCTTGATACACCATTAAAAGGTTTTTTCTTGAGGTATACCCAATTGCGCACCGCAAACTCCACGTTCTAATACTTGGCATTGTAGTACTTGGCCTGTCTATCTTGAGCAATCACTAGTCGTTCTCGAATCAACCGTATCGTCGAAGTAGCATCTTCAACGTCTCTTCGCATGTACTGCTTCGATTCTCCTATTTCTACCCAAGCCAACGATGTACGACACCTCCTTCCGTACAGAGCCTCAAAAGGAGCCATCTGAATGCTGGCTTGGTAGCTGTTATTATAAGAGAACTCAATCATAAAGAGATGGTCCTCCCACCTTTTCCCAAAATCCAAAACACACATACGAAGCATATCTTACATCGTCCTGTTCACCCTTTCAGTCTGACCATCTGTTTGTGGGTGAAAAGCCGTGCTGAATTTCAACTTGGTACCCAATAACTGATGAATGATCCTCCAATCATTAGATGTGAACCGACCATCTCGGTCACTAACGATGCTCCGGGGTACGCCGTGCAAAAAGACTATGCTATCCATATAAAGCTTCGCCAGTTTCTCTACTGAATCATCCTTCCTATTATGTATGAAGTGCGACACCTTCGTTAAATGATCAACGATCACCCAAATGGCATCGTTCCCCTTGTATGATCTCGGTAAACCGTGCACGAAATCCATGGAGATGTCATCAAATTTCCACTCCGGAATGGGCAAAGACATTAGGAGACGGCCAGGCCTCTGGCATTTGGCCTTTACCAAGGCACATGTTTGGCATTTCACCACGTACAATGATATGTATTTCTTTAGATCAGGCCACCAAAACAACTTCTTCATGTCCCTGAACACCTTGGTGCTCCCGGGATGAATCGAGTACTTCGTAAAGTGCGCCTCATACATCAATTCTTCTCGCAACTTCCCCACGTTGGGGATGCATAATCGGCTTCCCTTCCATAGAAGTCCATCGTCGATAGAGAACTAGTCATTAGACCCATCAACGACACCCACCCAGTGATGTTTCTTCCCATGTCAACACAGGAGATCTCCAAGGTCTCCAAATCCCGAATAAGCCGCTCGTCATGCATCCGTAACCAGTTGGCCCATGTAGAGGACCTACGGCTCAAAGCATCTGCCACAACATTTCCCTTCCTAGGAATATAATGAATCTTGTAGGTGTAATCCCTAAGGAACTCCATCCACCTACATTGACGCATGTTCAAATCCTTCTGATCTATCAGATACTTCAGGCTCTTGTGATTTGAATAGATATCAACCTTAACCCCATACAGATAATGCCTCCAAAGTTTGAAAGAGAATACCATGGACGCCAACTCCAAATCATGGACTGGGTAATTCCTCTCATACACCTTCAACTGGCACGATCGATAAGCTATCACCTTCCCATGCTGAAGCAGAACACAGCCTAATCCACTCCCAGAGGCGTCACTATAGATCTTAAAGCCCTCCGAACCACACAGCGAACACAAGACAGGTGTTGTGGTCAGACGACACTTTAGTTATTCGAAAGCTTGTGCGCACTCTGACGACCAAACAAACTTCTGATCCTTCCTTGTCAGGGTAGCGAGGGGCTGTGCTATCCGTGGGAAGTTCTCTATGAAGTACCTGTAATAGCCGACAAGCCCCAAGAAACTCCGGACTTCTGACACAGAATACATCACAGGTCACTCCCGTATCGCAGCTACCTTCACCGGATCTACTACAATTCCCTCACCACTAACCATATGACCAAGAAACGCTACCGAGGACAGCCAAAACTCACATTTAGAGAATTTGGCATACAATTGGTTCTTCCTCAGGGTCTCTAAAACCACATGAAGATGCTTGAAATGATCCTCCTTGCACTGTGAGTACACCAGTATATCATCGATGAAGACATTCACGCTCTGCTCCAAGTACTCTCTGAAAGACCAGTTTATCAAATCCATAAACATGGATAGTACATTTGTCAGCCCAAACGACATGACAGTGAATTCATAATGCCCATAACGTGTGCTGAAAGTCGTCTTGAGAATGTTACCTTCCCTAATTCTCAACTGATAGTATCCAGATTTCAAATCTAGCTTCGAGCACACAGACGACCCGACCAGCTGATCGAATAGATCATCAATCCTCATGATTGAATATCTATTCTTCTCTATCAGCTTATTCAACTCTCGCTAATCAATACACAGTTTTAAGCTTTTGTCCTTCTTCTTAACAAAAAGGACTGGCATACTACAAGGTGACGAACTTGGACCCACATACCCGTGATCTAACAGCTCTTGCAGTTGTACCTTCAATTCCGCCATCTCCTTAGGCGCTAAGCGGTATGGGGAGCGTAACATAGGTTTGTCACCTGGCATTAGCTCGATGGTGAAGTCAATCTCATGCTGAGGTGGTGCTACGAGGAGATTTTTAGGAAAATCATCAGGAACCTTCAATACGACCATGATACTATCCAGACCTTGCTTGTGCTTCAAAGTCTCCAGCAAGGTGAAAAATAGCTCTGCAGCACTACGAACTGCCTTAACCATCCGGATAGCAGACATCAAAGTCTAACTCGATCCCTTCATGCCAGAGAATGTCGTCTCCCGCTCCGTATCCACTCCCAATCTGACCACCTTGCTATTGCAGTTAATGTACACACGCTGCTCTGAGAGCCAGTCTATGCCAAAGATTACATCAAACTCCACTATCAGTAGTAGCGACACTTGCAAGTCAAACTCTTGACTCCCAAACCATACCTTCACGCAACAAACTCTATCCGCGCGCATAGAACACCTGTTAGGCAGCAGCACATCCAATTTATCCATTGCCATCGAATAAGGCACTCCGATGCGCGATACAAATTCCTCAGACCAAAAGGAGTGCGAAGCTCCCATATCGAAAAGTGCTCTCGCTTGACAATTAAAGATCAAAACAAAGTCTAGCATAACAAGTCACATGCTAACACGCATTAGGCAACAAGTATGTAAAGCTAAACGTGTTATTCATGAAATCATACATGTCACCACATCTGCCTGCTTTATGGCCTCCTGCTGGCCAAGGTTGTAAACTCTAGGCTGGGCTGGAGTATAATGGGATGCGGTTGACTCCACCGCCTTTCCCTTCTCCGCATAAGATGCTCTAGGCTTCTTCTCTGACTTCGTACGCCCACTCCAACATTATCGGGTAATGTGTCCCTGCTTGTCATAATTATAGCAAGTAACCAGGCTTCGTACTGTAGTAACTCTAGATGCACCCGATGGTATGGCTGGTCCTGAATTCCAAGCCTTCTTGTTCCACTAACGAAACCCAGACTTTGACGAGCTTGGAACCTTGAATTCTGACTTCTTCGAGCTTATGTCCTTCTTATCCTGAACTCTCTTCATATCCTTCTCTAGAGATCGGGTGGTATTGACCAGAGTTAGAAATCCATGCATCATTGGCCCGGAGAGCAGTAGCCTTAGGTCATCACGCAGACCCTCGTAAAATCGGTTGGTATTACGCTCCTTGTCAGCAAAAGTAATGCTAGCATAACGACCCAACCTTGTGAACTCTGGAGATACTCATCAACGCTACTATCTCCCTGCGTCAGTGTCTGGAACTGATTCTCCATGTCGATCCTCTGCGTCAAGGGGAGGTGTCTAGCCAGGAATAACCTCAAGAACTCATAAATCGAAACATTGGTGAGTTGTCTTCGAACCAAGAGGTGTATCTCCAACTCTTCCCACCACAGTCGTGCCTCTCCATCCAATAGGAAAGCAGCTATGGTTGACTTCTTCCATTCCTCCATTTCAGTCGCTGTCATGACTCTCTTAACAAGAGAGCTAATCCTCGGCTTGGGTTGGGGTTCCAGTCCCCATAAATACTGGAGTATTTAAACTCATCATATGTTTAAGATGCCTTTCTGTCGGTCTTCTCGGTGCCATAGATTCTACAGCCACTCTTTCCACCACTCTAGGCTCTGCTGCACGAAGCGGCACCTGCTCCACAACAGGGGCAAGAGGTTGTGCTTGCCTCCCTGGCTGGGCATTTAACATCGCAAACACCTCCTCCGCTACATGTCTTATCGTCTCTATCGTAGGAGGGGTTGTAGGTGCATCATTAGGTGTACTGATTTCCGCACAATGCAGACATTCCGACTATTCAGCACCACTCCTGGTCACCTATTATTGTGGGACACACTAATAAGTGGCCAAACAAAGTTGTAAAAAGCAATCATAGGAACACGCAGGTTCCTCAAACATGGGTATTTTCCATTCCTAAGTGGACATTCATAGGTTATTTTCATGTTATAACGATGACACACATACATGTGCTCACCTCCTCTTAAAAAGAATTTGTTCATGAATTCTCCTAAGAAAGACCGAAACCTGGCTCTGATACCAAATTGTAACACCCCTATTCGTCACATGAGATATAACAGAAGGTCCGGTCGGGGCCCCACACCATATTCTAGGGACAGTCAGCAAAGTTACATATTAATACCAAAACACTATGAAACCATATCGAAACCTAACACAGTGCATTCTAGAGGAGGCTTTTAAATATGTTAGAAGAACCCGTCACAGAACATGAATGTCCACTATAGCCCAAAGCAGGAATGAAATAACCAATACACAATGAGTCTTGGCCTTATGGCCTTACAATATTTTCTTAAACAATAATTATTTTACATACCTTGGCATGCAGACTGACTATACCTGAAAATAATATAGTAAACACTTCGCTTTGACCTTCAAGGGCCATCACCGCATCAAGTGCTTTAGCCCGCTACTTGCAACCTGCTTCACCTGTTCCTACCAGAATGATCCACCGAACGGTGGTAAAACAAGGCAACGGTCGGCTAAAGCTGACCAAATTATAACGACCTCACCCCTTGCTCGGGTCGGCAGAGCTCCATCCCGGTAATGTATTAGCAAAACCAAACATTTTAATTAAAGTGCAATTTAAGCACACTTCACCACAGGAGTAGGCATGAACGACCACACACCCCGTGCACTCATGACACATTCTCAGTATCCGGATAAAACCCAGGGACGCACCACCATTCCACAGACGGCA
The DNA here is from genome assembly GCA_039583875.1 of Platanthera guangdongensis. Taxonomy (NCBI): domain Eukaryota; kingdom Viridiplantae; phylum Streptophyta; class Magnoliopsida; order Asparagales; family Orchidaceae; genus Platanthera; species Platanthera guangdongensis. The sequence continues at coordinate 57,698,496 of CM077166.1, read as the reverse complement.
ACAACATGAGCATTTATGTAGTCTTTACGGCCTGTGCAAGTCCTAAGACCCATAACTATGGTAGCGACAGGTAACACTACCCACATACGCTCAACATAGCTACTGGTAGGTTAGGCACTTTCCCGTTGCTCACATCACCGGATAAATAGCCATGACGCGGGTCGGCCTCCCCATTCCCATTTCTACAAACTTTACACAACCCCGTTATGTTACACAAGTGGCTCTCAGTCCACCAAGCTGGGCTCTCAAAGCTCTCAGCAAAAAATCATAGGCCCCAGGTCTCCACGACACAGGCCAAAATCACTGGCCCTAGGTGTCTCCACGACACATGCCTCAATCAAAGCTCTCAAAAAGCTACCACCTGCAGTAGCACTACCGCCGCACGATACTTGGCAGAAATGCGATTCTACCCAGTTTTTCGGGTGCCCCTTGGATTTAGTCCCCAAGGTTCCCTGTTGCAATGTACCGCGTAGGAAACCCGAAAAAAAATAAACATCACGGAGTCTTCTCCGGCCAATACAAGCATAATGAAAACATCACCAATCCAGACCAACCTATCGAGATGGGCTTCACACACCATGTCTATGTTCGTACTTCGATTTCAAACTCTATATGCAAAAACTACGAGGATATACCGTATCTACCCAAAGGAAAACCTCACACTCACCGCACACTCGCGAGAGAGAGTTTCCCATACAAAAGATAGAATACTTCACATGTCCAAGTTGAGAATTATTACTCTTTGCATTCTCTTTGGTGCCATGCCGAAGATCTAGACGGATGAACACGACCGCACCGACCTTGCCTCCACAAATCCAGACTCGGCTTGCATATCGGACCTTCGGAACTCCAATGGCGGCGAGATCACTCTTCCGACACTGCTGCTTTTCCTCCATGGAATCTAGGACAACCCTCAAATCCAAAGAAAATGCAGTGAAAACGGCCAAACCAGGCTTATATACCAAGCTACCATCGTACAGTAACTAGCTACCGCCGTGCGGAACCTTAATTCAATGCCTTATTTTGAGCGCAACCACACAAACCCTCCAATCACAGGCCGACACGTGGCCACACCATTTCAGAATTGCTACCACCACGCGATAGGATGTTAATGCCGCATGATAGAGGACGTCGGTTATGACATTACACCAGCTGCTATCACTGCGTGCTAACTCTACCGCCGCGTGGTATGATCCCGAGATCCATAACCATTAAATTGACCCAGCTATTACCAGCGGTAACACTATCTCGGGGCGATAGCTTCCTGAGATGTCTGCCAGATTAATTCCCGTGTTACCGCCCCGTGGTAACAAATTTCTACCGCGCGGTAACATCTTTCTCGAGAACTCGACACTTTCTTGAGAACTCGACGTTCTCGACGCAAACCCTGGAGCTACCGCCGAGCGATAACCCCTAGAGAAGCATCTTCTGCCTTATGAAATTTGGGGCGTTACATTGTACCTCCTGTATATGGACTTGTTTGGTCATATGCCAATTCATAGTATAGGTAGGAAAGTCTATACACTGGTGATAGTTGATGACTATTACAGATATACTTGAGTTTTCTATCTAAATAAAAAGTCTGAAACTCTAGACATCTTTATGACCTTTGTTAGGCAAGTTTAGAATGAAAAATATAGTTCTGTGATTAAAATCAGAAGTGACCATGATACTGAATTTAAGTTTGATGGCAAGGCAAAGTTCTGTGAAAATCTAGGGATTTGTTAGGAGATTTCTTCTCCAAGAACACCCCAGTAAAATGGGATAGCTGAGAGGAAAAACATGACTCTCATAGAAGCTGGCAGGACACTACTCAGTGACACTTCTCTCCCAAAATACTTCTGGGCTGAGGCTATGAACACTGCTTGTCATGTATTGAATAAAGCCTCTATCAACAAGTATCACCAGAAGACTCCCTATGAGATTATTAAAGGCAAAAAATCAAATCTGGCATATCTAAGGATCTTTGGTAGCAAGTGCTTTCTGCTTAATAATAGAAAGTCCTACTTGACTAAGTTTACTACTAAATCCTATGAAGAGATATTTGTTGGGTACAACAATCATAGAAAAGCATATAGAGTCTACAACTTGAAAAATTAAGTTGTAGAAGAATCTATGAATGTAGTCTTTGATGAATCATCAATGATTAACTATATGCTTCCTAGCTCCTCTAGATCTGCAGGTATAGAGTTGAAGATGGATAAACTAACCATCAAATACACTTCTCCAACTACCCTAGAAGAATATGAGGGTGTGTATATTCCTGAAGAAGGATAAAGTACACAGGAGATGATTGAAGACTAGTAAGATCCAGCCACTAAAGTTCATGATACTGAAGCAAAAATGTCTCCTGTAGTTAGGCATTTGATGGATCATCCAAGAAATCAGATCATAGGAGATGCTAGCCAAGGGGTTACAATAACGAGCAGAATCCTCAATATTTCTATGTACTCCAACTTTCTATACCAAGTTGAACCTAAAAGGTTTGAAGATGCCAACATAGACCCATTTTGGATTGTAACAATGCAAGAAGAACTGAACAAAATTCAAGAGATGCAAGGTCTGAAAGCTGGTTCCCAGACCACAAGGACATAACATCATTGGAACTAAGTGGATCTATAGGAATAAACTTGATGAAAATGGTGTTATAATAAAGAATAAAGCTAGACTGGTGGCTAAGGGATACAAACAAGAAGAAGGCATTGATTTTGATCAAACCTTTGCACCAATAGCTAGATTGGAAGTCATAGGACTATTCCTTACATATGCTACACAAAAAGGATTCAAAGTCAACCAAATGGATGGGAAGTCAGCCTTCCTAAATAATGACCTAGAAGAAGAGTTTTATGTTGAGCAACCCTCAGGTTTTGTTAATTATATCTTTCCTGATTATGTTTTTAGGCTTAGAAAAGCTTTATGTGGGTTGAAGCAAGCCCCTAGGGCATGGTATGAAACTCTATCTAGTTTTCTCATTAAGAATAAATTTTTAAGGGGAAATATTGATACAACATTATTGCTAAGGGAAGTCAAGGGTAAGATCATTCTAGTCCAAATTTATGTAGATGACATAATATTTGGGTCTACTGATGATGACCTCTACCAAAAGTTTGCTAAACTTATGCAAGGGCAGTTTGAGATGAGCAGTATGTGTGAACTCAAATATTTCTTGGGCCTCCAAGTTAGATAATCAGAGGATGGACTATCCATCTCTCAGTCTAAGTTCACCAAGGAGTTGATTAAAAAAATGGAATTGAGAGTGCCTCCATAATGAAAACTCCTATGGGGTCAAGTGTGTAACACCCCCGGGACCCAGCGTGTCAGCTCAATTGGTGATGAGAAGTTGGAAAACTTCATAGTTAAGTGTGCTCAGGCTGGAGTAGTAGTGGGATGGGTGATCTCCTAGGAAATCCCTGTAGTGCGCGCTTGACTATCGAGTTTGCCTCATGAAAGGGAGGTTGTGGCCACCAACAACCTGCCAGTGGGCTAAACAGGGGTTGGGGTGCTTGTGCTGTAGCCTGGTGGCATCGCCTAGAGCGGATCCGTGACATTATCATGTTGGATCAACTAGGGTCATTATAAAGTGTGTCAAAAGACAAGGATGGAACTGAGAAACTTGTTGATGAAACCTTGTATATAGGCATAATTGGCTCCCTCCTCTACCTTACTGCAAGTAGGCCACACATTATATATGTTATATTTATTTGTGCCAAATACCAGGATAGCCCTAAGGAATCTCATTATTCTGCAGCTAAAAGAATTTTGAGATATCTCAAGGGCACACCTGATCTTAATCTGTGTTATTTTAGGAATAATGACTTTGAACTAACTGGGTATTCAAATGCAGACTTTGTAGGTTGTAGAGAAGACAGGAAAAGTATCTCTAGCACCTGTCAATTTTTAGGAGAAATATTAGTCTCTTGGAGCAGCAAGAAGCAAACAAGTGTTGCTATCTCAACAGCTGAATCAGAGTACATCTCAGGTGGAAGTTGTTGTGTACAACTATTATGGATCCAACATCAGCTCCAAGATTACAATCTAAAGATAAGTAGAACTCCAATATTTTGTGACTCTATTAGAATAATCTCTATTGCTAGGAATCCTGTTTCTCATAGCAAGAATAAACAAATAGAGATTAGGTATCATTTCATTAGAGAGCATATAAAATGTAACGACATCAGTGTTGAGTTTGTCTCTTTAGACAAGCAAGTGGTTGATATTTTCACCAAGCCACTAAATGAAGCCAAGTTCAACACCTTAAAATTTGAATTGGGTATGATGAACTTAGTATAACTTCAGTTGCTCTTCATGCATTTTTGTTACAGGTAGTATTAATCCCTGCAGGATAACAAAGAAGTTATAAACTGAGAAGAGATATGATCCTGTTGATGGGGAGCAAGTTCAGTCTGATATTCAGGATAATGCTGAGGTTGAGGAAGAGATTCACTCTGAACTCCTTGCTCAAGATACAGTGAGTCAAACAAAGACTTTCAAGTAAGTCAAACAAAGACTTGAAATAAAGACTTTCAAGAGACAGTAAGAGATGTTGTGCCCAACTTCTGTGAATACAACATCAGCTAGAGAACTACAATCTCAAGGTAAGTCATCCACCCTTATAGTGTGACTCATCCTTTAAGTTATAGATCTACATGTCTATATCCTTGTTTTCAATTCATAATGTATCCATTTTCCTTTATGTTAGAGTATATATTTAGCAAGGTTAGATGGATAGATTGCAGTTAATCACTTTAACTTGCTAGGTTAAACTTCAGTGAGATCAGCTGAATCAGCTAAGTAACATACTATGTTCCTCCATAGGATGAAGGTCATTCCATCCACCCAGTTGGCTGAGGAATAAAACTCTTCCTATGCATAGTGGTCAAAAGGACCAAGAGTAAAGTTCACCCATGATCCTTTCTCCACCCTCAATAGATGAATGCCTATTGAAGAAGCTAGAAAGGGTGAGGAGAGCGAGAGCAATGTGAAAAATGACCTGACATGTCAAGTCACTACATTAACTTGACATACCGAGCCAAAAAGGGGGAGGGGAACTTTTAAGTGGTATCAGAAGGGCAATGACTTGACATGTCAAGTCACTGCATTGAATAAGCCTGCATGAGAGAGGGGGAGGAGAGCAATGATTTGACATGTCAAGTCACTGCATTAAACTGGGAAACATTGAACTAACTTACATTTTCTTAATTAATATGTTCTTTGTATTAATGCATCTAACCATTACTGTGTGTTCTGCCTTCCTCATATAGGGGTAGATTGTTAAGATTATTGCCCTTCAATGTTTCCTGAATTTGAAGAGGCTTCACCACCAATGTTAAGTGTATAATTGTATTTGATGCATGCATAAGTTCAGTGTATGCGAGTGGTCTACTACACCAAGATTAGACAGGATGTCAGGGTTACAATACTTGTTGGAATCAAGACAAGATGTTGGCAAGTAGAAATCTGGCTAAGTCTAGGAGCATCGAGTGAAGGCAATTCACTCGACATAAGAAGAGCAAAAGCGTTGAGAGAACTACATACAGTCAAAGCCGCAATATTGCTGACTGGAAATTTTGCTAAGTCTAGAAGCATTGAGTGAAGGCAGTTCACTCAAGGCAAACTCAACAAGAAATCTGGCTAAGTCCAGAAGCATTGAGTGAAGGCAGTTCACTCAACACAAACTCAATTGGAAATTTGGCCAAGTCTAGAAGTGTTGAGTGCTCAACACAAACTCAACTGGAAATCTGGCTAAGTCTAGAAGCGTTGAGTGAAGGCAATTCACTCAACAGAAACTAAACAAGATATCTGGCTAAGGACAGAAGCATTGAGTGAAGACAGTTCACTCAACGCCTCAATCAAGAAGACTGGTTACTGGATAGTCAGAAAATCCACTAAGTCCAGAAGCATTAAGTGAACTCACTTCACTCAATGCCAAAAGAGCAACAACGTTGAAAAAAGCTCAAGCAGTCAAAGACTCAAAAAGAGTATACAGAAAATTTGTCTAAGTCCAGAAGCATTGTGTAACACCCCAGTTTTGCAAGAGAGTCAGTGTGCGGTTCTGGAAAATTTTGAGTTTCTGGCAGGAAGCACACGGCCTGCGACACGGGCGTGTCGCAGGGCGTGTCGAGGCCGTGTCGACACTCGGCCCAAGTGTCGACACTTTCGCTCGATAAAGTGTCGAGAGTGGGGCACACGGCCTGCGACACGGGCGTGTCGCAGGGCGTGTCGAGGCCGTGTCGACACTCGACCCAAGTGTCGACACGTTCGCTCGATAAAGTGTCGAGAGTGGGGCACACGGCCTGCGACACGGGCGTGTCGCAGGGCGTGTCGAGGCCGTATCGACACTCGGCCCAAGTGTCGACACTTTCGCTCGACGAATGTCGAGACTGGGGTACACGGCCTGTGACACGGGCATGTCACAGGGCGTGTCCCGCGTGGTCAACGATCTTCGCTCGACATTTTCCGCGGTGTCGACACAAAGCCTGTCAACGGGTGTCGAGACTTGGCACACGGCTTGGGACACGGGCGTGTCCCAGGCCGTGTCACCTCTTGGGTTGGTTTCGGGGCCGTGTCGTTGGAGGCACACGGCCGTGTCACACGGGCGTGTCGGATGCCCGTGTGCGGTTCCAGGCGCGTCAATTTGAGACGGCAAATGAGGCACATGGCCCTGGACACGGGCGTGTGCCAGGCCGTGTTCGGCCCAGTTTTTCTATTTTCCAGGCGAATCGTGGCCATTCTTTTCTGGTTTTTGGATCTAACGGTTCAGGACAACTCTTGGGAAGTTAAGTCCGATTTTAGGGTTGCAGACCCTCATTGTTTTCCAAGTCTTCTCTTTCTAAGTTCTTGAGAGAAGCTAGAGCGAGGAGGAAGAAGAAGAAGGTCTTGGGCTGTAGGAAGGGTTTCGGTGCTCCAAATCGCGAGCCGAGTCCGGATCCGTGAAGCTTAGATCGTTGCGAAGATTTCCATCCGGCCATTTTTGCCATGCCAAGGAAGAGGAGTCGGAAGGTAACGACATCTCTCCTCTCGGTCTTTAGGATGCATGTTTTTAACATCGTTTCCTTCTAGATTTTGGGCACCAACCACTCGATTGAGAGGTGTTTTGGTTGCCAAGGTTCAAGAGGAACCTCCGGGTCGATTGAGTCCGTCCCCGGCATATTTTGCATTAGAGATCCGCTTCGCTAGTGGATTAGGCATGGTGGGTGAAGCCGTAGTCACGACCATTAGTCCGACTCGGTGATGTTGCATACGAACTTAGGGATTCGTAGAGATTCCGTTGCGGCAAGATGCCGTTTGTGATGTGGTGGTGTTTCCCTTTTGTTTGAAAGAGTACGTGTAGTCGGAACCGGACAAGGTTAGCTCCTCGTGGCAGTAGATGGTTTCCTTAAGGGATAAGGTTAGCTCCGTATGAGTTGGAGATGGTTTCCTTGGTGGACAAGGTTAGCTCCGCACGAGTTGGAGATGGTTTCCTTGGTGCGCGGGAATGCTGCAGTACGAATGAGGGATTATGGTGATTTTAGTCTTGGATTGTGATGTGCCAAGGCGTGGCTAAGTCTCCGTGGTCGGCTGGCTATCCCGTGACATGTGCGTCATGTGTGGAGAGTTTCCCGGCGAGACTAGTCCCCTTCTGTGAGACTGACGAGAATGCCAAGCTTGGGGCAAGCCCGGGCAATGAGGCCATGAGCGGGTGGGGTCCAGCAAGGATTCTTAGAATCGGTCAGTCTGTGTTTGTTGGAATCCTGACATGAGACGTCAGAGCTTGCAGGCAAGCCCGGGGCTAAGCCCACGAGCGGGTGGGGCCTTGGCAAAAATTCCATGTGGCGGGATGTGCGCCGTTTGAGGGAGTTGTGTCTCCCTCATTGTTTGCGGCTTTATGCCAATGGGGAAACGTGAGTACCCAAATGTTGTGATGTTGTGCTAGTTGCATACGCAGTAGGGTGCCTTGGGCGAAGCCCGAGTGTTGCATACATGTTGCAAAGTAGGCCCTTTTATTACATGCTCAACCAGTAGAGAACGTGTTTGATGATTGAGACATCCAAGCCTGTTTTAATGCTTTTTTATTTATAGATGATTATATTGCATACGAAGTGCTGACTTGCAGGTTGGAGGGTTCCCCGGGGTCCGTTAGGGGCGGCCGGGAGGAGATGTGTTGTTACACAGTTTGAGGTCTGCCTTTGCTGACCCACGTTACTAATAATTTTTACAGAGCAAGGATCGCATGCAGAAGCTAGCACGCCGTCCAGAAAGGCCTAAGCCCCATGAAGCATTTTTCCCTCTTTTGTAGCACTGCAGTTATGATGATGTTTGTTTGAGACTATTTTGTCCGGCTTGCATGTCGAGGTAGACTAGGAGTGCTGAGCACATTCATGTTTGATGTACTATTTGTTTTTGGACACTTGATGTAAGGCCTTAAGGCCATTTGTTTTACTCTTTAGTGGTGGATAACTTCTAGTCCTGTTTTGTTTCCGCTGTGTTGTGCAAGTGTTTTGAGTTTGGGTAGTTATATCAACTTATAATACTAAAGCTATGGCGTCCGTATGTTGTGGGGCCCCGGCCGGACCCATATTATACGTTCATTACAGGGGAGGTGTTACAATTTGGTATCAGAGCGAGGTTTGATTCAAGGTTAGTGCGTAGAGAAGTTATCCACATAAGAGTAACGCGAGACCGTGAGTGTCCTTATGTTTTAGTCTTGAGATTGGAGACTAATCCCTTATTTCTTGTTTTCCTGAAGAGTGCAAGCAACGAGGCGGGCACTCCAAGAGCAAGGGATGATCTCTCGGCGAGCAGTGCTACTGCTCCAGGCCTTTTGGGCACGGGTGTAAACACGGCCGACTTCTGCCGTATGCTTGCAGAAGTGATGGTGGCAGCCCAAGCAGCGGCTGCAGCCCAGGTAGCAACCCTTGCTACACCGGACACGGCGACGGCCGTGCCAGGCGGAGAAGGCAGGCGAGTGGAGCCTTTGGCGGAAAGGGTGGTGGTAGGACATGGAGACCGGCACATGAAGTATTTCCTGAGTTTCCATCCCCCGTCTTTCAAGGGTGTTGTAACGCCAACGGATGCGGAGGATTGGTGGGTTCGTATTCAAGAACTGCTAAGGGCGGTAGAGACGCCAGAGGAAAAGAAAGCTGAGTATGCGGCGTTCATGTTGGAAGGAGACGCCAAGTTGTGGTGGGTGAGCCTTAGTGGCCGCCAGTTTCCTGGACGCACCCCGTCGATGGAGGAATTTGGGGACGCTTTTCTAAAGAGATATATTCCAGTTTCTACGCGGTTGGCCCTGTAGAGGCAGTTTTTGCATCTAATGCAACGAGACAAGACGGTGGACGAATACGTGCAAGAGTTCACCCGTTTGGGTCGTTATGCGGGAACGACAATGGCGGATGATGTAGAGGGGGATAACCTCTTCTACCAAGGGTTGAGGGAAAATCTGAGACAACCCCTCATCTCCATGAAGAGGGCGGGATTTAATGATCTAGTTGAAGCCGCCATGAGTTTGGAGAATGATCTGGAGCGAACCCAGTGTCGAAAGGGTTTTACTCCCAAGCAAGGGGAAGGGAAGCCTTCCCAATCTCATGTAAAGTCTGATGGGAGTAGGTGGAGGAAGAAGCCTCACTTTTCCGGGTCCGGTGAAAAGAGTAAGTGGGCGCCAGGAGGTTCTCACTCTAGGGGACCACCGACGTGCTACAACTGCGGGAAGGTTGGGCACATAGCCCGTGCCTGTCAGCAAGGGGGAGCGGGGCAAGAGACAAAGCAGGAGCAGTCTGTGCGCTCGGGCCCCAGTGCTGCAGAGAAAGGAAAGATGGCGGAGTCGAGCGCTTCTCGGTTCCAACCGGTGCAACCAAGGGCTTACAACCTTGGACAGCAAGAAGCGATCCGTCAAACCGATGTGGTGACAGGTATGAAGAAAATTTAAGTTTAAATTTTGTGCGTTATCCTTTTAGACTTTTGTGTGATGTCTATGTTGTAGGCTTCGTGTTAGTTTCCGGATACCCCGCTAGGGTATTGTTTGACACGGGAGCATCGCACTCCTTTCTTGCGGAGAGCTTCATCCGGAGAATAGGAGTTGAGTCTTTCTCGGCGGACGCGGAGTTGAAAGTGCGTATGCCCAATGGGTCATCCATGACCACCGGGGCTAAAGGGCGCATTTGTTGGGAGCTAGACGGAGTTGCCTTCGTTTTGGAAGCAACAGTGTTACAATTAGTAGAGTTCGATGTCATTTTGGGCATGGACTGGCTTGCAGAGCAGCGCGCCAGCATTGATTGTTTCTCCAAGGTAGTGACCCTAAAGAGTAAGGGGCAAGCGGAAGTCAAATTTGTGGGCCTTTGTGGAGTAGCCCATTCCCTAATTACGGCCATGCAAATGATGCGGGCGGTTAACCAGGGTGGTGTGGTGCTGGTAGCGTTGTTGGAGGTTCGTCTCTCCCAGCTATCTATTGAGGAAGTGCCCGTTGTGGCAGAGTTCAAGGATGTGTTTCCGGATGAACTCCCTGGAGCGCCTCCTCGTCGGGAGATCGACTTCTCGATCGAGTTAGTGCCGGAGGCTAGACCGGTGTCGCGTCCTCCATTTAGGATGGCACCAAAGGAGTTGGCGGAACTTAAGGTACAGTTACAGGAACTGATGGAGCAAGGGTATATTAGACCCAGTTCTTCACCGTGGAGCGCACCGGTGTTGTTTGTAAAGAAGAAAGACGGTAGCATGCGCCTATGCATAGACTACCGAGAGCTGAACAAATTGACCGTCAAGAATAAGTATCCGATCCCTCGGATAGACGATTTGTTCGACCAATTGGTAGGGTCGGTGGTATATTCGAAACTGGACTTGAAGTCAGGCTACTATCAACTGCGAATTCGAGACGAGGACATACCCAAGACTGCTTTTGGGACAAGGTACGGACACTTTGAGTTTATGGTGATGCCATTCGGGTTGACGAACGCACCATCGGTGTTTATGGACCTGATGAATCGAGTATTTCGGGATTACTTGGATTCGTTTGTGGTTGTCTTCATTGATGACATCTTGGTGTACTCCAAGTCTGAAGTGGAGCATGAGACCCACTTGAGAGTGGTCCTGCAAGTGTTGAGGGAGAACCAATTGTTTGCAAAGTTCTCAAAGTGCGAGTTCTGGTTAGCCAAGGTGGCATTTTTGGGCCACGTGATTAGTGGTGATGGGGTGGCAGTGGATCCAGCGAAAGTGGAGGCCATCAGAGATTGGCCGGTGTTGAGGACCGTGGCGGAAGTCTGAAGTTTTCTTGGACTAGCCGGGTATTATAGGAGATTCGTGGAGAATTTCTCGAAGATAGCTCTACCCCTCACCTCTCTCACTCGTAAAGATCATAAGTTTGTGTGGACCCAAGAGTGCGGTCAAGCATTCGAGGCACTGAAGGAGAGGCTTATGATGGCTCCAATCCTGAGTCTACCGCAAGGGACCGAGGGATTTCAGATCTTCAGTGACGCATCGGGATACGGTTTGGGTTGCGTTTTGGTGCAACATGGAAAGGTGATAGCTTTTGGGTCTAGACAGCTGAAACCTCATGAGAGAAATTACCCCGTCCACGACTTGGAGTTGGCGGCGGTAATCTTTGCATTGAAAATATGGCGGCATTATGTTTATGGTGCAAAAGTGGAGATTTTCACGGATCACAAAAGCTTGAAGTATCTCTTGGATCAAAAGGACTTGAACATGCGGCAACGCAGGTGGGTTGAGTTTCTTGGAGACTACGAGATGACGATTCAGAATACGCCAGGTAAAGCCAATGTGGTGGCGAATGCCTTGAGTAGGAAGTACTCGGGGCAAAGGAATTGGATCCAAGCCCATGATGAGCGGTTGGTACGGGAATGGGAGTCCCTTGGTTTGGAATGTGTTGCAAGAGGCGAGTCCAGCGAGGCTCGGTTGAGCTGGATTGAAGTGCAAAACGACTTGTCCGATCGTATTCGGGAAGCGACTCGATTGGATGTGGAGTTTCAACCTTTTGTGTTCGAGGCTCAAAAGGGCGAGAGCAGCGCCTGGGAGATGATTGGGGGAATCATGAGAAAGGATGGAAGGGTTTGTGTACCGCAGTTTGGCAATCTCCGTGAGGAGTTGATGTTTGAGGCTCACTTCTCAAAGTACTCCATTCACCCGGGCAGTACAAAGATGTACTTGGATATGAAGAAATCCTTTTGGTGGCCGGGGTTGAAGCGGGACGTAGCTTTGTATGTGAATCGTTGCCAGACTTGCGCCTTGGTGAAGGCCGAATGTCAGAAGCCAGGCGGGTTCCTGAAGCCCCTTCCGATCCCTGAATGGAAATTTGAGGACATCTCCATGGACTTTGTGCATAGTTTGCCTAAATCGCAGCATGGTAATGATGCTATTTGGGTGATCGTGGATCGCCTAACCAAAGTGGCTCACTTTATACCAAATCGGAAAGAGGACAGCGTAGAGAAGCTGGTGGAGTTGTATGTTCGCAACATCGTGCAACTACACGGAATTCCTAAGAGCATAGTCAGTGATCGAGATGGACGGTTTACGTCTAAGGACTGGAGATTGGTTCAGAAGAGCTTGGGCACGAAGCTAAAGTTCAGTACAGCGTTCCATCCTCAAACTGATGGGCAAACTGAAAGAACGAACCGTACTATGGAGGATATGTTGAGAATGTGTGTTCTGGATTTTGGCAAGAAGTGGGAGGATCACCTCTTCATGGTAGAATTCGCGTACAATAAAAGTTTTCAAGCTAGTATAAAGATGGCGCCATACGAAGCTTTGTATGGGAGGCAGTGTCGAACGCCAATGTCTTGGGCAGAGGCGGGAGACACCAAACTTTTGGGAAAGGATGTAGTAGTTGACGCTTGTGAGTTGGTACGGACCATCCAAGAGCGTATGAAGGTGGCGCAAGACAGGCAAGCAAAATATTTTAATGCTCGTCACCGGAAGTTGGAATTTGCAGTTGGTGATTGGGTTTATCTGAAGGTCAAGCCGTTCAAAGGCGTCTCACGGATTCGCCGACTCAAGAAGTTGAGTCCAAGGTTTTTGGGGCCTTTTGAAATTATTGAGCGGGTAGGAGAAGCAGCCTATCGGTTGGCGTTGTCCGCAGATTTGAGTGGATTACATGACGTATTACACGTCTCCGTTTTGAGGAAAGCCTTGGTGGAGGCTAGCGTGGTGATTGAGCCGGCATCGGTGCCGATTGAGGAAGACTTGAGGACGCGAGTCCTTCCAATTGCTATAGAGGATTCGGAGACTCGGCAGTTGCGGAATAAAGAAGTTAAACTTGTGAAAGTTCAATGGGACAACTGCGGTCGTGAGGAGTTCTCTTGGGAACGATAACAGGCCATGCTAGAAGACTATCCAGAACTCTTTTTGTCATGTACAACTTAAGTTTTGTACCTCTTTTGTTTTGAAATTTCGGAACGAAATTCTGTTAAGTGGGGGAGAGTTGTAACACACCAGTTTTGCAAGAGAGTCAGTGTGCGGTTCTGGAAAATTTTGAGTTTCTGGCAGGAGGCACACGACCTGCAACACGGGCGTGTCGCAAGGCGTGTCGAGGTCGTGTCGACACTCGGCCCAAGTGTCGACACTTTCGCTCGACAAAGTGTCGAGAGTGGGGCATACGGCCTGCGACACGGGCGTGTCGCAGGGCGTGTCGAGGCCGTGTCGACACTCGACCCAAGTGTCGACACTTTCGCTCGACAAAGTGTCGAGAGTGGGGCACACGGCCTGCGACACGGGCGTGTCGCAGGGCGTGTCGAGGCCGTGTCGACACTCGGCCCAAGTGTCCACACTTTCGCTCGACGAATGTCGAGACTGGGGTACACGGCCTGTGACACGGGCGTGTCACATGGCGTGTCCCGCGTGGTCAACGATCTTCGCTCGACGTTTTCCGCGGTGTCGACACAAAGCCTGTCGACGGGTGTCGAGACTTGGCACACGGCTTGGGACACGGGCGTGTCCCAGGCCGTGTCACCTCTCGGGTTGGTTTCGGGGCCGTGTCGTTGGAGGCACACGGCCGGCCACACGGTCGTGTGACTGGGGACACGGGCATGTCGGATGCCCGTGTGCGGTTCCAGGCGCGTCAATTTAAGACGGCGAATGAGGCACACGGCCCTGGACACGGGCGTGTGCCAGGCCGTGTTCGGCCCAGTTTTTCTATTTTCCAGGCGAATCGTGGCCATTCTTTTCTGGTTTTGGGATCTAACGGTTCAGGCCAACTCTTGGGAAGTTAAGTCCGATTTTAGGGTTGCAGACCCTCATTGTTTTCCAAGTCTTCTCTTTCTAAGTTCTTGAGAGAAGCTAGAGCGAGGAGGAAGAAGAAGAAGGTCTTGGGCTGTAGGAAGTGTTTCGGTGCTCCAAATCGCGAGCCGAGTCCGGATCCGTGAAGCTTAGATCGTTGCGAAGATTTCCATCCGGCCATTTTTTCCATGGCAAGGAAGAGGAGTCGGAAGGTAACGATATCTCTCCTCTCGGTCTTTAGGATGCATGTTTTTAGCATCGTTTCCTTCTAGATTTTGGGCACCAACCACTCGATTGAGAGGTGTTTTGTTTGCCAAGGTTCAAGAGGAACCTCCGGGTCGATTGAGTCCGTCCCTGGCATATTTTGCATTAGATATCCGCTTCGATAGTGGATTAGGCATGGTGGGTGAAGCCGTAGTCGCGACCGTTAGTCCGACTCGGTGATGTTTCATACGAACTTAGGGATTCGTAGAGATTCCGTTGCGGCAAGATGCCGTTTGTGATGTGGTGGTGTTTCCCTTTTGTTTGAAAGAGTACATGTAGTCGGAACCGGACAAGGTTAGCTCCTCGTGGGGGTAGATGGTTTCCTTGAGGGACAAGGTTAGCTCTGTATGAGTTGGAGATGGTTTCCTTGGTGGACAAGGTTAGCTCCGCACGAGTTGGAGATGGTTTCCTTGGTGCGCGGGAACGCTGTAGTACGAATGAGGGATTATGGTGATTTTAGTCTTGGATTGTGATGTGCCAAGGCGTGGCTAAGTCTCCGTGGTTGGCTGGCTATCCCGTGACATGTGCGTCATGTGTGGAGAGTGTCCCGGCGAGACTAGTCCCCTTTTGTGAGACTGACGAGAATGCCAAGCTTGGGGCAAGCCCGGGCAATGAGGCCATAAGCGGGTGGGGTCCAGCAAGGCTTCTTAGAATCGGTCAGTCTGTGTTTGTTGGAATCCTGACATGAGACGTCAGAGCTTGCAAGCAAGCCCGGGGCTAAGCCCACGAGCGGGTGGGGCCTTGGCAAGAATTCCATGTGGCGGCCTGTGCGCCGTTTGAGGGAGTTGTGTCTCCCTCATTGTTTGCGGCTTTATGCCAATAGAGAAACGTGAGTACCCAAATGTTATGATGTTGTGCTAGTTGCATACGCAGTAGGGTGCCTTGGGCGAAGCCCGAGTGTTGCATACATGTTGCATAGTAGGCCCTTTTATTACATGCTCAACCAGTAGAGAACGTGTTTGATGATTGAGACATCCAAGTCTGTTTTAATGCTTTTCTATTTATAGATGATTATATTGCATACGAAGTGCTGACTTGCAGGTTGGAGGGTTCCCCGGGGTCCGTTAGGGGCGGTCGGGAGGAGATGTGTTGTTACACAGTTTGAGGTCAGCCTTTGCTGACCCACGTTACTAATAATAGCACGCCGGCCAGAAAGGTCAAAGCCCCATGAAGCGTTTTTCCCTCTTTTGTAGCACTGCAGTTATGATGATGTTTGTTTGAGACTATTTTGTCCGGCTTGCATGCCGAGGTAGACTAGGAGTGCTGAGCACATTCATGTTTGATGTACTATTTGTTTTTGGACACTTGATGTAAGGCCTTAAGGCCATTTGTTTTACTCTTTAGTGGTGGATAACTTCTAGTCCTGTTTTATTTCCGCTGTGTTGTGCAAGTGTTTTGAGTTTGGGTAGTTATATCAACTTATAATACTAAAGCTGTGGCGTCCGTATGTTGTGGGGCCCCGGCCGGACCCATATTATATGTTCATTACAGGGGAGGTGTTACACATTGAGTGAAGGCTGTTCACTCAATGCCTACGCAATAGATAATTCAACTAAGTACAGAAGCATTGAGTGAAGGCTATTCACTCAACTCCTACTCAACAAAAAATTCAACTAAGTCCAGAAGCGTCGAATGATGAAGGCTCACTCGATGCATAAGCTGTTAGACTACAAAAGTCTATATGCGTTGAGTGATGAAGGATCACTCAACACACTCAACGCCTGGGATTTAAAATTCTGCTAAGTACTTTTGTAATGAGTGACAAGGCTTCACTCAATGTCTGAGAAGTCTGTCTGGATTTTACTAAGTCTAGATGTGTTGAGTCATGCTGATGTCAGCAGAAATTCAAAATCAAGGGATTTGCTTTCTAGAAGGCAAAAGCGTTGCTTTCCTTTAGTACAACTATAAATACAAAAGTGATGGAGTAGTTGTTATTTCTGGCAAGTCCTACTGCGCAAAGAGTTGTTGGATGGCGGGATAAAAAAGGAGAGTACAAGGGAAAGAAGAAAAGATGCTTGAAAATAAAAAAGAAAAAGAGAACCATCTGGTCATCTTCTTCCTCGATAAAGTTGCAGAGCTTGAAAAACTTGCTCACTTTTGGTCTGAAAAGTTCAGACAGTTAGCTATTGAAAATTACATCTTCAACAACAAGTTCAGAAAGTTCACTCTCTGACTTAGAAGGAGGAGTAGATCAAGCCTAAACTGCTATTCATCTTTAAGTCCAATGCACTCAACTCATCTACTCAAAAGTCTTGAAGAAACAGTGTTCTGCATGATATTTCACAACATATGAAGAACGACTTTGAAGATCTATTCTTGGTGCTGTGAAGTAGAATCAGAGGACTATTTCTTTGGAGTCTATTCACTCAATGCCAAGTAAGTACAATCGTTGAGTATAGCTAGGTTAGTCTAAGTCTAACAATTGACAAGCTAAAAATATGGCTAAGGCCACAGACGTTGAGTGTAGTCTACTCACTCAATGCCATACAACTAAAAGCTGTGAGATAGGCCAAACCTAAGAAGAAATAGCAAGAATGTGGCCAAGTCCACAGGAGTTGAGTGAAGTCCACTCTCTCAATACCATAACATCAAAATCATTGAGTATTTCTCAGTTAGTCAAAGCCACAAAAAATTTGTGTAAATATTTGACTAAGTCCACAGGCATTGAGTGAAGTTTACTCATTCAATTCCATGTGATAAAAGCGTTGAATGAGCCTTAGTTAGTCAGAGACTGTGATTTCATAAAAAATGGCTAAGTCCAAATGCGTTGAGTATATCTTACTCACTCAACTCCAGATAATAGAAGAGTATCAGTTAAGTAGTTTGACGTTGAGTGAAGCTTACTCACTCAACGCTAAGTGACAAACTTTGTCTAAGTAATATGGCGTTGAGTAATGAAGGCTCACTCAACTCCTAGTAACAGAACGTTTAACTAAGACAAAAAGCATTGAGTGATGAAGATACACTCAACGCTCTCAACGGCTGGTAACAGAAATTTTGTCTATGGCAGAAAACATTGAATGATGAGGACACACTCAAGGCTCTCAATGCCAAGGCAAATAGCATTGAGTGGACTCAACGCTCTCAATGCCTAGATACAAAAAAACTTTCTAAGTGTTTGGTGTTGAGTGAAGCTTACTCATGCAATTCCTTATGACAGAAAGATTGTCTAAGTGTATTGGCATTGAGTGAAGCTTACTCACTGAATGCCTAATGGTAGAGATATTATTCTAAGTGTTTTGGCATTGAGTGAAGATAGCTCATTCAATTTCTAGTGACAAAAAATCTATCCAAGTGTTTTGGCATTGAGTGAAGGTTGCTCACTCAACGCCTAGTGATAGAAAATCTATCTAAGTGTTTTGGCATTGAGTGAAGCATACTCACTCAATGCCTATTCTACTGATACTTTATTTTGGCTAAGTCCACAGATGACTGACGTCAACATGAGTCGGCAAAAGTCAACAAAGTCAATGCAATTCAAATTCATTGAGGGAAAGATGGAGTAAGCCATTGATGGCGCCAACAGCCAGCTTTTGTCGTAACAAGCAATTAGTGTTTTATGATTTTGCAATTGTGGCTGAACATCATCTTCTTCCTCGCCATTGCTGCCAAGTCTGAAGGTCCTGTTCAGTTCAGTCAACCTGAAAGCGAAAAGTGATAGCTGGTGCGATATTCATCTGCAATAACAAGGTCAGGACTGATTCCTGAAAGAGAAGAGGCAGAGATTTCTGCAAGCTACTTCCAGAAAAAGTCGTGAATCAACTGAAGATATCTGTCAACTTGTTGCTGTGAAGAAGAGATTAGGGGAGACTCAATTTCTGCCCTAGAAGATAGATACAAAGATTTTTCTCTAGTGTCTAATTGTTTCATATCACTGTTGTTTTCTGTAGGATCCAATCTTGGATCTGAGTGTAAGATTCTAGAGTGAATCCGAGTGAAGGCCTGTGTTATAAAGGCTGAGGTAAGATCTGTTGATCTGAGTGTAAGATTCTTATGTGAATCTGAGTGGTAGGCCTGTGTTATAAAGGCTAAGGTAGGATGCAGTTGGGATCTGAGTGGTAGGGCATATTGCCTGAGCTGTAAGCCTTGAAGAAGACTGAGTGGTCCTGCGAGATCGTCTTGTAAGCTCCTTGGAGCGAAGTTTTGGGGGGAAGAGTGATGTGCCCGTGAACAGACTTTTGTTATATGGTTGGTTCGATGAGTCGAACGCCGCATGCTTGCTAAAAAGCGAACTTTTAATGAAAGGAGGCAAGTGTACCTATTGCATGTAGTACTCGATATTCGGGGGAATACCGAGGTCGTATTATTCTCATGGTCAGGTTGATTATCCCTACTACTCCGAAAGCACTATTATTTTACCTGAATTAGTAAGTTGTTGGTTTTAACTAAAAAGGGAAGAAAATAGATTAAGATTAAAGTCGATGAAGAGATAACACTCGGTATAGAATTACGTTAGGAGTAAAATAGTTTTGAATAAAAAGAGATCTTAGGTTTCAATTTAATTAAAGCGGAAACTTGACTGTGGAGGTTCCAAAAGTATTAGCTCACCTATCTCTAGGAATATCGCTCACCTGGACATTAAGGCTATTCGACCGGGCTCTCGTCCGACGAAGGATTCCTCTTAATGCCCGCAGTACGCTAAGAACATCGCTACTGGGTGCAGAACCCAATCCGGTAGAGTTAGCGCGCCTCTTCTCTCGAGGGTTAATGTGGAACTCTCTTTACCCAGGGGTGATCAGTCCACACGCACGGCTTCTCAGCTAGCTAGCGTATGGATAACATAAATAGAGCCCACACATCGATATGTGGTTCTACGCTTCGTTAAATCGGGGTAAACCTTAAGTTTATTAATTAAATAGAAAAATAAGACCTTTAGTTATTTAAAACATTTTATATCCCAATGCTCTTCGATACCGATGGATAAAAGCGATTAGCCACTCATCGGAATTGGGATGGCTTATGAGTTTGGTTAGGGGAGCGTTCTAAACTATTCGCTGAAGGGTTACAAAGAAAATAAGAAAAAAAATGAGATAACCTAATATTAGATATAGAAAAGCTACTATAAATAAAAACACACCCACTCCTCCAAACTCATAATAAAGATAAAGGAACAGAATATTTACAACTAAGTTATAAAAAAGAGAAAATGACATAATTGAAATGACAAGTCTTACTCAAACGAGTAGGCGGTAAATTAAGGCTGAAAATTACAAGCCCTACTCAAATGAGTAGGACTGAAATGAAAGCGAGTCCTACTCAAACGAGTAGGAGAAAATAAATGCACACGCACGCACTCTACTGAAAATAAAACACACACACACATACTCGACAGAAATGAAAATGCACCCACTCTACGGAAAGTAAATACTCACACACACAAATCCTACTCAAATGAGTTAGTGAAAAAAGATAAAGACCAGCCATTTAACTTTTAATGAGTAGGAAGAGATAAATGCAACATACACATGCACTCTTCAGATAGTAAATACTCACACATACAAATCCTACTCAAATGAGTAGGTGAAAAAAAAGATAAAGACCAGCCATTTAACTCTTAACGAGTAGACGGAAATAAATGCTATTACAAGTCCTTCTCAAATATTTATAGGGAAATAAAGACACACCATTTAAATCTTAACGAGTAGGCAAAAATAAATGCGAGTACAAGTCCTACTCAAATGAGTAGGCAGGAAATAAAGACCTGTCATTTAACTCCTATCGAGTAGGCGGAAAATAAAGACCTGCCATTTAACTCCTAGCGAGTAGGCGTAAATAAATGGAACATACACACGCACTCTTCAGAAAGTAAATACTCACGCCCTCGATATAAGTAAACACACACACACTTGCATAAATGAAATACACACACACACACACTTACATAATTGAAATAAGGAGATGAAAATTATCTCATACACACACGCACGCAGGAGAAAAAAATAAGAAAAACAAAGTTATTAAAAAATTAAAACAACTTCATTTCTACCGCTAGAATGCGATAGAAATGCATAAAAAGAAAATAAAAAATTGTTTGAGCAAAGAGTTTTTAAATTAAAGTGAGAAAAGCAAGTGCCTGAAAAATTAAAACCTTTACATTTTTACCGTTAGATTTTGATAGAAATGCATAAAAACTGGAAATAAAAATTGTTTGAGCAAAAATCTTTTTAAATAATTGCAAAATCAAAGTAGTTGAAAATTTTAAAGTAACGCATGATCCATTCTTATATTTTTGTAAAAGGGTTTAAAAAGTGTAAGAAGCAGAAAATGAAAGTAAAAATCCTAAGTCTAACCAATTTTTAAAAAATATGATAACAAAAATGGCTACAATAACGGCTAGATATTTTAAGAAAAATGAAAGTAAGGTAAACAGTGTTTCATTTTAAAGCATAAATTCAGCAAAAAATGAGCTCGTACACGCACACACGCACATAAAAATGAAAACAAAAGTACATAAGATTGATGAAAATGCGGCATTCAGAGAAATTTCAAAGCATTGAAAGGATGAAAAGAAATGATTTTATTAACAAAAAAACGTGTTGATTACAAATGCTTAAACAAACTTGAAAAGGATGGGGAAGGTTCCTTACATAACCCCAAAACTAGCTCCAAACAGCAGCTCTTAACATCAAAATGGTTCAAAATTTTGGAACCCTGAACTCATACAGCAGCTGGCCTTATATAGGCAAAATTTTCCAAGTACACGCCCTCTAACACGGGCATGTCACTACTATTCAAATGGCGGTCGGTGATTCAACTGGAGATTTGACTTTGCGGCTGAAAATGCGGCGGTCACGCCCCCGGTCACGGGCATGACATTGGACATGTCAGGGAGGTTGAACTGGTCGTCATTTGCGTCGAAAAGTCCCCAGTGGCGGTTTGTCGGGATAGGTGGAGGAGTCACGCCCATGTGGCATCTTGACACGGGCGTGTCGGGTCGGTTCGACGAACATTGAACGCAGTTTCATCGAGCTAGAAGCCTTGATCGTCGATCGGGAATGACACGGGCGTGTCAGATCATGGGATACGGGCGTGTCCCTGTCGGGTTGACGAACGTCGAGGGCAAAACATCAAGCGCGGTGACACGGGGCTCGGTCACGGGACGTGTACAATGACATGGGCGTGTGGTCGGGCGTGTCCATCAATTTCTTCAATTTGCGGCCGATTTCACGGAATTTGAAATGTCACTCCCTGGACACGGGCGTGGCCAGTAAGTACACGGGCGTGTCCTTACTATTTTGGCATTTTTTTTGGATTTTTTTCTGAGAAATAAAATAAAATAAGTTAGCAAAATATTTACAATAAAAGGAACATTTTATGAAAGAAATTTAACTAAAAACAACAAAAGAAAACGAGAACTACTTAAATAATGTACATAAAAAATAGGTATATTTACAACTTATCAAATACCCTCATACTTAAGCTTTTGTTATTGTAGAGCAAAAGTTTGAGGTGAACTTATAAGGAATAAAGAAACTCTAAGTTTAACTAACACTTAATTAATTATAAGAGAGATCTAAATAAATATACGGGGTGTAAGAGTTAAGTCCTAAAATTATGTAGATGATTTAAATAACGCAAAAGTTTTGGCCAAAAGACTTATTGATGTAATCAAATAGAAAGCAATAATTATAATGGTTAGATTAACGAAAATAGTTTGGAATTATATGAACTTTAGCTTATAGGAGTTTTACTAGAAATAATGCAATTTACAAATTATGCTCTCAAAAAGATTTTTGAATTAATTCTAGAATCATGAAATTGGCTAAGGGGGTTGATGTTGGTTTATGAAGAGGGTTTGGATTTTGAGGTGAGGTAATTTTTTCTCGAACCTCCATTTTGTTTATTTTGGATCATTAGGAAAATAAAATCTTATTTTCCTAATATTATTTTTTTTCAACTTCATAATGATAAAATTAACACAATGTATATGTGTGGGAGTAATGAATTTTATCCTCTTACTCCGTAACATATAATCTTTTTAAATTATTGAGTGTCTATGTTTACGGAATGAAATCTTATTCTCATTGACATAAGATCTTTTGAGGATAAAACTTTTATCATGCCAAGTAAATCATGATAAGTAAGGGGAGAAAAGTAAACTAGATTTTTAATAAAAAAAAATTTGAGAGCAACCTTAATAAATTGTACGTTCCAATTTTTCAGAAAGCTAAAAGTAAACATAATTGAATTCTATAGTCGTTATTTTCTAACATAATACACGTGCTCCTATCAATGAAAAATTAGAAGTAGTGCCTAAAACAAGTTCACTATTTTAACAAAGCATAATGAATTCTTTAAAACTTAACCCCGGATATTTAAATTTTTCAATCAATAATTAACAAATGAATAGCAAACAAAGAATTAATAAAATTCAGATATAAATAAACTCAAAACAAAAATTTTGGATAGCAATAATATTAAGAATGATATATTTGCTTTATTTGTTTCAAAACATTTTTTTTTGGATTTTTATCATTTTTTATCATCAATTTTTTTGTGTTTTTAATTTATTATCTTTTTTTGGATTTTTGTTTTGTTTTACTCAATTCTTTTTTTGAATTTTTGACTTATTATCTTTTTTTGTTTTGTTTTTAAATTTGTTATGATATACATATGGAAAAAAGCGATAAGAAATATATATATATATATTTGAACTATTTTTTCCTTTTCTAATTTTTTGGATGTTTTTATATATATATATATTTTTGTTTTTATAAGCAAATATTTACAAAATAAGGAAAGAGAAAAGCGATAATTACAAAGAAGAGAAACAAAGGAAGAGGAAAAAGAGAGAAAAGAAAAAAAAATATTTACAAAATAAAATAAATTGTTTTTTTGGAATTTTTGTTTTATAATTTTTATATTTTTCTGTTTTTTAATTTTTTTTAAAATTTTTTGGATTTTTCATTTTAAAATTTTTTTTGTTTTGTTTTGTTGTTATATATATATTTTTGATTTTTGAAATGCAGAAAGTAGAAGTGCAGAAAATAAAGCACGAAAATAAATACTCTCATACTTAAGTCCAACATTGTCCCCAATATTGTAACGTAAGTATGCGGCACAAACAGGAAAGACAATATGTACAAAGAAAATAAAGAGAGGGTGGTGGGGGTAGAAGCTTCCCTGAAAGGAGGTGTGGAAGGCGCAGTTTAGGAACCCTGCATTATTAAGAAAATAGCAAAGAAAAAGTAAAGAAATAGCGAAAAAGATAAACATGGGGTGCCTCCCAGGAGCGCTTTGTTTATAGTCGTGTAGCTTGACTATTTTGGTGGTTTATATATCGAGTAGGGTTATGGATTCGAAATTACCGCTCAAAGGATCGCTTGCTATGTATAATTTTAAGCGATGACCATTCACTTTAAATGAGCCTTTATCTGGGTAGGAGATGAGTACAGTCTCATATGGTCAAACCTCTTCAACTTTGAAGGGGCGGATCAATGTGATTTTAGTTTACCGGGAAAAAGCCTAAGTCGTGAGTTATAAAGAAGGACAAGATCACCCGAAGAAAAAGTTTTTTGGGGCTTGAGTTTTCGGTCATGATAAAACTTAGAACGCTACTTATAGAACTTATTGCTCTTGTAAGCCTTTGCACGCCATTCATCAAGCTCATTTAGTTGCAGTTTTATATTTTGGGCGGCTAAGTTAGCATCGAGATTTAAGAGTTTTAAAGCCCAAAGAGCGTGATGTTCTAATTCTACGAGGAGATGACATGCTTTGCCGTAGACTAATCGATACGGCATACAACCAATTGCAGTTTTGTATGCGGTACGATAAGCCAACAACGCATCGTCGAGTTTGATGGAGCAATCTTTCCTATTAAGTGAAACGGTTTTTTCTAATATACGCTTAATCTCTCGATTCACTACCTCAACTTGGCCACTAGTTTGCGGGTGGTAGGGGGTGGCAAGTTTGTATGTGACGCCGTATTTAGCTAACATCTTAGCCATCTAGGTGTTACAGAAATGCGTTCCTCTATCACTAACAATTGCGCGAGGTGTGCCGAAGTGGGAAAATAGTTTTTTTAAGAAAAGTAACGACGACTCGCGCATCGTTGGTGGGGAGAGCTTGCGCTTCCGCCCACCTCGATACGTAGTCGACCGCCACTAAAATATAGTTATTTTTAAAAGACGGAGGTAGGGGCCAATGAAATCGATGTCTCATAAATCGAAAACTTCGCATTCTAAAAACAAATTTTGGGGCATCTCGTCGCGACGAGAGATGTTCCCGACCGCTGGCAGCTATCGTAGGAGCGCACAAAATTGTGAGCGTCTTTGAATAGAGTGGGCCAAAAGAAGCCCGCCTCCAGCGCCTTCCGCGCGGTCCGGTTAGCTTGATAATGCCCACCAGCTGGACCCTCGTGGCAGTGCCTAAGTATTTGCATGCACTCCACACCCGCGACGGATCTTCGGAGCGCTTGGTCCGCGCAGATACGAAAAATAAAAGGGTCCTCCCAAAAGAAATATTTCAAGTCAGAAAAAAATTTCTTCTTTTGCTGGCTCGAAAAGTCTTTTGGGAGCACCCTCGCAACTGAATAGTTCGCAAAATCTACGAACCAAGGAGGGGAAGACGAACTAATATTTTTGGCTAGGAAGCGTTCCTCGGGGAATCTGTCATTTATGTATGATTCGACGAGAGCTTCCGCACTGGGATTTTCTAAGCGGGAGAGGTGATCAGCGGCTAAATTTTTTGCGCGCTTCTTATCCCGGATCTCTAAATCAAAATCTTGCAGGAGGAGGATCCATCGAAGAAGGCGGGTCTTGGCGTCCGTTTTTGCTAACAAATATTTTAAGTCTGAGTTGTCGGTAAATACGATAACTTTAAATAGCAGTTAAAATTAGGAGGGGTATCCTCTTCGCATCCTCAACGAGGTTTTAATTATAATGTCGTTCGATCCAATAGGTTCGAAAGAGAAAATAGGAGGGGTATCCTCTTCGCAGTTAAAACTTTCGAGCGCAAAAAGGTCGTCGTTTAAAAAAGTAGACTCAAAAATAGGGGAAGAACAATCTCCGAGATAGGTATCTAAATTATAACAGAAGTCTTCGCTCGATGACGAGTCTCCTATGCAGGGATTAATAGATAAAGTAACTTTATCATCTCCTACATGAAGGAGGATACGACCGTTACTTACATCAATTAATGCGTGGGAGGTGGCGAGAAAAGGGCGACCGAGTATAATTGGTACATCGGTGTCCTCCTCGATGTCCAAGATGACGAAGTCTACTGGAAAGATAAACTTATCAACTCGGACAAGTACGTCCTCCACTACCCCGACGGGAAACTTAACCGAGCGATCCACTAATTGGATTCGCATTTTAGTAGGGGCCGGGGTGCCCAAACCTAATTTTTGAAAGAGCGAGAATGACATCAAATTAATGCTCGCGCATAAATCTGAAAGAGCATATTTTACGAAAATATTGTCAAAAAGGCACGGGATGGAGAACCGTCCCGGGTCATTTCGTTTAAGGGGCAATGTATTAGTAAGAGCCGCTGAGCAGTCAGCATTCAGGGAAATATGTGAAATATTTTCTAATTTTTGTTTATTAGAAAGAAGTTGTTTTAAATATTTCACATATTTAGGCATCTGCGAGATTGCGTCGCCGAATGGAACATTAATATGAATTTGTTTTAATAATAAAATAAAGTTTTCATATTGCGCGTCCTTACGCTCACTATCGAGCTTGTGTGGATATGGCAAGGGCATTTTAATAATTTTTCCATTTAAAATTTGTAAAGTCGGCGTAATCGAAGAAGGGGGAAGAGGGGTCAGAGGTGAAATATGTACCTGCGGATCGGTCCGTTTTGGATCGATCACCTCCTTTCCGCTACGGAGGGTTATAACGTTGATATTCTCCCGCGGATTGGGCTCCGTATTTATCGGCAGTTCCCCGAGCGCGCGCTCGGACATCATTCGCGCTAGATGTCCAACCTGGAGTTCTAAGTTTTTTAGCGATCCGGTGATGTTCTGGATATTTGATTCCTTGGAAGCTATATATTTAGAAAAATTCTCCTCCATCGGGGAAGGTTACACAATGAGAAGTTGGGGTGGTTCCTCCAACCCGAATTATAGTTATTGCTATAAGGGTTGTTGTTGGGGTTGAAGGAAGGTCGCCCAGCAATTCCCACGTAGTCCACAAATTCATTGACTACGCTGGTATTAGGGGGAATCGCCCAAGGCGGAGTGGTGGAGGCAGCAGACATCTCCGCCACCTGCTTCGTCAACCTTTCAACTTGAAGGGCTAAGTGGGCAGTGGCATCTACTTCGAAGAGGCCGACCGCCTGCTTGGGAAGTCCCCGCGGGACGTTCCATTGGTAGGTGTTCATAGCCATCTCTTCAATAAGAGCTTGGGTAGCCTCGGGGGTCTTATTATTCAAGGTACCCCCGGCAGCCGCGTGAAACATTTGACGCGCCAGATAGTTAAGCCCATTGTAAAAGATTTGGACTTGCAACCACATAGGCAGCGTGTGGTGCGGACACTTGCGGAGAAATTCTTTAAAGCGCTCCCAAATCTCAAATAGAGACTCGGAATCGTTCTTCACAAATGAAGAAATGTCCGCCCGTAACTCTGCAGTTTTGGCGGGCGGAAAATACTTCGTCAAGAATCGTTCTGCAAGCTCAGCCCAGGTGGTGATACATCCTCGTGGGAGGGAATTCAACCATGCCTTTGCTTTGGATCTTAAGGAGAATGAAAAAAAGGCGTAAACAAATGGCATCATCAGTGATGCCATTGATCTTAAAGGTATCGTAGATTTCCAAAAAACTAGACAAATGAACGTTCGGGTCCTCATCTGGCAGTCATCGAACTGCACAACATTTTGGATCATTTGGATAACGCTCGATTTGATCTCAAAATTATTATTCACCACCTTTGGGCGAACAATACTGGACCCAGTATCGTCCAAATTCGGCCGGGCGTAATATGACATTGTACGCTCGACAACTGCGTTCGGATTGAGGTCCACCATAGCAACGACAGAGGGCTCTCCGACGGATATTTCGGTATCCAAAGAGGGATTTCAGCATTGAGATTGAATACGCGCAAGCGAGCGTTCTATCTCAGGATCAAAATCCAAATGTTCAGACTCCAAAGGTTGTCCACGGGTCATACACCCTAAAATATAAAATAGAAAAATTAACTTTTTTCGATTTTGAAGAAAAGTTTTTAAGTTGTTTTTTTTTTAGTTTTTAGAAATAAAGGTAAAAGTAATAGACTACGAATTCAAAATAACAACTCAAAGACTCCCCGGCAACGGCGCCAAAAACTTGATGCGCCCACAAACAGACTCTTTTTAAGTGGTTGGTTCGATGAGTCGAACGCCGCAGGCTTGCTAAAAAGCCAATATTTAACAAAAGGAGGCAAGTGCACCTATCCCATGTAGTACTCGATATTCAGGGGAATACCGAGGTCATTTTATTCTCGGGGCCGGGTTGATTATCCCTACTGCTTTTAAAGCACTATTATTTTACCCGAAATAATAAGTTGTTAGTTTTAACTAAAAAGGGAAGAAAATAGATTAAGATTAAAGTGATGAAGAGATAACACTCGGTATCGAATTACGTTAGGAGTAAAATAGTTTTGAATAAAAAGAGATCTTAGGTTTCAATTTAATTAAAGCGAAAACTTGGTCGTGGAGGTTACAAAAGTATTAGCTCACCTATCTCTAGGAATATCGCTCACCTGGACATTAAGGCTATTCAACTGGGCTCTCGTCCGACGAAGGATTCCTCTTAATGCCTGCAGCATGCTAAGAACCTCGCTACTGGGTGGGGAACCCAATTTGGTAGAGTTAGCACGCCTCCTCTCTCGAGGGTTAGTGAGGAACCCTCTTTACCCATGGGTGATCAGTCCGTACGCAAGGCCTCTCAGCTAGCTGGCGTATGGATAACGGAAATAGAGCCCACACATCGATATGTGGTTCTACGCGTCGTTAACCCGTGGTAAACCTTAAGTTTATTAATTAAATAGAAAAATAAGACCTTTAGTTATTTAAAACATTTTATATCCCAATGCTCATCGATACCGAGGGGTAAAAGCAATTAGCCACTCATCGGAATGGGGATGACTTATGAGTTTGGTTAGGGGAGCATTCTAAACTATTCGCTGAAGGGTTACAAAGAAAATAAGAAAAAAATAAGATAACCTAATATTAGATATAAAAAAGCTACTACAAATAAAAACACACCCACTCCTCCAAACTCATAATAAAGAGAAAGGAACAAAATATTTACAACTAAGTGATAAAAAAGAGAAAATGACATAATTGAAATGATAAGTCCTACTCAAACGAGTAGGCGGTAAATTATGGCTGAAAATTACAAGTCCTACTCAAATGAGTAGGACTGAAATGAAAGCGAGTGCTACTCAAACGAGTAGGAGAAAATAAATTCACACGCACGCACTCTACTGAAAATAAAACACACACGCACATACTCGATAGAAATGAAAACGCACCTACTCTATGGAAAGTAAATACTCACATACACAAATCCTACTCAAATGTGTCGGTGAAAAAAGATAAAGACCAGTCATTTAACTCTTAACGAGTAGACGGAGATAAATGCAACATACACACGCACTCTTCAGATAGTAAATACTCACACATACAAATCCTACTCAAATGAGTAGGTGAAAAAAGATAAAGACTAGTCATTTAACTTTTAACGAGTAGACGGAAATAAATGCTATTACAAGACCTTCTCAAATATTTACAGGGAAATAAAGACACATCATTTAACTCTTAACGAGTAGGCGAAAATAAATGCAAGTACAAGTCCTACTCAAATGAGTAGGCAGGAAATAAAGACCAGTCATTTAACTCCTAGCGAGTAGGCAGAAAATAAAGACCTGCCATTTAACTCCTAGCGAGTAGGCGGAAATAAATGGAACATACGCACGCACTCTTTAGAAAGTAAATACTCACGCACTCAATATAAGTAAACACACACACACACACACACACACACACTTGCATAAATGAAATACACACACACACACTTACATAATTGAAATAAGGAGATGAAAATTATCTTATACACACACGCACGCAGGAGAAAAAAAATAAGAAAAACAAAGTTATTGAAAAACTAAAACAACTGCATTTCTACCGCTAGAATGCGCTAGAAATGCATAAAAAGAAAATAAAAAATTGTTTTAGCAAAGAGTTTTCAAATTAAAGCGAGAAAAGCAAGTGCCTGAAAAATTAAAACATTTATATTTTTACCGTTAGATTTTGATAGAAATGCATAAAAAGTGGAAATAAAAATTGTTTGAGCAAAAATCTTTTTAAGTAATTGCCAAAATCAAAGTAGTTGAAAATTTTAAAGTAACGCATGATCCATTCTTATATTTTTGCAAAAGGGTTTAAAAAGTGTAAGAAGCAGAAAATGAAAGTAAAAATCCTAAGTCTAACCAATTTTTAAAGAATATGATAACAAAAATGGTTATAATAACGGCTAGATATTTTAAGAAAAATGAAAGTAATGTAAACAGTGTTTCATTTTAAAGCATAAATTCAGCAAAAAATGAGCTCGTACACACACATAAAAATGAAAACAAAAGTACATATGATTGATGAAAAGGAGGCATTCAGAGAAATTTCAAAGCATTGTAAGGATGAAAAGAAATGATTTTATTAACAAAAAAAGGGTTGATTACAAATGCTTAAACAAACTTGAAAAGGAGGGGGAAGGTTCCTTACATAACCCCAAAAATAGCTCCAAACAGCAGCCCTTAACATCAAAATGGTTCAAAATTTTGGAACCCTGAACTCATACAGCAGCTAGCCTTTTATAGGCAAAATTTTACAAGTACACGCCCTCTGACATGGGCGTGTCAGGGGGCATGTCACTACTATTCAAATGGCGGCCAGTGATTCGACTGGAGATTTGACTTTGCGGCTGAAAACGCGGCGGTCACGCCCCCGGTCACGGGTGTGACATTGGGCGTGTCGGGGAGGTTGAACTGGGAGTCATTTTCGTCGAAAAGTCACCGACGGCGGTTTGTCGGGCCAGGTGGAGGAGTCACGACCGTGTGGCATATTGACACGGGCATGTCGGGTTGGTTCGACAAATGTTGAACGCGGTTTCGTCGAGCTGGAAGCCTTGATCATCGGTCGGGAATGACACGGGCGTGTCAGATCATGGGACACAGGCATCTCCCTGTCGGGTTGACGAACATCGAGCGCAAAATATCGAGCACGGTAATACGGGGCTCGGTCACGGGGCGTGTCCAATGACACGGGCGTGTGGCCGGGTGTGTCCATCAATTTCTTCAATTTGCGGCCGATTTCACGGAATTTAAAATATCACGCCCTGGACACGGGCGTGACCAGTAATTACACGGGCGTGTCCTTACTGTTTTGGCAGTTTTTTTGGATTTTTTTCTGAAAAATAAAATAAAATAAGTTAGCAAAATATTTACAATAAAAGGAACATTTTATGAAAGAAATTTAACAAAAAACAACAAAATAAAACGAGAACTACTTAAATAATGTACATAAAAAATAGGTATATTAACAACTTATCAAAGAGCCTTGTCTAACACACTGTTAGAAGTGCGCAGAGGGACAGTGGACATACCCAAACACTGGGGAACCGCTATAAAATATTTGTATCATCTGGTTGATGTTCTTGAAAGCTAAACTTATCAAATCACTAGCACAGTAGATAAGGTATAGGTCTAGATAATTAAAACGAGACCTAAAATCTATTCACCCCATATAGGTGTTAGTTGACCTTGAAAACAAAGTCTTTCAAGTGGTATCAGAGGGAGGTTGGTCTTTAAGGATTCAACAATCTGAGTAGATCTCCAAGGTCAGCAAAAAATATGTCCTTATGGGTTCATGAGTGAACTATAAGGAGTTGGGTTCCATGAAGCTCCCCATCTGTAGGAAGGAAGGGTTTGGCATCTAGAAGGAGAGGGTTAGGCTATTCATGAAGGCAACTGACCCTAGGATCTTTATCACTGTCAAGGAAGGGCCTTTCATCCCTATGAAAGTGTCAGCTCTGGATGTTAATGTTCATAATCCCAAGATCTACTCTGAAATGATAAAGGATGAAGTCATCCTTACCACTATGGATAAGAGGGCACAAAATATAATTATTAGTGTCATAGATGACTCCACCTTCCAAAATCTGGTACAATACAAGACTATATAGGAGATATGGGAAACACTAGTGGTCTACATGGAGGGAACAGAGGAAGTGAGAGAATACATGATATTCATGCTCAATTAAGAGTATGAGGCATTCAGGCAGAGCAAGACCGATAGCATAACTGATTGCTATGAAAGATTCTTTAAGATTGTCAATGAGCTGAGGACTTATGGAAGAGTCTTCAACACTTATGAGCTGAATGACAAGTTTCTCAGGTCTTTAACTAGAGACTAGGGTATTAAAATCTGTGCTATTAGAGACGTGCCAAAGCTTGCTGACACTCCACCTGCAACTCTGTTTGGGAAGATGCTGTCCTACAAAATGCAGCTGACAGCCAAGAATGAGGAGGAGATAGTCAGCAAGTACAAAGCTAAAGAAAAATTTGTGGCCCTCAAAGCTGAAGCCACAAGGAGGAGCATAAGGAAGACACCTTCTCCACCAAGGAGGGATGCTGAATCTGACTCAAAAAAATCAGAGACCAACACATCCGACTGCCATATATCTGATGAAGACTTTGCTGTCTTCTCCAGACAGTTCCAAAAGTTTATGAAGAAGAAACAATGGAGAAGCAGTCCCTTCTCCTCTTCCCATCCCAAAGAAGACTACTATAAGGGTAGGAAGAAATCCTCTAAGGAGGACAGGTATGGTTCAAAACCCAGTAAACATGTTTTATCTAAAGTGGTTTGCTATTGTTGCAGCAAGCCAGAGCATGTAATAGCCGACTGCCCTATCAAAAGAAAGGAATCTAGTGAGTAGAAGGACCACCAGCACAAAGGCAAGAAGGAGAAATCCTACATTGCAAAGAAACAGAAGAGCTGGACTGACTCTTCCTCTTCAGAGTCAGAAGGAGATGATGATGATGAAGCCTACATTTGGCTAGGTTCTGCTATACTAGAAGAAGAAGAAGACAACTGTTGCCATGGGCTGATGGATCTGACTAATGATGAATCTAGCCAGGAACATCCTGGTCAACTAAAGGTAAATTCTCTGTCCAAGTCATCTTCTGAGTCAGGCTATGAGACTAGCCTAGATTCTGAAGCTCATTCATCAAGAGATGAAGGAGATTCTGAGTCTGAGAAAGATGTCAATTCTGTAATTGACAAATATGGTATCCTTCTGAGTGATTTTAAGGAAAGTAAGCTGCTGGCTAAGGAGAAAGCAAAGGAAATTGCCTCCCTTCATCTTGTTGCTTCCCAGCACACTAATTCAGCTTCACTGCTTGATCAGAAAATGAAAGAGATCAGTAAGCTGGAAATTATTTCCTTCATTCAGATAGGTACCATAGAGTACCAGGAAAATAGAATAAGGGACGTGGAAGTGCTGCTGGAGAGGGAGGAGAGAATAGTGCCTAGCTATTCAAAGCACAGTTTAGTGCTTCTCTTGATAAAAACCTTCACTTCCCAGAAGGGTAAGAAGAGGTTGGGATTCAAGGGATCCAAAAGTGTTGCCAATCCCAAAGGAAAGGGCAAAGCTCCAACACAGCTACTGGCCTCAAAGCCTCCTTTTCCATTCAAGAGAATGGTGCTACATTCCAACATGTATGACCAAGAGAGAAACTATGGTCACTGGAAGAATGGTAGTTCCAATAGTGTGAGCAAAGATGCTCCACACTATGGTGGTAAATATAGCAAGGGTGAAAGTGCCTTCAAGGCAGCCCATGAGGAGATTCAAATGGCCCATCATGGACAATTTGTGTTTGGTGCACCTGCCACAACACTCAAGAGCAAGGTAGCTGCCTCTTCTCAATATCTTCCAACCCAAAATCAGACAAGGGGCAAGTCTATCAGAAAGCCAGACTTCGGCATATCTGAGGACATCACGAGTATGTTTTCTGAAAATAAGACTACTGCTGGTAGGGATCGAGATATTCGAAGTACTTCTACTGTTAGACAAGTCCAAAGTCAGACTGTAGGTGGAAGGTACAAGAAAAAGGTTGTTGTTGTACCTTCTGGAATGAGAGCTGCTAACAACACTACTATAAGACCAGCTCTTAAAAGAAGGTACAATATTTATGAGTGTTGGTACTGTGACAAATTGGGCCACTATGTTATAGATTGCTGACAAAATACAAGCATGCCAATAGCAAGAGAGAGCTTACCTATCAGAAGAGCTGCAGGTAGGCATGGTTATTATCAGACTAACATGCACCTAGGACCCAACAAGAATTGGGGTCCTAAGATTAACTGATTTATGCCTTGCAGGTTAGTCCAAGTGATCATACCCCTAAATGGTACATGGACAGTGGGTGTTCCAGGCATATGATTGGAATAAGGAGTATGCTGAAGGAGTACACTCCAGTATATAATGGACCCAAAGTCATCTTTGGTGGTTCAGAAAGGGGAGTGACTAAAGGGTATGATAAGATTTCAAATGACATAATCACTATCACACAAGTAGCTTATGTGAAAGGTTGCAACACAACCTCATAAGCATAAGCCAACTATGTGATCTTGGCTATGACATTTCTTTCTTTAAGGATGAGTGCCAAATTAGGAGGTCAAGTGACCAAGGGGCATGATAAGCACTAGGAGAGGAAATATCTGTTGTCTTAATTTTGATTGTGAAAGTAAGGATTCTCCCATAAGCCTAGTTGTAGACGAGAAAGCCTTATATTGTGTAAAATGGCACAAGAGGCTGGCTCATCTGAACTACAAGACCATAGGCAAACTCTTTTGTGAAACGTTAGTCAAAAATGGCCCCAAGTTGAAATGCACTAAGGTGGGTATCTGCTCTGCTTGCCAAAAGGGCAAACATACCAAGACCTCCTTCAAGAGCATTGGGGTCAAAGACTCAGTGAGGTTCATATACCTCCTTCATTGTTGAAACCGAGAGATCGGTCTCTGTGGAGTTCGGAGTCCCTTGAAAGGGGTGACCTCACACTTACTGCACGCAGGTGGTGTCACGGACCAAAGGTCCAGGAAACTAGGAACAGACCCTCGACTCTAGCGTGGAGGTCCCACCTCACACCCGGAAGACCTTGGTGATCTCCCCCTCCCTAGCCAATGCTGAGCTAGGTGCCTTGGAGGATGAAGAGAGAGTGAAGAAGTGTTGCTCTCCAAGGCACCCCTAAGGGCCTATTTATAGTTTTCTGGGAACTGCCTGCAAATAACCAACCTCCACTACTATAAAAATTACTGAAATGCCCTTAGGATGGGCTGCCAACAGCCAAAGCCCGATGTACTAAGCAGCTAATTACAGTCCACCAGGTGTAGTCCCACAAGCTGGGCGGGCTGGCGGTCAGGCGAGAAGCGAGGGGTGGCGTGGGCGAACAGACGGTCTGCGAGAGGCGACCTGGCGGGCTGAGGTGACTAGGTGAGATGAAGCCAGGAGAGCTGGGGGCGGGCGAGCTGAAGCCGGGTAGCTGCGGCCGGGCGAGTGGAAGCCGGGCGAACGGGGGCAGGCTTGGCGAGCTGTGACCTGCTTGGCGAGTTGCAGCCTGCTTGGCGAGATGCGGCCTGCATGGCGAGCTATGGCCTGCTTGGCAAGCTGCGGCCTGCTTGGCGAGCTGCGAACTTGTTGGCCAGCTACGACCTTCCTGGCGAGACGGCGGTCTGGCGAGATGCGGTATGGAGAGCTACAGCCTGCTTAGCGAGTTGCTGCCCTCCTGGCGAGATGGCGGTCTAGGGAGGAGCGTCCTTCTTGGCGAGCTGCTGCCTTCCTGGAGAGACGCGGCCTGCTTGGCTAGACAGTGATCTGGCGAGATACGGCCTGACAAGTTGTAGCCTGCTTGGCAAGACGGAGGCCTGATGGTTGGAGCCTGGTGGGTTGCGTCATGCTGGTTGGAGCCTGGCGGCTTACGACCTTCCTGGCGAGACGGCGGCCTACTGGTTGGAGCCTGGTGGGTTGTGGCCTACTTGGCGAGACGGCGGCCTGCTGGTTGGAGACCTGGGTGACTTCTCAAAGGGCCCATTGGGTTTGCCAAATAGTGTATCCCCCTACTAGTATATTACGCAGGTCCACCCAAAATTGGCTTCCAGGAGTGCAAAACTCCCAAAAAGCTTAAAAATGTGCTCCAAGTCCCACGCCTTGTTTGGGGGCCGTCTCTTCATGAATAAGGGGTTGTACACAATCCCAGCTCTTTTCGAGCATGTTCCACGTTCGAAAAGAAATGCCCAACCCAACGTATTCGCTATGTAGCCTTCTTCGAACCGAAAACTCTTGGCCTCCCAGGGTGGGGGGGGTCAATCTGTTCAGCCAGTTGATGGGAGCCTGGGTGACGAGATGGCCTCGGGGCAAAAAACATTTGGCCTCCCCGATGAGTCATCCAGTCAAGCTAGATAATAGGAGCCTGGATGAAGAGACGACCTTGGGGTAAAGATACTTGGCCTCCCCGAGGGGTCAACCTGTCAAGCCTGCTAATGGGAGCCTAGATGACGAGACGGCCTCGAGGTAAAGATACTTGCCTCCTCGAGCGGTCAACCTGTCAAGCCAAATCATGGGAGCCTGGATGACGAGACGGCCTCGGGGTAAAAAACACTTGGCCTCTCCTAGGGGTCAACCTGTCAAGCCAGCTAATGGGAGCCTGGATGACGAGATGACCTTGGGGTAAAGATAATTGGCCTCCCCAAGGGGTCAACCTGTCAAGCCAGCTAATGGGAGCCTGGATGATGAGACGGCCTCGGGGTAAAGATACTTGGCCTCCCCGAGTGGTCAACCTGTCAAGCCAGCTAATGGGAGCCTGGATGACGAGATGACCTTGGGGTAAAGATAATTGGCCTCCCCAAGGGGTCAACCAGCCCTGCCACCTAGTGGGAGCCTGACAGCAGAATCATCCCGAGGTGAGGTCTACCCCCCCCCCCCCCCCCCCCCCCCCGAGAGATCAACCAGCCCTTCCAGCTAGTGGGAGCCTGGCAGCGAAATCATCTCGAGGTGAAATCTACTCACCCCTCTAGGAGATCAACCTGCCTTTCCAGCTAATGGGAGCCTGGAAGCGGAATAATCCTGAGGTGAGATCAACTCCCCTCCTCTGAGAGATCAACCAGCCCTGCCTGCTAGTGGGGCTTGACAGTGGAATCATCCTGAGGTGAGGTATACTCCCCCCTCCGATAGATCAACCAGCCCTGCCAGCTAGTGGGAGCTTGGCAGCGAAATCATCCCAAGGTGAGGTCTACTCCCCCCTCCGAGAGATCAACTAGCCATACCAGCTAGTGAGAGCCTGGCAGCAGAATCATCTCGAGATGAGGTCTACTCCCCCTCCAAGAGATCAACCAGCCCTGCCAGCTAGTGGGAGCCAGACAGCGGAATCATCCCGAAGTGAGGTCTACTCCCCCCTCCGAGAGATCAACCAGCCCTACCAGCTAGTGGTAGCCTGGCAGTGTAATCATCTCGAGGTGAAGTCTACTCACCCCTCTAAGATATCAACTAGCCTTGTCAGCTAGTGGGAGCCTGGCAGCGGAATCATCCTAAGGTGAGGTCTACTCCCCCCTCCGAGAGATCAACATCCCTGCCAGCTAGTGGGCCTAGCAGTGGAATCATCCCGAGGTGAGGTCTACTCCCCCCTCCGAGAGATCAACTAGCCATGCCATCTAGTGATAGCCTGACTGCGGAATCATCTCGAGGTGAAGTCTACTCACCCCTCCGAGAGATCAACCAGCCCTGCTAGCTAGTGGGAGCCAGGAAGTAGATTTATCTCGAGGTGAGATCTACTCCCTCCATTTGAGAGATCAACCAGCCCTGCCACCTAGTGGGAGCCTAGCAGCGGAATCATCCTGAGGTGAGGCCTACTCACCCCTCCGAGAGATCAACCAGCCCTGCCATCTAGTGGGAGCCTAACAGCGGAATCATCTCGATGTGAGGTCAACTCCCCCCTCCGAGAGATCAACCAGCCCTGCCAGCTAGTGCCTGACAGTGGAATCATCTCAAGGTGAAGTCTACTCACCCCTCCGAGCGATCAACCAGCCCTGCCAGCTAGTGGGAGCCTTGCAGCGGAATCATCTCGAGGTGAGACCTACTCCCCCTCCGAAAGATCAACCAGCCCTGCCAGCTAGTGGGAGACTAACAGCGGAATCATCCCGTAGTGAAGTCTACTCACACCTCCGAGAGTTCAACCATCCCTGCTAGTTAGTGGGAGCCTGGCAGCGGAATCATCTTGAGATGATACCTACTCCCCCCTCTGAGAGATCAACCAGCCTTGCCAGCTTGTGGGAGCCTGACAGCGGAATCATCTCGAGGTGAAGTCTACTCACCCCTCCGAGAGATCATACTGCCCTGCCAGTTAGTGGCATCCTGGCAGCAGAATAATCTCGAGGTGAGACCTACTCACCCCTCCGAGAGATTAACCAATCCCGCCAGCTAGTGGGAGCTTAGCAGCGAAATCATCCCGAGGTAAGACCTACTCACCCCTTCAAGAGATCAACCATCCCTGCTAGCTAGTGGGAGCCTGATAGCGGAATCATCTTGAGGTGAGACCTACTCACCCCTACGAGAGATTAACCTGCCCTGCCAGCTAGTGGGAGCCTGGCAGCAGAATCATCTCGAGGTGAAGTATACTCACCCCTCCGAGAGATCAACCAGCTCTGCCAGCTAGTGGGAGCCTGACAATGGAATCATCTCGAGGTGAGTTCTACTCCCTCCTTTAAGAGATCAACCAGCCCTGCTAGCTAGTGGGAAACTGGCAGCAAAATCATCTCGAGGTGAGGTCTACCCCCCCCCCCCCCCCTACGAGATATCAACCAGCCCTGCCAGCTAATGGGAGCCTGACAGCGGAATCATCTCAATGTGAAGTCTACTCATCCCTCCGAGAGATCAACCAGCCCTGACAGCTAGTGGTAGCCTGACAGTGAAATCATCCTGAGGTTAGATCTACTCCCCCCTCCGAGAGATCAACCAGCCCTGCCAGCTAGTGGGAGCTGGAAGTGGAATAATCCCAAGGTAAGTTCTTCTCCCCCCTTCGAGAGATCAACCAGCTCGGCCAGCTAGTGGAAGCCTGGCAGAAGAATCATCCCGAGGTGAGGTCTACTCCACCCTCCGAGAGTTCAACCTACCCTGCCAGCTAGTGGGAGCCTGACAGCGGAATCATCTCGAGGTGAGGTCTACTCCCCCTCCGAGAGATCAACCTGCCCTGCCAGCTAGTAGGAGCCTGACAACAGAATCATCTCGAGGTGAGGTCTACTCCCCCCTCCGAGAGATCAACCAGCCATGCCATCTAGTGGGAGCTTGGCAGTGAAATCATCTCAAGGTTAGACCTAGTCCCCCCTCCGAGAGATCAACCTGCCCTCCCAGGTAGTGGGAGCCTGACAGCGGAATCATCCCAAGATGAAGTCTACTCACCCCTCCGAGAGATCCACCAGCCCTGCCAGCTAGTGGGAGCCTGGCAGCGGAATCATCTCGAGATGAGATCTACTCCCCCCTCCGAGAGATTAACTAGCCCTGCCAGCTAGTGGGAGCCTGGACGCGGAATCATCCCGAGGTGAGGTCTACTCCCCCCTCTGAGAAATCAACCAGCCCTGCCAGCTAGTGGGAGCCTGGCAGCGGAATCATCTCGAGGTGAAGTCTACTCACCCGTCTGAGTGATCAACCAGCCCTGCCAGCTAGTGGGATCCTGGCAGCAGAATCATCTTGAGGTGAGATCTACTCCTCTCTCCGAGAGATCAACCAGCCCTGCCAACTAGTGGGAGCCTATCAGCGGAATCATCCCGAGGTGAGGTCTTTCATGGATCACAAATATTTTTCGGCGATCCTTGTCTTCTTTCATAGTTGATACAATGCAAGCAAATTTCATTTCAAGAGATGATTCACTTCTTTTATACCTCCCTCTTCCCTCATGAATCATTGAATCCCTCCCTGGATGCCCACATTAACCCTGTCCTCACATCTCTCCCCTGCCGCCTCAGGTTGGACTTCTTCAATCCGCACCAAATCTTGCGCTTGTTGAGGCTGATGAGGCTGTGGTGCCGGTGCTCTTGTCCTTCTCAACTCCAGAAATTCGGGGAAAGTAGCTGTCACATGGCCTTCCTCCTGGTGGAACTCAAAGTAGGGTAACTCTACTCTGAATCTTCTCCATCTCGGGCGGGTCCTCCTCTCCCTTCAACCAATCTCCATTTCTTGCTGCGGAGGAGGTAGGAGCTGCCTAGGGGCTTGCCTTTGAAAGTTGAACCTCCCTTGGCCTCCATGAAAATCCTCCCACCTTCGATGTGACCTCTTCCTGGACCCTGAACGGGTCCTCCCTGTTGTCTCCAACCTGGCTCCGGACCTTCTTGAGGTCCCTGGAGCCCCTGAGCTCTCTGCTCCTCTCTCCTTCTGCTCCTCTCTCCTTCACCCCTCCTGCTGCCTCAAGCCACCTTGATCCTTCGACTCTGCCTCTATCAATCTTGCCAACTTCTTGACAAATGCCGAGTTGGCCGCCTCAGTTGATATCTGCTTTGCCTCCCTTTCCTTTAGCTCCTCGAAGGAAAGGAGGGACTTTCGGGTCAGGCTCATCGTGAAGAACCCCACGCACAGCCCCACCATGAATGTCATTTCGAGGGCATACCCCAGCATCTCCTGGACCTCGAGGATCTCTTCTTGGAACATGTCAATGTAATGGGCTAGCGACTCCTCGGCCCCCTGCCTTATCAGGAAGATGAACTCAGGACTCTTCTTCCTCTTCTTGGAGGTGGAGAAGCGAAGCTGAAAGCTCCGGCTCAAGTCCTCGAACCCATAAATCAATCTCGGTGGGAGTTAGTGGAACCAGTCCCTTGCTTTGTCCTTCAACGTGATTGCGAAGAGGCGACACTTGAAGGAATCCGTCATCGGCCTGATGGAGATGGCATCTTCAAACCACTGCAGGTGCTGGACGCTGTCATCTTTCCAGGTATAGTAATCCATGTCAGGCTCTCTGAACCCCTCAAGAATGGGAGCTGAGATGATCAGCACGCTGAAGGGTGACCCCCCGAGGGGTGGCCTCGCCACCTCAACTCCCGCAACCTGCTCACCTGGAAGTCTGGCACTCGCCGGGCTGGAGAACAACTCCCGGCCGGTGAGGTATCGCTCGATCCCATCTCCCATCCTCTCCTTCCCAGGCCGTCTTCCTGGCACACTTCCTTCTCCCCCTGCGGGGGTCATCTCGTCTTGACCCCTGGGAGTCAACTCATCAAGACGGGGGGGGAAGCTAGCTCCTGGGGGGTTTGAGTGGAGCTACCACCCAGAGGAGCAATACTTCGCAGCATCTCCATGATGCCTTGGATGGATGCAATGAACTCTTCCCTCCCCACAAAGGGTCCTGGGTTGGGGAGCTCGTCGAAATCATCACTACCTCCTTAACCTCCAGCCATGACACTCTCCCGAGATCTTCTGTGTTTGTCACTCTCCACACTCATCACACTAAGACGTTGAAACCAAGAAATCGGTCTTTGTGGATTTCGGGGTCCCTTGAAAGGGGTGACCTCACACTTACTGCACTCAGGGGGTGTCACGGACCAAAGGTCCAGGAAACTAGGAACAGAGACTCGGCTCTAGCGTGGAGGTCCCACCTCATACCCGGAAGACCTTGGTGATCTCCCCCTCCCTAGCTAATGTTGAGTTAGGTGCCTTGGAGGATGAAGAGAGAGTGAAGAAGTGATGCTCTCCAAGGCAACCCTAAGGGCCTATTTATAGTTTTCTGGGAATGTCCTGCAAATAACCAACCTCCACTGCTCTGAAAATTATTGAAATGCCTCAGGGATGGGCTGTCAATAGCCAAATCCCGCTATACTAACCGGCTAATTGCAGTCCACCAGGGGTAGTCCCTCAAGCCGGGCAGGCTGACGGTCAGGCGAGAAGCGAGGGGCGGCCTGGGCGAACAGGCGGCCTGTGAGTGGCGACCTGGCGGGCTGAGGTGACTAGGCGAGCTGAAGCCGGGTGAGCTGGAGCCGGGCGAGCTGAAGCCGGGCGAGCTTGGGCCGGGCAAGCTAAAGATAGGCGAGCGAGGGCAGGCTTGGCAAGCTGCTGCCTGCTTGGCGAGCTGCGACCTGCTTGGAGAGCTGCGGCCTGCTTGGCAAGCTGCGGCCTGCTTGGCGAGCTGCGGCCTGCGTGGCGAGCTGCGGCCTGCTTGGCGAGCTGCGGCCTACTTGGCGAGATGCAGCCTTCCTGGCGAGAAGGCGCTCTAGCGAGACGCGGTCTGGCGAGCTACGACCTGCTTGGCGAGCTGCTGCCTTCCTGGAGAGACGGCGGTCTGGCGTGGCACGGCCTGCTTGGCTAGCTGCTGCCTTCCTGGCGAGATAGCGGTCTGGAGAGATGCGGCCTACTTGGTGAGACGGCGGTTTGGTGAGATGCGGCCTGGCAAGCTGCGGCCTTCTTGGCAAGACGACGACTTGCTGGTTGGGGCCTGGCGGGTTGCGGCCTGCTGACTGGAGCCTGGCGGGTTGCGGCCTTCCCGGAGAGACGGCGGCCTGCTGGTTGGAGACCTGGGTGACTTCTCAAAGGGGCCAGGGGGTTTGCCAAATATTGTATCCCCCTACTAGTATATTATGCAGGTCCACCCAAAATTGGTCTCTAGGAGTGCAAAACTCCCAAAAAGCTTAAAAACATTCACCACGTCCTGCACCTTTTTTGGGGGCCCTCTCTTCACAAATACGGGGTTGTACATTCATATGGACTTATTTGGTCCTATGCCAGTTCAAAGTATAGGTAGGAAAGTCTACACCCTTGTGGTTGTGGATGACTTTTCTAGATTTGCCTGAGTGTTCTTCCTTAAGAGAAAGGATGAAACCCTTGAAGTCTTCAAGACTTTTATCAAGCAGAAACATATTGAACTAGATAGTACTGTGGTCAAAATCAGTAGTGACCATGAGACTGAATTTCAGTCTACAAGTATGACAAGGTTATGTGAAGAGTGAGGGATTCACTAAGAATTATCCACTCATAGAACACCCCAGCAAAATGGAATTGCTGGGAGGAAAAATAGAACTCTCATAGAGGAAGGTAGGACCTTGTTAAGTGACACATCTCACCCAAAATATTTTCGGGCTGAGGCAGTAAACACTGCATGTCATGTCCTTAACATGGCTTCTATCACGAAAAGCCACAAGAAGACTCCCTATGAGATCTTAAAAAGCAGAAAACCAAACTTATCCTACTTCAGGATATTTTGTAGTAAGTACTATGTACAGAATAGTAGAAAGTCCTATGTGACTAAGTTTACTACCAAGTCCCATGAATGGATCTTTGAAGTTTTTGAAGTACCTTCTCCAGGTGTGTGACATGTAATTCTTCTGAAGCCGAGTATACTAGGATGTCGTCGATGGATACAATCACAAATTGATCGAGGTATGGCTCGAACACCTGATTCATCAAAGTCATGAATGCTGCTGGGGCATTGGTGAGTCCGAATGGAATCACTGTGAATTTGTATTGCCAATAACGAGAGTTGATGCAGTCTTCTCAATGTCATTGTACTCAATCCTGAGCTGATAGTATCCTGATCGGAGGTCGAGTTTGGAGAAACACTGAGCCCTGTTTAACTGATCGAACAGTTCCTCTATTCTTGGAAGGGGGTAAGTCTTCTTCACAGTTAGCCGGTTCAACTCTCGATAGTCGATGCAGAGCCGAAGAGATCTATCCTTCTTCTTCACAAAGTGCACAAGTGCTCCCCAAGGAGAAGTGCTGGGCCGGACGAATCCCGAATACACCAATTCCTGAAGCTGCATTCTAAATTCTTCTAGCTACTTTGGTGTCATCCGGTAGGGAGCTCTCGAGATAGGGTGAGCTCCAGGTACAAGGTGAATCTGAAAATCTACCTCTCGGCGTGGGGGTAAACCTGGGAGCTTATCCAGGAAGACATCTGGATAGTCCTTCACCACTTTAACATCGGTGAGTTCTAATGTTTGCCCCGTCATCTCGAAGTAGACGGCAAACACCTCTTCACCACTTATAGCAGTCTTTGTTGCTTGTATGGAATTTAGCGTTAGGCGGGAAATAGAGTATATACCTTTATAAGTGATTGTTCCTCCCGTCGGTACCTGGAGATACACCTTCCTATTCTGGCAATCGATCTGGGCCGCATGTTCCGCGAGCCAATCCATTCCCAATATTAGGTCAAAGCCCGAAAGTTGTAGTACCGCCGCTTCTACCTCCATATCCTGATCACCGATCTTGACTTTAAATTTGCAAAGGTTTGAAGATGTCATTTTAGAGCCATCAGGGAGACGCACACGTAGCGGGTTTCCTGGGAGGTAAACCACTCCCTGCTCTCAATGTATGAAGTCATGGGACATAAAAGAACGAGTGGCACCTGTGTCGAAGAGCGCTCAAGCTGCCCGGTCATTGATCCATAGGATCCTTGTGGTTACAATTGATTTATTTTTTTGAACAATGTTATAAATAAGTATACCCAAGCAAATATCATAGTTAAGGTACGTAATATAAATTCACGTACCATTCACCATGTCAACGGTGGTGCGTTCCCTCTCTAGGTCCAATGCATAGGCCTGTGGGGGAGGTCGCTGCTGTCCTCTCCCGGGATTACCCCGACCACGACCTCCACCTCGCTGAAACTCTCGGTGTCCCCCTCTGGGTGCTAATAGTGGGCACTGAGGTCGTAAGTGCCCCACTTCATTGCAGTGATAGCAACTTCTCTCGAAAGGCCGCTGCTTAGCCGTATATGGTGGTGCAGGAATGGCTTGGTGCTGAGCTGGAAGAGGTGGAGGTGTCCTCCTTCGGTGCTGCTCCTGATGCGGCTGGTGGCGATCTCCTCGGTCATTGTTCCTATAGTCCCCCTATCATTTCCACGTCCGTGCTACTGCCTACCCTAATCCCTCTGGTTTTGTCCTGGGGGTGTCTCTGCTAGCCTCTTTATCTTGTTCCTCTGCCGAGTGGTTTTAATATCTGCCTCCATTGTCTTGGCAAGGGGGACAATAACCTCAAAGGGAGCATGTGATGCAGTCATCAATGGTTGTCGGATAGAATCATTAAAGCCGTGAAAGAACCTCTTGTCCTGATCTCTGTCCGTAGTGGTTATGATTCTCGCATGCCGAGCAAGGTGGGAGAATTCTTGCTGATACTCTGTTACTGTCATAGTTCCCTGCCGAAGATGAAGAAGATGCTTTTGAAGATATGTCTGGTAGGCGTCAGAAATGAATTGCTCCATCACTAGAATGGAGAAGTCGCTCCATAAATGTCAGCTAGGTGGAGGTGCCTGTAAGTCTTCTGAAGGTAGACCTCCACCATTACCTCTCGTATTCCTCCAGAAGGATGGTAGCTAGGGAAACCACATCATCGGGAGGGAAATGCATTCCTCATAGTAACTCCTCGATCCTATCTAGCCAATCCTCTATCTGGATGGCCAAC
The DNA here is from genome assembly GCA_039583875.1 of Platanthera guangdongensis. Classification (NCBI taxonomy): domain Eukaryota; kingdom Viridiplantae; phylum Streptophyta; class Magnoliopsida; order Asparagales; family Orchidaceae; genus Platanthera; species Platanthera guangdongensis. The sequence continues at coordinate 57,653,642 of CM077166.1, read as the reverse complement.
AGTGTCCCTCTGAAGGCCGGGGGACGGAAGCTCCAGAACATCACTAGTCTCTCAGCATCTGTAGGGCCCTGTGCAAGCTGTGGTTGGTGTTGCAGAAGCGAGGCTCGAAAGGTGTCCAATAATGCGGTGAGCATCTATCCCAACTTTATTTGGTGGAACTGGGTCGGCTGAGCAGGCACTACAGGGGCAGGGCATACAACTTGCGGTGGAGGGGCCCAGTCTTCAACCAAGATGTCCAAATTATACATGTCCTCAATAATGTCTTCAACATAGTCACCATCTCTCACCCTGAGGACGGGTTCCCAAACCTCCTGCTCAAAATTATTAAAATAGACTTGTCAGAACTTCCATTCATGCTCAATACTAGGTATTAAGTTTAAGACTTGAATCATTTGGTTTGTATTTGCGGAGATTTGCATGAACTTTCATCATGATTATGATGCGGTCCACCACGCTTCTGTTGCATAGTTCATCCGCAAACTACCTATCGTGGCATGGTAGACCGCCCGTGATGATTTTTATAATCTGGATCATTTTTATATCTGATACCACTTATAAGGACCCCCTTTCAAAAACCATGCGAGATCCTTATGCCCCGGGTGAGCGTCCTCCCAAAAGGTTCCTGTGTCCGAAGAGGTGCCACCCTCTTACCTGACCCATGACCTAATTGGAGGAACGTTCGCCCTGTAAGGCTATGCATCATAATAAAACATTCAAAGATAATAAAAAGATTTATTTATGCAGTAGTAATTCATCACAGGTGCCACATCATGAAGAGAAATATAAATCTTGAATCAAAGATCCACGAAGAGGCATACAGAGTCCAATAGAAATAGGTATCCTAAACATGAAATGATGAAAAAAATAGTCCAAAACAAGAAGATAAAAATCTCTCATCCTCTCATCTCCTTAGAGTAATACCCTCACGTCCTCGAAAATCTACCGAGCAGGCTCAGGGAACTCCTCTCCAACGGGTGCACGTCTACGCTCATCCATCCTCTCCTGCTCCATTGGTAGGTGCATCGGGTCCTAAAATGATACGTACAAAAGTACGTTATCCACTGATGACTAGTTTTAGTCATCATTTTTTGGGTTAATTTAGCATGAAAAATTCCTAGGTTTAATTATATTTTTATATTTTATGCTTGTTACGTTTTAATATCTTATTTTTGATGATTATGTTTTAATATGTTATGAAACATAACTAATGTTGTGTTTTATTTTATTTTTGTAGGTTCGAGCCTCCTTGGTGCTGTCCAAACCCGTGAGCCATGCAGCCCTATCATTTGGCCAGCTCGAGATCCAATCCAGCCCGCCCACATGATGCAGCCGACCCCTTTATCTCAAGTCCAGCCCGGCCCTCCTTGGTGCAGTCAGCCCTCCTTCAAGTCCTACCCGAGCCCACGTCACTCATCAAAGCCACCCGCCACCTTTGCATGGCTCTCCACTTAATGCATGGGCCGACCTTCTCACTCTCTCCCACCTTTCTTTTTATATTTTCTCCCCTCTTTTATTACTCATTCATCCCCCCTTCTTCTATTCATATTTTCCTATTTTTCTATTTTTAGTTCTTTAAATAACATGCCTTGAACCTTGTTCTCTCTCTCCTCTTCTCTCCCCCTCATTAATTTCATTCATGCACTTCTCCACCCACGCATGGCTGGCCCTATTGAAATTCAACAACCTGGCTTTGATACCATGTTGAATTTTCTCTTTGTGGTCAACGAGATAGCCTAACGCCAAATTAATATTCTCAGCACTATCAATATCACACCTTGATCACGCGAAAATTTCCCTGGACCTTGGAGTGAGCATGGGTTATCTAAACTAAAGTTCAGTCAACCAGAAAACACATGCAGTACAAGAGTCTTTATTGATTGATAACAAACTTCTTTATAAGGCGAGACATACATGGCAAGACATGCTTCACCAAAACCATTACCGGGAGAGCATAGCCAATTACAAAGACAAGACAAACACAAACCGCGCGGACTCAAACACCAAGCCACCGATCTACTGCTGTGGAGTCCGCACAGTCCGCCAGGTCGCCAGACCACAACCCAAGCCATGCGGACTACCCTGTATTCAATTGCTTTCTCTAGCCGCCGATCCGCAAGCTGCCTAACCGCGAGGTCATCTAGCCGCCAGACCGCACAAGCTGCGATGCCAAATTGAACAGTCCGCCTGAAGCAGACGACTTATTGAACCCCGAACCAAGTTGCCAAAGAGAAGACCGTCTGGTCGCTGTCCGTGACCTGCTGTTTACCGCCTATTGCTTAACCGCAAAGTCTGCACTGTCCCTAACCGCAATCAGAGCCAAGTCCTGGCATTCCAGCACTATCTGCACAACCTGCACAACACAACACGATCAACTCAATCAAACCGCACGAACACCAAAAGGCAGTCCGCAGCAATTGTTGCGGGCTCAAGTTACTGTTCACTTACTTCGGTTCTCTACTATTCCTGATATGACATGGGTCCTATTTATAGGCACGATGATGAGTGTGGTCACCGCCTAAGCCGATAGGATTACTGGCACATCTCGTAGCAAGAACAAGTGTATCTGCAAGCCTGCGGATACACACACCAGTCCGTCGCTGCCTGTGCAAGATGGCCAGCCCGCCTAGCTTCTCCAAGGCCGGACACAATCGCCAGTCATCCTTGTCGCCAAGGGCTAAGCCGGGACCACCACAACCGGACTCCGCAGCAACAATGTCTGCCAATCTACGGACACAGCTCCAGCCCGCTTATCCTGAGCTCAGCCATGCCACAAGGAAAATGTCGGACTCAGCCGACACATAATTGCAGTTCTCTCATCCCGAGCCCACGCCTCCGCCATCAAGGCAACTGCCGGACTCAGTGGACACAGAGTTCCAGTCCGCACATACTGCGGACAGCCCTAGTCTGCATATCCCTGCAGATAACTCCAGTCAGCATACCCTGAGTCCATAGCCTTGTTACCAAGACACCTACCGGACTCAGTGGACACTACTCCAGTCTGCTTAAACAGCAGACTCCTCCAGTCCGCATCTTCCGCAGACTGCTCCAGTCTGCACGCAGTTGCGGACACAATCTCCAGTCCGCTTCTTCCAAACTCGCAACCAAGGCACATGGCACTTTTGCCGAGTTTGGCGGACTGAGACACAGTTTGCACTCCACTACGCGATCTCCCCGGACTGAGCCAAACATGGAATTGGTTCAGAACCAACCAAGTCCACACCACTGCCACAAGGGCTAGTCCGCACTTACTAGCGGACACTAGATCCAGTTCGCCTATCCCGGCGAGCTCCAGTATCAGTCCGCACTGACCGGAGGTCTCCGCGGCCTCCACTTGCCACTTCACCAGAGCAAGACCAAGGCATTCGCCAAGCCAGTCTACCGAGGTCCAGTTCTTCAGTCCGCTTCTTTCCGGACTCCGCGGATATAGTTGCTATCCGCCTCGTTACTTCCTGGGATCCAACTGCTTGCAGAGCATAAGCCATCCTGGATATCCGCAGCTACTGTTCGCATAGTCCACACGAGCAGACCGCCTAGGCCGCCACAGAACAAACCGTCTGCACCAGCCCTGCTGACCTGGATGTCCGCCAACCCTGTCCGCATAGTCCGTGCGGATAGGTTGCCTAAGTCCACCATTCACCCACTTTCACTTCACAAATTTCAACACTCCCCTTGAAGTGAGAAGTGGTGAATAACTCCAGCAGCTCCCGTAACCTTGCACCTGGTGCCTCCGATAGCATCTACGAAGAGATGTCCAAGACATAGTCCTCGCCCTGCATATCATGCACCATGAGGGAGCCCTCCAGCATCTCCCGAAAGGAGCCATGCGTCCCTCCGCCTTCTTCTTTAGCTTCAACCTCGACTCATGCATCATAGTAGTATCACCAACAACCTTGGGCACAAAAGCCCAAGCCTCGTCACCTCTGAGAGTAGTCACCTCCTCAGCCTTGGTGTCAATCACCTCCTTGATTCTAGTGGGGTCATCACAGCTAAAAGGCACTCGCTCAACCTGAGGGCATGCAAGGAAACATGGGACCAAGCCCGTCGTGTTCCATTCGCTATATCGAGCTGGTGGCTTACTGATCCTCTTCGATCTCTGAAGAACCTGATCATGGCTAACCACCTTCGCTGCTCCTCCAGAACCAGCTCCGTTCCCGGGAAAACCCGAAACAATGCTCCCCTTGCTTCCTGAACAAGACGCATCCTTATTGGAACCAGGAGCACCTGGAGAAATGCCCCCTACTTCCTAAACCAGAAGACTCCCCTCTTGAACAAGAACTACCTGAAACATCGCTCCTTCTGCTTCCTGAACCAGAAGCCTCCACCTTCGAGCCAGAAGTACCTGGAGCATCGCTCCCCCTACTTCCTGACCATGTTACCTTTGCCCTGGAGCTAGAACAACCTGGAGCTCCTAGTGACTCAGGCAGCTCCAGTTGATCCGTAGCAGTAGCCTCCTTTAGCCCACCATCTGACCTACTAAACTATAGCTCCATATATGATCTATCCCAATATGACATCAACTCATCGAAGACAACGTCTCTTGACACGATGAGCCTCTTCGTCACAGGATCCATACACCCCATCTTCTCCTCTGCTCATTGTTGGGTACATTGGTTCTAATGTACCTGATTTGAAGAAGCCTCACCCAACTCAATGATATACATCAAAATGTATTTGATGTGTTTTGGGTTTACTTGTGCAGGCTAAGTATTTACAGGAAAGAAGAAAAAGTTTCTAAGTCCATGTGTCGACACCCAGAGGGAAAGTGTCGACACTTAAGAAAACTTGTGTCGACACCCAGGCAAGCAGTGTCGACACTTGGAGTCATTGTGTCGACACCAGGGATGCTGAGTCGACACCAGACATAAAGAGTCGACACAAGGAGCTGTGTCGACATTCAGTGAAGAAAAGTGCAGTGAAGCAGTGTCGACACTTAGCAGTTGTGTCGACACCCAGAGAAACTGTGTCTACATTAGAAAGTGTCTACACTTGGAGGCTGTATCGACACTCAGCAAAAGTCAGCAGAGACTAAGTATAAGTGTCGACACCCAGAATAATGTGTCGACACACAGCAGAAGAGTCAACACTTGAAGTAAGTGTCGACTCACAGAACAATGTGTCGACACTCAGCTGAAGTCTCAACACTTGAAGAAAGTGTCGACACAAGAAGCTGTGTCGACACTTAGCAAAGTTCAAGAATATTCTAAGTACAAGTGTCGACACTAAGGAGTTGTGTCGACACTCAGCCAGAGTCTCGACAGAAGAAGAATGTGTCGACACCCAGAGTTGTGTCGACACTCAGCAAGTATCAACACTGAAGACATGTGTCGACACCAAGAAGAAGTGTCGACACTCAGCGAGTTCAACACATGAAGATGTGTCGACACAAAGATGTTGTGTCGACACTTAGAAGAATTCAGCAATATACTGAAGTACAAGTACTTGTGTCGACACTCAATTTCAGTGTCGACACATGAAGAAGAAGCAGTGTCGAGATATAAAATCTACAACACAAGGAGTTGTGTCGACACCTTGTAGACTAGTGTCGACACTTAGACAACTTGTGTCGACACTTGGTCTATAAGTGTCGACACTTAAAGACAGACAGTCTCGACACTTTTAGACAGTTACAGAATTTTCAAGAACTGACTGGATGACTTGACAGCTGCCATTCCAGCCGGTCTACTGCACCTGTCAGAGTTGTCAGAAATCAGTTATGGACCGGACCAGTCGGTTACCATGAAGAAGGCCTATAAATAGGCTTATACAGTCTACAGAAACTGTTGTTGAAGTTGTTCAAAAGATCAACACATCAAGTTATACAAAGAAGATCTAGCTATTCCTTGAAGAATCTAGTGAAGATCTAAGAAGTTGGAGAGAGAGAGCTCCATCCAAGAAATCAGCTATTGGAACCAGGCTGAGAAGAAGGGTTCAGATTTATTCTGAATCTTAAGTAGCAGAGATCAAGGATCAATTGCAGAAGTGGTCAATCTAATTGAGTTCTACATTCAAGAAGCTTTGAAGAAAGCCAAGTCATATTGATTTCAGCTGAGTTCTTCCAAGAACTCATCAAGAATCTCACAACTCTTCTCTCTTGTCTCTGAGTTGTTGAGTTATAATTTTTGTATTCATTTTATCTTGTAGGATCCTTAGGGATCTGAGTGTTGTAAGCATGTAATTATAAAGGCTGGGTGTAGGGCTTGAGTGCCTGAGTGTAGGAGATAGAAATCTCTGAGTGTAGGCCTGTTGTAGCTGAGTGTAGGCCTTGGTGGCTGAGTGTAGGCCTTGGTGGCTGAGTGTAGGCTTTGTGAAGAAGCTGAGTTGTAGGGCCTTGGGCCTGAGGTGTAGGAACCTGTTTTTGGTTCTGAGATAGTGGAGGAGTTTGGCCGAATCTAGTACACTGCTAGATAGGAGAAGGGGGAAAGTGGATGTACCCAAACCTTGGGGAACCACTATAAAACTGTGTGTCTACTGTGTGCTGTGATATTCTGTGATTGCTGTGTGATTGCTGTGTACAAATAGATATAACTCTGAGATAAAATCTGATTGCTGCCTTAAAAAGTTAAAAAGATTAAAGTCACCTATTCACCCCCCCCCCCCCTCTAGGTGTTTAGGTACAATATCTTTCAAGTGGTATCAGAGGGAGGTTGCTCAAAAAGGAACATAACTGTCTGAGTAGATCCTGTTGGCAAATTCAGTCTAAGTCAAATTACATAATCAAGAAAATCAAGAACCATGGGTGCCACTGAGAATCATAAGGAATTGGGATCCATGAAGCTACCCATATGTAGGAAAGAGATCTTTGGTATCTGGAAGGAAAGGGTGAGACTTTTTATGGAAGCCTCAGACCCTAGGATTTATATCACAGTGAAGGAAGGGCCATATGTGCCCATGAAGGTGTCAGTCTTAGATGCAAATCAGAGAACACCTAAGGATTTCTCTGAAATGACAAAGGATGAAATAGTTCTAGCCACTATGGATAAGAGGGCTCAGAACATCATATTGAGTGCCATAGATGATGCAACTTTTCAGAATCTGATACACTGTAAGACAACTAAAGAAATGTGGGATACTCTTATTGTGTATATGGAGGGTTCTGAAGAAGTGAGGCAAGACAGAAAATCCTTGCTAAACCAAGAATATGAAAGTTTTAGACAAGGTAAGGCTGATAGCATAACTGAGTGCTATAAGAAGTTCTACAGGATTGTGAATGAGGTCATGTCCTATGGTAGAGAGTTCAGTAATTATGAACTCAATGATAAGTTTCTAAGGTCCCTAACAAAAGATTGGGACACCAAGATCTGTGCCATTACGGAAATGGCAAAGTTGGTAGAAATTCCTCCACCAACACTGTTTGGCAAACTGCTGTCCTATGAAATGCAGTTAATGGTGAGGAAAGAAGAGGAGAAATCAACAAGAAGTGAACATAAGCAAAGGACAGTGGCCTTCAAATCAGAAGCCCCCAGAAAGTACAAGAGTAAGTCACCAACTCCACCTCCAAAGGTTGCTGAAACTGAATCAGAAGAGTCAGCAAGTAGAAAGTCAGAAAGCAGTGAAAGTGATGAGGACTTTGCTGCCTTCACAAGACATTTCCAGAAGTTCTTAAACAAGAAACAGTGGAGGACAAGGCCATCTACTTCACAGGGAAAAGAAGACTATTATCAGAATAAAAAGTCTTCAAAGAAAGACAGGAAAAAGACTAAGTCTAGCAAGGCAACTCTTTCAAAAATAGTTTGCTATTGTTGTAATAGACAAGGTCATGTTGTTGCAGATTGTCCAGAAAAAAGGAAGGAGTCTAGTGACAAGAAAAGGACTCAATACAAGGGCAAGAAGGAAAAGTCTTTTGTTGCCAAAAAGGATAAGAGCCTGCCAGATATTTCTTCATCAGAAACTGAGTCAGATGCTGAGGCATATATAGGACTGTTTGCTGAGGAAGAAGAAGAAAAGTTCATTCAGATTATGAATTCTATATATGAACAAGAGGACAGTCAGTGACAAGGGCTAATGGCATTGACAGAAAGTGACAAAATCCTGGAGTAGCCAGGACCTAGTAAGGTACAACATTGTTCTTTTAGTTCAATTTCTTGTGCCAATACAGAATCAGATTCATCATCATCAAGTGATGAGAGTGCATCTGAGTATGAAGAGGATATTCATCAGTTGATAGATGAATATAAAGTTCTGTTGCAAGCTTATAAGAAGAGCAAGTCCCTAGCCAAAAGTCAGGCAAAGGAAATTGCTAATCTCAAAGCTGCAGCAAATGATTTTGAGAAGTTATTTGATCAAAAGCTTAATGAGATAGCGAGACTGAAGCACATAACTGTGATTCAGATGGGGTCTATATCATTTAAGAATGATCAAATCAAGAGTCTGGAGATTAATCTTCAGAAGGAGAAAGACTTAGTTGCCAAGTTTTCTAAACCTAAGTCAGTTCTACCCTTAATTGATGAATTTGTTCATCACAAAGGTAAAGCTGGACTGGGATTTACTAGACCTGCAAGGACTGTTCAGTCCAAGTCCAACTCCAAGGGCAAAGCCCCAACTCTCAACAAGTCAGTTGTAGATAAAACAGCAAAGACAGTACCTAAGCAAAGGTACAATAAGTTTGAGTGTTGGTGTTGTAGCAAGGTAGGCCACTTTGCAATGGACTGTTGGCACAATGCTAGTGCCAAAGTGAGTAGCAAACTACCTGTTGGAAAACCTGCAGGTAGCTTTGTTAGGATGCAAACTAACCTGTACCAAGGACCCAAGAATTCTTTGGGTTCTAAGGTTCACTAATCTGTTTTGCAGGTGAGTCCAAGTGGTCATGCCCCAATATGGTACTTGGACAGTGGATGTTCCAGACATATGACTGGAACAAGGAGTTTACTAAAGGACTACACACCTATCAAGGATGGTCCAAAAGTCACCTTTGGTGGTTCTGAAAAAGGGATCATCAAGGGTTTTGGTAACATTTCTAACTCCTTTATTATAATTACTCAAGTGGCCTATGTTAAAGGTTTGAAACATAACCTTATTAGTATAAGTCAATTGAGTGATGTAGGATATGACATCTCATTTGTGAAAGATGGTTGTCATATCAGGAGGTCAAATGATCAAGAGATTATTTTGACTGGCTATAGAAAAAGAAATGTCTACTGTTTAGACATTATGGTTGAGAACAATGGTTCTCCAGTGTGTCTAGTAGCTGATGAGAAAGTCTCTCATTGTGTCAAATGGCACAAGAGGCTAGCCCATTTAAACTACAAGACAATTGGTAAACTCTTTATCAAAGAGTTAGTGAGGAATGGTCCTCAAGTTAAGTGTATTAAAGATGATATTTGCTCAGCTTGTCAAAAGGGCAAGCAGACTAGATCCGCCTTTAGAAGCATTGAAAACAAAGATGCTGTGAGGTGTTTATACCTCTTGCATATGGATCTCTTTGGTCCAATGCCAGTTCACAGTCTAGGTAGGAAGGTCTATACCTTTGTAGTTATAGATGACTACTCAAGGTTTTCCTGGGTGTTCTTCTTAAGACAGAAATCTGAAACACCCAATGTCTTCTATAGGTTTGTTAAACAAATTCAGAATGAACTAAATAGTGCAGTGGTCAAAATAAGAAGTGACCATGGTACTGAGTTTCAGTCTGATAGCATGACAAAACTATGTGAAGACTTTGTGATATTTCAAGAGTTTTCTTCACCTAGAACACCTCAGCAAAATGGCATTGCTGAAAGGAAGAATAGGACCTTGATTGAGGCAGGTAGAACCCTATTAAGTGATACATCACTGCCAGAATATTTCTGGGCTGAAGCAGTTAACACTGCATGCCATGTTATAAATAGGGCTACCATCACTAAAAGCCTAAACAAGACCCCCTATGAAGTTGTGAAAGGCAGGAAACCAAACCTATCCTACTTCAGGATCTTTGGTTGCAAATGCTTCATACTTAACAATGGAAAGTCTTACTTAACTAAGTTTGCTGCCAAGTCCCAAGAGGGAATTTTTGTTGGGTACAACAATAACAGTAAGGCTTATAGAGTCTACAACTTGTCTACACAAGTTGTAGAAGAATCTGTACATGTAGTATTTGATGAGACTAAACTTATTAACAATGAGTTGTCTAGTAGTCTTTGCAGCCCCACAGGTATAACAAAGAAGATGGACAAGCTCACTATAGAAGAAGAACCTACTGCAAGACAGCAAGTAGAAGACAGTGGATGTTGTCCAGGGGGAGTACTACATGTACCTAATGCAGAAGAAGTACAAGGAGTACAGCAAGATGAATAAGTTCAACCTGAAGTCAGGATGCCTCCAGCCAATAGGCATCTAAGAGATCATCCAGCAGAACAAATCATTGGTGATCCAAGACAAGGGGTACAAACAAGGAGTAGAAACCTGAATGCAATAATCTACTCCAGTTTTCTATCCCAAGTTGAACCAAAGAAGTTTGAAGAAGCCATCCTAGACCCTCATTGGATTGAGGCAATGCAAGAAGAGCTGAATCAGTTCAAGAGGTGCAAGGTCTGGGAGCTTGTTCGTAAACCTAAAGACCACAACATAATTGGGACCAAGTGGATCTATAGGAACAAGATGGATGGACATGGAGTCATCATTAAGAATAAAGCAAGATTGGTTGCTAAAGGATATAGGCAGGAAGAAGGTATTGATTTTGATCAAACCTTTGCTCCAGTAGCCAGACTGGAAGCCATAAGGATGTTCCTGGCCTATGCAACCTTTCAAGGATTTAAAGTTTACCAAATGGATGTCAAGTCAGCATTTCTGAATGGTAATCTTAAAGAGGAAGTCTATGTGGAACAGCCATCAGGTTTTGTTGATTCAACTTTACCTAATCATGTCTATAGACTTAGGAAAGCTTTATATGGGTTAAAGCAAGCCCCTAGGGCTTGGTATGAAACCTTGTCTAGTTTCCTCATTGAGAATAAGTTCTCAAGGGGGAAAATAGACAAGATTCTATTCCTTAGGGAATCCAGAGGCAAAGTAATACTAGTCCAAATATATGTAGATGACATAATATTTGGGTCTACTGAAAGTAGCCTTTGCAAAAAGTTTGCAAAACTAATGCAAGGTCAATTTGAGATGAGTAGTATGGGAGAGCTAAAGTTCTTCTTGGGTCTCCAAGTAAGACAGACTGAGAATGGTTTATCCATATGCCAGTCCAAGTTCACCCTAGAACTCATAAGGAAGTATGGTATGGATTCATCCAGTACCATGAAGACTCATATGGGGTCAAGTATGTCTCTTAGCAAGGATGATGCAGGGAAACCTTTAAATGAGTCTTTGTATAGAGAGATAGTTGGCTCCCTATTATATTTGACTGCAAGTAGACCAGATATCATGTATGCTACATGTGTCTGTGCAAGGTATCAAGCCTGCCCTAAAGAGTCTCATTTGACAGCAGTCAAAAGAATATTGAGATATCTAAAGGGCACTCCTTATCTAGACCTCTGGTACCCTAGGAATGGGGATTTTGAACTAACAGGTTATTCAGATGCAGACTTTGCAGGATGCAAAGAAGACAGAAAAAGCACAACTGGAACCTGTCAATTCCTAGGTGGAAGACTGATTTCATGGAGTTGCAAAAAGCAAACAAGTGTGGCTATCTCCACTGCAGAATCAAAATTTGTGGCTGCAGGAAGTTGTTGTGCTCAACTTCTATGGATACAACATCAGCTTGAGGACTATGGAATTCAGGTAAGTAGAACTCCACTCTTTTATGATTCTACAAGTGCTATATCAATTGCACATAACCCTGTTTCTCATAGTAGAACTAAACATATTGAAATAAAATATCATTTTCTTAGGGAGCATGTAGAGAAAGAAGATATTTTACTAGAATATGTTAAAACAGATAATCAACTAGCTGATATGTATACTAAGCTCTTAGAAGAAACTAAGTTCAATAGGTTTAAAATTGAACTAGGAATGATAAACTTAGAATAAGTTTATAGAATTGGCTAAGTCAAAAGGTGTCGACACACAGAGATATCTGTGTCGACACAGAATAGTGGTGTCGACACTTCAGGAAAAAGGTGTCGACACATCTAGGAAATTGGTGTCGACACTTCAGAAAATTAGTGTCGACACATGACAAGTAGGTGTCGACACATCCAAGGTGGTGTCCACACTTAGGTTTTACTCAGAATTATCTAAGTAAAGTCTCGACTAAATGTCGAGTTATGTGGTGTCGACATATAAACAAGTGTCGACACATATAATCTGTTGACTAAACTTGTGTCGACACATATGTGTCGAGACATTTTAAGTTAGTGTCGACACTTATCGACAGTGTCGATACAATTTAAGTTAGTTGCCCGCCTTTTCATCTTCAAACCTAGAAAGGTATAAATAGGATTTTGCCTTTGTCTGTCGACACGCTTTCAAAAGTTTCGAGACCAAAACTTGTGTGTCAACACCTCTCTTCTCTCACTTCAAATTCTTCAAACCCTAATGGCGCCAAAGCTTGAGGAGAACGTCAATGAAGGATATGAACTGGTGCTCGACGCGTTTGTTGATGCAGACCCGGAGATCAAGACTGTAGTAACCCTAGTTGCAGACTCAGGGTTAGAATATCTTGTTTCAGAGCCAACTAAAATCTGGAAGAAGGAAGTACTGGAATTCCTTAATGGAGCAACCCTAGACGACATTGGATTCAAGATCAAGTCCAGGGTCCATGGTGAAAAGGTGAAGGTGTCACCTAAAAGTTTGAGGAAAGTACTACAGTTACCAAGAACTAAAGAAGAAGATGAAGTTACTGCTTCAAAGACCAGAGAAGCTCTAACTTGGTGTGGACTAGATTCTAAAATGAAAATTGGATCTGTTTTCAATAGAAAAGGCATGAACAGCCAAGGGAAATTCATGTTAGAAATTGTTGGCAAAGTGATTTTAAGCAAACCTGGAGGGCATGATAGGGTATCTGCCCATATGTTCAGCATTATGACCAGGATAATCTTCAATCTGAAAACTGACTGGTCTGTAGTGATCTTTGAGATGATCAAGGAAAGCCTGAAGAAGCCCAACTTGGGCAGGATCTTAAGTCTATACCTTGCTGGAAGTATTCCAGAGGTAATGAGTCAATCTGCTGGAACAAAAATAAATCATATGAGGAAAATGGATATGAGGATATTCTCTAGATGGGATAGGGTGTTGTCTAAGGAGATGCCAACCCCTGAGAAGATAATTCCTGAGAAAGTATCACCTCAAAAGAAGAAGAGGAAAACTGCTCCAGTGGCTCAGGTTTCCACTGGAAGCTCTGGTAGTGAAGAGCAAGTGGTCTTCACACCTGATGAGAATAAAGAAGGAACTGCTGTAAAGTCTCCAGCTCCTTAAGATGTTGCTGCAATCCAGGGGGATCCACTAGTTGTGGAAGAGCCCACTCCTCTTGAGAGTGAGCAAGCAACCAACATCATCCTTGAGGTAATCACTGAGCTTAATGCTTTAGATTTCCCTATAATGGATAATGTATTGTCTGATTCTCTAAATTATAACAATCAGCAAACTCAGATTCATGGTCAAGTCCCAGATGTTGTCATGGAGGACACATCTGTTACAGTTGAAGTTGTATCTGATCAAGTGGTATCTGATCAAGTGGTAGATGAGCAAAGAATTTCTCCTGCCCATTCTCCACAAGAATACACAATGGAAGATCTATTCGTTAACCTGGATCAAACTGATTTTGACAAAGAAACTGCTGCTAAAGAGGAGAATGCTCCAGTTGAGGGGGAGCAAGCAGTACATGTTGAAGAGCCTGCAAGGCAAGAGCCAGAGAAGCAAAAAGCTGTTGAGGAGCTACCTAAGGAGAGGGTAGACATAGCCAGTACATCTACTTCTGAAGATGAGGAGACTTCAAGGGCTAAGAAAAGAAAATTTCAAGTATTTAAAAGGAGGAGTCAGAATTACAAAAAGGCTCTCCAAACTGTTGCTCCACAGCCTATATCACAGCCAGCTCCAACTGTTGATTATAGTGCTCTCATGGTTGCAATGCAAATTAAACTTGATGAGCACAGGCAGGCCATTGAGAAGTATGTTGATGAAGGGCAAAAATCATTGCAGTTTGATTTGGCCTAGGATATAAAGTCAATAAGATTTGAAATGAATCTTAATAAAAAGGAAATGACTGACTGCTTCCACAAGGATGGAATGCAGTAGTGTACTTGGCTACTCATCAAGAAAAGATCAAAGCTCAAGTAGATGACATTGCACAGAAGCAAGGATATGTTCTTGAGAATCAAATCAGAATGAATGATAACTTAACTACTTCCCATAATGCAATTGTCACAGAGATGAAGAACATAGCTGCTGGCCTTCCTACTTCTACTGCTGCTGCTAAAGCAGAATTTGACAAAGCATTCCAAGAGGAAATAACTGCTGTTAAGACTGCCATTCTAGACTCTCAGAAGATCATTACTGACAAACTCCAAAGGTTAAAGCCTTACTTTAAAGATGGAGTCAATTATTTGGATAACCAGGTTCGATTTCAAAAAGATGATGTAAGAGATCACATAGAAAGAGAAGTCATAAAGGGGGGGAGATTGTTAGTCAAAGCCAGCTCTGATCATGCTAAATGGATTTCTAATTCTATCAGAGCTACTCTTGGATATCCTCCTCTTTGTGATGATGATAATGTGGCAGAATCTGGAATTAATCCTGCATATCTAGGAGGGGAGCAACCTGAAGTGGCTCAAGTCATCTACCCTCCTCCAGATTTTGACATGATACATGCTGATATACAGTCCATGTATAGCCCACCTGGGGGAAAGGACAATGTCATTATAGAGAAAGTTATTCATCCAATATCTGAAGCTATGCAAGAAGCACTGCAGAAAGAAGAAGAAACTAGATTGTCCAAGAAGAGGTTTAGGGAGCAAGCTGAACAGAGACCAGACTTTGAGCAGTGGAGCCCTACTTCAAGAAATATTATCTTAACTGCATGGAAAGCTGCAAAAGATAATATACAAGACAGAAATAAATGGTTTTCTGAACTTGAATGGAGGAAACATGAGTCAAGGCAAGAAGCAATAGTCCAATATAGAAGAAAGGCCAAGATGGGAAAGCTACCTCCTACTGCCCAGGAGCCTAGCAAGTACTTTCCCAAGCCTTATCACTACTTTTAGAGGCAAAAGATCAAAGCAGAAGAGCAAAAGAAAAAGGACTTGAAAGGCAAGAAGCCTGCTGATGCTGAAGTTGCTGAAGCTCCTATTCAAGCCAAAGTACAAGCTGGAAAAGGGATTATGATTAAAGATGCTGAACAAAAATAGCATAGAAATTTTCTTAAGTTTACTATGTAATCTTTTGATGTTAACATTCTGTAAACTTTTGGAAATATGAATATGACAAGTTATTAGAACAATGTGTTGTGTGATAAATTTGCTATGTGATAAATTTATTTCATATTTGTTCTGTGATGATATCTGTGTATGCATGTTTGTTTAATACATGTGATGTTCTTTTCTGATTCATAATCCTGCTTTACATCATTTTGTAATTTTATTATGAATGGTGTATATCATTGACTAAGGGTTATGACTTCTCCAAATAGGGGGAGATTGTTGGGTACATTGGTTCTAATGTACCTGATTTGAAGAAGCCTCACCCAACTCAATGATATACATCAAAATGTATTTGATGTGTTTTGAGTTTACTTGTGCAGGCTAAGTATTTACAGGAAAGAAGAAAAAGTTTCTAAGTCCATGTGTCGACACCCAGAGGGAAAGTGTCGACACTTAAGAAAACTTGTGTCGACACCCAGGCAAGCAGTGTCGACACTTGGAGTCATTGTGTCGACACCAGGGATGCTGAGTCGACACCAGACAGAAAGAGTCGACACAAGGAGCTGTGTCGACATTCAGTGAATAAAAGTGCAGTGAAGCAGTGTCGACACTTAGCAGTTGTGTTGACACCCAGAGAAACTGTGTCTACATCAGAAAGTGTCGACACTTGGAGGTTGTGTCGACACTCAGCAAAAGTCAGCAGAGACTAAGTATAAGTGTCGACACCCAGAAGAATGTGTCGACACACAGCAGAAGATTCAACACTTGAAGTAAGTGTCGACACCCAGAATAATGTGTCGACACTCAGCTGAAGACTCAACACTTGAAGAAAATGTCGACACAAGGAGCTGTGTCGACACTTAGCAAAGTTCAAGAATATTCTAAGTACAAGTGTCGACACTAAGGAGTTGTGTCGACACTCAGCCAGAGTCTCTACAGAAGAAGAATGTGTCGACACCCAGAGCTGTGTCGACACTCAGCAAGTATCAACACTGAAGACATGTGTCGACACCAAGAAGAAGTGTCGACACTCAGCGAGTTCAACACATGAAGATGTGTCGACACAAAGGTGTTGTGTCGACACTTAGAAGAATTCAGCAATATACTGAAGTACAAGTACTTGTGTCGACACTCAATTTCAGTGTCGACACATGAAGAAGAAGTAGTGTCGAGATATAAAATCTACAACATAAGGAGTTGTGTCGACACCTTGTAGACTAGTGTCGACACTTAGACAACTTGTGTCGACACTTGGTCTATAAGTGTCGACACTTAAAGACAGACAGTCTCGACACTTTTAGACAGTTAAAGAATTTTCAAGAACTGACTGGATGACTTGACAGCTGTCATTCCAGCCGGTCTACTGCACCTGTCAGAGTTGTCAGAAATCAGTTATGGACCGGACCAGCCGGTTACCATGAAGAAGGCCTATAAATAGGCTTATACAGTCTACAGAAACTGTTGTTGAAGTTGTTCAAAAGATCAACACATCAAGTTATACAAAGAAGATCTAGCTATTCCTTGAAGAATCTAGTGAAGATCTAATAAGTTGGAGAGAGAGAGCTCCATCCAAGAAATTAGCTATTGGAACCAGGCTGAGAAGAAGGGTTCAGATTTATTCTGAATCTTAAGTAGCAGAGATCAAGGATCAACTACAGAAGAGGTCAATCTAATTGAGTTCTACATTCAAGAAGCTTTGAAGAAAGCCAAGTCAGATTGATTTCAGCTGAGTTCTTCCAAGAACTCATCAAGAATCTCATAACTCTTCTCTCTTGTCTCTGAGTTGTTGAGTTATAATTTTTGTATTCATTTTATCTTGTAGGATCCTTAGGGATCTGAGTGTTGTAAGCCTGTAATTATAAAGGCTGAGTGTAGGGCTTGAGTGCCTGAGTGTAGGAGATAGAAATCTCTGAGTGTAGGCCTGTTGTGGCTGAGTGTAGGCCTTGGTGGCTGAGTGTAGGCCTTAGTGGCTGAGTGTAGGCTTTGTGATGAAGCTGAGTTGTAGGGCCTTGGGCCTGAAGTGTAGAAACCTGTTTTTGGTTCTGAGATAGTGGAGGAGTTTGGCCGAATCTAGTACACTGCTAGATAGGCTAAGGGGGAAAGTGGATGTACCCAAAACTTGGGGAACCACTATAAAACTGTGTGTCTACTGTGTGCTGTGATATTCTGTGATTGCTGTGTGATTGTTGTGTACAAATAGATATAACTCTGAGATAAAATCTGATTGCTGCCTTAAAAAGTTAAAAAGATTAAAGTCACCTATTCACCCCCCCCCCCCTCTAGGTGTTTAGGTACAATATCTTTCACTCATCATACCCAACAAAGACTAGCTTCATCTTGAGAGCATCCAGAGAGTGTATGTATCAGGTTGATCCAAACACCCTTAGGTGATTCACACTGGGCTTTACTCCTAACATCAGCTCATAAGGAGTATTCACATTGATCGAACTAAGAGGCATCCGATTGATGACATGAGCAGCACAAGCCATCCCTTCCACCCAAAGAGCCTTAGGAACGCCTTTACTCTGAAGCCAACACTTGCAGGTTTCCGTCAACCAACGGATCATCCGAGCTGCAACACTTGCTTGCTGTGAAGTATGTCCACAAGAAAGCTCCTTCCGGATCCCTTGCTTCCTGCAAAAGTTTGAGAACTCGGTTGAGCCAAACTCACCACCGATGCTTTTCCTCAACATCTTGATCCGCATGCCAAGCTGGCCTTCCGCAAGCTTCTTGAACTCCACAAACAAAAGTATAATGTTCGACTTCACCTTCATGAAGTATACCCAAGTATACCTTGAATAGTCCTCAACCAATTTCAGCATGAACTTACTGCCTACATGACTGGCAGTGACGGTCGGTCCAACCAGAGCACAATGGACAACCTCCAAAGGTGCTTTACATCTGGATTGTGCCTTATCAACCATAAAGCGATAAGCATCACTTTGCTGACATCCCGCACATCCCTGACCATTGCCATAGGATGACAATCTAGGCAAGCCTCTTATGAGTCTTCTTACCGCCATTGCTTTCAGCTTGTCCAGCCCTACATGCCCCAGTCTTTCATGCCAGATAGCTGCACAATCAATGGCCTTCATCCGATCATCACCAGAACTTGTTGATCACCCAACAAAGTTCTTCTCCTTGCCTCCAACATGAGCTACATTCGCCGAGAGCAAGACAACCTTGCACTCTTTCCTGAGATGACCATGCTACTTGCAATTATAGCACCTTGATCCTTCCTTCATCTTCTCATCACGCCTAGGAGAAACACTCCTCTCTTGCTGATATGAAGTAGAAGGACCATCCTATGCAGCAACCTTCACCTCCTTCCTGAACAACCCATCAAGGGAAGTCTAAACCTCCGCAGCTGACTGACATCCACCGATGTGGTCCAAGAGCTCCGATGAGACCACCTGCTTGAGAATAGACTCCTCTTTCGCATTTGTCTCCTTTCAAGCTCTCATCTCTTCAGCATTGCCAGCAGTAGCCTCTTGTCTTTCTGCTCCGCATACTACCTCCCAAAGTTCCTCGCCAAGAAGAAAGCTCTCCATACAAGACTTCCACCTTTCAAAGTTCGTCTTTGTAAGGAGTTCAATTCCAATACAACTTGCATCTTCCACTGTCATGGTTCTACCACTTGTTCCCTCTTCACATGATCAACAACCACTTCAGTTGAGCACTGCTTATCCACTCCAATCTAGCTCTGATACCATGTTGAAATTCAACAACCTGGCT
The DNA here is from genome assembly GCA_039583875.1 of Platanthera guangdongensis. NCBI lineage: Eukaryota > Viridiplantae > Streptophyta > Magnoliopsida > Asparagales > Orchidaceae > Platanthera > Platanthera guangdongensis. The sequence continues at coordinate 57,634,641 of CM077166.1, read as the reverse complement.
TTGATACCATGTTGAATTTTCTCCTGGTGGTCAATAAGATAGCCTGACATTAAATTAATATTCTCAGCACTATCAAGATCACACCTTGATCACGCAGAAATTTCCTTGGACCTTGGAGTGAGCAGGGGTTATCTCAACTAAAGTTCAGTCAACCAGAAAACACATGCAGCACAAGAGTCTTTAATGATTAACATCAAGCTTCTTTACAAGGCGAGACATACGTGGAGAGAAATGCTTCACCAAAACCAATACCGGGAGAGCAGAGCCAATTATAAAGACAAGACAAACACAAGCCGCGCGGACTCAAACACCAAGCCATTGATCTACTGCTGTGGAGTCCGCACAGTTCGCCAGGTCGCCAGACCGCAACCCAAGTCGTGCGGACTACCCCTTATTCCAATGCTTGCTCTAGCCGCTGATCTGCAAGCTACCTAACCGCGAGGTCGCCTAGCCGCCATACACCAAGTTTCCAAAGAGAAGATCGTCTGGTCGCTGTCCGCGGCCTGTTGTTTACTGTCTGTTTCTTAACCGCAGAGTCCGCACTATCCATGACCGCAATCAGAGCCAAGTCCTAGCTTTCCAGTGCTATCCGCACAACCTGCACAGCACAACCTTGTCAACTCAATCAAACCGCGCGGACACCAAAAGGCAATCCGCAGCAACTATTGTGGGCTCAAGTTACTGTTCACTTACTTCGGCTCTCTACTATTCCTGATGTGATATGGGTCCTATTTATAGGAACGATGATGAGTATGGTCACCGCACTAGCCGATAGGATTACCGCCACATCCCGCAACAAGAATAAGTGTACCCGCAAGCCTAAGGATACACACACCAGTCCACCACTGCCTGTGAAAGATAGCCAGCCCGCCTAGCTTCTCCAAGGCCGGATACAATCGCCAGTCCGCCTTGTCGCCAAGGGCTAAGACAGGACCACCACAGCCGAACTCCGTAGCAACAATGTCTGCCAATCCGCGGACATAGCTCCAGCCCGCTTATCCTGAGCTCAGCCTTGCTACATGGCAAATGCCGGATTCAGCAGACACATAGCTGCAGTTTGCTCATCCAGAGCCCACTGCTCCGCCACCAAGGCAACTGTCATACTCAGCGGACACACAGTTCCAATCCGCTCATACTGCAGACAGCCCTAGTGTAAGACCCCATTTTTTTTCTTTCAAACTTCGGGGTCTTATGCCCAGAACTGCCATTTTGCGGTGGCCCCAACACTCGGAAAAGCCGCCACTACAAAACGTCGATTCTGCCGGCCTTTTTGATCCTTAAGAGAGAACAATAATCATAAACAGAGTTATAATCGGGTCCACAAATGTCATAAATAATATGAGAACTCACAACATGTCCATAAGTAGAAAAGAGAGTACTACAAAGTATCAAAATCGGAAATACAAACGAGCTTAAACCAGGTACATCAGATCCTCACTACAATCTCTCGTGGAAGCTATAAAAAGACTATCACTTATGGTGTTGTTCGCTGGTGCTCCGGTACTAGACTGACCCACCTCCATGCGCACCGTACTCTGCTGGTGCTGGTCCCTGAGCTGCTGGTCCCTGTCTCCCATCCGGAGCCCCTGTAATGTTGTGGTCTGAAAACCATTAGTCGTAAAGACTAAGCCCTATCATCCCCTACCCCTCCCCCCATGGCTCCTAGGCACCGGGCGGGGAGGAGGAAAGGGAAGCTACAAAGTTGGAGAGTACAAAATGGCAGGTGATAGTGGAACCAATCTAACAGTTTATTTATAATGTATAAAAGGGTACAAACTAGCAGTTCTACAGTAGTAAGCAGTAAAATGAACAAGTAGAATAGGCAGCAGAAGTAAGAATGCTAAAGTAAGAAATAAGTAACCTTAACTTATATGAATGTCCATATAAACATATAAGTTACGGGGTCTTCTGCAAGGCTCCCATCGTATAAAAAGTCTCATACCAATTTATACTTTGGGGTGTCGGTTGTATGCAATTATGAGTGTAGTGATATGTCATGCCGTGATTCATGCAAGTGCAACTCACGCACATGAATCTATGCGCACAGACCTTTAGTTCCCCCTTTCTGGAGCCGAACCTCCCAGGATACCTCCGTATTGACAAACGGAAGCAGTGGGTTGGGCCTCTCCCACCTCTAAATCGGTAACAACACTACCAGTCAAACCTATCGTATGCCTCGACGCTGGTGCACTAAGGGGAGCTCCTGTGTACTCTTGTCGACTAGACCGCCAAACTTTAATTGGCCAAGTGTAAAACCAGACTTGCTGAGTCAACGTATTGGCATTGGTGCCGCGACCCTCCAACACTGATGACCCACCACCTTATAACTTATGCAAATGCCCTCTTGATGTAACAACACCGAGCTAAAGCTCCCCGGACTAATCCGTCCGTGAATCTACCTTCCGAACCTACCGTCCGGATGGCAATCAAACCAACATATTAAAACTCCCGAGCTACCGGGGTGTGTGAATTTGAAACCCTAGTTAACTAGTTGCTCTTGTAGTTTATTATTCCTACTGTTTAAGTTAGCCCAGGACTGCCCAAGGTATTCCCCGTGAAGGGCTTTCGAAGGCACTAGGAACTACGATGGGATGAAGCCCAAAGCTCCCTTTCGCAAGACACTTATTATCTTTGGTTGCTACCCATCTCCCAAACCCTTAAATGTTGTACTGGATCTAACCCTAGTGAATTTTGGCTCTTTCTCTCCACGGGAAAGACGATCTTTCGTCGATCCCGAGCACCACCTAACACTAGACAACCCAACAGTCGACTCATCCAAACTTCCAATGATGAACTCATTTCCCTTACCTGACTAACACGCTAATATATCAACTCCCTATATTCATATTGCACCATATTCTGATTTCTGCAGTTTTTACAAAACGCAGACCATCCTAAGCTATATGATGTGTACAATGGGAGATACTCCAATTTATCATCCAAAATCCCTATAATGTTTATTGGAGGTCTATCATGATGTGAATAGCCTAAATCCAGAAGTTTATAATTCTCTTAATTTATTTGATAATTTATTTAATTTCCAAAGTGATCCAAATGCCTTAGTTTGAACATGAAGTGTTATTTTCAGGCATGCAAAATGTTCCACAAAATTAAGATAAATAAAAGACAGCTATTTATCAGTAAATCCAAGGTCTACAAATTTTTCAGTAAGATTTAAGACTCTAAAACTAATTTTGAACAAATCTTACACTAACCAAATTAAAGAAGCAAGTACTGTCATTACTCTTCTAAAAATTCTGAGAAAATTCAAGCATGAATATAATGTCATATAAACAAACCAAGTCAAGTTTCACAATTTATCAGTGAATAATGAAACCTATAATTAATTTTCTCATAATGTTCCAAGTAATAATTTAATGAACTAAGTACAGCAATTATTAATCTAAAAATTACAATAAATTCCCATATGAACATATTGGCCTAGAAACACTACTGATCAAGTTTCATAATTTTTCCAATAAAAGGGAGCTCTAAATCTATCGTTGATCATATTCCCGTGTTTATGCATTTGTGAAGTAAGTACTGGAAATACACATCCAAAAATTGTAATAAATTTCAAGTAAGAGCAAATTGACCTAAAACAATCTCTGTCCAAATTCCATAACTTCAGACAAAACAATATGATCATAATATTTAAAAGATTACATGGGCAAATTTCATGTACAGTAAGGGAGGTACTAAGCGAAATGCTCCTAAATTACTTATAAAATCACCAGAGGCTATGATTAACCCTATAACCATACCTACCAAGTTTCATAACTTTTCATTAAGTTGTGGTGGCTTATCTTGCATGTATAAGTTATGTTCCCTAAACTAGGGTTAGGGTTTTGAAGGGGCTACCTATCTCCACATATTCTAATACTTTTACCAGAGGGCTTTAGCTACCCTAGTACCCTCTCTACCAAATTTCAAGTTCATACAAGGACTTTTGACCCCATACCCTTCACAGGACACAAAAGCCCACCCTTAGGGTTTGGTCTTGGATCCTATGGAAAACCTACCCCAACCCACCCCATATTCCATGGGAGGGTGTTACAAGTCATGCCAAGTCAGTGGCCCAAATTTTAACGTCTGTTGAGGTGGTTTGACCATTCAAAACTCAAAGTACACTTTTTGACCTAAATACCCTTATTATGGCAAGGATAGGGTTTGCATGATTTCAATGCAAACCATCTCCAAATGAGATGAAATTTTAACCAGATACTTATGATGACCCCAAGGACCACTCACCAAAATTTGGGTGAGTTTGGAGGTCATTTGGTCCCTTACTTAATTTACCCTAGAGTAATTAAATAATTTCAAAACAAATAGAAATATCATCCCCAAAATTCCCTTTTTTGGCAAGACCTAGGTATAGACTAGGGTGACTCCCTTGCAAAATTTCAAGCCATTTGGAGCAGAGATGAAGAATGGGCACCCATTTTAATTTCTGCATAGCCCTAGGTATAAACCCCACCAAAATGGGCGCCCTGGTCAAACCAGGTACCCAAATTAGCTCAAACCAATTTTAAATTACAGTAGTCCCATAGAGCTACAAAGTATATGTTGACCATTGTTTTTGTAGATGGGCCTAGGTATTTTTATAAATTTAAAATATTAAATACAATTTCTGTGACAAAATGAAATAACATGAAACCATAGCCTATAGTTTAAACCCATCACCAGCACTAATCTCAAAGCGGATCCGAGGACTCTAGCTCATCATCTTCCTCCAGCCGACGGTTAAGATTCATCCATCCTGGAGCAACTTCCAGCCGCTGCCGCCGGCCATCCAACCACCTCCCTGGCCGGCCACCGCCACCACCACCTCCGTCGAGGTGGTGGCTCTCGACTGGCGGCGGCACGGCCGCCGGAGGGGCATATTCCGGCGAACCCGAGAGTTCATTTTTCACGAAAAAATCATGAAAATGCAAGCTTTGATCGGGCTCAATTGAGCCCGATTTTCAATCTAAAAGATCCTTACGATCTATCCACAGTGAGAGAGGAAGGGGAGGACCTTGCTTGCGGCCTGGAGACGCGTCGATCGCCGGGAAGCCATTGGTGGTGGTGGCACCGCTTGGGTATCTGCAACTGCACAGTGAAAAGGCTCGAACTCTTCAGGTAAACGGTGGGGAAACTCTCCTCTGCCCACTGATGGTGTTTAAAGCCTCAGTTAGGGAGGGGAGAGGCCAAGTCATCAATGACCATTAATGGACATTGAAAGCTTGGCTCGGCTATGGTGGTTCTCCTCCCCTAGCCACTGTCATGGCCGAGAAAACCCTTGGCCTCCTCTTAACTGCCTAGGGGAGATGGTTCCAGCATGGGGAGAGGGATTTTGGCCTCCCTAGCCATGAATGGCCTCTTCCCTTCATTTTCTCTCTCCTCCATTAAAGGGGCAAATGGAGCTTTCTCTCTCCTACTCACCATGGCCGAATTTTAATCTCTCCTCCTACCTATTGGCACCCCACTAACCAATATAAATAATAAAAATGAGGTTATCCAAAGTGGGGGAATTGGGTTTGACCTAGGTCAAATTGACCTTTTGTGTCACCATCATTGGGTCCTTGGTGACCTATTAGTCTCCCCTAGAGTGTAGGTAGGGATGGGTAGGGTTGACTTGGCACATTGGAGGTCACCTGCCCTTAGGAAGGGTGCTTTGACCAAATTAAGGCTGGGTTGACTTTGGTCAACCTAAACTCTTTGGTTGACCCCAATGGGTCCTTGGTGGCCCTTTGACCTCACGTTAGGGTTAGGAGGGCCTGGGTGGGGTCTACTTGGCTAGGGGAAGGTCAATTGATCCTAAGTAGGCTAGTTTGACCCATTTAGAGTTAGGGTTGACTTAGGTCAACTTAACAACTTTGACTTCCCACAGTGGATCCTTGAGCTTCTAATGGTTTTGTCTTGACCTAGTCATGACAAAACAAAATCCTAGGGGTCTAGTTGTTTGGGGGATGGTACACCTAGTCTGCATATCCCTGCAGACAACTCCAGTCCGCATACCCTGAGTCCATAGCCTTGTTACCAAGACACCTACCGGACTCAGCGGACACTGCTCCAGTCTGCTTAAACAGCAGACTCCTCCAGTCCGCATATTCCACAGACTACTCCAGTCCGCACGCAGTTGCTGATACAATCTTCAGTCTACTTCTCCCAAACTCGCAACCAAGGCACACAACACTTCTGCCGAGCTTAGCGGACTGAGACACAGTCCGCACTCCACTACGCGATCTCCTCGGATAGAGCCAAACATGGACTTGGTTCAGAACCAACCAAGTCCACACCACTGGCCACAAGGGCCAGTCCGCACTTACTGGCGGACACTGGATCCAGTCTGCCTGTCCCGATGAGCTCCAGTATCAGTCCGCACTGACTGGTGGTCTCCACATCCTCCACTTGCCGCTTTACTAGAGCAAGACCAAGGCATTCGCCAAGCCAGTCTGCCGAGCTCCAGTTCTTCAGTCCGCTTCTTGCCGGACTACGCGAATATATTTGCTATCCGCCTGGTTACTTCCTGGGATCTAGCTGCTTGCAGAGCATAAGCTAGCCTGGCTATCCGTAGCTGCTGTCTGTATAGTATGTGCGAGAAGACCGCCTAGGCCGCCACAAAACAAACCGTCTGCACCAGCCCCGCCGACCTGGCTGTCCTCCAACCTTGTCTGTGTAGTCTGCGCGGATAGGTTGCCCAAGTCCACCATTCACCCACTTTCACTTCACAAATTTTAATAGGCCCCCTTGTGCCCCTTCATCGCCACCTCCCTCTAGAACCTTCCCCCTCATCTATATAAGGAGCACTTGCCTCATGCTTTTGGAAGTGGGAATTTGGAGAGCAAGTGAGAGTGCTAGTGCAAGAGAGTTCTTTTCTTTTCTTGTTGTTAAGTTCTTTTTATTAGTGTAATCTTTTTCTTGGTAGTATAATATTGTCTCTTCTATTATTATTGTGTACTCTTTTTTTTGAATCAATGAAAATGAAATTTCTCTATCTTATTATGGTTTCCTTCTTGAATATGCATAGCTAATCTTCTTTAGCATTCGATCATGAGGATCCATGAATTGAGATGAGATTTTTCTTTGCTTCTTAGTTTTATTTTTGCTAAATTTTTTCTCAATCCTTCTTTGATTTATCTCCTGTCGACTCCGTATTTTCGGTATACGATAGTAGTCAATTTGATCTCATTTCATAGTAGTCGAGAGACTCGTTGAATTGAAAGATCACTCAAAGAAGGAAGGAGTTGCACGCAATCCTAGAGATAGGAAGACGTAAATCCTCCGGATTGGAGTCAAATCCAATAGTGCGGTTCACTTCGATAATGCAACTTTAGGCCTTTTGATTTGCAAAGAAATTTCGGTCAAAACGTCTAGAAGTTAGGAGATTTAATGCTCTAGCGAGATTATTTCTTATTTTTGGATCCGCCACGGTTGAGAATGATTTGCAATTATAAAACTTTATTTTTATCCTTCTCATCTCTTTTCATGGTGAATCATAGATCGAATGGTATCTTTTGAATCTGAAGTTTTCGTTTTAATATTATTTTTGGTTTAATTTAAAATTCTCAAACCACACATCAATCGTACGGTAGGATAATAGTAGGAGCGTGAGTAATAGTAATTGACAACCCCGAGTTTTTAATACGATCTTGGTACTACAATTCGATAGGTGCACTTTCCTTTTTTGGTTGATAGTCATTCAATTCACCAAGTTTGTGGCGCCATTGTCGGGGACCCTTTTTCGTCAATATTAGGAAAATGCTTTCGCCATTACTTCTGCAAAAATAAACAAAAAATCTTTTTCTATTTTCTTCTTCAAGTTTCTATTTTCGTCCTTCTCTTTTTCTTTCCTCCATTCTCCTTCTATTTGTTTTCTAGTGCATGACCCGCATGAATATGTCGCTACGTGTTGACTTGGACCCCGAAATCGAGCGCTCCTTTCGGAGAAACTTGTGATTCGGGGGTTGCACTTCTCAAACAGCGGTTGAGGATTCCGACGGTGATTGTAACTTCAACTCTGAAATGGGAGAACCCAACCCAGCGGTTGCCCAGCAAAGGACAATGTCCGATTATGCTCGGCCCAACATGGCGGGTACAGAAGCAAGTATTGTTCGTCCTGCAATTGCGAACAACAACTTTGAGCTTAAGCATAGCATCATAAAAATGGTGCAGTAATATGTAAAGTTCGACGGATTACAAGATGAAGATCCAAACTTGCATATTGCTAGTTTTCTCGAGATCTGTGACACCTTCAAAATCAAGGGTGTCTCAGACGATGCAATTAGGATAAGACTCTTCCCCTTCTCCTTAAGAACAAAAGCCAAACCGTGGTTGAGTTCTCATACAAGAGGATCAATCACGACTTGGAATATTTTAACAGATAAATTTCTCCCCAGATATCCCCCCCCCCTCTAAAACTGTAAAACTTCAAAATGATATTACCTCTTTTTCTCAAATTGCTTCTGAGGCCCTCTATGACACTTGGGAGAGGTTCAAAGAACTTTTGAGACGCTTCCCTCATCATGCTCTGCATGTATGGTTACAGGGCCAAACATTCTATAATGGGCTAAATCAAGAGACCAAGCAGATGATAGATGCCGCATCCGGCTGGTCTTTGGACCGTAAAACTCCGGAGGCCGCTCTTGAGCTTATCAAGGACATGACGATGAACACCTATCAGTGGAACTCGTCTAGGACTCGCCCAAATTAACCTACAGGTATCTACGAAGTGGACTCTGTGTCCCAACTGGCGCTTCAAGTGGAGATGCTGAATAAGAAAGTACCGGAGATGACAACTGCCTCCGCCTCTCAGGTATATGAAAATGCAAATGCCGCTGCCGAGCAGGTGGATTATCTGGGGAACATAGCCAGGCCTGCTCAAAACAATTTTTCTAGTTTTTCTAATTTTTCTAATTTTTTTGCTCCTCCTGGTTTCAATAATGCTTCGAACTCGTATTACCCTGGATGGCGTAACCATCCGAAATTTTCGTGGAGTAACCCCGCAAATGCCACACGTCCACCACACGATTTCACTCCACCACCACCACCACCACCACATCAAACTCAAATTCAAAACCAAAATTTCAAAAAACCTCCCTCTTTGGAGGAAATGTTTTTTAGATAAATAAGCATGAACGAGGCGACCATTAGAAATTTAACAGGTTCGATGAAAAATCTAGAAAATACGGTCGGGCAACTCACTAAGGTTATCTCCGAGAGGCCCCCTGGGACTCTTCCGTCAAATACTGAACCCAACCTAAGGGAGCACGCAAAAGTGATTTCCGTTCGGAGCGGTAAAGTAATCCACGAGCCCACCACCGGGGAAGAGCCAGAGGTGATTGCCTCTCCTGCTGCTGAACAAACCATCGTTACGGAAATAAATGATAATAATTTTGAAAAAGAAAAAGAAAAACTTGTTTTTGAAAAAGAAAACGATAATTTTCAAAATGATGCTCCAGAGTTTATAAAAGAATTTACGCCACCTCCCTATCCCGCTAAGCTTAGGAAAGACAAATTAGATGATCAGTACCAACGGTTTCTCGAGATGTTCAAACAAATCCATATTAATCTGCTGTTTCATGAAGTTATTAGTCAAATGCCTAAGTACGCTAAATATCTTAAGGATTTGTTGACTAATAAAAAGAAACTGGAAAATCTATCTCATGTAACGTTGAACGAAGAGTGCTGTCGGTCATTAATAATTCTAATCTTCTTAAAAAGATAAACGATCCGGGTAGCTTTTCTATTCCTTGTATTTTTGGTAATCTTTTCGTAAAGCACACATTAGCGGATATAGGTGTGAGCATCAACTTGATGCCATTTTCCTTATTTAAGAAGCTAGGATTGGGCACTCTCAGCCCTACGCGTATGAGTATCCAGTTAGCCGACGATCAATCAAGTATCCATTAGGTATTGTAGAGGACGTGCTAGTGAAGGTCGTCAAATTCATCTTCCCGGTGGATTTTGTTATTCTTGATATTGAAGAGGACGTCGAGGTCCCACTTATCCTTGGTCATCCCTTCCTAGCCACCTCTTGAGCAGTCATCGATGTGAGTAACGGGAAGCTCTTTCTTCATGTGGGAGATGATGAGGTTACCTTTTTTTATAAATCAATCTATGAAAAACTCTTTGAAAAATGATGATTCTTGTTTTTTTCTTGATGTGTTAAATGAAGACTCCTCTCTTTCCGTTTCCAATGTTTCTTCAAATGATTTTTCCTCTTATTTTTCTGAAATTTCTTCAAATGTTTTTGAAGACACGGTTATATCCGTGTAAGCCAATTTTGAAAACGAACCTATTTTTACACAAAAGAATTTTGAAAATCTTACTTTTGAAAAAGAAAATATTTTGAAAAACTCTTATGATGAACCACCCAACCTGGAATTAAAACCACTCCTCGAACATCTTAAATATGCTTTTCTGGAAAAAAAATTCTAAATTGCCAATTATAATTTCGGTCTTCCTTTCTCAATCCGAGAACGATCAATTGATCGAAGTGCTACAAAGGCATCACCGAGCTATCGCGTGGCAAATATCTGATATTTCTGGCATAAGCCCCTCTTTTTGCACCCATAAAATATTTTTTGAAAATAATTCTAAAAGAGTAGTCTAGCCTCAACATCGTCTTAATCCGAACATGAAAGAGGCCATGAAGGGAGAGGTGCTTAAATTATTAGATGCGGGAATAATTTACCCAATTTTCGATAGTAAGTGGGTAAGTCCGGTCCAGGTTATACCTAAGAAGGGAGGGATCACAGTAGTGACGAATGAGAACAACGATTTAATTCCAACTAGGACAGTGACGGGATGGAGGATGTGCATCGACTACCGTAAGCTAAACGATGCCACTCGTAAAGATCACTTTCCCCTCCCCTTTATCGATCAGATTTTAGAACGGTTATCCGGGCATAGTTTCTATTGCTTTCTCGATGGTCTCTCATGGTATTTCCAAATCCCTATCGCACCCGAGGAACAAGAGAAGACAACATTCACTTGCCCCTTCAGAACTTTCGCCTACCGTAGGATGCCTTTCGGTCTCTGCAACGTACCAGCCACCTTTTAGCAGTGCATGTTAGCAATTTTTGATAAATACGTTGAGAGTATAATGGAAGTCTTTATGGATGACTTTTCTATTTTCGGTGACTCTTTCTCTTTATGTTTACAAAATCTAGCTAAGGTCTTAAAACGATGCTAGGAAACGAACCTGGTTTTAAACTGGGAAAAATGCCACTTTATGGTGAGAGAAGGTCTAGTTTTAGGACATAAAATCTCTGCTAGGGGAATCGAGGTCGATCACCCCAGTTTGGGATTTGCCTTTCAAAATAATGTCTAGCTGCTTTTGAATTGATTAAATCTAAACTTATTAATGCTCCAATTATGATCACCCCAGTTTGGGATTTGCCTTCCAAAATAATGTGCGATGCAAGTAGTTTTGTGGTCGGTGCGGTGCTAGGACAATGAATAGCTAAGAATTTCCACCCAATTTATTACGCGAGCAAAATGCTTAATTCGGCGCAGGAAAACTACACCACAATCGAAAAGGAACTCTTAGCTATTATTTTTGCATTCGATAAATTCCGACCGTACATTACTCTTTCTAAGGTTATCGTTTTTATAGATCATTCCGCTTTGAAGTACCTCTTTCTAAACTGGACGCCAAGCCGCGTCTTATTCGCTGGATCCTCTTACTTCAAGAATTCGACTTGGAGATTCGGAATAAGAAAGGAGCGGAAAACCTAGCGGCTGATCAACTTTCTCGCCTCGAAAATCCTGAAATCGGTGTTTTAAATGAAAATTCTCTCAATGATTCTTTTCCGGATGAACAAATTTTAAACGTTTCTTCTTCTACCCCCTGGTTTGCCGATCTGGCCAATTATCTCGTGGTCCGGGTCCTTCCAAAAGAGTACTCTTCTCAGCAAAAGAAGAAATTGTTTTCTAAGTTGAAGTATTATTTTTGGGAGGACCCCTTTCTATTCCGCATTTGTGCGGACCAGGTGGTAAGAAGATGTGTTTCCCAGGAAGAAGGTCAACATATTTTGAAGCATGTTCATGAAGGTCTGACTGGCGGGCATTTTCAAGCAAACCACACGGCCCACAAAGTGCTTAGTGCTGACTTTTATTGGCCAAGCATATTTAAAGATGCACAAATCTTTGTGAGAGGGTGTGATCGGTGCCAGCGGAATGAAAACATATCCAATAAAAATGAAATGGAACAAAATTAATTTCTTGAGTGTGAAGTTTTTGATTTGTGGGGCATCGACTTTATAGGCCCGTTTCCCTTACACTTAGGTAATAAATATATTCTAGTCGTCATAGATTATGTTTCTAGGTGGGCGGAGTCCTAAGCTTTACCCAGTAACGACGCACGAGTCGTAGTTTCTTTTCTAAAAAATTATTTTCTCGTTTTGGTTTTCCTCGAGCGATCGTTAGTGATAGGGGAAGTCATTTCTACAATGCTCAGCTCGCTAAAGCTTTAACTAAATACGGCGTTACGCATAAACTATCCACCGCTTATCACCCTCAAACGAACGGTCAGGTCGAGGTAGTCAATCGCGAACATAAAAGAATGTTGGAAAAAACTATTTCTACTTCTCGTAAAGATTGGTCATTAAAGTTAGGCGATGATCTTTGGGAATATTGGATAGTGTACAATACCGCTATCTGTTGTACTCCTTTCTGATTGGTTTATGGAAAATCGTGTCATCTCCCAGTAAAAGTAGAACACCGTGCGTACTAGGCACTAAAGTTTTTTAATTTTGATTCGCACTCAGTTGGTGAGTATAGAAAAAATCAATTAAATGAACTCGACGAGTGGCGAGCGAGCACTTATGAGAACAACAAAATCTATAAAGAACGCACGAAATTTTTTCACGTTAAGAACTTGTGCCACCCTAAAATGTTTAAAACAGGTGATTAGGTTCTTCGTTTTAATTCGCGTTTACGTCTTTTCCCTGGAAAGCTTAAGTCTCGATGGTCTGTACCGTTTACGGTCAAGCAAGTTTTTTTTGTATGGAACTGTGTTGCTCTCGCACTCGGACAAGGGTGACTTCAAAGTTAATGGGCATAGACTGAAGTTGTATTTTTTAAATGATTCGGTATATCCTGCAAAAGAGCATCTTATTTTTGTCTCTTAATGTTTATTTTCATGTGAAACTCTTTCTTTTTTCTGGATTTCATATTATTATAAAACTGTTGTTATTATTTCGAACTTTATTTTGTTAAATAAAGAACACTCTTGGGAGCCTGCCCAAGGATTTCTCTACTTTTATTTTTGTATTCCGCTCTTCCTCCCGGTGGCCATACAAGTACAAGTTCATGATTGCCGCTCCAACGATGCTGATTTCAAGAAGGATCAAGTTAAGCCTGCTGGTGATAAAGTGAATTCAAGCGCAAGCATGGGGGAGTGACATCCGCTTTCGGCCTCACAAACCTAGGGAAGTCCTGTTCTTTTTTTCTTATTTTTACTTTACTGCATTTTTTATCCCCCCCTCTTCTTCTTCTCTTTCTCGTTTTTTTTCATTGAGGGCAATGAAAAATCTAAGCATGGGGGAGGGTCTCGTTTATTTTCTTTCTTTCTTGTTTTTTCTTTTTTTTACAAAAAAAACAAAAAATTTATTATAATTATATTAAGCCTCTTAGGAGTACTACTTTTTCTTTAACTTTATCAAAAATCCAAAAAAACTAGAAAATACAAAATCCAAAAAATCCAAAATCCAAAAAAGTTTCTAATAAAATCTATTTGAAAATTAAAATCAAAAATTATTTTTTATCTTTATTTTTTTTATGTTTCTTCTAGTGGTGTGTATGCCCCTGCGGTTATTTAGTTCTAAGTAGAATTTCTTTGAATTGGTTTTTTAAATCTATTATTTTAACAAAGCTTAGTTTTACTATTTTCTAGTTCTTAAATATAGGCATCTGTTTTTTTTTACGTTGTAAGTTTGCAAATTGTAGTTTTTCTTTTTATTCGGTTTAATTACGTATGAACGAGATAACGTTATTACTTTTTCATTTTGGGGTAATTCTTTTTTAGTGTTTAGAACTTGTCTCTAGCGACTCTCGAAACATTTACGTCGTTTTTCACGAACTTTAGAAATGATTTAGGCCACCCTTTGACCCGTTTGAGCCTTTTTGCCCTCCCGAATATTTCACCTTTGCTAAAACAACTTTGGGCCTTTTTCCATTTTTCTTTATTTAGCTCCACCTTTCATTTTTCACCAAAAGATAAAATGCCCTTCCTATTTCACACTAGACTTTGAGCTTTACTTAAATATTATTATTGTGATGGGTTATCATCTTAATTTGAAAAATGAAAAGGAAATTATAAGCTTACATTTGGAGCTCTCCTATGAAAAGAGAAAAAATTATGATCCAAAATTGTGAAATAAAAAAAAAGTTTATTTTTGGCCAATGATGTGAAAAGAAAAAAAACTGCATGGCCTTGTGTTTTGTTAAGTGTTATTTCTCATTTTTGTGCTTTTATGTTTATTTAAAGCTCATCCTTGGTTTAGTGTGTTTTAAACGTCATTTTTATCCTTGATTTTCTATTCCTAACCATTTACCTAAGCCAAGTATTTACGCATATAAAAGTCCTTTTGATCTTTAGAACGTGACACAAACCTGCGTAGTGGAGAGAGTATGAACGGACAAGCCTATGGCCACCATCATTGATGGATTTCTTTGGAGGTTTTCTTGAGGTGATTTAGGGGTAATTGTTATTCTAGCAACCTAGTAGTTCGTTCAATGCGCCGTTTATTTAGAATCTCTACTTTTGTCTTTCTAATTCTCCTAAAATTTTGGATGCCCTGTTCTAGGAATTTAGAAATGTGTAATTCTTCCTTATGTTCCAATGATATTTTTAGGTTTCCATTTTGCAAGTTTTCTATTGTGGACTTCTCACCCCACTAGTTGTTAACATAAAAATCAGGATACTTAAGATTGCTTTCTTTGCTTTTATTCTTGTTCCCTAGTTTTTAATACCATTTGCTTGAGGGCAAGCAAATACTTAAGCATGGGGGAATTTGATGACTAGTTTTAGTCATCATTTTTTGGGTTAATTTAGCATGAAAAATTCCTAGGTTCAATTATATTTTTATATTTTATGTTTGTTACATTTTAATATCTTATTTTTGATGATTATGTTTTAATATGTTATAAAACATAACTAATGTTGTGTTTTATTTTATTATTGTAGGTTTGAGCCTCCCTTGTGTTGTCCAAACCCGTGAGCCATGCAGCACTCTCATTCGGCCAGCTCAAGATCCAATCCAGCACGCCCAAATGGTACAGCCGGCCCCTTTATCTCAAGTCCAGCCCGGCCCTCCTTGGTGCAGCCGGCCCTCCTTCAAGTCCAACCCGAGCCCACTTCACACATCAAAGCCACCCGCCACCTTTGCATGGCTCTCCACTTAATGCATGGGCAGGCCTTCTCTCCCCCCCCCCCCTTTCTTTTTATATTTTCTCCCCTCTTTTATTACTCATTCATCCCCCCTTCTTCTATGCCTTGAACCTTGTTCTCTCTCTCCTCTTCTCTCTCCCCCTCATTAATTTCATTTATGCACTTCTCCGCCCATGCATGGTCGCCCCCATTGTGCCCCTTCATCTCCACCTGCCTCTAGAACCTTCCCCCTCATCTATATAAGGAGCACTTGCCTCATGCTTTTGGAGGTGGAAATTTGGAGAGCAAGTGAGAGTGCTAGTGCAAGAGAGTTCTTTTCTTTTCTTGTTGTTAAGTTCTTTTTATTAGTGTAATCTTTTTCTTGGTAGTATAATATTGTCTCTTATATTATTATTGTGCACTCTTCTTTTTTTTAATCAATAAAAATGAAATTTCTCTATCTTATTGTGGTTTCCTTCTTGAATATGCGTAGCTAATCTTCTTTAGCATTCGATCATAAGGATCCATGAATTGAGATGAGATTTTTCTTTGCTTCTTAGTTTTATTTTTGCTACATTTTTTCTCGATCCTTGTTTGATTTATCTCGTGTCGACTCCGTATTTCCGGTATACGGTGGTAGGTAATTTGATCTCATTTCATAGTAGTCGAGAGACTTGTTTACTTGAAAGATCACTCAAAGAAGGAAGGACTGGCACTCAATTCTAGAGATAGGACGACGTAAATCCTCCGGATTGGAGTCAAATCCAATAGTGTGGTTCACTTCGATAATGCAACTTTAGGCCTTTTGATTTGCAAAGAGATTTCGGTCAAAACTTCTAGAAGTTAGGAGATTTAATGCTCTAGTGAGATTATTTCTTATTTTTGGATCCACCACAGTCGAGAATGATTTGCAATTATAAAACTTTATTTTTATCCTTCTCATCTCTTTTCATGGTGAATTATTGATCGAATGTTATCTTTTGAATCTGAAGGTTTCGTTTTAATATTATTTTTGGTTTAATTTAAAATTCTCAAAACACCCAGCAATCGTACGGTAGGATAATAGTAGGACCGTGAGTAATAGTAATTGACAACC
This sequence comes from Platanthera guangdongensis, assembly GCA_039583875.1. Classification (NCBI taxonomy): domain Eukaryota; kingdom Viridiplantae; phylum Streptophyta; class Magnoliopsida; order Asparagales; family Orchidaceae; genus Platanthera; species Platanthera guangdongensis. The sequence goes on along the minus strand of CM077166.1, from coordinate 57,618,187 downwards.
CCGAGTTTTTAATTCGACCTTGGTACTATAATTTGATAGGCGCACTTGCCTTTTCGGGTTGATAGTCATTCAATTGACTAGCCACATCATGACCATGTAAATCCCACGCTCCTCCCCAGCCCCTTAGTGGGTACCAGGAAGGAAATATGCAAGAAGAGTTAGCACGATAGTCGAAATAATATATACATACTAGTAACCAGTAAGAGCAGCACTAATATCAGCCATTAAATAAGCGAGTTTCTAGCAATTTAAGTGTACGAGCATCAATGAGAGAAAATGTGGCATCAACAATTGAATAAGCATGACATTCTATCTTTATAAGATTTCCTTTCATACTATAATTCATCTTATCGACAATTAAACGATATCCGGCCAAGATGTGAGCACAGGTAGCGCACATGAGTATATATGTATATATGGTATGTTGTGTATGCATGCTTAAACTTTTTGTCACTCATATGATGTGTCACAATCACTTTTCCCTATGTCGATATAGTGACCTGTTAAGAGAAGGAGCTCACTTCTCAGGCCTCACCTGCCATGGCCAGATGTTGACATTGGGTCGGTCGCTCCCACTTCTAGGTTATGGATACACCCCAACTCCCTGGGCCTTCGTACCTTTATGCAAACTAGGTACTCTTGGTGGGAACATATCCTCACTTGTGCAGAGATCAACCCTCTCGACACATAACCAAACATGTATGAGACAGACCTATGTGGAGGGTAGCTGTCCCCCGGTCCTCTTCAGCACCGAACAATTATAGAGTTCATCACAACATCTCCCGTAGTGTATATAGGGGAAGCCGACGAACCCGCGACATCGGTATTCATGCACCCTCCCATATTCCCATGCATTAATAATGAATGACATGACGACATGCTAGTACCCATATAGTTAATAAGTGTTCACGGATTGACTAGTAACTTGAGGTTTATCATATGGTTAAGCTAGGAATGACCTCAGCTCGAATTTCATGGACTGCTTTGACAAACAATTTTAACTTAGTAGGTATGTTCAAGCCAATTTTAACTTTACGTACAAGCTTCAAATTTGGAATATTAAAAAATGAAAATTGTAGATATAACATCAGTATACAAAAGTGTCTCTAACAAACATCATCTGATTTGGCCTCTAAGGCCTCCAAAACAGTGGTTAAAGTTTGCCAAAAAAATATTTTTTTCACTAGTAGACAACAGTTACAACTTTTTTTTACTATGTTTGGGGTTAATTTAAATTTATCTAGAGCCCCCTGATTATCAAGATCAAAACATGAATCTTGTAGGAAAAACATTATTCTATAAAAATATCTCTAACATGCATTTTCGAATTTGGCATCTAAGGTCTCCAAAACAGTGGTTAAATTTTGCCAAAAATATTGGTTTTACAAATAAAAAACAGGTACGATTTATCTTGCTATGTTCGAGGCTAACTTAAATTAACTTAGATCCCTCTGATTATCATTGCCAAAACATGAATGTTGTTGGAAAAACATTGTTCTACAAAAATGTCTCTAAGATGCATTTTCTGGTTTGGCATCTAAGGCCTCCAAAACAGTGGTTAAAGTTTGCCAGAAATTATTTTTTTTATAAATAAACAGTAGGTACGATTTGTTTTGATATATTCAAGGCTAATTTAAATTAACTTAGAGCACTCTGATTATCAAGTCTAATACATGAATGTTGTAGGAAAAACATTGTTCTACAAAAATGTATCTAACATGCATTTTCTGGTTTGGCCTCTAAAGCCTCCAAAATAGTGGTTAAAATTTGCCAAAAAATATTTGTTTTATAAATAAACATCAGGTACAATTTATTTGCTTTGTTCAAGGATAATTTAAATTAACTTAGATTTACTGTTTCAAAAATCTTAAAACACGAAGAGTGTTTAGAAAACATTATTCTACAAGAGTGCCTCTCACAAGCATCATCTGATTTGTCCTCTAAGATATCTAAAACAGTGATTAATATTTGCCAAAAATATTTGTTTTACAAATAAACAGCAGATATAATTTACATTGCTATGTTCGAAGCAAATTTAAATTAATTATATTCACTGTTTTAGAAAACTTAAAAAAAGAAAAGTGTTTAGAAAACAATATTCTACAAAAGTGTCTCTAACATGTCCTTTGAAATTCGGCTTCTAAGGCCCCTAAAATGGACTCGGGAGTTTGCCCAAAAATATATTTATCTCGAGACTTGTCAGCATTCTGGTTTCCAAAACGATTAAATATACTTTTAGGGTGGAAAATTAAATTGGTTAGATATTCCAAATCAGAACACTTTTAACATTAAAGTTGTAGATCGTAAAATTATCTACAATATCATGTCTCACAAAATTTTTCCAAAACTGAATATAAGTTAATTAAAATTTCATTTGAAAATGATAAAAAATTTCAAAAGCGGCCCGATTTTAGCACAAGGACGGACGGACTCTGCGCACGAATCCTGGTGCAGATCCGACTACTGCAACCTGGTAGGATGGGAGAGCTAGATCCGGCCACCACCTCGATTGGGAGCACCCAGGGAGGGCGCTCCGGTGGGGTAGCTGGCGGCGGCCGGTTGTCGCCGACAATGACCGGAAAAAGATATTGCATTCCCTTTTTTCATGTTTTTATTTTTATTTTGTTTTTGGACGGAGAAGGCCGCCGGAGTAGATTCCGGTGGATTCCTCTGCCTCAAGGGCCATGAGAGAGAGTCTTGGAGACTCTCTCCCTTCACACATCCCATGCAAGGGCGAAGCCCGTGATGGTGGTGGAGATCGACATGGGTGGTCCGAAGCTATCCAAGGTCGGGATCACCACCCCCGGTGATTGGAACGGCGGGGATCGCTAATAAAAAGATTTAGGGAAGAGAGGAGTCATAAGAACTTACTTGCGTGCCATTTAGGCGAGGGGATCGACGAGTGACCATGGGTGGTGGAGATCGCCGGAATTGAGCAAGAAGGCTTTCCGGGTGGTCGTCGGTGCTCCGGTTCTTACTGGTTGGGGGTGTAAGGGGGTAGGGAAAACAAAATCCAACATATTTTGGATTTATATAAGGGTGAATGTTGATTTAGGCTTTTTAGGAAGAGAATAATTCTTTCCTTGGGGAGAAATGCCTCCCTCCCTAATTGTTGCCACATATGCCTCCTTTCTAAGCTAAAAAGGAAATAGATAAACTCCCTCTAGCTGGCCCTTAGCATGGTGATGAAGGTAATTAATTTTAGGGGGGGTTATTACCTATTTGGGCATCAAAAATATAATAACTAATTAAATACGAATAATTTTGAATTCAAAAATTAAACAAAGGCTTCTAGTACCCTCAGGAAGCTTCACAAATTATTTCATAATTTTTGAAAGTATTTTTATATTTTGTTTGTGTGTGTGGAATGATTAAAATAAAATAAAATAAATTTAATCTAAATAATTATTTTAATTCATAAAATCAATCTTACTATTTTTAGGGTGTCCTGGAAAAAATTTGGGATTTTTTGGATATGTTTTGCTATTTTTACTATTTAAGTAAATAATTTATCTAAATTTTTTAATGACTTTGTCGTCATCCTTTTAGACATGTGGCCTAATGACTATTTTAACATGTGTTGGCGGCTTAAGCGCATGTTGCATCGATGAGCTAATTGGGTCGGGTGGCTTGGTGTGCGTTTAAACTAATTACAACTATCACTAGTTTACGCAAGTTTATGTTGATCGGTGTGACGAGTGTGTGTCGCAGTAGATCAATTTGACTTGTTTAGAGTATTGGTGTACTACTCATATGTTTATTGGGCTTATAAAGGTCTAGTGAGTTAATTTACGCAACTATATGGGTCTGATGTTTGCCCAAGTCGGAAAAAGCTCGTGTGACCCTGAAGGTGGAGAAAGTGACTTATTGGGCCAATAATACCCAATAGGTCATGAACCTACTATTTGGGTGCCAACCCAGCCCACAAAAACTCCTAGCGGGTCGAATAACACAAAGGGGGTCCAGAAGATCGAATTTGGGATGTTACAATATTGCCTGAGGTGTAAGTATTGAAGAAAATTGAGTGGTCCTGTGGGATTTTGTTGTAAGCTCCTTGGAGCCGAGTTTTGGGGGAAAGAGCCTTGTCTAACATGCTGTTAAAAGGGCGTAGAGGGACAGTGGATGTACCCAAACTCTGGAGAACTGCTATAAAATATCTATGTCGTCTGGTAGATGTTCTTGAAAGCTAAACTTATCAAATCACTAAGCATAGTAGATAAGGTATAAGTATAAATAATTAAAAAGAGACCTAAAATCTATTCACCCCTCTAGGTGTTAGCTGACATTGAAAACAAAGTATTTCAGAGGCTGAGTGGTGGGATCCTTCTATGAATCTAAGGTAGGGCCTGTGTGACTGAGCTTTAGGAGATTTATTCCCTGAGTTGTAGGATCCTTCTATGGATTTGAGGTAGGGCATGTGTGCCTGAGCTATAGGAGATTTATTCTCTGAGGTAGGATCTTGTGAGGGTGTACAACCCCGTATTCGTGAAGAGGGGGCCCCAAACTTTCATCAATTTATGTATTAGACATGGTTACTTTATATTAATGCAAATTTGAGTGTTGTGAATTGTTTGAGAGAAAATTTGCTCAACTTAAGTTTAGGTATTAAATTGCTCGAGAGAGAATTCGATAAAGATTGAACTCTTACAATACAACAAATTTGATAATATTGTTAATAAGTGGTTACATAGAAATGAATTAATGAGTGAATATTCTCATGTGATTACTCTTAGACTATCTGCTTTTTACCATGCTTAATCCTCCAATTTCACTTTATCCAATTAGTCCTAGTAATGTTAAATTAGAGTAACAATCAATTTTAAATATAGGTACAATAATAGAGTGAGAGTGAGTATGAGTACTTGAAAAGACCCTGAGAAATACAACACGAGATATAGATTTATCCTATACTATGATTGATAGGTGCACTTACCTGAGATTAAAATCAATTTAGCTTATACCTATCGACGAAGTTTATACTAGAGTAGAAATAATCGCATCAAGCATTTGGATCCGTTGCTGGGGACTCGTTTTCAATATTTTGTAAGCTTAAACTCTATTAATCTACCAATTTTGATTACTAATGTGTAATTGTAAATTAGTTTATTGCATAATTATATCACTTAATCTCTATTTAGTAGTCTATTAGTCTATGACCAGGGGGAGAAATTCTGGGATAACACCATTTCATCCTAAATCGGAACGGATTATTCGCAACACCTCACAAAGGGACTTGAGAACTGATAACACAGATAACTCAAACGGACTTTCAGAAGAGGAAACAGTAAACTTAGGAGATCATCATCCATATAACATGACAAATCAGAACGAGCAAACCATGTCTAACTTTGCTAGACCTAATCTCCAGGGCACTGGGTCAAGCATTGTTAGACCACCAATTGACGCCAACAATTTCGAATTGAAGCCTAGTATTATTCAGATAGTTCAACAGTATGTCCAATGTGATGGCATATAAGATGAAGATCCTAGCACACACTTAGCCGGATTATTGGATATATGTGATACATTCAAGATCAATGGTGTTACCAATGATGTCATTCGATTAAGGTTGTTTCCGTTCTCATTAAGGCACAAGGCAAAACCGTGGTTAAAATCATTACCTAGAGGGTCTATCACTACATGGGATATGATGGTTGAGAAGTTCTTGATGAAGTATTTTCCACCAGCGAAGAATGCAAAGCTAAGGAATGACATTTCTACATATGCTCAATTAGAATCTGAATCATTGTATGATACATGGTAACAATTCAAGGAACTGTTAAGGAAGTGTCCTCATCATGCATTACCTTTCTGGCTTCAGATTTAGACCTTCTACAATGGTCTCAATCCAGCCACTAAACAGATGCTCGATGCAGCTAGTGGAGGCACCTTGAACAATAAGATACCAAAAGCGGCTCAACAGTTGATAGAAGACATGACAATGAACAAATATCAATGGACTACCGTAAGACAAAAGCCTAATAAGCCTTCGGGAATCTATGAAGTGGATACAGTCACTGTCTTAGCTATTCAAGTGGAGAAGCTTCATCAGAAGATGGATAACCTATCTTTAGCATCACCCTCCATGGTACCTCAACAATGGGACCCTTCATTGAGTGGAATGTCTGGTCGTGAACCTCAAGTGCATGAACATGTTGACTATATGGGCAACAATACCAGACCTCCCTTCAAGCAAGAAAACAACCCATATAGTTCTACATACAATCCAGGATGGAGGAACGACCCAAATTTTTCTTGGGGAGGATAAGGAAATCAAGGCAAGCAACATGTGTTTGGACAACCACAATAACCGGAACAAAGGAAGCCATCATTAGAAGATGTACTCACTAAGTTCATGCAAACAACTGATGTAGCTTTACGGAATCACGAGGGCTCTATTCGGAATTTTGAGAATCAGATAGGTCAGCTCTCAAGTATGGTATCTGAAAGACAACAAGGAACACTTCCGGGTAATACCAAAACAAATCCGAAGGAGCATGAAAAAGCAATCTAATTAAGGAGTGGAAAGGAATTACAGGGCCAAAGGCTTACAAAGGAAGCACCCTAAGAGGAGTCTAGTGGCGAAGGACAGAATGAGATAAATTCAAAATCGAAGGAGTATAAACCAGCAATACCATATCCAGCAAAGCTGAACAAGGAGCGCATGAATGTGTAATATGGTAAGTTCTTATCTATGTTTAAATAATTACATGTTAATTTACCTTTTTCTGAAGTCATTCAAATGCTGAAGTATGCTAAATTTCTAAAGGAATTGATTTCAAATAAAAAGAAAATAGAAGAATTATCTTTAGTAACACTTAGTGAAGAATGTTCCGCTATTTTACAGAACAAATTACCACAAAAACTTAGGGATCCCGGTTCATTTTCAATTCCATGTTTAATTTGTGATTTACAAGTGAATAAAGCTTTAGCGGACTTAGGATCTAGTATAAACTTAATGTCTTATAAACTATATTTGAAACTAGGTCTAGGAGAACTTAGCCCTACTAGAATGAGTATTCAATTAACAGATCGTTCGGTTAAGTATCCTAGAGGAATAGTAGATGATGTATTGGTTAAGGTAGATAAGTTTATATTCTCTCCCGATTTTGTTATTCTAGATATGGACGAAAATATAGAAGTGTCACTCATACTAGGTCGTCCATGTTTAGCCACATTTAGAGCTCTTATCGACGTTTTTGATGGTAAATTAGTTTTGCGAGTAGGGGAAGATGAAGTTACTTTTCAAATCAACAATACAATGAAGCAATCTTTGGATAATGATGATTGTTGCTATTTTTGTCATGGTGTTGATAATATTATGACTTCTATGAATTCTAAATTATATTATAGAGATCTTTAGAGATTTGCATCACTAACAGTTATATAAAAGAAGACAAAAAATCAAGATATTGTTCAACATTTATATTATCTAGATAACTCTGTTTTGATGAATAGGAAGATTGAGTATAGTTTGATTACACAAGGAGATCTTGAAGTTCTTAAGAATAATACTAAGGATCCACCGATAGTAGAACTTAAAGAATTACTGGATCATCTTGAGTATGTATTCGTAGGACCTAATTCTACTTACCTAGTTATTATTTCTTCTAATCTTTCTGAAACTGAAAAACAAAAGTTAATAACTTTGCTAAAGAAGTATAAATGTGATATAGCATGGCAAATAACTGACATAAAAGGTATCAACCCTAGTTTTTGCACCCACAAGATCCTTTTGGAAGAAAAATATGAGCCTTCTATTCAACCACAACGTAGGCTAAATCCCAATATGAAAGAGGTAGTGAAAGCTGAGATTGTTAAGTTGTTAGATGCTGGAATGATATACCCTATTTCGGATAGATCATGGGTTAGTCCTGTACAAGTCATTCCTAAGAAGGGTGTTTTAAAAGTAGTAGCAAATGATAAGAATGAATTGATTCCTACACGAATAGTAACAGGTTGGCGTGTCTGTATTGATTATCGGAAGTTAAATGATGTTACTAGGAAAGACCATTTCCCTCTACCATTTATTGATCAAATATTAAAATGATTATCAGGTCTTTCTTATTATTGTTTTCTACATGGATTATTGGGATATTTCCAAACTCCTATAACACCAGAAGACTAGGAGAAAATAACATTCACTTACCCATTTGGTACCTTTGCCTATAGACGTACGCCATTTGGTTTATGTAATGCACCTGCTACTTTCCAAAGGTACATGTTAGCTATATTTAATGAATATGTTGAAGATATTATGAAAGTCTTTATGGATGATTTTTCTGTGTTTGGTGATTCTTTTGATTTGTGTTTGAGAAATTTAGAAAAAGTTCTGAGGAGATGTTAGGAAACAAATCTTGTACTTAGTTGGGAGAAGTGTCATTTTATGGTGCAAGAAGGGTTAGTACTTGGCCATAATATCTCAAGCCAAGGACTTCAAGTGGATAAAGCAAAGATTGAAACCATAGAAAAGTTGCCACCACCAACCTCTGTTAAGGCAGTGAGAAGCTTTTTAGGTCATGCTAGATTCTATCTCCAGTTCATTAAAGAATTCTCTAGAATAACTAAACCACTTACTAAGCTTTTAGAGAAAGACACATCTTTTATTTTTGATCAAGTGTGTCTGCAAGCCTTTGAGTTTTTGAAAGAAAGATTAATTAATTCTCCTATTATGATCGCACCTGATTTCGCTCAACCTTTCGAGATCATGTGTGACGCTATCAGTTTTGCGATAGGGTCTGTTTTAGGACAATGCTGAAACAAACACTTTCACCCTATATATTATGCTAGCAAAACACTTAATAACGCATAGGAGAGTTATACAACTACAAAAAAAGAACTCCTAGAAGTGGTATTTGTGTTCGATAAATTTAGATCCTATATAAGGTGGTAGTATACACAGATCACTCTACCCTAAGATATTTACTTGCCAAAGCGGAAGAAAAATCTCGTTTAATCCATTGGGTTCTTTTATTGCAAGAATTTGATTTGGAAATTACTTGAAAGTCCACTTAGTGTCTACTACCTTCACCTATGGGGGGGAATAAGTGTCTTGCAGCGTTTTTGCGGAATTAAAATCGTACCTGCACAAGAAAACAAAACAACACAGCACAGAAAGGACACAAGCAATTTATAGTGGTTCCCCGATTTGGGTACATCCACTTTCCCCCTTCGACCTATCTCCCAACCAGGGACGACTCGGTCACTTCACCAACAGGATTGAAATCCAATCCTTGCACTAACGGAAGGAACCCTTCCACACGTAGGAGTCACCACTCCCACAACACGGGTTGCACCCAACCCTTACAACTAGGAACCAACGTTCCTTTACAACAAAATTGAAAATAGAATGTACAAGAAATACAAACAACTTATGGATACTAAGGTGTCCCTCTTCGTTCGATGACGTGTTCTTGTAGTCAACGAAGAGTCCACAACCCTAGATCTCACTTGGAGAGAATCTCTCCCGAAACCGGCGGCGGCAAGAAGGGCGGCGGCTTGGTTCTCGGGATCGGCGGCGACAACGGAGTGCTGCGGCTGTTCTTTGGAGATTCAATCTTCGTAGCAGAGCTAGCAAGGTCTTCGAACGGTCACACTAGGATCAATCGTCTCGATCGATTCGGAAGGGGAAGGTTTTCCCGATCAACGAATCAAGAGTCAAAGGATCTCTGGTTAGACGCGTGAGACGCTGTGCTTGGCTAAGCTTCTGTTGCCGGAAGATCTGGAAGAAACCGGCGATCAACTGGCACAAGCGGCGACGGCGGCGGAGCAGGATTTTCGCGATCTAGGTCACGTTGGCGGCTCGGCTTTATTTTCCAAAATTGTGTATACGTTTTTCTATCTTCTTGTGTTACTGTTCAAAAATACCGATGTATTTATACAATAGGTCTTCAAGATGACCGTTATGGGCTCCACCAACAAGAAACCCTAAAACCGGTTCAAAATAGCGCCTTAACATTTGATCCGGTCCAGCATGCTTCAGAAATTCACCCAAGGAAAAATCGGCGAGAATCGAAGGTGATTCTCGACGATTCGGCGAGAATCGAAGGTGATTCTCGACGATTCGGCGAGAATCGAAGGTCATTCTCGACGATTCGGCGAGAATCAGCCAGTGATTCTCGACGATTTTGACTTAGCGACAGATTTGCACGCTCTGATGTAGCCGGATAGAGTCGGCGAGAATCATCCAGTGATTCTCGCCGAATCGGCGAGAATCACTTGGTGATTCTCGTCGATTATTACTTAGACGATCTTTCGTCTCTCCACCCATGAGCTACTCTTTGACCCATCCTTGCTCCTTGTCTGCTCTTGCATTATCACAGCCTTGTACTTGAAAATAAGTACACTCCAATAGAGAGAGTACACGTAGGCCAACACACTGATCTGCTCAACGAGGGATTACGTCGCGCAGACCCGTGTATATTGACCTACTGCACCCTGACATTGGTGTGTACTTAGCGTGGAATAACTGCAAGCACAACTTGAAAGATTTCATCAAATACATTGTGAATTCATCTTAGCTTGACAGGTGGCTTCCTCAAATCCAGGTAATTGTGGATACAATACCCAACAATCTCCCCCTATTTGACGAGGCCAAAATCCTACTAGCTATGATAAATACCACCATCCAGATAATATACACGGCATATAGAATTTAAAGATACGGCATAAGGAAATAAAGGCAAACAGATCAAAGCTTGAGTCAATCATAAATTCATATATATATATATATATATATATATATATATATATATATATATATATATATATATATTCCCAAAAATTGTTCATATATTAATAAGAAAAGATAAATATGCTCTTGAGAAAGTGACAAGCTATAAACTTAAGTATGTTTCCCTTTGGCTAGGTCATCCTTGTGTTTTTGAGACAGGAACTTCTTTCTTTGTCTCTCAACGTACTCCTTGGGCTTTGGATAGTATCTGGGAGGTGGAGCTTTGTCTGCCATAGTGTTGGTCCTGAAGAAGATGTTCCGTTTGGATTCATATGTCTTGTGCAGCTCCCACTCATGCTGGCTGTATACGTCATTCTGATTGATTTCCCCTTTTTCTTGTAGCCAGAACGTGTCCAAGATAATACTCTTTGATACCGGACTCCACTTTTCGTTCCTCACTTCATCCTCTTTCAATCTGACTTTCTTTTCAGTTTGCGTTTCCTTAGATGTCCCTTCTTGAGTTTTTCTCTTGTCCCTAGCTTTTGCTAGGGCTTCTTGGTCAAACATGGCCATCAGTTTTGCTTTGGAGGTAGCCCTAGCAGCCTTTTGAGCATTAGCTCCACTTAAAGGAACTTCTTTAGCACTTGCTCCCTCATCAACCGCAGTATTATTCCCAGGAGCAGGATGACCCTCAGGATTTTCAGGGATATTGGTGCCTAACACTTGTTTGAGCATCCACCAGCAACTGTCATATACATATAAGTTTGACTGGTCAAAATTTTTGATTATGATTTCCTGAAGCCCGACCATTTTAGCTGTATATTCTTGCTCCCCCTTTTTGGCTTCGATGGCAATGGAGTTTGCATAAGAATGCAGTGACTCATCAATGTGCTGTGTAGTCTTGGAGAACTCGGTAATCAAGGCTTGTTGATTTTCGTTAAGAACCACCATGTTGGCATCAAATTTTTGGATGTTATTTGCCACTACATGAGCATTCTGATTAACTACTGCGAGAGTATCTGTGTTCTATTTCAATCCGTCCATAAGAAGAGTTACAGCTTTGTCGGCTGCTGTATACTTGTCTTCGAACTTCTTTTCCATCAAATCCAGTTTGTGATTAATTTCCACAATGTTCTTGAGCATTAGATTCTCAGATTTCTTAATTCTTTTTAACACTTTATTTTGAGCTTGCTCAAAAGACGCTTTGAGCTCATCCACTATACCTTGAATAACATTCACTGTGTGATTAGCTAGATCAGCTCGTAGTGGATGACCCTGAGGCATTCCTTGGCCTTGCTCTTCAGCAGATTCACTTGTAGAGCTGGACACTTGCACAGTCTCTAAAGGGGGAATATTTGCAGCCTCAGTAGATTTCTCAGAAGTACTTAGCAGCCTCTGCTGAGAGGACTCCCCCTCCACGGTTGCACTAGTTTTCTCAGGAACTATCTCAAGAGCTTGCTTTTCAGATGGAACTTCAGTGTCGTCCTGAGGCTCCAGTACTTCCTGTCTCTCATTTCCTTCTTCCTCAGCCTCATCATCCATGATGTCATTCTCAACTGCATCATCTTCCAAACCTTCCTCATCATTCTCCTCTACATCACCTCCGGCTCCTAGATCATTCACGTTCAGGGCCGCCTCATGTTCCACCACATCTTCACTTTCTTCCTGCAGATCCACAACTGCATCTCTAGCTATCTGAGAGATGCCAGATATGACATTAGCAGAAGCGGGTAGAGGCTCCCCCTCAATTCCTGCAGTCAGTGCATCAGGAACTTCATTGGGAATAGCCACGGAATCTGCTACAGTTCTGTCCTCGGCAGGAGATTCTTCTTGTTCCACTACCACTGCAGCCTGCCCGATGCGTCGCTCCCAACTGTCAAATACACTGGAGTCTATTTTCTTCAAATAATGCAATGGAACTCCTTTACTCATGTCAAACCTATCTCCGTTCAACTGATTAAGATATAGGCTGATGATTCTTCCAAAACTTGGAGATCTAAGAGTGTCCTTAATCTTCTCAAAAAACATAGCCCCACAGTTGAATCTCTTTCTGCAGATAATCGCCACAAGAATCTTGAACATGTCAGCTGAGATGTGGTCATGTGAGCCGGGTTTGCATATCAGTACTTTCCCAATGATGTCGGACAAGTGTTTCCCCTCCTCATTCATTTCTTTTCTCTTTATCGATTTGGTTCCTCTAGCTAGTCCACAGAATAATAATGTCCTGGCTTTATCATGTTCCTCCAGATAATCCTCGTGCTCAGAACTGGTGAGCTACAAGTATTGGGTCAGTTTGCTTGCAGACATCTTGATCCTTGCACCTGCAACCTTACTCTTGATGATAGAGTCTTCATTCTGAAGTTTGGCGGTTGCGAAGAACTCCATCACTTCCTTGTCCAAAATTTTGCAGGAGTGCTCCAGTATAAAAGAGAGTTCAGCCTCTTCAAGCATGATGATGATGTTTTTGAACTCATCCGAGGCATGTGAGAACCCGGTTCGAACCAACTCACATCCAGTGACCAGGCCGGCGGTGGTCCTTGGAGCCATTGCAAACCTAGGGAGGGAATCCCAAGTCTACGCCTAATCAGAAATCAAGAGGGAAGCTACACTAACAGTAAGTCACTGTAAGGGAGAGGAGGTGGTTACCCAAAAGCGAAGGAAGTGAGAGACGACGGAGACAACGGAAAACCTGGAGGAGCTCGCGTCCTTGTTTGATCGAAACCGCGGATACCTGGACGAGCACCCTGGATGCGAGAAGAGAGGTCTGCGGAATCCGGAATGAGGTCGATGGGATACCTGCGGGATATCGACGGAAGAGGCGGCGGGATTCCTGCGGGATATCGACGGAAATGCGGAATATCGACGGAAATGAAGAGGGAAGGAAGAGTCGGCGGGATTCCTGCGGAATATCGACGGATTTCCTTGCGAAATGCGGAATACGAAGGGTCGGCGGGAGTTTTTCTAAATAGAAATCGAAGGGATTCTTCAATAGAAATCTACGGGTTAAGAGGCATGTCGGATTCTCGAAATCTTCTGATATTAAGACAGTTTAGAAATCTTCTAAATATACATGTTTCTTAATACCAATCTATTTAGGGTTTGAAAGGGGTTTTCCATACATTTCTTGATGTCAATTGTAAGTTTTAGTGACTTCCAATGACGTATCTTCTTTAATTTTCAGTGGACTGATTTATGCCTGTAGAGGTTCATTCTCGAATCTACCAGTGAATTTACAGATAAATCTTTAATAATGTATCTAAGGGTTATTTTTACAGTGTTAACCTTTCCTTAGGTGTACACACATATATGTGTATATATAAATATATATATGTAAATGTCTACACAATAAGACTCAAGTATTGGAGCTGATCAAAAATACCTGGGATTATAAGATTTATCATTTAGCCCCTCTGGTTAAAGCATACCAGGCGTTCAATTTGAGTATACCATTGTAGATAGTACTTTTGTTATTCCAGATACTTGTTCCAATTCATTCTTGAAACATCTTCTGTCTAGTTCCCATTATATTTACGGGAACCTAGATTACCCTGCAAAAGAGTGTTACCTTACCTTAGGAACCCAATATGTATTGGGTCCTAGGTTCTTGTTAGCATAAAAACTCGAATGCCTTCCCTCAGAAATCCTGTCAGGAAGACTACCTCTGCCCAGAAGAGGTGGATAAGCTCGTGCCCTTGACATAGAGGGGTTGTGCTAACAGTCTATGGCAAAGTGTCCCACCTTGCCACAGCATCAACACGTGTGAATGTTGTACCTCCGTTTCTGACCTGATCTAGTGACTGAGGTAGTCATGGTCCTAGGTCTAAACGGGATAGAGCCGGATCTGCTCACAAAATTGCCTCTTCCACCGTGACACTTAGAAGGGTGGAAGGAATGCATGTAGCGAGCGTTATGAGGGCTGGGAAGTGGTGCCTTCCTTTCAGTCAGCACCCTTCCAAAGGCCCCATGAGAACTTACTGCATGAGTTCTAACCTCCCTTTCCTGTGTCCTAGGGTGGTGAGAATCGTTCTGAGAGCTGATACCAGCAGATTCATGCCGAGTTGGGGCAGTGGCCGAGAATACAAAGGGTTCAGAATGAGCCTTAGGTATTCTCTCATGGGTGGCCATGACACCCCTTGCACTATGGGTGTCTCCACATGAGGGCAGATCACCCTTGGAGTGATCACGGTTGTTCCTGTGATCATACCTGAAGGCACGATGAGTACTCTTCCTGCCTGGAGTGGGGGGGTCTGAATACCGTTTCCCCATTTCTCCATGAATTGATAATTCGGGAGATCCATCCATTTTCTTCCTTTCTCTTGATAGCATCAACCTTGGAAAAGTTGGATACTATCCTTTTCTCATTCTCTAGACTACTCTCTAGATTTGAGATTTTAGAGTCCTTAACCTTGTTGGATGCCAATTGGAGAACCAACAAGATCTTCAGCCGAGCAATCTCCTGAGCTTGCTCCTCAGCAAGTAGGTTGCTTTTCTGAAGGGCTCTCTTCAGGGAATCAGGATTTTCTGAAGGGTAACAATTCCTGTCTTCAGGAACTTCAAGAGAAAAGGGGCAAGATAAAGAAGTTACCTGCTCTTCAGAGTTACTGTTACTATTGCCAGAGACCATTGTGTCAGCTTCATCAGAACTGCTTTCCTCAATTTCTTCTTCAGTCTCTGACAAGGACACCGGAGCCCTGATGTTGTCCGATTGATCCTTGCCTTCATCTTCAGAGGCGAGGACCCCCACATAGGCTTCATCCTCTTGCTGACAGCAGATCCCTTCTTTCTTTGATCCCTCGATGAGATCTGAGATGGTTACGCACATAGAGTTGGCCGTCCCACACTTTTCCAATCTAGATCGAGAAGGTCCAGACCAGACATCCATGATGATCTGACGAATTATCTTGTCAAGATTAAATAATGAGAGTTCAGTCTCCGACATCTCAGTAAGACACATGGGAATTTGGATATCCTTTCCAGAGCCGGAGGTCTTCATAGGAATGAATGGACCCTCTTCCAAGATGAGAGATGCTCGAGGATCGATAGCCTCCAAGTGATAGGACACTCTCATCTTCCAGATGGGATAATACTCCTTTGTGCATGTGGGAAGTCTTAGTGGAGAGATCCCATGATCCAGCTCCATGCTTTTAACACTGGTGGCAGGATTATACTCAAGGTGTGAACCTTTTTGATGAGTAACATCCCTCTGATACCACTTGAAAGTCCACTTAGTGTCTACTACCTTCACCTATGGGGGGGAATAGGTGTCTTACAGCATTTTTGCGGAATTAAAATCGTACCTGCACAAGAAAACAAAACAACACAGCACAGAAAGGACACAAGCAATTTATAGTGGTTCCCCGATTTGGGTACATCCACTTTCCCCCTTCGACCTATCTCCCAACCAGGGACGACTCGGTCACTTCACCAACAGGATTGAAATCTAATCCTTGCACTAACGGAAGGAACCCTTCCACACGTAGGAGTCACCACTCCCACAACACGGGTTGCACCCAACCCTTACAACTAGGAACCAACGTTCCTTTACAACAAAATTGAAAATAGAATGTACAAGAAATACAAACAACTTATGGAGACTAAGGTGTCCCTCTTGGTTCGATGACGTGTTCTTGTAGTCAACGAAGAGTCCACAACCCTAGATCTCACTTGGAGAGAATCTCTCCCGAAACCGGCAGCGGCAAGAAGGGCGGCGGCTTGGTTCTCGGGATCGGCGGCGACAACGGAGTGCTGCGGCTGTTCTTTGGAGATTCAATCTTCGTAGCAAAGCTAGCAAGGTCTTCGAACGGTCACACTAGGATCGATCGTCTCGATCGATTTGGAAGGGGAAGGCTTTCCCAATCAACGAATCAAGAGTCAAAGGATCTCTGGTTAGACGCGTGAGACGCTGTGCTTGGCTAAGCTTCTATCGCCGGAAGATCTGGAAGAAGCTGGCGATCAACTGGCACAAGCGGCGACGGCGGCGGAGCAGGATTTTCGCGATCTAGGTCACATCGGCGGCTCGGCTTTATTTTTCAAAATCGTTTATACGTTTTTCTATCTTCTTGTGTTACTGTTCAAAAATACCGATGTATTTATACATTAGGTCTTCAAGATGACCGTTGTGGGCCCCACCAACAAGAAACCCTAAAACTGGTTCAAAACAGCGCATTAACATTTGATCCGGTCCAGCATGCTTCAGAAATTCGCCCAAGGCAAAATCGGCGAGAATCGAAGGTGATTCTCGACGATTCGGCGAGAATCGAAGGTCATTCTCGACGATTCGGCGAGAATCAGCCAGTGATTCTCGATGATTTTGACTTAGCGACAGATTTGCACGCTCTGATGTAGCCTGATAGAGTCGGCGAGAATCAGCCAGTGATTCTCAACGACTTGGCGAGAATCACTAGTGATTCTCGCCGAATCGGCGAGAATCACTTGGTGATTCTCGTCGATTATTACTTAGACGATTTTTTGTCTTTCCACCCATGAGCTGCTCTTTGACCCATCCTTGCTCCTTGTCTGCTCTTGCATTATCATAGCCCTGTACTTGAAAATAAGTACACTCCAATAGAGAGAGTACACGTAGGCCAACACACTGATCTGCTCAACGAGGTATTACGTCGCGCAGACCCGTGTATATTGACCTACTGCACCCTGACATTGGTGTGTACTTAGCGTGGAATAACTGCAAGCACAACTTGAAAGATTTCATCAAATACATTGTGAATTCATCTTAGCTTGACAGGTGGCTTCCTCAAATCTAGGTAATTGTGGATACAATACCCAACAAGGGATAAATGAGGAGCAGAAAACTTAGTGGCGGATCATCTCTCACATTTAAAAAATCCACTACGAACAATGTTAGATGTGTCTGAGATTAGTAATAAATTTCTGGAGGAAACGCTGTTCACATTATCTACAAATATAAATACTGATTATCCGTGGTTTGCCGACTATGCAAACTATATTATGGCTACGGTCCTTCCAAAACATTTTTCATATCAACAGAAAAAGAAATTTTTCTCTGACTTGAAATATTATTTTTGGGAGGACCCCTATCTTTTTCGGATATGTACATATTCCATTATACGTAGATGTGTATCAGCGGAGGTGTGCTGGAAAATCTTGGAGCAATGTCATTCAGGCCCTACAGGTGGTCACTTTGGAACAAACCGCTCAGCTAAAAAGGTTCTTAATTACAGTTTTTATTGGCCCCTTCTATTCAGGGATGCCCAAAGGTACGTACTTTCATGTGATTCTTGTCAAAAATCAGGTAATATCTCTAAATTACTTGAAATGCCACAAAACTTTATTCTTGAATGTGAAGTTTTTGATGTATGGGGGATTGACTTTATGGGACCGTTTCCAATTTCTTATGAGAATAAATATATTTTGATAGTTGTAGATTATGTGTCGAAGTGGGTAGAGACGCAAGCTTTCCCTACTAATGATAGTAGATTAGTAATTCAATTTCGAAAATCCTTATTTGCACGATTTTGCACAACACGTATGCTAATTAGTGATAGGGGTACACGTTTTTGTAATCTACAGTTAGATAAAGTCTTACAAAAATATGGGGTCACACATAGGATAGCCACTCCTTATCATCTACAAACTAGTGGTCAGGTTGAAGTTTCAAATAGAGAACTTAAGAGAGTCATAGAAAAATCTATCGACGGGAATATGAAACAATGGTCTAAGAAACTAAACGATTGTTTGTGGGCATATAGGACCATCTTACAAAACACCCATAGGGACCACTCCCTTTAGACTAGTATATGGAAAATCATGTCACCTGTCTATAGAATTAGAACATAAATTGTATTGGGCAATACGCTATTTGAATTTTGACACCAATTCTATAGGGGAGAAACAAAAACTTCAACTTAATGAATTAGATGAGTGGAGAACCATGGCTTTTGAAAATTCTCGGATATATAAGGAGAAGACTAAATTGTTCCATGACCGTCACTTTCGAAAACCCAAGACATTACAAAAAGGTGACCAAGTCCTCCTTTACAATTCTCGTCTTAGTTTATTCCCAGGGAAATTAAGGTCTAAGTGGTTGGGACCTTTACAAGTCAAAGAGGTTTTTCTCTATGGCACCATTGAACTAACTCACCCTGAGAAGGGAGATTTTAAAGTCAACAGGCACCGATTAAAACTTTATTATGGAGAGTTTCCTCAAGATTTCACTCGCCAAGAATCATGCCTCCAACTAGACATGGATTAAGTGTAATTTAGTAAATTTTCCAAGTTTTTATTACCTTTGGCAAAATTTTAGTTAAATTTTAGTATAAAAACATTATAAAATTACTTAGAAAGTAATTCCATTTCAGAGGAGCACACGGGTTTCCACTCGCCCGTGTGCCAAGCCGCATTCATGAACAAATTTTAACCTAGTCGTGTTCAATTTAAAACCTGAGTAGGAATTATTTTTCCCAAGCCCCACACGAGTGGCACCCGTGTGCTTTGTCGTGTCCCATTAGCTCCATTTCTCTCGTACTCATCCCGAGTACCACACGGGTGGACACCCACCCGTGTGTGTGCAGCCATGTCAAATCATCCTGAGCACCACACGGATAGCTACCCAGCCGTGTGCGCACCCATGTGTAGGGTAATGAGTTTAACGATGCAATGTTCCCGAGCAGTACATGGGTCCACACACGTGCGTGTTGTTGACAGTGTTCGCCTAGCGCGCTGCTTCCCCATCAGTTTGACCACACGTCATTTCGAGACCCGTGTACTGCACGGTTATTGATTCGTGAACACGGGTCCACACATGCCCGTATCGTAACCCGTGTTCGAAACATTATATAAGGTTGTGTGTGCTGCCGGTAGTCATCTTCCTCCTCTCCAATCCATGGTTAAAACCCTAGTTTCCAGCACCCCTTCACGCCACGAACTCAGTTGGGAATTTTTGCCTTCAAACTTCGTGAATCCGTCTCCTATAATCTCGATCTACATTCCTAGGTAAAATTTCTATCATTTTCTTATTTTTCAATTCCTATTTTTTCATCTCCCTTCTCATTCTTCTCCATTCTCTTCTCATTCTTCTCTTTCTCATTCTTCTTTCTTCTCTTTCTCATTCTTCTTTCTTCTCTTTCTCATTCTTCTAAATTTTATTTTTCTTCTCATTCCTCTTCATTTTCTTCTTTCCCCAGGAAATATTAATTCATTTCTTCTTCCCTTTCTTAACACATTGCTTTTTCGTTTTCTTTTTTGTCCATCCAAAATAGTTTTTTTTTCAAAAAATCAACTAATATTAATCGTTCAACTTATCTATAGATCATGTCTACGGGACGATCATAAGGGAGACATCGTCATCATCCGAATCTCACAGCGTTATCTACAGAAGGGCGTGTCAATGCTACGCTCCTGCAGTTTACGGATCCGACACACGTTAATTGTTTTAATCGCCTCCAATCCAAGAAATTTCAGGATATTTGTACTATCGATTGGAGCGTTTTAGAGGAGATCCATTTGGCTGACGAAGTATGAAAGTTAGTTTCTGTAGGGGGTGGGCACAATTTTTTAATATTGATGAGTTAGGGTTTAATGAACTTATGCTAGAGTTTATGTCATCTTTCTACCTCAATCTCAGGCCGACCTTCACCGAGACGACCAGCACGCGGGAAGGGATTATTTTTTTTCGAGTCGCGGGCACAACTATACTCTTTCTCTTATCCAGTTCACCCAGTATTTAGGGGTGTATGAGGACTTTTTTCTCTATAGTGCTGCATATTCCGACTTTCACCTTGATCTCCCCTCTAATGACCACGCCTCAAATATCTTGTCTTGGCTTGCTTTCGATCTCTCCCCATATGAGGCCAAGAGGTATAAGTCTCTAAGTTGTGTTCTCCCGCTCTTCATTACATCCATCATCAATTGAGTCATACTTTGAGTGGTCGGGGTGAAAGCTCTGGTGTAGTGAGTAGACAGGATATTCTTTACCTCTATAGCATGTCATCGCGATACCACATTCACTTAGGATATATGTTAGCACATTTCATTCTTCATCATGCCGATAATTTCCATATTGGGTCTATCTGTGTAGCACCCTACATCATACGCTTTGTAACGCCCCCTATCTGTCGCATAGCATATAGTAGTAGGTCCGGCCGGGGCCCGACGTCATATACCACAGACAGACTGGAAGGTTACTCAAAGGAAACCATCCAACTAAGAATCAACGTCCTATACAGAGTGCATTCTAGCTGAAGCAATTTAAAAGTTATAATAAAATAGAACCCAGCCAAAAGCATGAATGTCCATTAAACAAACCCAGAAGGAATGAACGTACAATACACAAGTACTTAGCCTTATGGCCATACAATAGTTTACTCAAATTAAAGTGTTTTCCAAACCTCGGCACGCAGGCCGGTCACACATGAATAATACAAGTAAACATTTATTTTTAGGCCTTCGAGGGCCGGCTCAGCAATATGGGCTTTTGCCCGCTATTTACCACTTGGCTCCGCAGCACCTGCATGCAATAATCCACCGCAACGGTGGAAAAAACAAGCAACGGTCAACTATGCTGACCAAATTATAATGACCCCGCCCCTAAACTTAGGGCGGTGATTCTCTTTCCCTGCACTTTGTTAGCATAACCAATCAGTATAGTGTAAAAACACTTCATCACAGACGTGGGCACGCATGGACACACACCCCGTGCTCTCAGGGCACATTCACGGTGAACACGGTCAAAGTCCGCTGACTCACCACCACCCCCTGGGCAGCAATATCTCGTGAGAATTATGGTCTTTCTGTCCAATGCCTAAGACCCTCTACCTATGCCAACGGCAAGTACCATGTACCTTTAGGTCGCTTTAACCGGACAACATAGAGTGGGTATGGTTCCACCTAACCCGTTGCTCACACCACCCTGTCACCTTAAGACATGGTCGCGGGTCAAACTTCCTCGAGTACCAATCCGATCACACACTTCACATAACCCAGTTATGTGCAAGTTGGCTCCCAGGCCACCAAGTTGGCAGAATCACGCATCTGCCCAGTTTTCCGGGTGCACCTTGGAGTTAGTCCCCAAGGCTCCCTGTTGCAATCTACCGCGTAGAAACCCCAAAAAACAAACATCTGCACTGAGTCTTCTCCGGCCATTCATGCAATGCAACATCACCGATCCAGACCAACTTGTCTGAATAGGCTTCACACATCATGCATATGTCCGTTTCTCGATTACGGACTCTACATGCTAAACAACGGGGACTATTTATGTCTACCCGAAGGAATGCCTTACACTCACCACAAACTCGTGAGAGCGGGCTTCCTATGCAAAGGAAAAGATGACTTCACATGTCCTAGGATGAGAACCATTACCCTAGAATTCCTCTTTGGAGCCATAGAAATCTATGAGGATGAAAAGCACTACAATGTCCTCGCCTCCGTAGATCCGAAGTCGGCTTGCGATTTGGGGCTCCGAAGCTCCGCCGGCGGCCGGATCTATCTCCCTTCTTCTTCCTTGCTCTCCCCTCTCTCTAGAACTTTAGAAAGAGAATAACCCAAAGAGAATGAGGGTTTTCAACCCTATTCCCGGTTATAACACAGTCGGAACAGCCCTGAACCATTGGATCCCGAAATAAGGAAACGGACGGCCACTATTCGGGCTTGAAATCCAAAACTTGGGCCGAACACGGCTTGTGACACGCCTGTGTCCAAGGCCGTGTGCCCCATTCGATGTCGAAACCGTCACGTCCTGAAAATACACGGGCTCTTGACACGCGCGTGTCCGACTCGACACGCCCGTGTCATCCAGTACACGGTCGTGTAGCTGGCCGTGTTCCTCCATCGACACAGGGCTAAAACCAACCCGTGAAGAACACGAGTATTGGACATGCCCGTGTCCCAAATGACACGCCCGTGTCATACCCGAACACGCTGGGGCTCTAGTCCGTGCTTCACCCCCGACACAATTCGGCCAACCACCCGAGTAGGACACGGCCTGGGACACGCCCGTATCTCAGGCCGTGTTCGCTGCTCGACGATCTTCGACTGAAATTCATCGACCACACTGCCATCATCAAACCCAAGCACGACATGACTCAGGGACACGCCCATGTCCCAGGCCGTGTGACCCCTACCAAATTCCAAACTTGGCTCAAAACGCCTCTCATCGCTCTTTTGAGTTTCAAGGCGTTACACGCTTGGCAAAGAATATTAATATCTTTGATTCCCTTTCCTCGATGACAGTAGTAGCGAGGACAGTTCCTATCATTATGGATAGTCTTCGATCACTCCGCCTCGTCTCTGCATGTCAGGGTCAGTGTGCACTTATTTATTCTATTGCGAGGCGCGAACCTCAGCTTGCTTCTAATTCTAACGATGATGACCAGTCTACTTATCATCATGGAGAGTCTTCTTCCCCTCCTCCTCGATGGCACTCTCAGTATTCACGTGATTTCCATCACCTTTATGAGACCGTGATCTCACTGCGCTTACAGCGTATAGAGGAATCACAGCAGTGGACAGAAGCCGTCGTAGCTCAAATCAGGGATCACTTGAAGATCTCTCATCCACGTCCGGCAGCTCCCTGCTCCCCTCACCTCCCCAACGATCCTTCAGATCCTGCCGACCCAGCAGTTTATTTTGATTTCTCTGTAGTATCTTATATTTGGATATATATATAATCAAATATTATATGCTATCATTTTTGCTCTTGTTGTACTTCTTATGCTCTTCTATTTTGTTGATGCTCAGTTCTTTACATATTGTTTTATTTGCTTTATCATTTCTTTACGTTGCATTGAGGACACTACAAATTTTAAGTCTGGGGGTGGATATTCTTAAATTCTAATATTTAACTACTAGACATGAGTACAATTTGTTAAGAAACCGACCAAAATAAAAAAAATTCTAATATTTTTTTACTCAATATTGTTAAACCCCCCTAATAAAATTATTTGTGCTTCTTTTTAAGCTTTCATTAATTCACTCACATGGGATTATAACTAGTTAATTTGGTTTGGGAAGCTGATTAAAAATGAATTAAAGTAGACTCATTGAGTATACAAATTTGTTGTTAGTAATTATGTATAAAATTTCATTGGCTTAATTTTCTCTATAGAGCTTATTTTAAAGATTACTCCTCTATATTATTAACTAACAATGACTCTATTTTAGAAAATATAATTATCTATAATAAAGCGAGTCGAAGAGTGTAACATTTGGATAGTTTTGTATTAGGGAATCAAAATGAAGAATACTTTTTATTGGTGTCTAGAACTTGCCCCTAGCGATCCTCAAAACATTCACATAAGTTAATTAGTTTGGGCGGAAATGACTTAGGCCTCCCATTGGATAGCTTGAACCTTGCAAGCCCAAAACCCTGAACATTATACCCTTGCACACCCAATTTGGACCCAATCCCTATTTCTTTCGATACACCACTACTAAAGCTTACCAAGGCCAAAAATCCTTACCTATTAGTACATTTATCATTGAGTTTACACCTTTTGTTATGTGAATTATAAAATTTAAACAGATGGTATAAAGAACTTTGACAAGCGATTTATTGGTGAAGAAAAAAAAGAGAAAATATGAGTGCATCAAAAGAAAGAAGAAGAAAAACAAAGGATTGAAGAAACAAAAAAATAATACAAAAAAGGGAAGTATAATAAATGTGAAGTCTGGGGGTGCTTTTATAATGTTGATGTATGTTAGGGTAATTACATAACAAGAGGCTCAATCATGATCTAGGTGTGATAAGAACCTCGAGTTTATCTTTGATTACCCCACCTATAATCTTTTATCCTAAGCCAAAAAGTTACATCCTAATACAAGTCCTAAGGATCCAACCTTGCTAATCCTAACTAGTGTCGTGGAGAGGGTGTGAAAAGGCAAGCTTATGGCTATCAATATTGATACTTATAAGTTTTGAAACACTATTGCCTACATTATTAAGATTGTTATTTTCTCCTCACATTTGTTATGGATGATTGTAATTTTATTTCTAGGAGAGAGTGAAAGATAGTTAAGAGATATATGGGAGGAATTTTAAGATAAAGTTATATTTAGAAAAGTCTACTATACTATTTCCTATGCAATTACAACATCAAATTTCTCTTTGAATTCATAGCAACCAGCTTGTGGAAGAAAAATTAATTATTGGTAATCCAAATGCTTGAATTAATTTGCTTAGGGACAAGCAAACACTTAATTCTGGGGGTACTCCATTAGTATAATTATATAAATCCTTTTTACTATCATATTTGTAATCATGTCCACTATTATCTACCTCCATTCATTATAATTGCACGGAAATAGTTAAGAATTTGAATTATCATGAATAGAAGAGCGCAATATAGATTTTCCTTTGTTTTCTTTATTAAGTTATTTATTTATTTATTCATTAATCTTCTTAATGCAGGTATTGCAAGTCCTTGGAACTAAAAGTCATTAAGCAAACAGAGGTGTTCACGGATCCAACATGACTGATGGCAAAGGTCTTGGATTGGGCACTCACGGGTAGGGACACGCCCATATCACTACCCATGTCCTTCTCTGGAAAGATCACAAAACGTGGAAGAAAAGGCATAAAAATTTACAAGAGCACCACACAGGTAGGGAGACACCTGTGTCACTACCCGTGTCCTTATCGGGAAGAATCAAAGGTCTGATGCCAAACCAACCCGTGTGTGGAGCCATGAAAAACACACGGCTGTGTTACCAGCCGTGTCAAATGGCATGGCTCACGACCAGGGCACCTTTTCATACCGAATCGACCAAACGCACTGTTTCATACCCTACACGGCCGGTGACATGGTCGTGTTGGAACTCGTGTTCAACCTCTATATGCAAGAAGACAATAAAAAACTACACACAAAAATAGGAAGGGAACTTTTGGATTCAAGGACGAAAGTAGAGCACTCAAGCGAAGGGGAAGTTGAAGGAGATAATCCGTATTGTTTTAATTTTTATGTATCTCTTTTAATCTCCCCCTTCTCTTAGTGGATCTAAACTTTATTTTACATTTCGCATGAGACTTGCTTTTCTGAACCGATTCAGTAATCATGTATGTTTGTTTTCAACTCGGATTTGTGGTATTTTATTCGTATGTGTGGTTTCAACAAAGAGATTGATCATAGATTTGAAGTTAGTATTTGTTTTTTATGAATCCCAAACTTCTAGATTAAGAAATTGGAAGGTTGTGATGTTGGTTTATAATTTCATTCTCTGTTGTTCTTTCTCTTTGTATTTCAAATTTCATGATCGAGAGATATGTTGTTTGGATAACGGCAATACGAATAATGAGATTCATGGTATCTTAAAGATATGATTTCATGAATTTATGTATTAGACAGGGTTACTTTATATTAATGTAAATTTGAGTGTTGTGAATTATTTGGGAGAAAATTTACTCAACTTAAGTTTAGGTATTGAATTACTCGAGAGAGAATTCGATAAAGATTGAACTCTTACAGTACAACGAATTTGATAATATTGTACGTGATTACATAGAATTGAATTAATGAGTGAATATTCTCATGTGATTTCTCTTAGACTATCTGCTTTTTACCATCCTTAATCCTCTAATGTCACTTTATCCAATTAGTCCTAATAATGATAATTTAGAGTAACGACCAATTTTAAATATTGGTACGATAATAGAGTGAGAGTGAGTATGAGTATTTGAAAATATCCTAAGGAATACGACACGAGATGTAGATTTCTCCTATACTATGATTGATAGGTGCACTTGCATGAGATTAAAATCAATTTAGCTTATACCTATCTACATAGTTTATACTAGAGTATAAATAATCACATCACACCTCCCTTGTAATGACCATATAATATGGGTTCGATCAGGGCCCTACAACATATAGGCGTCACAGCTTTAGCATTAAAAGGTGATATAAAGAACTAAGCATCTCATAACATAGACAACAAGACAGCTGAAACGCACAACCAACACAGAAGTTATCCACATCCATAGGAGTCCAACATGGCCTTAAGGCCTTACAACAAACAAATGCCAACAAAACTATAGCAATAACAGACAGCGTAATGTGACTTAGCACACCTTGGCTACCTCGGCATCAAGCCGGAATTACAATGCATTATGCATAAAATTCATCAAATCATAAGTACTACAAAGGAGTACACTTCATGAGGCTTAAGCCTTTTTGGCTGGAGAGCTAGCTCTAGCATGCGATCCTTGCCCTGTAAAATTTGTTGTAATGTGGGTCAGCAAAGGCTGACCTCAACTGTGTAACCAGCACATCTTCTCCCGGCCATCCCTAGCGGAGCCCGGGGCACTCCATCTCCCTGCAGGTCAGCACTTCGTATGCAAAAGTACATAAACATAGAAAGTAAAGTAATAGGTTTGGATGTCACATACATCAAACACGTTTCTAGGTTGAGCATTTAATAAAAAGGGGCCTAACATGCATCATGTATGCAATCCCAGGTTTCACCCAAGGCATCCTATAGCGCATATGATTCTAGCACATCGTCACACATCATCACATCACATCATACGAGTACTTCCAATTTCACCAGTCGGCGTTCAAGCCACAACTAGGAATTCTTGTCTAGGACCCACCCGCTCGTGGGTCTCAAATCCCGGGCTTGCCTACAAGCTCTGACTTCTCACGTCAGGATTCTGTCATACAAACAAACTGATGTTAAGAACCCTTGCTTGACCACACCCGCTCATGGGCTTCTTCGCCAGGGCTTGTCCAAAGCTTCACATTTTCGTCAATTTCACAGAAGGGGACTTGTCTCATCGGGATACTCTGCATACATGACTTGCAATGTCACGGGATAGCCAGGCGACCACATAGGCCAAGTCCAGCCTTATCAATTCTGCCCTAAAGCACCATTTGTTCTCACACAAAGAAGAGGGCAAACATCACAAACGGCGTCTTCACCGTATTCAGATTTCTAGCAAAATACTTAGTGCTCATCATGCAACATCCCCAATAGTCATGAAAGACCCATTGGGCATGTGCAACCTAAGCTCTGCGTCCACCAAACAGGGCTAAACCCCAATTATCCAGATAGAGCTTTCCGCAAGAAAGGAGTGCAACGCTCCCGTGTCTAACAACACCCTAATAGGGTAACTAGAAACTAGCACGAAGCCAGCCACCATGTTGGGTTGTCGAATCACTTCCTGTTGTCCAAGGTTATAAGCCCATGGTTGCACTGGTTCGAATCACTTCCTGTTGTCCAAGGTTATAAGCCCATGGTTGCACTGGTTGGATACGCGAAGCGCTCGACTATGCCATATTTCCTTTTTCTGCTGTACTGGGACTGAAATGCAATGACTGCTCCTTCCTTAGGTCTGGTTCAGCACCACCCTCAGTACAGTTCAGAGCTATTAGGGGTTGTCTCAGATTCTCTCTCAAACTAAGATAGAAGAGGTTGTCCTTCCCCTCATCATCAGCCATGGTCGTTCCCGCATAACGACCTAAACGAGTAATTTCCTGTACATACTCATCCACAGTTTTGTCTTGCTGCGCCAAGTGCAGAAATTGCCTTTGAAGGGTTAACCTTGTCAACAATGGAATATACTTCCTCAAGAAGGCATTCCTAAACTCATCCATGGATGGGGTGCATCCAAGAAACTGGCGGCCGCTATGACTCACCCACCACAGCTTTCGCTACGCCACTTAACACAAGGACACTCACGGTCCCGCAATACTCCTATATGGATAACTTCTTTACGCGATCTGATTATGTTAAATCGACCACTAACCCTACCTTGGATGCTAACCTCCCTCTGATGCCAAATTGTAACACCGCCTCTGTAATGACCATATAATATGGGTCCGTCCGGGGCCCCATAACATATAAACGTCACAACTTTATCATTAAAAAGTGATATAAAGAACTACGCATCTCATAACACAGACAACAAGATAGTAGAAACACACAACCAGTACGGAAGTTATCTGCATCCATAGGAGTCCAACATGACCTTAAGGCCTTACAACAAACAAATGCCAACAAAACTGTAGCAATAACAAACAGCATAACGTGCCTTAGCACCCCTAGGCTACCTCGGCATGCAAGCCAGAATTACAAATGCATTAAGAATAACATTCAACAAATCATAAGTACTATAAAGCAGTACACTTCATGAGGATTAGGCCTTTTTGGTCGGCTAGCCTGCTCCATCATGTGATCCTTACCCTCTAAAATTTGTTGTAACATGGGTAAGCAAAGGGTGACCTCAACTGTGTAACCAACACATCTCCAGGCCGTCCCTAGCGGACCCCAGGGCACTCCATTGCCCTGAAGGTCAGCACTTCGTATGCAAAAGTACATAAACATAGAATGTAAAGTAACAGGTTTGAATGCCACATACATTAAACACATTACTAAGTTGAGTATTTAATAAAAGGGGCCTAACATGAAACATGTATGCAACCTCGGGTTTCACACAAGGCACCCTATAGTGCATATGATTCTAATGCATCATCACATCACATTATACTGGTACTTCCAATTTCACCTGTCGACGTTCATGCCACAATACAGAATTCTTGTCTAGGCCCCACCCACTCATGAGTCTCAAAACCCAGGCTTGCCTGCAAGCTCTGACTTCTCACGTCAAGATTCTGTCACACAAATAAACTGATGCTAAGAACCCTTGCTTGACCCCACCCACTCGTAGGTTTCATCGCCCGGGCTTGTCCAAAGCTTGTCGTTCTCATCAGTTTCATAGAAGGGGATTTGTCTCGTTATGACAGTCTCCACACATGACTTGTAATGTGTAACAACCCGATTTTTATCAGCAGGCCAATTTTCGGGTGACACGGCCTGGGACACGGGCGTGTCCCAGGGCATGTCCCAGGGCATGTCCTGCATGCGTCGAGTGTCGAGAGGGACAGTCGACGAATGGTCGACAAAATTTGGTCGACTCTGGACACGGCCTATGATACGGGCGTGTCACAGGGCGTTTCAGTGCGTTCGACGAAAGTTGCTCGACGATCGTCGAGTGTCGAGATGTGGTCGATGTTTGTTGAGAGAACTGAACACGGCCTGTGACACGGGCGTGTCACAGGGCGTGTTCCATTGGTTCAACGAACTCATCCCGACGAATGGCACACGGCCTGGGACACAGGCATGTCACAGGCCGTGTGAGTCTCGGGCGATTTTGGGATTTTTTTTCAGCCTGGTGAACACGGCCACAGACACGGGCATGTCGGAAGGCGTGTTGGTGACACGGCCCAGGACACGGGCGTGTCCCATGTGCGTGTCACTGGTTTGGATAAGTCGGTTGAGCACCGCTTGAGGCACACGGCCATGGACCCGGGCGTGTCACAGGCCGTGTCAGGCAAAAATTAGGCTTTTCTGGCAATTTGTGGCCGTCCATTCCTTCAGACTGGATCCAAGGGCTGAGAGGCCTCCCTGTTTCCTTAAGGCCATGAATGAGAAGAGTAATCTCATTTCTTATTTGGACTTCTCTTTCTTCACTTCTAGAGAGAGAAAGAGAGAGGAAGAAGGAGGAGGAGGAAAGGGGGCTGATCACCGGTGGTGCTGCGGTTTACCGACTAGAGATCCGAGGCCGACATTGCGGAGGAAAAGCTATTGTGAGTCGTTCAAGCCAACTTCGAGTTCATTGCACCAAAGAGGGCTTCAAGGATAACGACTTTTCTTCCTATCCATGTGAAGGCTTCCTTTTGGCATATGTTTGTGATTCCACTACCAAGAGGTGGCTGATTTTGGGAGTCTTTGGGTGGATGTATGAAATCCCCTTTGTTGGCATATAGATCCAGAAATGGAGTACGGAATAGGCATGTTGTGTGAATCCCATCTGGACAGGTTGGTCTGGATTGGTGATGTTCCATATGAATCGGAGAAGACTCTGTTATAAATGTGTAATTTAAGGAGTCAACGGGTTATGCCTGGTAGTAGCAGGAAGTACTGGAGTGGTAGTCCAGGAAAATATCCGTGTATGCTTGTGCTATTGGGTCGTACCTGTGAATGAGCAACAGGAAGTACTGGTGTGACCAGGAAAGGCCCTTTGTGATACTTGATGTCGTAGGGTGTCCACCTGTGAAGAGAGTAACAGGAAGTACTAGCGTGCCGAAGAAAGACCCCTGACATTTGTGCTATTATTGTGTTGTACCTGTGAATGAGTAATAGGAAGTACTGGGGTGCCCAGGAAAGACCCGCTGATATTGTGTGATGAATGGGTGTAGAGAAATACCCAGGCTGAATGCCAAGAACAGGATTGGTGAGACCGACCCGCGCCTTTGATTAAACCGCGAGTATGCCATACTCGGTGAAGGCAAGGCGATTTGAGCAACGGGGGTGGAGGATCCGACCTGCGTTATGTCCGTCCGACGTGAACCAGAAGGTGCGGTCTGTTAGAGCGCATAGCGAGAGTCTTAGGCCTGCGCGCCATGACACAATGGGGGGCTACGGGCCATCCCGGTGTAGTAAGACTAGAACTCCGACTCCACGCCATGGAGTAAATGCTCAAGAGAATTACCGTTGGGTTGTGACCCTGATACGGTGGTGGGCAAGTGCTTTGCCAGAACACCAAGAATGTGCCCTGAGTGCACGGACCGTTGGGCCGGGTGGCGAACGGTTGTGATGGCATGTGTGCGTGAAAGCACATTATAGGAAATATATTGCCATGCTTGTGATATGATATGCCTGCAGGGAAGATTACCTCTGCCCCGAGAAAAGGGGTAGGGTCGTTATAATTGGGTCAGCTGAACGCTGACCGTTGTTTCTATTTGCCACCGTTGGGTGGATTGTCCCTGTACAGGTGCGGGAGAGCCAAGCGGGATGCATAAAGGTTGAGGTCCTTGCTGTTCCTGCTGCTGCTACTGCTAGCCCTCGAAGGCTATTTGGAAATGCTTGTTATGTTTTCTTTTATTGTGGCCGGCCTGCGCACCAATGTTGGGGCCACTGTGTGAAAGCCTTGTAAGGCCATAAGGCCAATGATGGTACATATTGTAAGACATTACTATATGATATAACATATGGTGTTTTATTTGTTGGACATTCAAGAGAGGAGTTCAAGTGGTAGTATTGGCTTCCGCTAGAATACTTTGTGATTGGTGCGCTGCGCTACTCTGGTATCATCCCGTACCTTCACCGCCTGTTTTATGATATATGTTGTGGGGCCCCGGCCGGACCTTCTAGGATATACCATATGAACGGATGGGGTTGTTATATTTTTGGTATCAGCTGTCTTGGTCTTTCCCTCTCGAAGTCGTGGTCGACTTCTTTTGTGGGGTGGTGAGCACGTGTCTATGCAAACCACATTTCTACGAGTGAACTCCTGAATGTCCATGATAGGAATGCAAATTTGTGTGTTTGAGGAACATGCGTGTTCCTATTTTGTGTTGTTTGCTTGTGTAAGGCCGCTAATGTGTGTGTCTTGTCCACCTTTAGGTGACACGGTGTGGAGCTGGGCAGTCAGAGCCCCAGCGTTCTGATGAAAGTACGGCACCAGCCGCGGTGCCGACACCTCCACCGTCTACGGATCATGTGTGTTTAGTTGCTGAGGCTTTATTTGCCATGATCTAAGGACAGCCACTTCGGCAGGAGCAACCGGCTGTGAGGCCAAAACAGGAGGCGGCAAGACCTGAACCTATAGTGGTTGTGGCTCCTCGAGCGGCTGAGAAGCAGCTGACGCGGTTTATGAGTTTCCATCCGCCAACGTTCTCGGGAGCGGGAACTCCTACGCAGGCTGAGGATTGGTTAGCGCGCGTCAAGCGAGTCGTGACGGCGATTGGAACGGCGGAGCATCAGAAAGTCACGTTAGCTACCTTCCTGCTTGAAGGAGAAGCTAGATTGTGGTGGGATGAGATAGAGTTGCATCACTTGGCGGATCGTCCCTTAACCCATGTATCGATGGAAGAATTCTCCTGACTCTTCCTAGCGAAGCACCTTCCTGCGACTCAACAGATAGCCATGGAAATTTAATTCCAAAGGCTAACGCAAGGTGATGGCAGTGTGGACGCATACCTGCATGAGTTTACTCGCTTGGGGCGGTATACGGGTTCTATTTTTGCTGATGAGCAGAGGAAGACAAATCGGTTCTATGAAGGACTGAGGAACGAGTTGAGGTTCTTGGTGTCTAGTTCTGTGAACCAAGGCTTTCAGGCGTTGGTTGACACTGCGAGCACGCTGGAAAAGGATATGAAGAGGGTGCAGGGGAAGAGAGATTTGGCTGTGACGCAACTGGAGTGGAAGGTGCCCCGATCTGGGAAACCATTTTATAAGAAGAGGTGGGGCAAGAAGTCCAAGACAAGTGGACAAGCTCCTTCATCCGTTGCAACGGGAGCAGCGTCGGGGGCTACTTCAAAGCCGGATACTCGTATATTCTATAATTGTGGTCGGGTGGGGCATATCGCTCGAGAGTGTCGGGTGTCTCCAAAGAATGAAAAGAAGGCGGGAGCGTCTTATGCGGAAAAGGGCAAGGCAATAGTGGACTCCTCTGCCTCGCAGGCGCAGCCCCGGGTCTGCAATCTTGGCCTGCAGGAGGCCATCAAGCAGAGTGACGTTATCACAGGTATGAGTTTAGTTTTGTATATGTGATTGCTTTTATGCTTTGCTTCGTACATATGTGCTTGTGGTTTGTGTGTGTGACATGATTGTCACAGGCTTTGTGATAATTCGGGACACGCTGGCGCGAGCACTGTTTGATACGGGTGTGTCGCATTCTTTTCTGTCTAGTGAGTTCATAGCGCGGCTTGGGATACCTAGTCGTGCAAAGACAGATAGCGTCAGAGTGGTGTTACCGAATGGCTGTTGGATGATTGTGGATCAAGCTTGCGATGTGGCGGTCCAAATAGGAAGTCGGGATTTTACTTTGACTGCATTTGTTTTGCCAATATCGGAATTCGACGTGATATTGGGTATGGATTGGCTTGCGGAGCAGCATGCCATGATTGATTGCCAGTCCAAAGAGATCACGTTGGGCCAGAATATCGAACAGGAGATAAAGTTCGCGGGTATGCGAGGAGTGGGCGGGACGTTGATGTCTGCACTCCAGGTAGTCAAGGCTGTTCGGAAGGGTACGGAGTGTTACTTCACACTGATACAGGCTGTTGTGCCTAAGGCCGGTGTGTGCGAGGTTTCGATTGTGGCGGAATTTACAGATGTGTTTCCCACGGATCTCCCTGGGCTACCACCCCAGCGGGAGATTGACTTCACGATCGAGTTGGTGCCAGGTGCGAAACCTGTGGCCCGCTCGCCATATCGCGTCGCGCCGAAAGAGATGGCTGAGTTGAAGATCCAACTACAAAAGTTGCTAGAGCAAGGTTATATACGCCCAAGCATGTCACCTTGGAGCGCGCCTGTACGTTTTGTGAAGAAGAAAGACGGTGGGTTGCGATTATGTATTGATTACCGTGAACTGAATAAGCTGACCGAGAAGAATAAATATTTGATACCCCGGATTGATGAGTTATTCGATCAGCTGGTGGGCTCGACCGTCTATTCGAAGTTGGATCTGAAGTATGATTATTACCAGTTGAGAATTCGGGAAGGTGACATCCCCAAAACTGCATTTGGAACGCGTTATGGGCACTATGAGTTCACAGTCATGCCTTTTGGATTGTGCAATGCGCCCTCGGTGTTTATGGATTTGATGCACCGCACATTCCGAGAGTACCTGGATCTGTTTGTTATAGTGTTCATTGATGACATCCTAGTGTACTCGAAGTCAGAAGCTGAGCATGAGACTTACTTGCGGTTGGTGTTGAATACATTGAGGCAAAATCAGCTCTATACCAAGTTCTCGAAGTGCGAGTTTTGGCTGTCGTCAGTTGCCTTTTTGGGCCATGTGGTGAGTGGAGCAGGCATTGCTGTAGATCCAGCGAAGATAAAGGCCATCGAAGAGTGGCCAATGTTGTCTTCCGTGGCCGAGGTCAGGAGTTTCCTTGGACTTGCGGGCTACTATCGAAGATTTGTTGAAAACTTCTCGCGGATTGCTTTGCCGCTAACCAGGCTGACGCGAAAAGATCAGAAGTTCGTTTGGACACCAGAGTGCGCACGATCTTTTGAAGAGCTGAAGGTTCAGTTGACCACGGCGCCGGTGTTGTCTTCGCCAAGTAGGACCGATGGATTTGTGATTTATAGTGATGCCTCAGGGAGCGGCTTAGGCTGCGTTCTTCTGCAAAAGGTAAAGGTAATTGCTTATGGCTCACGCCAGCTAAAGGTGCACGAGCGAAAATATCCCGTCCATGACTTGGAATTAGCGGCGGTCATTTTTGCACTCAAGTTGTGGCGACACTACCTTTATGGAGTGAAGGTGGAGATCTATACAGATCATAAGAGCCTAAAGTACCTATTGGAGCAGAAAGACTTGAACATGCAACAACGAAGGTGGTTGGAGTTCCTTGGGGACTACACTTTTAAGATTCACTATACGCCCGGGAAGTGGAATGTTGTCGCGGATGCCTTGAGTCGGAGGGTTCCGGCTAGAGCGAGTTGGTTACAACGGCATGATGAACGTCTTATCCAGGAGCTGGAGGCATTAGAGATTTATTGTGTTGACAAGAATTCCAATGCCACTGCGTGTTTGAACTGGACCGAGATGCAATGTGACCTTGCGGACCGAGTTCGACGGGCAACGGAGTTGGATGAAGATCTCTTACGCTATGTTCACGAAGGGCCAGAAGGCAAATTCTCCTGGAATGACGGTCTTTTGCGAAAAGAGGGTCGTTTGTGCGTCCCAAATGTGGGTAACTTGAGGGAAGAACTGATGTATGAAGCGCATTATACAAAGTATTACATTCACCCCGGGAGCACGAAGATGTTCAACGATATGAAAAAGTAATTCTGGTGGCCAGGGCTCAAGAGAGATGTTGCCCTCTATGTGGCCAAATGCCAAACATGTGCGATGGTAAAGGCGGAATGCCAAAAGCCGGGCGGTTATTTGAAGTCGCTGCCAATCCCAGAGTGGAAATTTGATGATATTTCCATGGATTTTATGCACAGGTTGCCAAGATCGCAGCGAGGGAATGATTCCATTTGGGTGATTGTTGAGCGGCTAACTAAAGTGGCACATTTTCTCCCGAACAGGCGGGATGATTCAGTCGAAAGTTTAGAAAGGTTATATGTTGACCAGATTGTACGGCTTCACGGTGTTCCTCGGAGCATCGTAAGTGATCGAGATGGGCGATTCACGTAATGACTGGAGGCTAGTTCACCGACTGTTGGGCACGAAGTTGACTTTCAGTACGGCCTTTCATCCCAAAACGGATGGACAAACTGAACGTACCAACAGAACGATGGAGGACATGCTCCGAATGTGCGCCCTCGACTTCGGAAAAAGATGGCAAGATCATCTCTATATGGTGGAGTTTGCGTATAATAACAGCTAACAGGCGAGCACTGGGATGACACCATATGAAGCGCTATATGGAAGGAAGTGTCGTACTCCCTTGGCTTGGGTAGAAGCGGGCGAAGCTCGAATTTTTAAACCCAATGAGGTTGAGGAAGCAAATTCTACCATACGAACTATTCGAGAGAAGCTACTGATTGCTCAAGATCGACAAGCTCAGTACTACAACGCCAAGCACCGAAACGTGGAATTTGCGATTGGCGATTGGGTCTACTTGAAGATCAAACCCTTTAAAGGTGTCTCCAGGATTCGACGGTTGAAAACGTTGAGTCCAAGATATTTGGGTCCATTTGAAGTGGTGGAGCGTGTCGGAGAAGCAGCTTATCGGCTAGCTCTGTCGGTAGACTTGAGTGGATTACATGATGTATTTCACATCTCGGTGCTTCGGAAGGCCGTTAAAGATCCAGCCAAAGTGATCGCGGATGATCGTGTGTCGGTGGAGTATGGGTTAACAACGAGAGTTAGACCCATTCAGATCGAGGATCGAGCCGAGAAACAGTTGCGGAACAAGACGGTCGACATGGTTAAAGTCTGGTGGGACAACTGCGGCCGTGAAGAACTTACCTGGGAGCGAGAGCAAACTATGCGAGAAGAGTTTCTTGAGCTTTTTCTGTAATCCGTGGAGAGAATTATGTTGTAACATAAACATTTTAATGTTATACCTTTTTGGTTGCTGATTGCTGGTTGCCTTCCTGTGGCTTAATTTTGAGGACAAAATTTTTGTAGGAGGGGAGGGTTGTAACAGCCCGATTTTTATCAACAGGCCAATTTTCGGGTGACACGGCCTGGGACACGGGCGTGTCCTAGGGCATGTCCTACGTACGTCGAGAGTCGAGAGGGACAGTCGACGAATGGTCGACAAAATTTGGTCGACTCTGGACACGGCCTGTGACACTGGCGTGTCACAGGGCGTGTCAGTGCGTTCGACGAAAGTTGCTCGACGATCGTCGAGTGTCGAGGTGCGGTCGACATTTTTCGAGTGTACTGAACACGGCCTGTGAAACGGGCGTGTCACAGGGCGTGTCCCATTGGTTCGACGAACTCAGCCTGACGAATTTTGAGCTGGGGCGTGTCGAAGTGCTGTGTACGGGCACACGGCCTGGGACACGGGCGTGTCACAAGTCGTGTGAGTCTCGGGTGATTTTGGGATTTTTTTTCAGCCTGGTGAACACGGCCACAGACACGGGCGTGTCGGAAGGCGTGTTGGTGACACGGCCCAGGACACGGGCGTGTCACTGGTTTGGATAAGTCGGTTGAGCACTGCTTGAGGCACACGGCCATGGACACGGGCGTGTCACAGGCCGTGTCAGGCAAAAATTAGGTTTTTCTGGCAATTTGTGGTCGTCCATTCCTTCAGCCTGGATCCAAGGGCTGAGAGGCCTCCCTGTTTCCTTAAGGCCGTGAATGAGAAGAGCAATCTCATTTCTTATTTGGTCTTCTCTTTCTTCACTTCTAGAGAGAGAAAGAGAGAGGAAGAAGTAGGAGGAGGAAAGGGGGCTGATCACCAGTGGTGCTGCGGTTTACCGACTAGAGATCCGAGGCTGACGTTGCGGAGGAAAAGCTCTTGTGAGTCGTTCAAGCCAACTTCGAGTTTATGGCACCAAAGAGGGCTTCAAGGGTAACGACTTTTCTTCCTAGCAATGTGAAGGCTTCCTTTTGGCATATGTTTGTGATTCCCCCACCAAGAGGTGGCTGATTTTGGGAGTCTTTGGGTGGATGCATGAAATCCCCTTTGTTGGCATATAGATCCAGAAATGGAGTACGAAATAGGCATGTTGTGTGAAGCCCATCTGGACAAGTTGGTCTGGATTGGTGATGTTGCATACGAATCGGAGAAGACTCCGTTATAAACGTGTAGTTTAAGGAGTCAACGGGTTATGCCTGTGAAAGGTAGTAGCAGGAAGTACTGGAGTGGTAGTCCAGGAAAATATCTGTGTATGCTTGTGTTATTGGGTCGTACCTGTGAATGAGTAACATGAAGTATTGGTTTGACCAGGAAAGGCCCTTTGTGATACTTGATGTCGTAGGGTGTCCACCTATGAAGAGAGTAACAGGAAGTACTGGCGTGCCCAGGAAAGACCCCAGACATTTGTGCTATTACGGTGTCGTACCTGTGAATGAGTAACAGGAAGTACTGGGGTGCCCAGGAAAGACCCGCTGATATTGTGCGATGAATGGGTGTAGAGAAATACCCAGGTTGAATGCCAAGAACAGGATTGGTGAGACCGACCCGCGCCTTTGATTAAGCCGCGAGTACGCCGTACTCGTTGAAGGCAAGGCGATTTGAGCAACGGGGGTGGAGGATCTGACCTGCGTTATGTCCGTCCGATGTGGACCAAAAGGTGCGGTCTGTTGGAGCGCATAGTGAGAGTCTTAGGCATACGCGCCATGACACAATGGGGGGCTACGGGCCATCCCGGTGTAGTAAGACTAGAACTCCGGCCACACGCCATGGAGTAAATAATCAAGAGAATTACCGTTGGGTTGTAACCCTGATACGGTGGTGGGCAAGTGCTTTGCCAGAACACCAAGAATGTGCCCTGAGTGCACGGACCGTTGGGCCGGGTGGCGAACGGTTGTGATGGCATGTGTGCGTGAAAGCACATTATAGGAAATATATTGCCATGCTTGTGATATGATATGCCTGCAGGGAAGATTATCTCTGTCCCGAAAAAAGGGGTAGGGTCGTTATAATTGGGTCAGCTGAACGCTGACCGTTGCTTCTGTTTGCCACCATTAGGTGGATTGTCCCTGTACAGGTGCTAGAGAGCCAAGCGGGACGCATAAAGGTTGAGGTCCTTGCTATTGCTGTTGTTGCTACTGCTAGCCCTCGAAGGCTATTTGGAAATGTTTGTTATGTTTTCTTTTATTGTGGTCGGCCTGCACGTCAATGTTGGGGCCACTGTGTGAAAGCCTTGTAAGGCCATAAGTTCAATGATGGTACATATTGTAAGACATTCCTATATGATATAACATATGGTGTTTTATTTGTTGGACATTCAAGAGAGGAGTTCAAGTGGTAGTATCGGCTTCCGCTAGAATGCTTTGTGATAGGTGCGCTGTGCTACTCAGGTATCATCACGTACCTTCACCGCCTATTTTGTGATATATGTTGTGGGGCCCCGGCTGGACCTTCTGGGATATACCATATGAACGGATGAGGTTGTTACATAATGTCACGAGCTAGCCATCCGGCAACAGAGACCAAGTCTAGCCTTCATAATCAGCCTTATTAATTCTGTCGTAAAGCATCATTTGTTCTCACACGAAGAAGAGGGCAAACATCACAAACGACATCTTCGCCGCATTCAGATTTCTAGCAAAATCCCTAATGCTTGTCATGCAACATCACCGAGTCAGACTAACGGTCGCGACTATTGCTTCACCCACAATGCCTAATCCACTAACGGAGCGGATTTCTAATGCAGCATCATGCCATGGATGGACTCAATCGACCCTATGGCTCCTCTTGAACCATGGCAACCCGTACACATCTCACTTGAGAGATCCGGTGCCTAAATGCTTGAAAGGAAGTGAAAAGGAAATGGTTGCCTTGCACGTATCATAAAAACTGAGAGGAGAAATGTCGTTACCTTACAACTCCTCTTCCTAGCTATGGAAATATTGGTTTGTACGGATGAAAGTGTGCGCCTTCAAGTCCTCTCCACGGATCTATCCTCGGATTGTTGAACAGAGCTTCAGAGCTTTGCTATAGGCGGAAGAATCCCTTCTTCTTCCTCCTCTTCCACTCTCTCAAAACCCTAGAAGATCTTCATCCTCCACTCTCTCAAAAACCTAGAAGATAAGAAATAATGGGGAAGT
The DNA here is from genome assembly GCA_039583875.1 of Platanthera guangdongensis. Taxonomy (NCBI): domain Eukaryota; kingdom Viridiplantae; phylum Streptophyta; class Magnoliopsida; order Asparagales; family Orchidaceae; genus Platanthera; species Platanthera guangdongensis. The sequence continues at coordinate 57,578,357 of CM077166.1, read as the reverse complement.
TGACCCCTCAACCCTATAAAAAGCCCAAGGATGGAGATTTCTGGGTCATAGGATTGAATGCTAAGAAGATCGGACAGCCAAGAAATTAGATCTACGGAACTACTTCCATCCGCTACCGCCGGGTGGTAGCTACCTACTGTGCTATAGAAACTTACCGACCCGCTATTCTCAAAATAACATTGCACTACCGCCAGCGGTAGGGATACCGTCGTGCAGTAGCTACTCAATGTTTTTGACTCGATGCCTCGACGAATAAGGGCTACTGCCAGGCAGTAGCATCCTAACGCCACACATTAGCTACTCAACACTTTCGTCTCAATGCCTTCATCTCAACGGTCTCATTGAAACAAGCTACCGCCAGGCGGTAGCTTCCTTCCGCTGAGTTGTAGCTCCCAGAACCTCACACCGGCAAATAGGGGTGTTTCACGACCTTCTCGATCCCCTTCCCCAAGCTTCAGGGCAAAGGAAATTTATTATAATGGCCATTAATTATTTCACCAAGTGGGTCGAGGCGGAGCCCTTAGCTAAGATTACATAGGAGAATGCTAAGTAGTTTGTTTGGAAGAGCATTATATCTCGCTTCAGCATTCCCTCTATCATCATTGTTGACAATGAGACATAATTTACAAGAAGATCCTTCACAAAGATGTGCGAAGACCTGAAAATCAATCTGCGACACACTGTTGTGGCACATCTCCAGACCAACGAACAGATAGAAGTGAAAAATCGTACTATCTTGAAAGGTTTAAAGACACGACTACAGGAGGCTGGGGGAAATTGGTTGACACACTCATAATGTATTATGGGTATACCGAACCACAGAAAGGACTCCTACCGGAGAAATGTCGTATAACCTTTGCTATGGAACTAAATGTAGGATTTCACGTGCTGTGGCGGGGCAAAATTTTTTTAAAAAAATTCCCAACAACCAAACGAAACACGGGATCGGATATCCAATGTAAACGCCCTACTAGTTAAGAAATTATGAAAACCTAACTCATCACATCTAACCATTGCAAAAGGGTTAGAAATGTACCTCTAGGTAACAGGCGGAAGAGGAGGCACGTCGGAGAGATAAATTGCAATCCCACCGCAACGATGAGTTCGATCGTCTTTCCTCTTGGTTCACCACGAACCCGAATAGCAACCCAAGTCCATTGATAGTAGAAGAGGGCACTCACTTAGACCAACTCCGTCAAGAGCACCGAGGACTCCAAGTGGTCGAATCACACTAGTCGTCGGCGTGAGAAGAACGGAGTAGGAAATACACAAACAGGCCGGCTCTGGGAACAACCGACAAGGCAGATCTCTGCCGTTGCCGAGGCTCTCACCTTGAGCCCAACCTGGAAGTGCACGGGCTGTACCACGAGCCGTCGGCGAACTCCAAGTGCAAACCAACGACGGCGAGGAAGGAGTGGCGTGAACAACGGATCACCGGCGAGGTGGTTGGTGGAGGAGCGGGCGTGCCTTGACGAGAAAACTGCAGTCAAAGGCGCGCCGTCGGGTGGATCCAGAAAAAAAAAACCCTAGCCCGATCCTTTTTTTCCTTCCACCTCCTTCCTCCTGGTTCTGTCCCTTGAAAACCAAAAGCTTTATATATATAAACTCCAATCACTGTGCCCTTCTATTAAATAATTACGATAACTCGCCTTGTCGTAATTCTCTTTTAATAATTGCACAGAGAAAAAATGGTCTAAGCACGAAGTGTCACCATATATTCTGACTGAGTCTAATACGGTGAATCTAGGATGTTCTCGTTCGTTTGGTGTGACCTCGCAGTGGGAACATGTCGTCACGGCAATAATACACCAATTTATATTATCGAATATAAGAGGCTTTATCAAGGCATTGTAGTCGCCACAACAACACGTTAGAGGAGGTAACCGAACTAAATGGCCAGTGTCAAACTTTTGTCACATGATATCATAAATATTGTGCGAATTTGGGACCGTGTCAATCTCGCACTATATTTGTCTTTCTTGGTCTCATAAGCAAGAGTGTCTTTATAACTACATTAGTTATAATGCATGCTATACAAACTCGCTTTGCCAAGGGGCCCGACTATATCATAACCCAAACTAGTTTGGGGACAAATGATATTTTGATATATTCATCTCTTACGCGTAAGTGTGAACAACGAATCACAGTATATATCACCATCAAAAGATAGTCTTCAACTACAATCACATTGCTCACGCCGACGTGATTAATCTACATATCTTATATCTCACTAGACACGTTGTAAGCACTAATGACACTAAACACATTCCAATTTAATGTTACAACTTAAGATAGGCCAACCTAAATATGTATGAAACCATACGTATACATACTCACGTGATTAAACGATAACTATTATCAACATTTGTAGAACTACAATGTACTTTAATCCACATGACAATCCAAGGTGGGGGTCAATGTCCCTCTTTGACTACCAGGATCGTGAGCAAATAAAACTAAGATCATATGATGGAACTCAAGTGTTCTACAACTCAAGACCAAGGGCATCTTCCTGAGCTATCATGAAGCATCATCATATGACCTAGGGACAGAATGAGATAAACATTCATCAAAAACAAGAACTTAATAAAATAAAAAGCAACTTTCAAAACACAAATCCTTCAATCTCCCACTTGTTTTTAAAGTTTCTAACAAAAGAAATATAAAACATGGGAATCCTCCGTCATTAAACATCAAGCCATTCTCCATGGTCTTGCAACCCCATGGACTCGAAATGAATTTCTCCTTTGGCTTGAGACAGAGGCTTGGTGAAGGGATCAGCTGTGTTGTTATTTGTGCCAATCCATAAAAGCGCAATCTTGCCTTCTTCAATGAAGTCGCGTGTGACAAAATACTTCTGATCTATGTATTTTGTCTTGTGATGTGATTTCAGCTCCTTGATTTGTGAAATGGAAGCACTATTATCACAAAACAATCTCAAGGTCCCTTCACTAGATGCCACGACTCCCAATTCCTCAAGAAATTTCATTATCCAGACTGCCTCTTTACTTGCCTTTGCGGCCGCCATGACTTCTGTTGCGGTGGTTGAATCAGCAGTAGTGGATTATTTCCCACAATGCCAACTCACAGCTCCACCATTCAGAAGAAAAACGAACCCAGATTGAGATCTTCTATTGTCCGGATCTGTCATAAAGCTTGCATCCGTGTAACCTTCTACATGGAGCTCTTTACGTCCACCAAATACACAAAACTTATTCTTGGTCCTTTTAAGGTACCTAAAAATATTCTTGACCGTCGTCCAATGATATGGACTAGGTGAAGCTTGATATCGACTGGTCATGTTGAGAGCAGATACGACATCCGGTCTCGTACAGATCATGGCATACATGATGGAACCTATGGCGGAAGCATAGGGCACATTCATCATGTATTCGAAGTCTTTATGTGATGAGACACATTGAGACTTGCCTAGCTGAGTAGACGTCTTCATTGGCACATTTCCTTTCTTAGAGTTTTCCATATGGAACCTTTCTAAGACTTTGTCAATGTAGATACTTTGACTTAGGCCAATAAGCCTACGTGATCTGTCTCTATATATCTTTATCCCTAAGATATATTGGGCTTCACCCATGTCCTTCATTGAAAAGATTGTTTTCAACAAGTTTCTTACTTGTTCCATTAATGATAAGTTGTTGCCCATTAAGAGAATATCGTCAACATATAAGATCAAGAATATAACGTTGCTCCCACTAACCTTCTTGTATACATAAGGCTCTTCCTTGCTTTGAATGAACCCAAGGGTTTTAACTTCCTCATCAAAGCGTTTGTTCCAACACCTTGATGCTTGCTTCAACCCATAAATGGCTCTTTGAAGCTTGCATACTTTGCCGCTATTTTGAGAATCTTCAAAACCTTGAGGTTGCTTCATGAATACATCCTCATCTAGCTTTCCATTTAGGAAGGCTGTTTTGACATCCAATTGCCAAATTTCATAATCATGAAATGCGGCTATCTCATATATGATCTGAATAGTCTTAAATATCACAACGGGCGAGAAAGTTTCATCATAGTCAATCCCTTGGATTTGACTAAAACCTTTCGCTACAAGTCTTGCCTTGTAGGTTGTCATGTTTCCATTCATGTCCATCTTCCTCTTAAAAATCCATTTACACTGGATGGATTTCTTTCCATCAGGAAGGTCAACCAAGTTCCATACTTGGTTATCATACATGGATTGTATCTCGGACTTCATGGCTTCAAGCCATGCTATGGAATCCTTTCTTTCCATTGCTTATTCATAGGTCAACGGGTCTTTTGTGTCTAGAATAAACACCTCATGAAGACCCATGTAAAAGTCAGGTTTTTCCTTTCCCTGATCGACCTTCTAAGATCCTTTGGTTTCCCTAGCTTAGTCTGAGTTTCTTGAATTTCCTCCACTATGCCTGTTGGAGTCAATTCATGCTCAACACGAGTAAGAGTAACCGGTGGTGGTAAAGCAAGAGTTTCCTCTGTAATCATTTGCGGAGGTGGAATACTCATGCTCCCACTGACTAAAGGAACTTCTTGTGACTCTTGGTGATCATATTGAACATCAATGCTCATCTCATGATCACTTTCTTGTAGGTTTTCTTGAGTTTCCTCAAGTGTCACCCTACGGTCACAACTTTTGATTCTTTCAAGAAACTCTTTCTCTAAGAATGTAGCACCCTTCTTGACAAAAATAGTATTTGTTGATTTGTGCCAAAAGCTATACCCTTTAGTTTCTCTTGGGTATCCAATGAATAAGCACTTATCGGTTTTGGGGTCTAGTTTGGATGAGTGCATACGTTTGACATATGCCTCACAACCCCAAATCTTAAAGAAAGATGGGATGGGTGGTTTCCCAACCCATATTTCATGTGGAGTTTTCTCTACGGCTTTAGTTGGAACGAAGTTTAAAGTGTAAGCTGCCGTTAAAAGTGCATGACCCTAAAAATATAAAGGTAGATCGGTTTGACACATCATGTTCTAACAATGTCAAGCAAGGTCCGGTTTCTCCTTTGGGAGACACCATTCCATTGCGGTGTCCCAGGAGGAGTTAGTTGTGGTACAATACCACACTCCTTTAGGTAAGTATTGAACTCATTGCTCAAGTACTCACCTCCACGATCTGTTCTCAAAACTTTGATTCTCTTATCTAGTTGATTTTCCACTTCATTTTTATACTCCCTGAACTGGGCAAGGGATTCACTCTTATGCTTCATAAGATAAACATAGCCATATCGACTATAATCATCCGTAAAAGTGATGAAGTACCTAAAACCATCTCTAGCACACACATTTATTGGACCACATACATCAGAGTGTATCAATTCCAATAAGTTGTTTGCTCTTGCACCTTTCTTTATAAAAGGTGTCTTGGTCATTTTGTCCCTTAGGCATGATTCACATATATCAATTGCATCAGGATCAAAAGAACCTAAAAGATTAGCCTGATGTAATTTCCTTATACGATTTTCATTAATGTGACCAAGACGATGGTGCCATAAGAGAGTCTCACTTATGTGAGATATTTTGAGACGTTTGTTACTGATGTTTAATACTTGTTTATCATCAACAATGTTAAGCAAATACAATCCATTGAAAATGAAAGCACTTGCATAAAATAAACCATCCTTCTCAATTCTTAATTGGGAGTTCCCAACGAAAAAACTAAAACCTTCTGCATCCAAACATGATACAGAAATAATGTTTCTTAAAATAGAAGGGACCTGATAAACATTAAATAAAGTTAGACATAAACCACTAGGTAAGGGGAGTTCCAAAGTGACCACCGCAACTGCAGAAATACTAGCACCATTTCCAACCTTCAGCACCACCTCTCCTTTGGAGAGAGATCTCCTATCCTTTAGTGACTGCACATTTGAGATTAAGTGAGCACATGATCTGGTATCAATTACCCAATCAAGGATAGTAGTGGTTAAATTCAAACTCAACTCAATAACAAAAATACCTTTAGGACGCTTCCTTTCGATTTTGCCTTCATCCAAGTCTCTCTTGTACTTGGGGCAGTTCATTTTGAAGTGTCCCTTCTCATGTAAATGGAAGCATTCAGTGAGAGAGTTAGGAGAATTCTTCACTTTGCCTCCCTTGGAGGCACTATCTTGGGTACCTCCCTTTTTGCCCTTGAGATGAAAATTTCCTTTCGAGGTCTGGCCTTTAGACTTATTCTTGTTTTTGAATATCTTCTTGCTATCAGACGCCACAGCTAAGACAGCATTTCCCTTTGTCTTGCCCATGTCAACCTCAGCTGTTTTGAGGGTGTTGTGGAGTTCATTTATGGTCATTTGCTTCTCACGCATATGATAATGCATGATGAAATCCTTAAATGAGTAAGGCAGTGGCCCCAAAATGATGTCTTCTGCAATGTCTTCAGGAATTGGAGACTTCAGTTTCTCCAACTTTTCCAAATAGCCTTGCACCTTAAGGAAGTGCACTGAGACAGACTCACCCTCCATCATCTTGCACCTTGTGAGTGCGATGGTGGTCTTATAGCGCTCTTTACGAGCACTATCGGTGAACATCTTCTCCAATTGTACTACAATTTCCTTTGCAGGAGTATCGAGAAATTTCCTTTGCAGCTGATCGCCAATGCTGGCCAAGATCAGAGTCTGCACGACACGTTGACTGTCATTCCATCTTTTTTGTTCCTCCTTCTCAGCATCAGTTGGCTTGCCAATCTCTTTCTCTACTGGTCATTCACCCTCCAGTATAGGTAAGAGATTCTCCAAGCGCAACACGATGTTAAGCTTGAGGACCCAGTTAGAGTAGTTTGACCCGTCGTTAGCAAGTGGGCTTTTATCAATCATCGAACGCAGAAAATTTGGCAGTGTAGACATAGCTCTATTTTTTAAAAAAAATATGAGAGTAAGATAGAGTTCATGTTCAGAATAATTTCCTTAAAAGAAAAAAAAACTGATTAGAGAGATCCAAATAATGCTTTAAAATAGTGAATCAAGATCCTTTTAACCTAGTGGACTCATGCACAAGATTATCAGGTAGGTACCAATCACCAATCATAACCTTTTAAGATAATCTTAAACACTTATGATTCTTGATAGTAATATTACAAATGACTATTTTAAAAACATAACACTTTCCCAAAGGACCAAGCATAGATCTTGGTGATTTGATTAAGAAAACTGATCATGTAAGGAAACTCATGCGAGTGACATTCCAACAAAATCAGCAAGAAGTGCCTCACACAACCTACTCACTTGTGGCCTAATATCGACTCGCATAAGTGCCACCATGTCTAGTGATTGAAATCACACTCATGTTCATTCAATATCACTAGCTTAGATGGACACGATGAGGAGGAAAGACATTCTTAAATTTTTCTTTGCACTTTCCCAAAAGAATGGAGGAAATTCCAAAATACCTAACTCACGGCATTCTAAAAAAAATATTACATCCATTCCATACCAATTACATTCTAAAGTTGCAAAAAAATAAGGAAAAAAATAGAGCAAGCAAAGAACCTGCTAGATGGGATCCTAACAATGAATGCACTATGTACACAACCCAACGTGTTTCACCTAGATCATTTTAAATCCAAAAAAATGATCTTCTCATAATCCAAACTAGGGTAGATTATGTTAACTTGAAACAGGGTTGTGACATAGCCAATCCAAACCATTAGGAATTAAAAAAACTAGCGAAAGGAGGACACAGTATCATTGGATATCAACCTCGCTCTGATACCACTGTAGGATTTCACGTGCTGTGGCGGGGCAAAATTTTAAAAAAAATCCCAACAACCAAACGAAACACGGGATCGGATATCCAATGTAAACGCCCTACTAGTTAAGAAATTATGAAAACCTAACTCATCACATCTAACCATTGCAAAAGGGTTAGAAATGTACCTCGAGTGAACAAAATCCCTAGGCGGAAGAGGAGGCACGTCGGAGAGATAAATTACAATCCCACCGCAACGATGAGTCCGATCGTCTTGCCTCTTGGTTCACCTCGAACCCGAACAGCAACCCAAGTCCATTGATAGTAGAAGAGAGCACTCACTTAGACCAACTCTGTCAAGAGCACCGAGGAATCCAAGTGGTCGAATCACACTAGTCGTTGGCATGAGAAGAACGGAGTAGGAAATACCCAAACAGGCCGGCTCTGGGAACAACCGACAAGGCAGATCTCTGCCGTTGCCGAGGCTCTCACCTCGAGCCCGATCTGGAAGTGCACGGGCTGTACCACGAGCCGTCGGCGAACTCCAAGTGCAGACCAACGACGGCGAGGAAGGAGTGGCGTGAACAACGGATCACCGGCGAGGTGGTTGGTGGAGGAGCGAGCGTGCCTTGACGAGAAAACTGCAGTCAGAGGCGCGCCGTCGGGTGGATCCAGAAAAAAAAAACCCTAGCCCGATCCTTTTTTTCCTTCCGCCTCCTTCCTCCTGGTTCTGTCCCGTGAAAACCAAAAGCTTTATATATATATATATATATATATATATATATATATATATATATATATATATATATATATATATATTATCATATATATATATATTATCATATATAAAAATTATATATATACGTATTATATATATATATCAGATATTACCAAATCAAGCCCTTTTAGGTTGGGGTTATATAAACTCCAATCACTGTGCCCTTCTATTAAATAATTACGACAACTCGCCTTGTCGTAATTCTCTTTTAATAATTGCATAGAGAAAAAACGGTCTAAGCACGAAGTGTCACCAAATATTCTGACTGAGTCTAATACGGTGAATCTAGGTTGTTCCCCTTCGTTTGGTGTGACCTCGCAGAGGGAACATGTCGTCACGACAATAATACACCAATTTGTATTATCGACTATAAGAGGCTTTATCAAGGCATTGTAGTCGCCACAACAACACGTTACAGGAGGTAACCGAAATAAATGGCCAGTGTCTAACTTTTGTCACATGATATCATAAATATTGTGCGAATTTGGGACCGTGTCAATCTCGCACTATATTTGTCTTTCTTGGTCTCATAAGCAAGAGTGTCTTTATAACTACATTAGTTATAATGCATGCTATACAAACTCGCTTTGTCAAGGGGCCCGACTATATCTTAACCCAAACTAGTTTGGGGACAAATGATATTTTGATATATACATCCCTTACGCGTAAGTGTGAACAACGAATCACTGTATATATCACCATCAAAAGATAGTCTTCAACTACAATCACATTGCTCACGCCGACGCGCTTAATCTACATATCTCATATCTCACTAGAAACGTTGTAAGCACTAATGACACTAAACACATTCCAATTTATTGTTACAACTTAAGATAGGCCAACCTCAATATGTATGAAACCATACGTATACATACTCACGTGATTAAACGATAACTATTATCAATATTTGTAGAACTACAATGTACTTTAATCCACATGACAATCCAAGGTGGTGGTCAATGTCCCTCTTTGACTACCAGGATCGTGAGCAAATAAAACTAAGATCATGTAATGGAACTCAAGTGTTCTACAGCTCAAGACCATGGGCATCTTTCTGAGCTATCATGAAGTATCATCATATGACCTAGGGACAGAATGAGATAAACATTCATCAAAAACAAGAACTTAATAAAATAAAAGGCAACTTTCAAAACACAAATCCTTCACTAAAGCAATTATCCTCATTGATTTCGGCGTCTCCAGTGCCCGATTCTTGAACTTCAACCAAGAGAAGAATGATGAAGCACTTTGTGAAAACCTTGACCTAATCCCAAAAGTCAGAGATGAGGTGGCCCTTCGCGCAACCACCTATCACGGACATGTAGCACGATGCTACAATCGAAGAGTGAAGCCCAGACCTATCAACATTGAGAACCTTGTACTTCGAAGTGTTGAAGCAGCAGGCAAAGGACTACAGGGAGACAAGCTCTCGCCTATATTAGAGGAAATGTTTGTCATCACTATGGTCATCAAGCAAGGAACCTACAAGCTGAGAATAGCAGAAGGGAAGATCCTTCCTCGTACATGGAATGCACAGAACTTGGTCAATTTTACCAGTGATATCTTGTTTTTCATTATTATGTATTTTTTATATTTATCCGTGACTTCTTACTTCTTGTTTGAATTTAATATTTCAGTATTGTAAAACCCGTGAGCACAGACTCACGCAAATTATCTTTCATTTGAATAGTGTATTTTGTCTCCTTCAAGTAATGACTGATCAGAACAAAATTAGGTAATATTGTGCATGCAGTTTGAATGAGCAAGCTCTTCACCGACCCTGCCTCTCTATGTCTCATCATCGCCCGGGCCTACCAACCTTGCGATTGATCTCAAACAAAGTCATGAGCTAGACTCACACAAGTTAGGTAAGACTGTGCAAGCGGTTTGAATGAGCAAGCACTTCACTGACCCTTCCTCTCTATGCCTCGTCATCGCCCGGGCCTGCCCCCTCGCGATCGATCTCAAACAAAGCCGCAAGCCAAACTCACGCAAATTAGGTAAGACTGCGTAGATGGTTTGAATGAGCAAGCTCTTCACCGACCATACCTCTCTACACCTCGTCATCGTCCGGGCATGCGCCCCTCGCCATTGATCTCAAACAAAGCCATGAGCAAGACTCGCACAAATTAGGTAAGACTGCACATGCGGTTTGAGTGAGCAAGCTCTTCACCGACCCTGCCTCTCTATGCCTTGGCATCGCCCAGGCCTTTACCCCCTCGCGATCGATCTGAAACAAAGTCGTGTGACACACTCACGAAAATTAGGTAAGACTGTGCAAGCAGTTCAAACGAGCAAGCTCTTTACTAACCCTGGCTCTCTACATCTTGTCATAGCACGGGCCTGCCCCCCTTGCGATGGATCTCAAACAAAGTCGTGTGCCTGACCTGTGCAAATCAAACAAGGCCATCGCCCAAGCCTTTCAATTGACCCCAAATAAAGCCGCGAGCCTGAATCGCGCAATGTTGACGAGGTTGTGCGCCCGGAGCAAATCATCTCATTTGCTAGCACTCAGATTGGTTAAGTACACCATCTTCCGCTACATCAGTCCAACAACATTTATGCAAAAGGGAAAAACAACATTATAACAATAGTGACATACCAGAATACATGAAAATGCACTATGACAAACATATATCAGACTCAACCAAAAGTAAATACAAGTATAAAAGAATAAAAAAATCATGCCACTATACATCGATCGCATGTACATCATAATCAGGACTTGGACTCTCGTCATCTGAAATTTCATCAAAGCTAATGCTAGACACATCGAACTTCAAACTCCTGGCAACCAGGCAAAGAGCTTTGGACACTTTGTACCTAAGTGGAAGCTCGCGGGCATCATCCATTCGGTGTTCCACCTCTCAAGTCCAAATCTCTTCACGAACCTCCTCGCCATTCAAGCAACGGTCACACATGTAATCTATCGAATCCATGTATTTAGCAAGAATGGCGGCCTTTAATTCTGACGTGTGGTTTTTCAGAATAAAGCATCTCCACTTGGGCCTTTGACGTCCCAAGCTCCATCTCCAAACGGGAAATCTCCCCTTGGACATTCTTCAGCATCTGTGTGGTTCTCTCTACCAGATATTTTTCCACCTCCAATGACGCTTAACCCTCCTCAAATTCTGCCTTCATCTCCGACCCAATCCGACGAAATCGGGAAATATCCCGATCATAATCTTCTCTCACTGAAGAAAGCGAGCCCGCCACTGCTCGAAACTTTTACTGGAAAGCCAAATATTTGTCCTTCAAGCTCACATAATAATCGTTGCAAATAATTAACAACAATATGAGCCTGTGCCTCAATCTATAAGGAAAAAGAGAAAGGTCAATACGACACAAAAGGGGGGAACCCAAAACTAGCAAGATCGCTTATCATGTCATTCATTGCTTTCAAAGAAGAAGACATCCATAGAGCAGGGGCCTCGGGAAGAGAATCCCGGAAGCAGAGTAGCCCAACACATGCACATCAACCTCGACAGAAGTAGTCTCTCCTTGACAACCAGGAGGAACTGCCTCATCCAGAGAAGCCATGCAAGGTTCTAAACCCTCGTCACAACGGAAGGCTATAATAGCCTTCCTCTTTCGATCGCGAGTTGGAGAAGTCCCGGCTATCCACACTGAATCAGAAGATATCCCATACCGCAACAAACGCTTTTCCTCTATAAATGTGGAAATACTAAAAAGACGATTGGCCAACTCACGGGGTTCCGTGAATGCGAGCATCGGGTAAAACTCCTGCTCTCTCCCCTTCTGGCGGCGACAACGGTCTGGCAGCGCTTTCCACAATTCCGGCAAGACCTAAGAATTTTTAACATAGCCAAACAAGGTATTCCCGTGACGACGGTCCGTCCGAGTCTCGAAATCAAGCCAACTATTATTGCTGAAAAATCTCAATACAACCACCACCATTTGCACGAGCATCGCACCAGTCTATAAAGAAATCCAGGGAGAATCTCGAGTCGTGCTCCCTGAAGAATGCAACTAGTCCCACCAAGCACATTATCCCAAATGGAGTAAACTCTGACATCAGGATGCCACAGAACTTCCGGATGTCAATTACCTCCTCGAACGGTGGAAGTCGGAAGGCTGATCTCAGAGTGATCTCGCAAATCGTCAACCAGCCTCTTGGAGGATTTTAGACCCTCTCCTCGGTACGCAGTATTCTCACCTCAAGATCAACAGGTAAATCGTATCTCTTTCTCCAAATTGCAATATGATCATCGATAAGCGATGAACGCAGGTGCATCGATCTCGCGGTGTGCTTTGAGGCCTGAAATAAAAGAGAAGCAAAAATTAGCATTTGATAACAAGAACAAAGACTTGCACCACAAAAACATAAGCGCAGGAGCGGGCACGCATTGCTACACACACCAACCAGTGCGCACGCAAAACATAGGAGCAGTCGAACATGCCCAGATGCAAGCACAAGCGATCAGAATCAGGCACGGGCAAGCACAAGTCCGCGCGCGCGACCTAGTGCCCGAGCGTCGGGGTGTGCGCATGATCTGGTGCGCGGGCGCACAGGTATGCGCGCGAACAGGTGCGTACGTGACTAGGTGCCCACGCAACCAGGTGCATGCATACCCAGGTATCGGCGCACCTGAGTCCACATAAGCAGCCTGGTGCCCGCACACCCAGGTGACCGCGCGGTCAGGTACCCGCATGCCCAGGAGTGTGTGCGTCCTAGTGTGCACGCGCCTAGGTGCCCGTGCAACAAGGTGCACGCACACCCGGGTGCGCACGATATCTGGTGCGTGCATGCCCAGGTGCCCTCACGGTCAGGTGCTCGTATACCTGAGACCACGCGAGCAGCCTAATGGCCATGTACCCATGTAACCGCACTGTCAGGTACCCGCGGTCCCAGATGTGCGCGTGACCTGATGCAGGCACATCTTGGTGCGCTTGTGCCCAGGTTCACGCACAACAAGGTGCATGCATGCCCAAGAGCACGCGCAGCTGAGCCTTCGCGCGCCCAGGTACGCATGCACCTGAGCCCGCACGTGCAAGGCTGGTGCGCATGTCCAGGTGCTTGCGTGCCTAGGCGCACACGCGCGTGCACGCACCTGAACCCGCACGCATAGATCCAATGTGCGCGTGCCTAGGTGCCTGGGTGCCCAGGAATACGCACGACCTTGTGCCCACACGGGCACAACCACACGCACCCGCGACCGTGCCCACCTCTAGGAGCACGCTTCAGTGTTCATCCCCGCCATTTTCCGCCCATTCTAACATTTTACCTGATTTTGCAGGGCGTCGTCGTCTTCCTTCTCTGACCTTTCTCCGTTTGCCATCTTTGCCATCATTGCAAAAAGCTTTCAAGAGAAGAGATCATAGTTCTTTACTCATGCTGGTTTTTGATACCGATGATTTCAGGGGGAAATTGATGGGGATGAACCCCCTTTTATGGAAGAATTGGTGTGCACATAGCTCACTCCCCTATGATCTCCACAAAATTAGTGGAGATCATTGGTTTGGCTGCCACGCGCACGATCCCGCTACGCACACACGCCGACGTCCGGCATTGCACCGCCAGCGGCGGCCGGCGGCGCCTGGTCGCCCTGCCTCCCGCAACCGCCTTCCGTGGTCGCAAGGCGCCGCTCGGGAGGCCGGCCACGCCCGGCCACCCCGCCTCTCGTGGCAGCCTCCCATGGTGGCGAGGCCCCACTCAGGCAGCCGACCGTGCCCGGGCGCTCTGCCTCTTGTGGTTGTCTCCCATAGCTGCGAGGATCCGCTCGGGTGGCCGGCCTCCCAGCCTCTCGCGGCCGCCTCTCATGGCGCCTCCCGTGGCTGCGAGGAGCCCCTCGGGCGGTCGGCCGCCCTACCTTTTATAGCCTCCTCCCGCGGCCGCGAGGCGCCGTGAGGCGCTGCGAGGACGGCGGACCGCCCTGCCTCTTGCGGCCACGAGGTACCGCTCGGGTTGCCGGCCCCGCCCGGCTCCCCGCTTCTCGGGACAGCGCATCGCCGCTCGAGCGGCTGGCCGCACCCGGCATCCCTGCCTCTCGTGACCGCCTCCCGCGATTGCGAGCGCTCCCGCCGTGGCCAAGCGGGTCGCCGGCCGCGACTCCCTTTGCTGGTGGTTTGTCTGTCCTTGCATGGCAGCGCTTCCCCGCCGTTCGATCTCTCCGGTTCGATCATCGTCATCCATCTTATGCGTAACCACCAACTAACCATCATGGTTAGTGGGGGAATATTTTAATTAAAATATTAGTCTATGTATAACGGATTTGATGACAAAAACACGCTCCCTTAACTATACTAAAAATGATTATGTTGGTGGTTTCGGTGTGCGGGTAGCCACATAACCACCATAACCTCCTCCCGAATGCTATAAAAGGAGCCCCATGCCTCCTAATTCCTGAACTTTTTCGCTCCACAGCTCTCTTCTTCCTCAGGCCGGAGCTCTGCCGGATTCCTCCTTCGAGCCATCTTCAAGCCATCTTTGAGTCGTCTTCAAGCCATCTTTGAGCCATCTTCAAGCCATCGTCAAGCCATCATCAAGCCATCTTCAAGCCAAATTTTGAAGACCTGACAGTAAAGCAAGGCTATGTCCTGGAAAACCAGATAAGAATGAATGACAATTTGACTGAATCACACAATGTGATAGTCACTGAGATGCAGAATCTGGCTGCTGCTCAAACTACAGCAAGGACTACTGCCCAGGAAGAGTTTGATAAGAAGTTCCAAGAGCACATCACTGCTTTTAAGACTGTTCTTGAAGACTCTAAGGAGGCCATAACTGAACAACTTCAGAAGTTCAAACCTTTCTATAAGGATGGAGTTAATTATCTGAATCATCAAATAAGATTTCAGAAAGATGATCTGAGGGATCACATTGAAAGAGAAGTCATAAAGGGGGAGAGGGTGTTAGTCAAAGCAGGCTCTGATCATGCAAAATGGATTTCAAATTCCATCAGAGCCACCCTTGGATATCCTCCACTATGTGATGATGACAATGTGGCTGAGTCTGGTATAATCCTGCATATCTTGGAGGGGAGCAAACTGAAGTGGCTCAAGTGATATATCCTCCACCAAATTTTGATATGGTACATCAAGACATACAATCAATGTATATCCCTCCTGAGGGAAATCAGAAGGTCATCATAGAGAAAGTGGTTCAGCCAGTGCTAGAGGCTATACTGAAAGAACAAGAGGCTTTGCAGAAAGAACAAGAGACTCAATTGTCTAAGAAGAGATTCAGAGAGCAAGCTGAACTTAGGCCTGATTTTGAACAGTGGAGCCCCACCTCCAGGAATATCATTTTGACTGCTTGGAAAGCTGCCAAGGACAATATCCAGGATAGAAACAAGTGGTATTCTGAACTGGAGTGGAGGAAGCATGAGACCAGGCAAGAGGCAATTGTGCAATATAGAAGAAAGGCTAAGATGGGAAAGCTACCTCCTACTGCCCAGGAGCCTAGCAAGTATTTTCCAAAGCCTTATCATTACTTTGAAAGGCAGAAGATCAAAGCTGAAGATTTGAAAAAGAAGGATCTTAAAGGAAAGAAGCCTGCTGCTGCTGAAGATGCTGAAGCTCCTGTCCAAGCAAAGATACAATCTGGGAAGGGCATAGTTATCAAGGAGCCTGAGCAGCATTAGGATAGAATTTTTCTTTAGTTTACAATTGTAATCATTTGATTTTAAACTCTCTGTAAACTCTTGAATAATGAATATGTTGAAGTTCTTAGAACTATGTGATATGTGTTAAATTTATTACATTATTGTTTTGAGATATTTGTGTATACATGTTTTGTTTAATACATGTTTATGTACTTACCCTGTTATATAATCCTGTTTTACATCATACTGTAAATTTGTTATGTATGGTGTATATCATTGACTAAGGGTTATGACTTCTCCAAATAGGGGGAGATTGTTGGGTACTTTGGAATAAATGTACCTGATTTGAAGAAGCCTCACCCTACTCAATGATATACATCAAAATGTATTTGATGTGTTTTGAGTTTAGTTGTGCAGGTTAAGTATTTGCAGGGAAAGCTGAAAAGTTTCTAAGTCCATGTGTCAACACCCAGAAGAAAAGTATCGACACTTAAGAAGACTTGTGTCGACACCTAGAGAAGCAGTGTCGACACTTGGAGTAATTGTGTCGACACCAGGGATGCAGAGTCGACACCAGAAGGAAAGTGTCGACACATACAGGCTGTGTCGACACTCAATGAAGAAATGTCCAGAGAAGCAGTGTCGACACCCAGAGGAACTTTGTCGACATCAGAAAGTGTCGACACTTGGAGGCTGTGTCGACACTCAGCAAAAGATCAACAAATTCTAAGTACAAGTGTCGACACAAAGGAGATGTGTCGACACTCAGCCAAAGTCTCAACATATGAAGAATGTGTCGACACAAAGGATCAGTGTCGACAAACAGCAAAGTCTCAACACATGAAGAAAGTGTCGACACTAGGAGGCTGTGTCGACACTCAGCAAATTTCAATGAAGTCTAAGTACAAGTGTCGACACTAAGAAAATGTTTCGACACTCAGCAAGTATCAACACAGAAGGCATGTGTCGACACTAAGAAAATGTGTCGACACTCAGCGAGTATCAACACAAGAAGATGTGTCGACACAAAGGAGTTGTGTCGACACTTACAAGAATTCAACTAAGTACTAAAGAACAAGGAGTTGTGTCAACACACAATATCAGTGTCGACACATGTTGAAGAAGCAGTGTCGAGAAGCAGATTCTACAACACAAGGAGTTGTGTCGACACCATGAAGGCTAGTGTCGACACTTAGTCAACTTGTATCGACACTTAATCTATAAGTGTCGACACTTAAAGACTGACTGTCTCGACACTTTCAAACAGTTACAGAAAATTCAAGAAGTGACTGGATGACTTGACAGCTGCCATTCCAGCCGGTCTACTGCAACTGTCAGAGATGTCAGAAAGCTGTTAGAAACTGGATCAGCCGGTTACCATGAAGGAAGCCTATATAAAGGCTTATTCTATCAACAGAAGAAGATGATCAAGCAATTCATTGAAGAATCAATTCAAGTGAAGATCTAAGTAGTTGGAGAGAGAGAGCTCCTTCCAAGAAGACAGCTGTTGAACCAGGCTGTGAAGAAAGTTTCAGACTTAGTTCTGATTCTTAAGTTAGCAGTGATTGAAGATCAGCTGCATAGAGTATCAACCTTACTGTGTTCTACATTCAAGAAGCTTTGAAGGAAGCCAAGGGAGGTTGATCTCAGCAGAGTTCTTTCAAGAACTCATCAAGAAACCTGTCAACTTTTCTCTCTTATTCTGAGTTGAGGTTATATACATTGTATTTTTAATTTCTTGTAGGATCCTTAGGGATCTGAGTTGTAAGCCTGAAATTATAAAGGCTGAGTGGTAGGGTTTGTGTGCCTGAGTGTAGGAGATTCATTTCTCTGAGTGTAGGTCTTGTGGCTGAGTGTAGGTCTTTGTGAAGACTGAGTGGTAGGGCTGTTGAGCCTGAGTTGTAGCAGTGGGATCACTCTGAGCTGTAGGAACCTGGTTGGGGTTCTGAGTGTAAGATCTGAGGATCTGACGAATAGTGAATGAGTTTGGCCGAATTTAGTACACTACTAGATAGGCGAAGGGGGAAAGTGGATGTACCCAGACCTTGGGGAACCACTATAAAACTATGTGTACTCTGTGTATGTGATTAATACTGTGTATGTTGTTTATAGTTTTGTGAAATCTGTGATATAATCTGCCTAAAAGTTTAAAAAGATTAAGTCACCTATTCACCCCCCCCCCCTCTAGGTGATTAGGTACAATTTCTTTCAGGAGTCGCGGCCGGCGACCCGCTTGGCCACGGCGGGAGCGCTCGCAATCGCGGGAGGCGGTCACAATAGGCAGGGAGGCCGGGTGCGGCAAGCCGCTCGAGCGGCGATGCGCTGCCGCAAGAAGCGGGGGAGCCGGGCGCGGCCGGCAACCCGAGCGGTACCTCGTGCCCGCGAGAGGCAGGGCGGTCGGCCGTCCTGGCAGTGCCTCACGGCGCCTTGCGGCCGCGGGAGGCGGCTATAAGAGGTAGGGAGGCCGGCCGCCCGAGGGGCTCCTCGCAGCCACGGGAGGCGCCATGAGAGGCGGCCGCGAGAGGCGGGGAGGCCGGCCCCCGAGGGGATCCTCGCAGCTATGGGAGACGACCACGAGAGGTAGAGCGCCCGGGCACGGTCGGCCGCCCGAGTGGGGCCTCTCCACCATGGGAGGCTGCCACGAGAGGCGAGGTGGCCGGGCGTGGCCGGCCTCCCGAGCGGCGCCTTGCGACCACAGAAGGCGGTTGCGGAGGCAGGGCGACCAGGCGCGGCCGGCCGCCGCTGGCAGTGCAATGCCGGACGTCGGCGTGTGTGCGTAGCGGGATTGTGCGCGCGGCAGCCAAACCAATGATCTCCACTAATTTTGTGGAGATCATAGGGGAGTGAGCTATGTGCACACCAATTCTTCCATAAAAGGGGGTTCATCCCCATCAATTTCCCCCTGAAATCTTCGGTATCAGAAACCAGCATGGGTAAAGAACTAGGATTTCTTCTCTTGAAAGCTTTTTGCAATGATGGCAAAGATGGCGAACGGAGAAAGGTCAGAGAAGGAAGACGACGACGCCCTGCAAAATTAGGTAAAATGTTAGAATGGGCGGAAAATGGCGGGGATGAACACTGAAGCGTGCTCCTAGAGGTGGGCACGGTCGCGGGTGCGTGTGGTTGTGCCCGTGTGGGCACAAGGTCGCGCGCATTCCTGGGCACCCAGACACCTAGACACGTGCACATTGGATCTACGCGTGCGGGTTCAGGTGCGTGCATGCGCGTGTGCGCCTAGGCACGCAAGAACCTGGGCATGCGCAACAGCCTTGCACGTGCGGGCTCAGGTGCATGCGTCCCTGGGCGCGCAGAGGCTCAGCTGTGCGTGCTCCTGGGCATGTGGGCACCTTTTATATATATATATATATATATATATATATATATATATATATATATATATATATATATATATATATATATATATATATATATATATATATATATATCAGTGCCCGACACGGGGCTCCGCCCCTATGGCTACGGGCCACAGTACCCGGCCCGTGACGGCGGGCTTCGCCCGCACCTGCCTGCGCCCGCCGAAACCACCAACATAATCATTTTTATTATAGTTAAGGGAGCGTGTTTTTGTCATCAAATCCGTTATACATAGACTAATATTTTAATTAAAATATTCTCCCACTAACCATGATGGTTAGTTGGTGGTTACGCATAAGATGGATTACGATGATCGAATCAGGGAGATCGAACGGCGGGGAAGCGCCGCCATGCAAGGACAGACGAACCACCAGCAAAGGGAGTCGCGACCGGCGACCCGCTTGGCCACGGCGGGAGCGCTCGCAATCGCGGGAGGCGATCACGAGAGGCATTGAGGCCGGGTCCGGCCAGCCGCTCAAGCGGCGATGCGCTGCCGCGAGAAGCGGGGGAGCCGGGCGCGGCCGGCAACCTGAGCGGTACCTCGTGGCCGCGAGAGGCAGGGCGGTCGGCCGTCCTCGCAGCGCCTCACGGCGCCTCGCGGTCGCGGGAGGCGGCTATAAGAGGTAGGGCGGCCGGCCGCCCGAGGGGCTCCTCGCAGCCATGGGAGGCGCCATGAGAGGCGGCCGCGAGAGGCGGGGAGGCCGGCCACCCGAGCGGATCCTCACAGCTATGGGAGACGACCACAAGAGGCAGAGCGCCCGGGCACGGTCGGCCGCCCGAGTGGGGCCTCGCCACCATGGGAAGCTGCCACGAGAGGCGGGGTGGCCGGGCGTGGCCGACCTCCCGAGCGGCGCCTTGCGACCACGGAAGGCAGTTGCGGAGGCAGGGCGACCAGGCGCGGCCGGCCGCCGCTGGCGGTGCAATGCCGGACGTCGGCGTGTGTGCGTAGTGGGATCGTGCGCGCGGCAGACAAACCAATGATCTCCACTAATTTTGTGGAGATTATAGGGGAGTGAGCTATGTGCACACCAATTCTTCCATAAAAGGGGGTTCATCCCCATCAATTTCCCCAAGAAATCTTCGGTATCAGAAACCAGCATGGGTAAAGAACTAGGATTTCTTCTCTGGAAAGCTTTTTGCAATGATGGCAAAGATGGCGAACAGAGAAAGGTCAGAGAAGGAAGACGACGACTCCCTACAAAATCAGGTAAAATGTTAGAATGGGCGGAAAATGGCGGGGATGAACGTTGAAGCGTGCTCCTAGAGGTGGACACGGTCGCGGGTGCGTGTGGTTGTGCATGTGTGGGCACAAGATCACGCGCATTCCTTGGCACTCAGGCACCTAGGCACGCGCGCATTGGATCTACACGTGCGGGTTCAGGTGCGTGCACGCGCGTGTACGCCTAGGCACGCAAGCACCTGGGCATGCACACCAGCCTTGCACGTGCGGGCTCAGTTGCATGCGTACCTGGGCGCTCGGAGGCTCAGCTGCGCGTGCTCCTGGGTATGCGGGCACCTTGTATGTATCTATATATATATATATATATATATATATATATATACACGAGTGACAGGCACGGGCCTCCGGCCCGATGACCTCGCGTCACAGTACTCTGCCGACGACGGCGGGCTCCGCCCGCCCCGCCCCCCTCTCCCGACGGCGGACTCCGCCCCCCTCTCCCGACGGCGGACTCCGCCCCCCCCCCCCCGACGGGCTTCAAATGATTTTTAAGCTGTTCAAAAGGATAATAATTAAATAATATATATTAATTATATATATATATTTTAATTAATGGAAAATTTAAAAAGTAAAAAAATTTAAAAACATTTGATTGCAGGCGGGTGAACAGTGGCGTGAGCACTGTTCACCCGCCGGCTTTATTATATTTATTAAATTGTTTTTTTATTATTATTTTAAAGTTTCTTTATTATATTTATTATGTTAACCGACATCATTTATTATGTTAAAATAGTACCGCCTTTTTAGTCCCAGAGTGCCATTTAGATACTTGTTTTTTGGTTTTATATTGCATGTACTGCCATCAATGTTTGAAATCAGCTGAGCTTCCAGGCTTGCGGGCCAGCGGGCTGGCGGGCTTGGCGCAACAACGTTTTGAAATCAGCGGGCTGGCGGGCTTGCAGGCTTGGTGGAGTCCGTTTGCGGTGATTGGACAGCCAGCCTTCCCTTAGTTTTAGAAGTTCATAGGGGCAAAAAAGTAATTTTACATAACTAGTTAGTAGGTTTAGGAGACCTATTAAAATGTGGAGAGATGATGCAGTATGATTGAGCTTGATCGGACGGTAGCAAAATTATCAAACCATAATCAGATGGCTATTGCAATTTCGAACTCATGAATTTATACATTCTTTATAGTAGTAAAGATATATATATATATATATATATACCAGTGCCCGACACGGGTCTCCGCCCCTATGGCTACGCGCCACAGTACCCGGCCCGTGACGGCGGGCTTCGCCCGCACCTGCCTGCGCCTGCCCCGCGACGGGCTGTGCCCGCCACGCGGCGGGATTAAAAAATATAGTATTTAATTATATTTAAAAATATATTTAAAGAATATAATATTTAATTATATATAAAAAAATATAATTTTTAATTATATTTTTAAAATATTTTAAAAAAAAACAGGCGGGATTAAATCCCGCCTAAGTATATGCGAGATTTAATCCCGTCTGTTTAGGCGGGATTAATCCCGCCTAACTAAATTGGCGGTGCGGGATTTAGTCCCACACCGACAATTTTGATTTTGTTTTATGCGTATATAAGAGTTTTTGTCTCTTTAAGTGTGAAGATGTGATAAAAAGGGGCGGGTTTGGCTGGTTATCTAGGCTGGCGGGCGGGTTGTGTATTGTGGGTGCTGGGTGGGCGGGCCGGCGGGCCTTTATTTTGGACTGAGCTGATGAATTGTAGGGTGCTCTAAATTTTAGAGGCCCTATATAGGTTTAGGACGCCTATGAAAAAATATGAACGGTCCTGATTCGTTGCTGTGATGAACGGCTGCGATCAAATGTTCGGTTTATATTCAGCGGTCGTAATCGATCGTAATCTGATTCTAAAATTCAAAACTACATATTTAATGTAGTTAAAGATATATCATATGGAAGTACATTCTTGCACATTGTCACCGGGTTTTAACCACTGAATCCATCACAACCGTCCGATAAATCGTAATGTAAAATAGCACTAATAACTCCCTCGACAAACCCTACCTCATCCCGCAAACACCCTGCAACCTTCATTCACACAGCCTCTCCCCTCAAGCAAAGCCCCCTCGTCGGAGCTCTGTCGATCCCATTTCGCCGGGTCTTTTGCCGGTTCTTCCACTTTCTCTTCCACCCACTCGCCGGCTACAGGTCAGATCCCGACCATTCCAGCAGCAACATCTCACCCCAACCACAGATCCACCTCCCACGGAAACAACTTCACTAGATCCAAACTCCTCCTGCTACGAATTATAAGCTTTCCTAGTTATGAGTGGACTAATTCAATTGAGTCTTCTCGATCAAACATATGTGTCATTACGATTTTTATTTAGATCTCCCGTGAGTGTGCGTCAAAATATGTTTGCGTGAAAAGTCGAAACCTGTTATATGTGAGCTAGATTATTTCGAACTTCATTTAAGCAAGCTAGGTATCACTCTTGGCACATTTGGTTTGACCGAGTTCAATTTCGTGCACCCAATTAAGTTATGGGGACATATTGGACATTAAGAAAAATAGAGGGACTTTTTGGTATTTTCTCCCTCCATAACTCTAGCCCTCTTTGCCCATTAAAGGAGAGATTAGAGAACTTGTTAATGATTCTACCCATACGTGAACAAGAGTGAAAGGGTGCTTCCGGTTATGTGTTCATCTTGTCTCCTGATCAAAATCGTTCTCCCTTTTCCTTTTATTGTTCAAGTTCTTGTCAGGAAGGATTTACATATCTTCAACCCCGTACAAGATAAAAACTCCATTAACGATCTTCAAGTTCTCGCAGAGAGCAAGTCGTCCTCTTCATTTTCTTTGGTTCGGGTCTCTACAACATGCCGACGTTTTCCTTCTCTCACGCTTCATCTCAGAGGTTTCCGCCATTGTTGGCAGCAAGTTCAAGGCACTGTGTTTTTAATTCATACTATTTTCCTAAACCAATAGGAAGGGGGGAAATTTTGATGGCCGTCAAAAAGAAGACAGTCTTTTGAGTTTCGTTAATTTGTGAACTCATATTAAAGTGAACAACAAGTAAGAGTATGTCCGACTTTTCATCAACAACAGACGACTTTATCAGTAGAAACACTAGTGCCTTATTAAGAATGTCAACAACAATGGGTGACACGTGGTCGACTCCAAAATTGGTACGCATATTCAATTTCTTTTTCCGCACTAAATTTTTGATAGCGTACTGTATTATATCTCTATTGTTTTCATATTAAATTGCTTGCATACATTTTACAAGTGATTAATTTTCAAATTTTGAGTACACTATATAGTAGGAATTAATTAATAGTGTTCATGTCGATCCCACACGTATAGGTCACACACAATTATTTCACTTAATAATTTCATTTTGTGGATCTTTGTGACCTGCGCGCTTCATATAAATTTCCAACATTTGGTATCAGAGCGAATTGTAACATATTAATTACTATTATTCATTGTCGGTGTAGTTGATTCTGATTAATCGCTAGCGATCATACATATAAAACCTATTACTTCATTTCAAATAACAGCATTGCGTTAGGGACTTGTGAAGTGTATTAATTTTAAGTCTCTAAGCAGTCGTGATCTTTAGACACTTCAGTGCCATTTGTCATTAATTATAAGATCACGACACTTAATTTGAGGATAATTTCGAGAATCCCAGTGTAGGAGGATTTTGTGGGTTAATTGAACTGTAGCCGTCAAAGAGGCATGTTTGATAGATTTACGAGATTTCATTCCGACATGATTTTGGGATTTCTCTAGTTCTAGCCCGTGATCATTCACCCAAAGGTGGTGGTTGCGTGATAGGATTAGAGGGTTGCACGCAGGCATTTGAGCAGAAGTGCGAAGATTCTTGTGATCTATCCACGCAAAGGTGGTAGTTTTGCGAAAGCCTAAACACTGTCATATCTCGCACAGTGTAGAGGATTTCTAATTGTGTGGCATATATTCTGCCCAAAGGCGTTTCGTGTTCACGCGTCTGAATTCTCATGCGTGTGCTTATTTAAGGTTTTAGAACACACTTATCCTCATTACTAAAGATTGCATTATTTTCTTTTTCAGTCACCTTTATTGTGCATAATGATTTGGCGACCATTGAAAAATTTACTGGGTCAAACTTTAAGAAGTGAAAATCTGATATCATGTTCGTCGTGCAAATGACAGATATAGATTTAGCCCAAACATTTGATAAGCCTAGAGAGTTGATTTCGAACAAGACTCACACTGCACTGTATGTTTCAAAGGCTTCATCCAAGAAGAAGAAGAAATCCAATGCTCCAATTATGTTTCAGGACGGTCAATTTAGTGGGGCAAAGGATTTTTCTTGTATCATTAAAAAAGTTTTGACATGCTTCTTCTACAGAAAGAAAGGACAAGTGAAAATGAGTGTCTAAAATTTAAGACTTAGGTTGAAAAATGTGGGCTCACACATAATGGTAATCCTCTTGCACTTGTCCTATGTGAATCTAATTTAATTGAAGCTTCATCCAGTTCCTGGTGGCTTGATTGTGGAGCAAAAAATCATGTTGCTTATGCATTACACAAGTTCACCAATAGGAGGAGGCCAAATAAGGATGATTGTAGGCTCGCTGTGAGAAACAACGATGAAGTTGAAGTCAAATTCATAGGAGATATCTGCTTGATTTTAGATTCTAATTTCAAGCTATTGTTAAAAGATACTTTTTATATTCCTGCATTACTGAGAAACTTAATTTTTGTTTCTGCATTAGACAAACTTAATTATGGTTTTAATATTTTTGATGGTTTAATCTAGTTACTTTATGAATCACATATTGTTGGTCATTGCACTTTGTCTAATGGTTATATAAAAGTTTTCTTACTCCTAATGAAATTTATGCGACTTCATTTAATATTGAAAATGTTGTTTCTAAAAGACCTCTAATTAAAGAAACATCTTACATGTTGTGGCAAAAAAGGATTGGCCACATCTCTAGGGATATAGTAAAGAGATTGATTAAGGATAACATTCTTTCTACTCTTCACTTTAGTGACCTAGAGACGTGCGTTGACTATTATAGAAGGAAAATGACCAAGATAAAGAAGAAAGGCGCTACCGTAGTCGTGACTTGTTAGAGATTATTCATATGGACATTAGTGGACCCTATTCTTCTATGCTCTGCAAGAACACCTACTTCATTACTTTTATTGATGATTTCTCCTGTTATGGTTATTTGTTTTTCATTAAGAAAAAGTCTGAGTCTCTTGATAAATTCAAGATATTTAAGACTAAAGTAGAGAAACAATTAGAAAAAGTTATCAAGATTATTAGGTCTGATAGAGGAGCCGAGTATTTTGGCAGACATGATGCCTCTGGGCAGTATAAAGGTCCTTTTGCTAAGTACTTGGAGAGTTGTGACATTGTCGCTGAATACCCCAGGCCAGGAAGTCCTGAATAGAATGGTGTGGCCGAAAGGCGCAATCACCCCCTTAAGGATATGATGAAGAGCATGATGAGTGGGAAAAATCTTCCTGAATTTCTTTGGGGTGAAGCGCTCAAGACTGCAGTTTACATTCTTAATATAGTTCCGTCTAAATCAGTGCCCAAAAACACTTTTTAAATTATGGACTGGGAGACCACCTAGCTTAAATCACTTACGGGTTTGAGGCTGTCCTGCGGAAGTCTGTTTATATAATCCATCAGAAAGTATGATTGCCGACAGGTCTTCTTGTTGCTACTGGATTGGCTACCCATATCATTCAAAGGGGTTTAAGTTTTTTTGCCCTTCAGGAGGACCCATAATTGTTGAGTCACAAACAATAAAGGTTTTGGAGTTTGATTTTGCTGAGCAACCTAGTTGTTCTTATACCACTGAAGAAGTCGATGCAATTAGGTCTATTAATTATACTCTGCCTATTATTGAAAGACTAGATGTACCTGAACATATAGTAGAACCTGCAGAGGGAATGAAGCCAGCTTTACAGCTGCCTCCCATATAGTTACCTCAGCAGACTGATATTATCCAGGTACACACTAGAAGATCCAATAGGGTGAGGTGGTCGGTAATTTCGTCTGACTATAGGGTTTATTTGGTTGAGAGCGATTTTGACATTGGTCATGTGGTTGATCCAGTGACATTTACTGAAGTTGTTTGGAACTCAGGCAGATTTATGGTGGGATGCAATGAGAGATGAGATGGAGTTTATGTGGTATAATAAAGTTTGGGTACTAGTAGAGTTACCCAAAGAATGTAGGCTCATTGGTTCTAAATGGGTATTTAAGACTAAGAAAGACTCTTAGGGAAAGGTTGAGTTGTTTAAAGCTAAACTGGTTGCAAAGGTATTTACTTAAAGAGAAGAGAATGATTACCACAAAACTTTCTCTATCATTTCATATAAAGACTCATTTAGAGTCATTATGGCACTAGTAGCTCATTATGATTTAGAGCTACATCAGATGGACATTAAGACCGCATTCTTGAATGAAGACCTTGAAGAAGAGGTCTATATGGTGCAGCCTGAGAGATTCAAGTTTGTTCATACTGACCAACTTGTTTGTAAGCTCAATAAATCCCTATATGATTTAAAGCAAGCCTCGAGACAATGGTATCTAAAATTTGATGAGGTAATTACTTCATTTGATTTTGTTAAAAATAAAGTAGACCGTTGTATATATCTCAAGATCACTGGGAGTAATTCATCTTCGTAATTCTATATGTAGATGACATTTTGCTTGCGAACAGTGATTTGAGACTTCTACATGAATCTAAGCAGTTGTTATCCAAACATTTTGATATGAAGGATCTTGGGGAAGTTTCTTTTATTCTAGGAATAGAGATCATTAGGGACAGATCTCGTCATATATTAGGACTC
Organism: Platanthera guangdongensis; assembly: GCA_039583875.1. Classification (NCBI taxonomy): domain Eukaryota; kingdom Viridiplantae; phylum Streptophyta; class Magnoliopsida; order Asparagales; family Orchidaceae; genus Platanthera; species Platanthera guangdongensis. The sequence goes on along the minus strand of CM077166.1, from coordinate 57,550,927 downwards.
TCTCATAGGGCCTACATTGAGCGTGTACTTAAGCGATTTAGAATGCTTAAATGTAAAGCTGGCGATATGTCAGTACTTAAGTGTGATAAGTTAAGTCTGTCATAATGCCCAATAAATGGTATTAAGAGAGATTCCATGAAAATATACCCAATGTCAGTGCAGTAGGTAGTTTAATGTATGCTCGGGTTTACACCTGGCCTGACATTGCCTTTGTAGTGGGTCTTCTTGGCAGATATCAGTCGAATACAGGACCTAATCATTGGGTGGCTGCCAAGAAGATTTTGATGTATTTGAATAGGACAAAAGAGTTTAAAATAGTCTACTATGGAGAACATAACCTAGAATTAGTGAGCTATACAGACTCAAATTTTGTGGGTTGTGAGGACGATTAGAAGTCAACATTAGGATACATTTTCAAGTTGCTTGGAGGGTCTGTTTCATGGAAGAGTATCAAACAGACACTCATTACTTCTTCCACTATGCATGCAGAGTTTGTTGCTCTTTCTGGCACCGCTACTCACGTAGTTTGGCTCAAGGACTTCATTACTAAATTGAAGGTTGCTAATACAATTGCTGGACTCATTCATTTGTACTGTGATAATAATTCAGCTATGATGTTCTCTAGGAACAACAAAAGTATCATACGGTCTAAGCACATGAAGATTAAATTCTTGACTGTGAAAGAATTGGTTAAGAAGGGTGACATCATTGTGAAGCAAATTAGGACAGATGATAAGATAACTGATCCACTTACCAAGGGACTTTGACCCAATATATTTAAGAAGCATGCCTGCATTATGGGTATTGTGTAGTTCATTGATGTACTTGATTGGTGGGAGGCTATATTCATAGCTCTAACTAATATAATTTTCATCTGTCATTTCATTTTGCACTTCAAATTTTTGTATGTATATGCATTAATCCTGCAAATGCATATATTTTGAATTCATATATAAATTATGTATTCATATGCGGTATCATTCAGTTGCGAGACTCACACCTTCCTGTGACACATCATAATTCATAAACAAGTCTTGAAGCCTATGTCAGTTTCAAGTATAAGGCTTAGGGCATTCATTTAATTTACAAATCCTTGATCGTATGTCTCATGACAGCTCAATAAAATTTTAAGATATTCATTTAAGATACATACACTCTTTTGAGTGTTAAGAATTTCTCAAAGCATGGTTTAGTGCATTCAGTAGAGAAATTCATTGACCACTAAGTTAAACAACAATTTATGATCACATTACAGCATGTTGTTTTAACTCTTTATGACCACTCTGTGTCCATGTCGATTGAATCTGTAAGTGCTCGTGACCATGGAAGGTCCCATGTCGCATAATGATGCAGTTGCCGCCATGATTCAGAGTGAAGGTTTCAGTTGGACCGAATTGACGCGTGGATAGAACTCAAGATGCAAGCTTCACTATAGTATCCTTAATTTAGTGGAGTGATTTGATATCTGATCGACCTAAATTACAATTGAAATAGTCCAAGAGGGAGAATGTAAGTTTTCCTAATTATGAGGGGACTAATTCAATTGAGTCATCTCGATCAAGCATATGCATCATTACGGGTTTTATTTAGATCACCCATGAGTGTACGTCGAAATATTTTTGCGTGAAAAGTCGAAACCCATGATAGGTAGGCTAGATTATTCTGACCTTCATTTATGCAAGCTAGGTCTCACTCTTGGCACGTTCGGTTTGACTGGGTTCAATTTCATGCACCCAATTAAGTTATGGGGATGGCTTGGACATTATGAAAAAATAGAGGGACTTTTGTTGAGTTGGTTTGATTTTTCAAAGCCACATGATTCATGCTTCCACATACCGGTCGCCGATGTTGACTCTCCAAGCCGCCCATGTGTTTCACATGTGAGGAAGCTTCTTGGAAATAGGCAAAGGCATGTGAAATGGGCCTTTTAAAAGGAGATGAAGGCAAGCTATGAAGACACACCACAAGCAAAACTAAAGAGGGGTAAAACCTTGAGAAGGAGAGCGGCAGTGCACGACCGAAGGCAATGATGGGTGTCGATATCCGATTGCAGGCTGCAACGACAACAAAGAGCGAAAGCATGTGGGTAGCAGCAAGACGTCTGATTCATGGGTTGCGGAAAGGTGTGTGGTGCTCGATGGTTGCATGCTCGTAGGCGGTGGTGGTTGTGCATAAGTGGTGACGTTGGCTGGATGCATGTTCATGGCAAGGTAAAGTCCTGATTTGCATCTCTTCTTGGCGGTGGTGGTGGTTGGTCGTCTGACGACGAGGAAGGTTCATTATGGTATAAATCTTGTGCATCCATTTTACGGATTGCAGTTAAGTTCAAATTTCTCCTGTGTACTTTCGTAGTCCGAGTTCTTCTGCAGTATAATTTTGGATTTGTATCTCTTAATTTCGAGTACTTGCTAATTTTATTGTGCTAATAAAATTGTCCAAAGTACGTATTTTCTTGTGACTCTGCATGTAGTTGTTCCCGGGGATTGCGCTTTCGCGACCGGAAATCCCAACAAGTGATATTAGAGCGAGCTTTGGTAGGCTACTGATTGGATATTTAAGGAAAGATTTGTCTGCGGTGGTGACCGACAAGGTCCTCTTCCCATCCTTTAAATTAAACCTTGAATTAGTCAGGTCTCCTAGTCATACCAGAGGACAACTATGATAAGGAAGAATGCAACTTTGGCTCTGTATTCGGTGGAAGAGTTTGATGGTAGCAGAAATTTTAGTCTATGACAAATTCGTGTTATAGATATGCTAGTTGAGCATGCACTGATGCAGGTTTTGCAGGGACGAGAAAAAATGACCGCTGAAGTGAAGGAAGAGGAGTGGATTGACTTGGATGAGCATGCCACTAGCGCCAACAGGATGTGTGTTAACGATAAGGTGCTCTTCAACATTAGCATCGAGGAGTATGCAATCAAGCTTTGTGAGAAGCTTGAAATATTATATCTAGCTAAATTGTTGACCACAAGGTTGTTGTTAAAACAATGATTGTATGGGCTGAAGATAGAGGAGGGTGGCAACCTGTAGGAGCACTTTAATGTGTTCAACGGACTTCTACACCAATTGTATGTGATTGGTGCGATGGTGGAGGAAGAATATAGGACCATATTACTTCTTACCTCGCTCCCGACATCCTTTAAACACATAGTGTACAACCTCGTATCCGACGAGTGAGGTCGCCAAGAACCAGACCGGCCGGTTCAGATCACCCGAGCAGCAGGCGAGCTCAGTAGAGGAATCTTAAGGCAGTATGCGAGCTCGGCAGGGAAAGCCGAACCCGAGCTCGGCATTCGTCGCGACCCCGAGCTCGGCATTCACCGAGCCAGGCCCGAGCTTCGTCAAGCTGAGCTCGACTAATGAAGAAAGATCGAATGGCGAGCACCATGGACAGCTCGCACTGGCCCTATGGAGCTCGGCAGGCAGTAGACGAGCATGACCTTCAGGGGTGGCCGAGCTCCTCAGCTCGCCCAGGTATATGAGGTACTTTTTACTATTTTGCCCCCGCTGGCCTGCCCATAGCCTTTCAGAACAGCGAAGTTACACTGTTGGCAGGCCAACCTGGACTGCACATAGCCGTTTAGGACAGCGGGAGTTGGTTATTTGCAGTGCGTTTTCAGAAATATATAAATAGGACCCAAGTGGTACCTCAGAAAGCATGCTTCCTGTGCCCACTTGCTCCATCTCTCAAGCGCTTTCTGAGGATACCTTAGCTCAGCCTTTGGCTAAGGAGGGGAAGCGCTCTTAGATCTTCCGGGTGTGTGGTGGGTCCTCCCCACTGAGCCATTGGGTCAGTTCTTGCTTGTTTCCCTTATTATTTTGCTTGCAGGAGCGAAGTAGGTGCGCGATCACCCCTTCCCGAGGGCAAACTCCACATGAGACCAGGTTTTTGGTTTCAACACATAGTGACCATGCTCCTATATGGGAAGGATACAGTGGGGTTGGAGGAGGTCACATCGGCGTTACTGTCTAGTCAGATGTTGAAGCATCCCACTCCTGGGGGTGAACATATTTCTGCGGTAACTGGATGGGGGAGAGCATTTGATAGGGGATCGAGGGGTGCATGGGCTCGGTCGACGTCGAAGAAGGGAGTTGTTTGTTACGACTATAGACAGTGTGGTCACATTAGGGGAAAATGCCCACAACGTGCACAGAGTTTTGGAGACGTGCATGATGCAGGTATGATGATGCTAGATCTATGAGTGGAGAGTGATGGTCTTTATACCATCACTGAGAGTCATGACGACTCTGACAGTAGATGACACTACAACAAATTGCACTTATAGTAATGATCTAAATTGTTACAATAAGTACCAAAAATCGTTACAAAAACTCTTTGGTAACAAAAAAAATTTTATGTAACGATCGTGCTCTAATGCTCGACGCTAAAATTTCTTGTAATGAATGTATGTGTGTCATTACAAATAAATTAATTGTAACAAACGATACTTCCTCACCCAAAAAAGATTCTTCCTCACAATAAATTAGTTACAATAAATATTATTTCGTTACGAATGTTTTTTCCCTCATAAAAAATCAGTTACGATAAATACTATTTCGTTACAAATGTTTTATTTTTTCCTCAATAAAAATAAATTTAATTCGTTATAATAAATTACAACAAACATTATTTTTATTCTTCTCACTACAGCCAATTCATTTATATATCAAAATATTCAATTTCTATTTTTTTTGTACCTGAGATTTTATTACAAATAATAATTATGATTTCATTTTTCTTAAAGATTTAGCTAAAGATAATATAAAATGCTCCCCGACACAATACCCGCTCTCAATCAAAAAAAAGCAAAACTACACGCACGAGAGTGCATTTGCATGCGCGCGAGAGGTCATTGGCGTGCACGCGAGAGTGAATTTGCGTGCGCGCGAGAGTGCATATGCGTGTGTGTGGGTCGGTGTGTGATTTTATTTTTATTCCAAAATTATATTAAAAATTAATGTCATATTTGCATTCAATTTTACATTTAATATATTTTTAATTTTTAGTTTATTTTGTTCAAAATTTTATTGAGGGAAATTTTCCTCCATATATGTCATTCATGTGAGAGAGAGGGAGAGAGAAAGAAAAACTTTATAAAAAGTTAAAGTTTTATAAAAAAATTTTATACACGTTTTAATAAATTTTCATAAAAACTGTATATAAAGAAATTTAATATATACTGTTTTATATAAAACTTAATAGTGTCCCAGCACAACGATGCTCATACAGGTCGCAACCCCGCACGCGGGCGAAAGTATATACTCATTTCGCATAAGTACGTGTCCCAGCGTGATGATAGTGTCCCAGCGTGATGATGTAGGCTCATTGGTTCTAAATGAGTATTTAAGACTAAGAAAGACTCTAAGGGAAAGGTTGAGCTATTTAAAGCTAGACTGGTTGCAAAGACATTTACTTAAAGAGAAGAGAATGATTACCATAAAACTTTCTCTCTCATTTCATCTAAAGACTCATTTAGAGTCATTATGGCACTAGTAGCTCATTATGATTTAGAGCTACATCAGATGGACATTAAGACCGCATTCTTGAATGAAGACCTTGAAGAAGAGGTCTATATGGTGCAGCCTGAGGGATTCAAGTTTGTTCATACAGACCAACTTGTTTGTAAGCTCAATAAATCCCTATATGATTTAAAGCAAGCCTCGAGACAATGGTATCTAAAATTTGATGAGGTAATTACTTCATTTGATTTTGTTAAAAATAAAGTAGACCATTGTATATATCTCAAGATCACTGAGAGTAATTCATCTTCTTAATTCTATATGTAGATGACATTTTGCTTGCGAGCAGTGATTTGAGACTTCTACATGAATCTAAGCAGTTGTTATCCAAATATTTTGATATGAAGGATCTTGGGGAAGTTTCTTTTTTTTCTAGGAATAGAGATCATTAGGGACAGATCTCGACATATATTAGGACTCTCTCATAGGGCCTACATTGAGCGTGTACTTAAGCGATTTAGAATGCTTAAATGTAAAGCTGGCGATATGTCAGTACTTAAGTGTGATAAGTTAAGTCTGTCATAATGCCCAATAAATGATATTAAGAGAGATTCCATGAAAATATACCCAATGTCAGTGCAGTAGGTAGTTTAATGTATGCTCGGGTTTACACCTGGCCTGACATTGCCTTTGTAGTGGCTCTTCTTGGCAGATATCAGTCGAATACAGGACCTAATCATTGGGTGGCTGCCAAGAAGATTTTGATGTATTTGAATAGGACAAAAGAGTTTAAAATAGTCTACTATGGAGAACATAACCTAGAATTAGTGAGCTATACAGACTCAAATTTTGTGGGTTGTGAAGACGATCAGAAGTCAACATTAGGATACATTTTCAAGTTGGCTGGAGGGTCTGTTTCATGGAAGAGTATCAAACAGACACTCATTACTTCTTCCACTGTGCATGCAGAGTTTGTTGCTCTTTCTGGCGCCGCTACTCACGTAGTTTGGCTCAAGGACTTCATTACTAAATTGAAGGTTGCTAATACAGTTGCTGGACTCATTCATTTGTACTATGATAATAATTCAGCTATGATGTTCTCTAGGAACAACAAAAGTATCATACGGTCTAAGCACATGAAGATTAAATTCTTGACTGTGAAAGAATTGGTTAAGAAGGGTGACATCATTGTGAAGAAAATTAGGACAGATGATAAGATAACTGATCCACTTACCAAGGGACTTCAACCCAATATATTTAAGAAGCATGCCTGCATTATGGATATTGTGTAGTTCATTGATGTACTTGATTGGTGGGAGGCTATATTCATAGCTCTAACTAATATAATTTTCATCTGTCATTTCATTTTGCACTTCAAATTTTTGTATGTATATGCTTTAATCCTGCAAATGAATATATTTTGAATTCATATATAAATTATGTATTCATATACGGTATCATTCAGTTGCGAGACTCACACCTTCGTGTGACACATCATAATTCATAAACAAGTCTTGAAGCCTATGTCAGTTTCAAGTATAAGGCTTAGGGCATTCATTTAATTTACAAATCCTTGATCGTATGTCTCTTGACAGCTCAATAAAATTTTAAGATATTCATTTAAGATACATACACTCTTTTGAGTGTTAAGAATTTCTCAAAGCATGGTTTAGTGCATTCAGTAGAGAAATTCATTGACCACTAAGTTAAACAACAATTTATGATCACATTACAACATGTTGTTTTAACTCTTTATGACCACTCTGTGTCCATGTCGATTGAATCTGTAAGTGCTCGTGACCATGGAAGGTCCCATGTCGCATAATGATGTAGTTGCCGCCATGATTCGGAGTGAAGGTTTCAGTTAGACCGAATTGACGCGTGGATAGAATTCAAGATGCAAGCTTCACTATAATATCCTTAATTTAGTGGAGTGATTTGATATCTGATCGACCTAAATTACAATTGAAATAGTCCAAGAGGGAGAATGTAAGTTTTCCTAATTATGAGAGGACTAATTCAATTGAGTCATCTCGATCAAGCATATGCATCATTATGGGTTTTATTTAAATCTCCCACGAGTGTACGTCGAACTATTTTTGCGTGAAAAGTCGAAACCCATGATAGGTAGGCTAGATTATTCTGACCTTCATTTACGCAAGCTAGGTCTCACTCTTGGCACGTTCGGTTTGACTGGGTTCAATTTCATGCACCCAATTAAGTTATGGGGATGGCTTGGACATTATGAAAAAATAGAGGGACTTTTGTTGAGTTGGTTTGATTTTTCAAAGCCACATGATTCATGCTTCCACATACCGGTCGCCGATGTTGACTCTCCAAGCCGCCCATGTGTTTCACATGTGAGGAAGCTTCTTGGAAATAGGCAAAGGCATGTGAAATGGGCCTTTTAAAAAGAGATGAAGGCAAGCTATGAAGACACACCACAAGCAAAACTAAAGAGGGGTAAAACCTTGAGAAGGAGAGCGGCAGTGCACGACCGAAGGCAATGATGGTTGTCGATATCCGATTGCAGGCTGCAACGACAACAAAGAGCGAAAGCATGTGGGTAGCAGCAAGACATCTGATTCATGGGTTGCGGAAAGGTGTGTGGTGCTCGATGGTTGCATGCTCGTAGGCGGTGGTGGTTGTGCATAAGTGGTGACGTTGGCTGGATGCATGTTCATGGCAAGGTAAAGTCCTGATTTGCATCTCTTCTTGGCGGTGGTGGTGGTTGGTCGTCTGACGACGACGAAGGTTCATTATGGTGTAAATCTTGTGCATCCATTTTACAGATTGCAGTTAAGTTCAAATTACTCCTGTGTACTTTCGTAGTTCGAGTTCTTCTGCAGTATAATTTTGGATTTGTATCTCTTAATTTCGAGTACTTGCTAATTTTATTGTGCTAATAAAATTGTCCAAAGTACGTATTTTCTTGTGACTCTGCATGTAGTTGTTCCCGGGGATTGCGCTTTCGCGACCGAAAATCCCAACAAGTGATATTAGAGCGAGCTTTTGTAGGCTACTGATTGGACATTTAAGGAAAGATTTGTCTGCGGTGGTGACCGACAAGGTCCTCTTCCCATCCTTTAAATTAAACCTTGAATTAGTCAGGTCTCCTAGTCATACCAGAGGACAACTATGATAAGGAAGAATGCAACTTTGGCTCTGTATTCGGTGGAAGAGTTTGATGGTAGCAGAAATTTTAGTCTATGACAAATTCGTGTTATAGATATGCTAGTTGAGCAGGGACTGATGCATGTTTTGCAGGGACGAGAAAAAATGACCGCCGAAGTGAAGGAAGAGGAGTGGATTGACTTGGATGAGCATGCCACTAGCGCCAACAGGATGTGTGTTAACGATAAGGTGCTCTTCAACATTGACATCGAGGAGTATGTAATCAAGCTTTGTGAGAAGCTTGAGATATTATATCTAGCTAAATTGTTGACCACAAGGTTGTTGTTAAAACAATGATTGTATGGGCTAAAGATAGAGGAGGGTGGCAACCTGCAGGAGCATTTTAATGTGTTCAACGGACTTCTAAACCAATTGTATGTGATTGGTGTGATGGTGGAGGAAGAATATAGGACCATATTACTTCTTACCTCGCTCCCGACATCCTTTAAACACATAGTGTACAACCTCGTATCCGACGAGTGAGGTCGCCAAGAACCAGACCGGCTGGTTCAGATCACCCGAGCAGCAGGCGAGCTCAGTAGAGGAATCTGAAGGCAGTATGCGAGCTCGGCAGGGAAAGCCGAACCCGAGCTCGGCATTCGTCGCGACCCCGAGCTCGGCATTCACCGAGCCAGGCCCGAGCTTCGTCAAGATGAGCTCGACTAATGAAGAATGATCGAATGGCGAGCACCATGGCGAGCTCGCACTGGCCCTATGGAGCTCGGCAGGCAGTAGACGAGCAGGACATTCAGGGGTGGCCGAGCTCCTCAGCTCGCCCAGGTCTATGAGGTACTTTTTACTATTTTCCCCCACTGGCCTACCCATAACCTTTCAGAACAGCGGAGTTACACTGCTGGCAGGCTAACCTGGACTGCACATAGCCGTTCAGGACAGCGGGAGTTGGCTATTTGCAGTCCGTTTTCAGAAATCTATAAATAGGACCCAAGTGGTACCTTAGAAAGCATGCTTCCTGTGCCCACTTGCTCCATCTCTCAAGCGCTTTCTGAGGATACCTTAGCTCGGCCTTTGGCTAAGGAGGGGAAGCGCTCTTAGATCTTCCGGGTGTGTATTGGGTCCTCCCCGCCGAGCCCTTGGGTCAGTTCTTCCTTGTTTTCCTTATTATTTTGCTTGCATGAGCGAAGTAGGTGCGCGATCACCCCTTCCCCGAGGGCGAACTCCATATGAGACCAGGTTTTTGGTTTCAACACATAGTGACCATGCTCCTATATGGGAAGGATACAGTGGGGTTGGAGGAGGTCACATCGGCGTTACTGTCTAGTCAGATGTTGAAGCATCCCACTCCTGGGGGTGAACATATTTCTGCGGTAACTGGATGGGGGAGAGCATTTGATAGGGGATCGAGGGGTGCATGGGCTCGGTCGGCGTCGAAGAAGAGAGTTGTTTGTTACGACTATAGACAGTGTGGTCACATTAGGGGAAAATGCCCACAACGTGCACAGAGTTTTGGAGACGTACATGATGCGGGTATGATGATGCTAGATCTACTGAGAGTCATGACGACTCTGACAGTAGATGACACTACAACAATTGCACTTATAGTAATGATCTAAATTGTTACAATAAGTACCAAAAATCGTTACAAAAACTTTTTGGTAACAAAAAAAATTTTATGTAACGATCGTGCTCTAATGCTCGACGCTAAAATTTCTTGTAATGAATGTATGCGTGTCATTATAAATAAATTAATTGTAACAAACGATACTTCTCACCCAAAAAAGATTCTTACTCACAAAAAATTAGTTACAATAAATATTATTTCGTTACGAATGTTTTTCCCTCATAAAAAATCAGTTACGATAAATACTATTTCGTTACAAATGTTTTATTTTTTCCTCAATAAAAATAAATTTAATTCGTTATAATAAATTACAACAAACATTATTTTTATTCTTCTCACTACAGCCAATTCATTTATATATCAAAATATTCAATTTCTATTTTTTGTGTACCTGAGATTTTATTACAAATAATAATTATGATTTCATTTTTCTTAAAGATTTAGCTAAAGATAATATAAAATGCTCCCCGACACAATACCTGCTCTCAAGCAAAAAAAGCAAAACTACACGCACGAGAGTGCATTTGCATGCGCGCCAGAGTGCATTGCCGTGCACGCGAGAGTGAATTTGCGTGCGCGCGAGAGTGCATATACATGTGTGTGGGTCGGTGTGTGATTTTATTTTTATTCCAAAATTATATTAAAAAATAATGTCATATTTGCATTCAATTTTACATTTAATATATTTTTAATTTTTAGTTTAGTTTTGTTCAAAATTTTATTGAGGGAAATTTTCCTTCATATATGTCATTCATGTGAGAGAGAGGGCGAGAGAGAAAAACTTTATAAAAAGTTAAAGTTTTATAAAAACTTTTTATACACGTTTTAATAAATTTTCATAAAAACTGTATATAAAGAAATTTAATATATACTATTTTATATAAAACTTAATAGTGTCCCAGCACAACGACGCTCATGCAGGTCGCAACCCCGCGCGCGGGCGAAAATATATACTCATTTCGCATAAGTACGTTCCATATGTCTGTGACAGCCGTGCGTCGATGTTTGCGAGCTGTAAGAGCGTCGTCGCGTTGGAGCATAGTCAAGGCGGGGGGGGGGGGGGGGGGGGGGGTATTGTAACGCGGGTACAATTGCGAAAAGCACTGGTACGAAAAAAGCGAGACCAAAAAAATTTAAATGTGTTTCACAGGAAAATGCTAGCTCCTCTCGAGCAAAAAACGTGCACTTGCAAAATTTTTTATTCTCCCGAGCAAAAAAGAATTAGTGCAATATGCGCGACTAAGCAAAAAACTTGTGTTCGGGGAAAAAAACGTGCGTCCGAGTGAAAAACACATGCTCGGGAGAAAAATGTTCTCACATGCCAAAAATGCTAGCTATCGAACACTCGTTATACTGACAAAACATAGAACCGCTCGTTCCCTGAGCGATATTAATTACCCTCGCCTCGATAGTGTCCAAGCGTGATGATATTGCGCAGCTCGCAACCCCCCCCCCCCCCCCCCCCCCCCCCGCACACGCAAAAATACACATGTCGCAATTGTACCACATATCTGCGACAGCAGCGTACGGATGTTTGCGAGTTGTAGGAGTGTCATCGCGTTAAAGCACTATCAAGGCGGGGTACTACTGTTGCAAGTATACAAAAAAAAATTAATTGAAAACTTTGATAATAAATTAGTACAAAATTTGATAATAAAATATGATATATTTATTGTAACAAAACTTTAATAATAAAATTTTACTATCAGTAAGGAAAATCTGTTTGTCACAAAAAACTTTCGTGATGTGGTTACAATTGATAGATATTGTGAGGAAAATTTACTATTTGTAACGTAACATTAGTGTTGTTACAAATACTTACATTTATAGTAATAAATTAATTATTATTGTAACAAAATATAACATATTCGTTACAAAAAAGTACTTTTTGGCAACAATAGAAAAAATTCGTTACTAAATATAGTTATTAGTAACAAATTATGTTTTAGTTATATTTCAGTCCTTACTACAGGTGCAATTTGTTGTAGTGTGGATATTAGATTATGGTACATCGCAACACATATGCTTGGATGCGTTGATGTTCAGTTCTTTGGAGGTGACGACTGGGTCTGTCTATTTGGGTGACGACTCGGGTTGTAAGGTTATAGGTACAGGGATGATGGACATACAAATGCATGATGGGATGGTGCGTAGGCTTGAGAGCATACATCTGGTGTCTAAGCTGTGTAAGAATCTGATCTCGTTGGACAATTTGGAATCATGTGGCTGTAGTTTTGCTGCGAGAAAAGGAGTTTTGACGGTGACACACGGGTGTATCATGCTCATGAAGGCAGTGCTGTTTGGTAGTTGGTATAGAATGATGGGGACCACAGTGCGAGGTGGTATGCCCATGATTTCTGTGGGTGACATGGTGGATGGTTGAGGTGGTATAGTGGATCGCCCTTATGTGGCTCTGGTTTGGCGAGTCAGTTTTTGTGATCCGAATCTGTCGACATCCCACAGGTGAACTAGAACATAGATGAAGTTTGACTTGCGATAAGTCGGTTGACGCCTCAGGCATGAGGTGGTGCTTTATGCAGATTAGTGCTTCGTACAGATAATGTTTTGTGCAGATGATGCTTTGTGCAGAATGTGGTGTTTGAAATTCAAACTAAGGTGGTGATTGTTGAGTTGGTTTGATTTTTCAAAACCGCATGATTTATGTTTCCATCTACCGGCCGCCGATATTGACTCTACAAGCTTCCCATGTGTTTCACATGCGAGGAAACTTCTTAGAAATAGGCAAATACATGTGAAATGGGTCTTATAAAAGGAGAGGAAAACAAGCTATGAAGACACACCACAAGCCAAACCAAAGAGAGGTAAAGATTTGAGGAGGAGAGCAGCAATGCACGACCGAAGGCGATGGTGGGCGTCGATATCCGATTGCGAGCTGCATCGGCAACGAAGAGAGAAAGCGTGCGGGTAGCGGCAAGGCATCTGATTCGCGGACTGGGGAAAGGTGTGCGGGGCTCGATGGTTGCATGCTCGTAGGCGGTGGTGGTTGTGCACAAGTGGTGACTGTATAACCCCGTATTCGCGAAGAGTGGACCCTAAATGAGGCGTGCTTAGTTTTTAAGCTTTTTGAGTATTTTGAACTCTCGGTGGCCAATTTTGGCTCTAGCTTAGAAATCTACTAGTAGGGGGAGGAGAAATCGGCCTCCCCCAGCGGCCCCTTAGTTGGAGTGTGAGAGCGGCAGGTTGGAAGGCACCCGCCCGGGCCAATTGGGTGTGGAGGCGGGATCAGCAGGCCCTCCCCCTCCCCATTTTCCCCTCAGGCCGGCGAGTCCAGCCCCGAGCCCGGCGGGTAGCCCGGGGGAGACCGGCCTTCGGGCCGGGTCTCGCCCCGCCCCGCGGGCAGCCAGGCGAGACCGGCCCCCAGGGCGGGTCTCGCCGAGCCCGGCGGGTAGGCCGGGCGAGACCGGCCCTCGGGCCGGGTATCGCCCCGCCCCGCGGGCAGCCAGGCGAGACCGGCCCTCAGGCCGGGTCTCGCCGAGCCCGGCGGATAGGCCGGGAGAGACCGGCCCTCGGGTCGGGTCTCGCCCCGCCCAGCGGGCAACCAGGCGAGACCGGCCCCCAGGCCGGGTCTCGCCCAGCCCGGCCGGTAGGCCGGGCGAGACCGGCCCCCAGGTCGGGTCTCGCCCCGTCCCGCGGGCAGCCAGGCGAGACCGGCCCCTAGGCAGGGTATCGCCCAGCCCGGCGGGTAGGCCGAGAGAGACCGGCCCCCAGGCCGGGTCTCGCCCTGTCCCGCAGGGTGGGTCCCCTATTTGCTTTAGGTAACGCGTTTTTCCTTCTCTACCCCCCGGCGTGGAGGTTTCCTATTGGCCCGAGGCCTTTTGGCCGTAGGGGTATTTTGGTCATTTTTGGCCCCTGAGATTTGGAAAACTATAAATAGACCCGCTTGGGTGCCTTGGAGAGGATCCTTTTCTGAGTTTTCTCCTCCCTTAGCTTCTTCTAGGTAGAGTTGAGAGAGCTCTTCAAGGCACCCTAGCTCGAGCATTGGCTAGGGAGGGGAAGTGCTCAGGTAGCCTTCCGGGTGTGAGGTGGGACCTCCGCGCTAGAGCCGAGTGTCTGTTCATAGACTCCTAAGTCACCGGTCCGTGACGTTCTCTCGAGTGTAGTAGGTGTGAGGTCACCCCTTTCTAGGGACCCCGAACTCCACAGAGGTCAATTTTGGCTTCAACACTTTGGTGCGGTGAGCGTGGAGAGTGACCAACACAGAAGATCTCGGGGGAGAGTCATGACTGGAGGTCAGGGAGGTAGTGATGATCTCGGCGAGCTCCCCGGCTCAGGACCCTTTGTGGGGAGGCAAGAGTTCATGGCCTCCATCCAGGGTATCATGGAGATGCTGCGAAGCATTGCTCCTCAGGGTGGCAGCTCCACCCCGACCCCCCAGGAGCTAGCTCCCCCCCTCGACGAGTCGACTCCCAGGGGTCTAGGTGAGATGACCCCAGCGGGGGGAGAAGGAAGCGCACCAGGAAGAAGGCCCGGGAAGGAGAGGATGGGAGATGGGGTCGAGCGAGACCTCACCGGCCGGGAGTTGTTCTCTAGCCCGGCAAGTGCCAACCTCCCAGGCGAGCCGGTTGCGCGAGTGGAGGTGGCGAGACCACCGCTTAGGGGGTCACCCTTCAGCGAGCTGATCATCTCAGCACCCGTTCCCGAGGGGTTCAGAGAGCCAGACATGGCTTACTACACCGGGAAGGATGACCCCGTTCAGCACCTGCAGTGGTTCGAGGATGTCGTCTCCATCAGGACGATGACGGATGCCTTCAAGTGTCGCCTCTTTGCGATTACATTGAAGGAGAAGGCAAGGGACTGGTTCCATCAACTCCCTCCAAGGTCGATCTATGGGTTCGAGGACTTGAGCCGGAGCTTTCAGCTTCGCTTCTCCACCTCCAAGAAGCGGAAGAGGAGTCCTGAGTCCATCTTCCTGATAAGACAGGGGGCCGAGGAGTCACTGGCCCGTTATGTTGCCCGGTTCCAAGAGGAGATCCTGGAGGTCCAGGAGATGCCATGGTATGCTCTCCAGATGACCTTCACCGTTGGGATAAAGGAGGGCTTCTTCAGGATGAGCTTGACCCGGAAGGCCCCCCTTTCCTTCGAGGAGCTGATGGAAAGGGCGACAGAGGAGATTGCCATGGAGGCAGCCAACCCGGCATTTGTCAAGAAGTTGGCAAAGCTAACAGAGATGGAGGCAAAGGAGCAAGGTGGCTCGAGACCTCGGGAAGGAAGAAGAAGAGAAGAGCGGAGAGCTCAGGAGGGTCCGAAATCAGGTTGGAGGCAGCAGGGAGGACCCGTTCAGGGCCCAGGAAGAGGTTACACCCAAGATGGGGGAAACTTCCATGGAGGCCAAGGGAGGTTTAACTTCTAGAGGCAAGCCCCTAGGCAGCTCCTCCCCCCACCACAGCAAGCGATGGAGATTGGTCGAAGGGAGAGGAGGAACCGCCAGGGAAGGAGAACGGTCAGGGTAGAGTTGTCGTACTGCGACGTCCACCAGGTGGAGGGGAACGCCACATCTACCTGCCCTGAGTTCCTGGAGGTGAGGGGGGCGAGAGGCCCTGCCCAGCCGCAGCCACCAGTGCGAGTTGAAGAGGTTCTGCCTAGAGAAGGGGGAGATGATGTATGTGAGGACCGGGTCAATGTCGGACCCCGAGGCGGTATAGCGGTGATCCACGGTGGAGTTGGGGTTGAGGCCACTCGGAAGGCAAGCCTCCATGTCATGTACCGAAGGAGCGTCGCCTCAACCTCCCAGACATCACCCCAGGAGGAGAAGATCACCTTCTCGGTGAAGGACTTGCCGGATCATGAGGATCCGTTTTGCGATGCGCTGGTCATCCAGACGGCCATCGAGGGCTACACCGTCTCCCGAATCTTGGTTGACAACGGGAGCTCCGTCAACGTCATTTTCAGGAAGGCTTTTGACGAGATGAAGGTAGAGCCAAGGAGGGTGTTGGCCTCAGACAGACCCCTATTCGGATTCTCAGGAGAAAGGAAGGAGGTCGAAGGTGGAGTAGGACTCCAAGTAAAGTTGGGAGGGGCCTCAAGGAACTGCCGGTTCGTCATTGTTGACGCTCCAAGCAGCTACAATGCCATCTTTGGAAGGCCCCTCATCAGCGCCTTCCGTTGCGTGCCATCTTCCTTCCACCAATGCCTCAAGTTCAGCTCCGGAGGGATCCAGGTCAGAGTCAAGGGAGACTCCAGGATGGCAAGGCAGTGCTACGTCATGGCCGTCAACACCATCTCTTGGTTGGCCAAGGCAGAGGAGATGGAGAAGGTCATGGAAAGCTTGAGCAGGACGGAAGTGTCCGAGAAGAAGGAAGCGGAAGACGGCCGTCATGCCCAGGCCCCATGAGGGTGCCTCGCCTTGCGGTAGTTTTTTCATTTTTCTTGTCTTGTAACAAGTGCTACCCCTGACCAGCTGAGTCAGGGGGGATCATGTAACCCATCTATTTCTCCCCGTTTGAGGATGTAGGATTTGGTAAGGATTGATTGAGGTGCTTAGTTATTTTGCTCCGAGACGGTCCCGCTGCCCAGGCTCTCACTAGCTGGGCAGGGCCGGTGGTAACTCTCGTTGATGCCTAGTTGTCTCACCCCGAGATGGATTCCGTTGTCAGGCTCTCATCTAGCTGGCAGGGCAGGTTGATCTCTCGGAGGGTGGAAAGGTCTCACCTCGAGATGGATTCCACTGTCAGGCTCTCATCTAGCTGGTAGGGCAGGTTGATCTCTCGTGGAGGCCAAGTCCCTTAGCTCCGAGATGGATTTCGCTGCCAGGCACTCATCTAGCTGGCAGTGCAGGTTGATCTCTCGTGGAAGCCAAGCCCTTAGCTCCGAGATGGATTCCGCTGCCAGGCTCTCATCTAGCTGGCAGGGCAGGTTGATCTCTTGTGGAGGCCAAGTCCCTTAGCTCCGAGATGGATTCCGCTGTCAGGCTCTCATCTAGCTGGCAGTGCAGGTTGACCTCTCGTGGAAGCCAAGCCCTTATCTCCGAGATGGATTCCGCTGCCAGGCTCTCATCTAGCTGGCAGGGCAGGTTGATCTCTCGTGGAAGCCAAGCCCTTAGCTCCGAGATGGATTCCGCTGTCAGGCTCTCATCTAGCTGGCAGGGCAGGTTGATCTCTCGTGGAAGCCAAGCCCTTAGCTCCGAGATGGATTCCGCTGTCAAGCTCTCATATAGCTGGCAGGGCAGGTTGATCTCTCGTGGAAGCCAAGCCCTTAGCTCCGGGATGGATTCCGCTGCCAGGCTCTCATCTAGCTGGCAGGGCAGGTTGATCTCTCGTGGAGGCCAAAGCCCTTAGCTCCGAGATGGATTCCGCTGCCAGGCTCTCACCTAGCTGGCAGGGCAGGTTGATCTCTCGTAGGGTGGGAAGGTCTCACCTCGAGATGGATTCCGCTGTCAGGCTCTCACCTAGCTGGCAGGGCAGGTTGATCTCTCGGAAGGTGGGAAGGTCTCACCTCGAGTTGGATTCCGCTGCCAGGCTCTCACCTAGCTGGCAGGGCAGGTTGATCTCTCATGGAAGCCAAGCCTTTAGCTTCGAGATAGATTCCGCTGTCAGGCTCTCACCTAGCTGGCAGGACAGGTTGATCTCTCATGGAAGCCAAGTCCTTTACCTCGAGATGGATTCCGCTGTCAGACTCTCACCTAGCTGGCAGAGCAGGTTGATCTCTCGGAGGGTGGGAAGGTCTCACCTCGAGATGGATTCCGCTGCCAGGCTCTCACCTAGCTGGCAGGGCAGGTTGATCTCTCGGAGGGTGGGAAGGTCTCACCTCGAGATGGATTCCGCTGTCAGGCTCTCACCTAGCTGTCAGGGCAGGTTGATCTCTCGGAAGGTGGGAAGGTCTCACCTCGAGATGGATTCCGCGGCCAGGCTCTCACCTAGCTGGCGGGGCAGGTTGATCTCTCGTGGAAGCCAAGCCCTTAGCTCCGAGATGGATTCCGCTGTCAGGCTCTCACCTAGCTGGCAGGGCAGGTTGATCTCTCGTGGAAGCCAAGTCCTTTACCTCGAGATGGATTTCGCTGCCAGGCTCTCATCTAGCTGGCAGGGCAGGTTGATCTCTCGGAGGGTGGGAAGGTCTCACCTCGAGATGGATTCCGCTGCCAGGCTCTCACCTAGCTGGTAGGGCAGGTTGATCTCTCGTGGAAGCCAAGCCCTTAGCTCTGAGATGGATTCCGCTGTCAGGCTCTCATCTAGCTGGCAAGGCAGGTTGATCTCTCGTGGAAGCCTAGGTCCCAAGCTCCGAGATGGATTCCGCTGCCAGGCCCTCACCTAGCTGGCAGGGCAGGTTGATCTCTCGTGGAAGCCAAGCCCTTAGCTCCGAGATGGATTCCGCTGTCAGGCTCTCATCTAGCTAGCAGGGCAGGTTGATCTCTCGTGAAAGCCAGGTCCTTTACCTCGAGATGGATTCCGCTGCCAGGCTCTCACCTAGATGGAAGGGCAGGTTGATCTCTCGGAGGGTGGGAAGGTCTCACCTCGAGATGGATTCCGCTACTAGGCTCTCACCTAGCTGGCAGGGCAGGTTGATCTCTCGGAGGGTGGGAAGGTCTAACCTCGAGATGGATTCCGCTGCCAGGCTCTCACCTAGCTGGTAGGGCAGGTTGATCTCTCGGAAGGTGGGAAGGTCTCACCTCGAGATGGATTCCGCTGCCAGGCTCTCACCTAGCTGGCAGGGCAGGTTGATCTCTCGTGGAAGCCAAGCCCTTAGCTCCGAGATGGATTCTGCTGTCAGGCTCTCAACTAGCTGGCAGGGCAGGTTGATCTCTCGTGGAAGCCAAACCCTTAGCTCCGAGATGGATTCCGCTGCCAGGCTCTCATCTAGCTGGCAGGGCAGGTTGATCTCTCGTGGAAGCCAAGTTCTTTGCTTCGAGATGGATTCCGCTATCAGGCTCTCACTAGCTGACATGGCTGGTTGATCTCTCGTGGGAGCCAAGTTTGTTACCCAGAGAAGCTCTCGCCACCCAGGGTGCGGTGGGCTGGCATGGCAGGTTGACCCCGCGGGGAAGTTACACTCCGCGAATACGTTGGGTTGGATGTTTCTTTCCGAGCTTGTGCCAACCTCGAAAAGAGCGGGGATTGTGTACAACCCTGTATTCGCGAAGAGTGGACCCTAAATGAGGCGTGATTAGTTTTTAAGCTTTTTGAGTATTTTGAACTCTCGGTGGCCAATTTTGGCTTTAGCTTGGAAATCTACTAGTAGGGGGAGGAGAAATCGGCCTCCCCCAGCAGCCCCTTAGTTGGAGTGTGAGAGCGGCAGGTTGGAAGGCACCCGCCCGGGCCAATTGGGTGTGGAGGCGGGATCAGCAGGCCCTCCCCCTCCCCCTTTCCCCTCAGGCCGGCGAGACCAGCCCCGAGCCCGGCGGGTAGGCCGGGGGAGATCGGCCTTCGGGTCGGGTCTCGCCCCGCCCCGCGGGCAGCCAGGCGAGACCGGCCCCCAGGCCGGGTCTCGCCGAGCACGGCGGGTAGGCCGGGCGAGACCGGCCCTCGGGCCGGGTCTCGCCCCGCCCCGCGGGCAGCCATGCGAGACCGGCCCCCAGGCCGGGTCTCGCCGAGCCCGGCCCCTAGGCTGGGTCTCGCCGAGCCCGACGGGTAGGCCGGGCGAGACCGGCCCTCGGGCCGGGTCTCGCCCCGCCCCGCGGGCAACCAGGCGAGACCGGCCCCCAGGCCGGGTCTCGCCCATCCCGGCGGGTAGGCCGGGTCTCGCCCCGTCCCGCGGGCAGCCAGGCGAGACCAGCCCCTAGGCCGGGTCTCGCCCAGCCCGGCGAGTAGGCCGGGCGAGACCGGCCCCCAGGCCGGGTATCACCCTGTCCCGCAGGGTGGGTCCCCTATTTGCTTTAGGTAACGCATTTTTCCTTCTCTACCCCCCCCCCCCCCCCCCGGTGTGGCGGTTTCCTATTGGCCCGAGGCCTTTTGGCCGTAGGGGTATTTTGGTTATTTTTGTCCCCTGAGATTTGAAAAACTATAAATAGACCCCCTTGGGTGCCTTGGAGAGGATCCTTTTCTGAGTTTTCTCCTCCCTTAGCTTCTTCTAGGTAGAGTTGAGAGAGCTCTTCAAGGCACCCTAGCTCGAGCATTGGCTAGGGAGGGGAAGTGCTCAGGTAGCCTTCCGAGTGTGAGGAGGGACCTCCGCGCTAGAGCCGAGGGTCTGTTCATATTCTCCTAAGTCTCCGATCCGTGACGTTCTCTCGAGTGTAGTAGGTGTGAGGTCAACCCTTTCTAGGGACCCCGAACTCCACAGAGGTCAATTTTGGCTTCAACAGTGACGTTGGCGGGCTGCATGTTTGTGGCAAGGCCAAGTCCTGACTTGGATCTCTTCTCGACGGCGGTGGTGGCGGTGGTTGGTCATCTGACGACGACGAAGGTTCGTTCTGGTACGAATCTTGTGCGTCTGTTTTGTGGATTGCAGTTGAGTTCAAAGTACTCATGCGGATTTTTGTAGTCCAAGGTCCTCATCAGTCTAATTTCGGATTTGTATCTCCTAATTTTGAATATTTACTAATTTATTGTGCTAATAAAATTGTGCAAATTACATATTTTCTTGTGACTATGTATTTAGTTGTTCCTGTGGATTGCGCTTCCGCGGCCGAAATCCCAACAACTTTTTAATATTTTCTACCTCCATAACTCTAGCTATCTTTGCCTATTAAAGGAGAGATTACGGAACTGTTTAATTATTCTACCCATACTCGAACATGAATGAAAGGGTGCTTGCGGTTATGCGTGTATCTTGTCTCCTGATCGGAAACTACTCTCCCTTTTCCATCCATTGTTGAAGTTCTTGTCAGGAAGGATTTACATATCTTCAGTCCCGCGCAAGAGGAAAATTCCATTAACGATCTTCAAGATCTCGTAGAGAGCAAGTCGTCCTCTTCATTTTCTTTTGCGCGGGTCTATACAACAAGTCGGCGTTTTCATTCTCTCACGCTTCATCTTAGAGGTTTCCGCCATTGTTAGCAGCAAGTTCAAGGACTGTGTTTTTTAACTATTTTCCTGAAGCAATAGGAAGGGGACACATTTTGATCTCCATTGACTGTCAAGAAGAAGACAATCTTTTGAGTTTCGTTAATTTGTGAACGCATATTATAATGAACAACAAGTAGGAGTGTATGTCCTACTTTACATCAACAGCAACCGGCTTTATCTGTAGAAACACTAGTGCCTTATTAAGAATGTCAGCAACAATGCGACACGAGGTCGAGTTCAAAAATGATACGCATATTTAATTTCTTTTGGGGATTGTTATCCGCATACCGAAAATAGCTATTCACAGATTATTACTATTCACAGATCCAAAGATACTTAAAATTGTTATTCACAGAAATTATTATTATTCGCAGACCAACATTAAAAGTAAAAAAAATATCAAGAAGTGCATCAACACCACAAGTACCAGCAAGGGCATAGCTCAATGCTCACTACAATCCAAAAGAAACGGTTGCTCCTTCGAACAAAGTGAAGAAGCTCAATGTACTCAAAGCGGGGGAGGCGCATCGAACGATTGGCTCCTTTGAACAAAGTGAAGAAGCGAAGGATCAGGGGCTTCGAACATGAGGATTATTCTTCGCTGGCGACCTAGAGGGCACCACCTTTGCCGCCTACGCCCGCGCCAACAAGGGCAATGCCTTTTCTGAAATTCTTCGTCTGCGAGCAGGCATGCGATGTCGTCGTAGGTGGCGAGTGGAAGATGTGCGATCGAGAGTTGGGAGAGAGAGAGGGGTAGATACAGAGTGTGGGATCGGGCAGGTGGCTGGGAAGGGGAAAATGAATTAGGGTCTGTTTTGTGAATAAAAGGTTTGAAAAAGCAAGGGGAATATTTAAGGCCTTTAAAAAGTGCTTTTTTGGTTTGCGAATAGCCATATTCGGTATGCGGTTAACAATTCCCTTTCTTTTTCTGCACTTAAATTTTGATAGCGCACTGTATTCTATCTCTATTTTCTTCATATTAAATTGATCGCATACATTTTACAAGTGATAAATTTTCAACTCTTGATTACACTATACAGTAGGAATTAATTAATAGTGTTCATGTTGATCCCGCACGCATAGATCACACACGATTATTTTACTTAATAATTTCATTTTGTGAATGTCTGTGACCTGTGCGCTTAATATAATTTCTAACACGAATAACTCCAACTTCTGAACTTCTCGCTGATCTGAGGCAGTTCTTCGTCGCAGTAACCAACTGTTTGCTGCCATTCACTCGCACGAACAACTCCAACTCCCAAACTCGGCGTCTCCTTCGCCCGGATCTCACGGATCCTCCCACATTTATTTTGAACTCCATTTTATCCTATTTTTACTTTGTAAATCTATGTTTCCCAAGCTAGCAATGCTCTCATTCTTCTCCATTTATGCCTTCTGTCTCCATTCTTCTCAGCCGCAGAAATCTTCTACTCCGTTTATGTCCCTCAGCTCAGGTTCCTATAAAAAAACTACGGTTGGGGTGAGATGATCCACTTTATCGGAGTATTACAGGTGAGTGATTGTTATTTCAACTTCATCCAGATCAAGTGATTGTTATTCTATAATGGTACTAAATAACACTCTAAACTGTAAGAGGTAAAACTATGGTGGACCTCTTCTTTATACATTCACTATGATAAATTAGTTCCATTTCTGTGACATTCACTATGATACAGAAACTGTAAGAGGTATTTGCTTACCATTTCAGAAATTAGGATTGAAGATGAAATTGATGAATTGTTTTGTGCTTTAAATTTTTTTATAACTTGACACACATATTTGTTTGGGTTGTTCTTGAGTAAATTTGCTGGATAATATACTATCTTCACTATGACCCAATGCATAAAAATCAAAAGTCTGAATTATGGATAGAATAGTTGTATGCTTCCCAAAAATGTTTGCCAAATTTAGGTCTCCCAATTGCTTTTGTGATTAACATTTTTTGATTCTCAGCTATTTTTCACATCTACATACCCCTATTCCTGTGCAATAGATGTAATATGGTTTATGTATAGTTCTTATAAATTGGTTGTATACCTGTATTTTATTATCTACTTGAAAATAATCAATCTAGGTACAATGTCGTATATATGTTCGTGTTTAAAAAAGTTTTTTAACTACAAATTAAGCATTATGGTAAAATGAAGACTGTATTATGTTTTTAAAAGGTCTTTAACTACAAATCAAACATTAGCATAAGAAACATCGGATATTAAATACAAGTTTATTATCGTACTACATAAACCAAAGATTAGTCATGCCAACATCTGCTCAACGGGAAGCACAAAATGCTAGAAGACGTGAACTACGTCACCTCCGTGAGGATGCTCTATGCAACCAACAAATTACAACAATAGCTCTTCGAAGAAGGGGTCCACCACCGAGAGATATCTCACAACAAGAACGCAGAGCGTTGCGTACAACACGTCGACTTGAACTACGACAACTGCAATGAATAACACTCTAACCAATCAAGGTTTGCTCTCCAGTACACACTAAAGCCTACTCAAATTATGCTAACCAAAAAAATGCTTCAACTCAGGTCTACAACAACCAGCAACCAATCAGTAAGTACAATCAAGACTTCTAAGTCAAAACGAAGCTGGTTATGACAAACATTACACAAACAAACATTGCAATTAAATACATTTCATTTCTAAATCACGCTTTGACACTAACTATCCACAAGTCCCAACAATTTACCCACAAATTAATTTCATATTGCAAGAAGCTACCATTCCAACTGTTCCAACTCACCGTATGGGAAGAAGACCAAGAAATATATCATTTGAAGACAGACGACTTCTACGCAACGCTCGCGCACGAGAGCTACGACAACTGCACAGGAACAGAACTACCACCAACCAAGGTTGACTTCTCCACTAATTAATATAACATGTGTTGAAATCTGTGAAGTGAAAGTGGGTGAATGGATGGCTTGGGCAACCCATCCGCGCGGACTACGCGGACAGGGTTGGCGGACTGCTAAGTCAACAGGGATGTTGCAGGCGGTTTGTTCTGTGGCGGCCTGGGCGGTCTGTTCGCGCGGACTACACGGACATCAGCAGCGGTCTGTCAGGCCGACGTATACTCAGCAGACAATTGAATCCCAGGAAGTAACTAGGCGGATAGAAACGCTATCCGCGGAGTCCGGCATGAAGCGGACGGTTGAACTGGAGCTCGGCAGACCGGTTTGGCAGTTGCCTTGGTCTTGCTCTGGTGCAGCGGCGAGTGGTAGCCGCGGAGACCGCCGGTCAGTGCGGACAGAAGCTGGAGGTCGCCCGGTATGGCGGGCTAGATCCAGTGTCCGCCAGTAAGTGCGAACTGGCCCTTGTGTCCAGTGGACTGTACTTGATGGGTTCTGAACCAAGTCCAGGGTGGCTCAGTCTGGGGAAATCGCGCAGTGGAGTGCGGGCTGTTTTCTCAGTCCGCCAAGCTCAGTAGAAGTGTTGTTGCCTTGATTGCTAGCTTGGGGATATGCGGACTGGAGAATTGCATGTGCAAGAGCGTGTGGACTGGAGCTAGTGTCCGCTGAGTCCGGCAATGCCTTGGTGATTAGGCAATGGACTCAGGGAAGCGGACGAGAGCTGTCCGCAGCGGACTGATTTGGCGTGTCCGCTGAGTCCGGCAGAAGCCTCGATTTTGGGGCTGTGGACTCAAGGTAGCGGGCTGGTGCTGTGTCCGCGGATTGGCGGACATAGCCGTTGCGGAGTCCAGCTGTGGTGGTCCTGGCTTGGCCTGTGGCGACAAGGCGGACTGGAGATTGGAGTCCGGCTTTGGAGAAGCTAGGCGGGCTGGCTATCTGCACAGGAGCGGCGAACTGGAGTGTATGTCCATGGGCTGGCGGACACACTTCTTCTTGCTACTGGATGTGGCGGTTATCCTATCACCTAGGGCGGTGACCATACTCATCATCGTGCCTATAAATAGGACCCATGTCACATCAGGAAATAAGGACCCAACCGAAGTAAGTGAACAGTAATTTGAGCTCGCGTAAGTTGCTGCGGACTGGACTATAGTGTCCGCGCGGTTTGATAGGGTTGACTGGATTGTGCTGTGCAGGTTGTGCGGATAGCGCTGGAAAGCCAGGACTTGGCTCTGATTGCGGTCAGGGATAGTGCGGACTCTGTGGTTTAGTAACAGGCGGTAAACAGCAGGTCACGGACAACGACTAAGCAGTCTTCTCTTTGGCAACTTGGTTCGGAGTTCAGGAAGTCGCCTGTCTCAGGCGGACTGTTCTATTCGGTTTCACAGCATGTGCGGTCTGGCGGCTAGGCGACCTCGCGGTCAGGCGGCTTGCAGATCAGCGGTGAAGAGCTAGCATTGGGATAAGGGGTTGTCCGCGCGGCTTGGTTGCGGCTTGCGACCTGGCGGATTGAGCGGACTCCACAGCAGTAGACCGCGCGGCTTGTTTGTTTTTTTGTCTTTGTATCTGGCTCTGCTCTCCCTGTGTGGAGGTTTGGCGAATCATGTCTCGCCATGTATGTCTCGCCTTGTAAAGAAGTTTGTTGTTGATCAATAAAGATATTTGCTTGATGCATGTGTTGCTGGTTGTTACTGCTTTATTGAGATAACCCCTGCTTTCTCCAACATCCGGGAAAACGTTCAACATTATAAGTGGAGGTATTCTCCTTCGGTTTGTTGAGTTTCAACATGGTATCCAAGGAGGCTTCTGCGGGTTTGTTGATTTTTAACATGGTATCAGAGGGAGGTTGGAGTGGTCAAGCAGTGATCAACGGAAGTAGTTGCTCTTGTGAAGAGGAAATCAGTGGTAGAACCATGGCAGCGGAAGATGCAAGTTGTCTTGGAATTGATCTTCTTATAAAGACGAACTTTGAAAGGTGGAAGTATTGTATGAAGAGCTTTCTTCTTGGCGAGTACCTTTGGGAGGTTGTATGCGGAGCAGGAAGACAAAAGGCTATTGTTGGCAATGCTGAAGAGATGAGAGCTTGGAAAAAGACAAAAGCGAGAGCGGAGTCTATTCTCAGGCAGATGATCTCATCGGAGCTCTTGGGCCACATTAGTGGATGTCGGTCAGCTGCGGAGGTTTGGACTTCCCTTGTTGGGTTGTTCAGGAAGGAGGTGAAGGTTGCTGCAGAAGATGGTCCCTCTACTTCATATCAGGAAGAAAGGAGTGTTTCTCCTAGGCGTGATAGGAAGAGGAAGGAAGGACCAAGGTGCTATAAATGCAAGCAGCAAGGTCATCTCAGGAAGGAGTGCAAGGTTGTCTTGCTCTCAGCGAACGTTGCTCAAGTAGGGAGGAAGGAGAAGAACATTGTTGGGCTATCAACAAGTTCTGGAGCTGATCGGATGAAGGCCAGTGATAGTGCAACTATCTGGCATGAAAGACTGGGGCAAGTAGGGTTGGACAAGCTGAAAGCAATGGCGGAAAGAAGACTCGTAAGAGGCCTGCCTAGGTTGTCATCCTATGACGATGGTCATGGGTGTGCGGGATGTCAACAAAGTGAAGCTTATCACTTCATGGTTGATAAGGCACAATCCAGATGTAAAGCACCGTTGGCGGTTGTCCATTGTGCTCTGGTGGGACCAATCGTCACAGCCAGTCTTGGAGGCAGCAGGTTCATGCTAATATTGGTTGATGACTATTCAAGGTATACTTGGGTATACTTTATGAAGGAGAAGACCAACATGATTCGCTTGCTTGTGGAGTTCAAGAAGCTTGTGGAAGGCCAGTTGGGTCTGCGGATCAAGGTGTTGAGGACAAGCATCGGTGGTGAGTTTGGTTCAACCGAGTTCTCAAACTTTTGTACGAAGCAAGGGATCCGGAAGGATCTTTCTTGTGGACATACTTCACAACAAGGTAGTGTTGCAGCTCAGATGATCCGTTGGCTAACGAAGACTTGCAGGTGTTGGCTTCAGAGTAAAGGCATTCTAAAGGCTCTTTGGGCAGAAAGGATGGCCTGTGCTGCTCATGTCATCAACCGGATGCCTCTTAGTCCGATCATAGTGAAGACTCCTTATGAGCTGACGTTCGGAGTAAAGCCCAGTGTGAAATACCTAAGGGTGTTTGGATCTACCTGCTACATACACTCTCCAGGTGCTCTCAAGACGAAGCTAGCCTTTGTTGGGTATGATGAGCAGAGGAGAAGATGGATATGTATCGATCCTGCGACGAAGAGACTCATCGTGTCAAGATACGTTGTCTTCGATGAGTTGACGCCGTATTGGGGTAGCTTTCATGTGGAGCTAGAGATGAGCAGGTCAGATGATGGGCTGAAGGAGGCTGCTGCTAAAGTTCATGTGGAGTTGCTTGAGTCACCAGGTGCTCCAGGTTGTTCTAGATCCAGGGCAAAGGCGTCAGGGTCAAGAAGTAGGGGGAGCCATGCTCCATGTACTTCTGGCTCGAAGACGGAGGCTTCCGGTTCAGGAAGCAGGGGAGTGATGTTCCTAGTAGTTCTTGTTCGAGAGCGGAGTCTTCTAGTTCAGGTAGCAGGGGGAGAGTTGCTCCAGGTGCTTCTGGTTCTAGTAAGGAGGCGACTTGTTCAGGAAGCATGGGGAGCATTGTTCCGGGTTTGCCCGGGAATGGAGCTGGTTCAAAAGCAGCGGAGGTGGTTAGCCATGATCAGGTTCTTCGGAGATCGAAGAGCATCAGTAAGCCACCAGCTCGATATAGCGAAGGGAACACGGCGGACTTAGTTCCGTGTTTCTTTGTTTGCCCTCAGGTCGAGCAAGGTTCTGTCACAGCCCGGATTTTTTGATTGCGTACGCTTGATGGGCGTTACGTTGGCTTTGACCGTTGTTCGAGCATGGTTTTTCCCACGGGCTTGCGAGTGGCTGTTTTGGTAGCCGAGTTGCACGATTCCCCAGCAAACCGGAGTCCAAATTGGGGACTCGGTGAGGCCTCTTAGGGAATGTTTGCACTTTTTCGCGCCCGGGTAATGTTGCTCAAAACGGGTTGCTACAAAAAAGGGTAAAAAGTGCTTAAGGAAAAAATGGTCTAGGACGATACAAAAACACTTTTCAAAACAGGGAAAAATAGTCGTTTTTGTGCGTGACACGCCCCCCGACACGGGCGTGTCGGGGCGTGACCCAGGGCGTGACCTGGGCGTGACCTCCTTGACTCGATGAATTTTTCTTGTGTCGAGTTGAGCTCGACGAATGGGGTACACGCCCCGTGACACGGGCGTGTCATGGGCCGTGTCCCGCAGTGTCGAGTGTCGAGTGTCGAGTGTCGAGTGTCGGGTGTCGAGAGAGGGGACACGGCCTGTGACACGGGCGTGTCACAGGGCGTGTCAAGCTGTGTCGAGTGTCGACACTTTTGGTCGACGAGGTGTCGAGACACGGGCTACACGCCCTAGGTCACGGGCGTGACCGACCCGTCACGGGCGTGTACCCGGCCGTGTACCGTGTGGATAAACTTGGATTTGCCGACTTTCTGCGCCGCTTAAGGTACACGCCCTGCGTCACGGGCGTGACACAGGGCGTGACAGGGCCGAAAAATCGATGTTTTCCAGTTTTTTTGTGTCGTTCATTTCCTTGGTTCTGCATCTAACAATCCAGCTCTGTTCTGCAGGAAATAAGGCCGAAACAGAGTTTCTCCTCCTCATTTCACCTTCTTCTTCATCTTCTTCCTCATTCCAAAAGGAACTCAAGGGAGCAAGGGCTAAAGCAAGGCAAGGAAAGAGAGGAGCAGCCGTCGCGGCATCGTCTCGGTTCAGGCAAGCGGTGTTCTTCACCCTTGCCAATCTTCTTTCTTGTCTGTGATTATGCAAATAGCTAGTTTTTCTCTTTCAATTTTCCTAGCTTGTTCTTCTTGTTTTGTGTTATCCCTCACTAGCTCTTGAATTTCCCTATGCTTAATGAATTCGATTTTCCATGCTTAGTTTTGTTTAGTTATCAAGTCTATGCTAGGTTGATTCATGTCGTTTATCTTGTTCATGTAGCTATGTTGATTCATGTTTATGTAGCCTTTCTTATTCATGTGATTCTTTCTTGTTCCTAATCATGTGATTCATGTAATTTCGTTAATCAAACTCTATCACGTTTGACATAACATTGGCAAGTTGTCATCATGTGCACTTGGGTTATGGTGCGATTTGCTTATGGTGTGTACTTGGGTTATGGGTTATGGTGAGTTTTGCGAGGCGAAATGTGAACCATGGCAGGCACGTTTGTGTGAGGAGTCGGTAAGGGGTGGTGTGGTTTAATCCTTTGTGGCCACCGGGTTTGGATTTGTGGTGTAGAGCACAATTTTGGCCCCGATTTGGGCTGGCTTTTATTGATGCGTTCCACTTTAGTGCTGCCACCAAAAGACCCTTGCTGAATCGCATTTAACCGCTGCTTATGTTTCACTCATATAGTTGTTTCTTGTATTAAGAATGATGGAATGAGCATGTGTTTTGCCTTTTTGCTCATGCGGGTTGAGCATGACTTGATGAAACGTGTACGCACTTGGTGCGTTTGACATGTGTTTTGGTGCGTTTTCCACTTCTTTTGTTCACTCACTTTACTTACATGAAATATTGCTACGGGGTCGGTAAGCCCCTTCGTCATATTTTCTGAACTTCCTACTATATTGTGTAGCTTTGATGATTGCTGAGGTGTTCTTTCTTGAATGCCTCAGGTGTAGGTTGTAGCCGGTTGAGTGACTAGTTCTTGGATAGAGTTTCTTGGGAGCTAGCCGAGCTTACTGAGCGAGGTAGTTCTTTTCTTTGTTGTACAGACATACATGTGCCCCAATGGGTTCGTGTCAGCTTGTTGGCGCCCATTGGTGGCTTTCTTTACTTGTGATATATGAATAATAGACTGCTAATGTGACTCATTTGGATGAGATGATGTCTTCTTGCTCTTGGGAAGGATTTATGGTAGGTTGCATTAGGTATTTTGAAGCTAAACATAACTAGTATTGTATCCATGCATAACATGTTTTGGTCACCGTACCTGTATTTTCCAAATCACGTAACCAAGATGATTTCTGATATTATTATAAATATAGACTGCATATAGAAGATAGTCATAAATAAACAAAGTATTTTCGTCGTGTACAAACACATTTTGATGCCTAAGGCCGAGGGATACGGCCATTAAATTCAAAGGTTTTCTTGCATTTAACTGTTGGATTTCAAATCATAAAGTAAGCGTCAAGGGTTGCCTGAGCGTGTGCAGTTATCCCCTGCACGACGTGGCATCATAACCCGTAGTTCCTCTTGCTCTGATACGAGGTGCCATCAGTATGTCTTGGCCGACGCACGCACACTACACTCATGGCATGACAAGAAGTATACGGGCATATTATGTAGTATGGGATGCATAATATGTGGTTGTATATGGATCCACCATAGGGGCAACATGTGCGGATTATGTAGTATGGGATGCATAACCTTACCACATGGATGCGACTAGCACGTTTTCTTTTCTTCGTTGCATGCAATGCTATGTAGTATGGGATGCATAGCATTGTGATGTGTACGACCGCTCATGACATGCATTAAGGCCTTTTCTAGATTGCATCGCACAGCACGCATAACATAACATTGCATGAGCACAATGTGCCAAGCTAAAGATGTACATGATGACACATGTACACTCATAGTTTTGGGTCAAATAAAGTCATGCATTCATCGGTTAGGCACAAGTTAGTGGGATGACGGTGAGTCATCTTTAGGTTAGGCATACCATCATTCTCAAACTCCCAGAGCAAGTTAGCAGTTGATATTCATAGTTATATATGTATGGTCTGTACATAGCCGTTGTGTGTTTTGTTGGGTTTGAGTTTGACAAGAGTGAACGTGTTTATAGGATGTCGAAGCGTCCAGTGACAAGGCAAACTCCCCAATCCGAGGGCGAGTCTTCGGGCGCGCAGAATAATGCCCTGATGGATAGTCTACGCCAAAGTAATGAGGCTTTGACGAGGCAGGTGCAGGAAGTGCAGTCCCAGCTCCAAGCTATGTCCTCAGCGATGTCTGGACTGGCACCAAGAGGGCAAGAGACGGTCCGAGGCCCCACCATTTCTACTCCTTCCGTGGCAGTGATACCCCCAGTTGTGGTTCCCCCTGCGATGACTTTTATCTCGCAGTTTCAGCGACTTGGACCACCGACTTATGATGGAAAAGCGGACTTTGTGATCTTGGATGATTGGGTGATCACGTTGGAAGAAATGTTTGGTTATTCTGGCGTTACTGAGGACCAGAAGGTGATGTTTGCCTCCTATCAACTAAAAGGGTTGGCGAAAGGTTGGTGGTTGCGAGAAAAGGAGAGCCTAGGGGCTGGATGTTCGTGGGAAGACTTCAAAGAAATGTTACGGCGCAAGTTTCTACCGTCAGTTGAAAGGGACCGCCTGATGAATGACTTCTTGTACCTGAAGCAGAGGAAACTCACAGTTAGTGAGTATGAAATTGAGTTTAGCAAGTTAAGTCGGTTCGCTCCGAGCTTGGTGACTACGGAAGCTGACCGAGTAAAGAGATTTCTTGGCGGACTCCGCAGCGACGTGCAGCAGTTCGCAAGTGCTTATGGAGCGACGAGTTACACTACTGTGGTGGAGGCTGCGTTGAAGGTTGAAGCTATCGAAAATGCAAAACAAAGAGGACAACTGATGAGGAAGGATAAGAGGAAGCTGATGGGAGGGAAAAGCTGCCACGAATCAGACGTAAGGAAGAAGAACAAGGAGACGTGTAGTTTCTGTGGCCGGTCAGGCCACCCATTTGAGAAATGTTTCAAGCGGTTGGGGATGCAAAAGAAGGAGCAGATGCACGCCATTCAGGGTGCGCCAACCAGAGACTTGAAGTGTACAGCTTGTGGGGGAAGTGGTCATGATATGAGCCGCTGCTGGGTCAAGGACAAGGTGTGCTTCCAGTGTGGCAAACAGGGACATCTGAAGGCAAGGTGCCCACAAAACCAGCCCGTGCTGCAGCCAATGCCACTCCAGGCTTTGCCTCCGCCTCCGCGTTTGGACAAAGGAAAAGGGAAGTTAAATGTGATTTCCTCAGAGGAAGCTCAGATGTCACCTCAGGTTATCTCAGGTTCGATGCATTCTTCTGGTTCACGTTTTGTTTATGCCTCTTACGAGTAGTTCTTAGCTACATATGTACCCTTATAAGACACTTTAAGGTAAAGAACCGTTGGGCGCGTGTTCTCTTTGATTCTGGCGCGACCCATTCATTTGTGGCTCGAACCTTTCTGGATCGGTATCATTTGACACCAGATCGAGTGGGGAATGCCTTTTTGGTGAAGTTCTCTTCCGGTGCTTTTGTGGTGGCAAACTGGGGTCTTCTTGATTGTCCCATTTTGTTGGGCGATTTCTTAACAAAGGCTGATTTCAAGGTGATCGATTTGGAGGATTTTGACGTCATTCTGGGCATGGACTGGTTATCCCACTATGATGCCGTCATCCAGTGCAAAGGGAAGCGCTTGGATTTTATCAAGGACAATGGTCAGCCGGGAAGTATTTATGGTGATTCATGCCAGGATACTCCAGGGATTTCGGCGGTATGTGTTCGGACGTTGTTTGTTTCCGACTGTTTTGCTTGTCTAGTCTCAGTTGTGGGGACTAGTGCTGTTTTGCCGCGTTTGGAGGAGATTCCTGTTGTGCGTGAATTCCCAGATGTTTTTCCTACTGATCTTCCTGGTCTTCCCCCTGATCGTGATGTCGAGTTCGTTATTGATTTGGAACCGGGTACGCGGCCAATTGCGAAAGAGCCGTACAGAATGGCCCCGCGTGAGCTATCAGAGTTGCATATCCAGCTGGATGACTTATTGGCAAAAGGGTTTATCAGGCCGAGTTCATCACCTTGGGGTGCACCAGTGTTATTTGTGAAGAAGAAAGATGGGTCGATGCGGCTTTGCATCGATTACCGGGAGTTGAACAAGGTGACGATTAAAAACAAGTACCCACTGCCAAGAATTGATGATTTGTTTGATCAACTGCGTGGCAGTTCGGTATTTTCGAAGATTGATCCCCGCTCGGGCTATCATCAGCTCAAGGTCCGGGAGTCTGATATTCCGCGGACTGCATTTCGATCAAGACATGGTCATTTTGAATTTCTGGTGATGTCGTTTGGTTTGACCAACGCACCATCAGCCTTCATAGATATGATGAACAGGGTGTTCAAGGACTACTTGGATAAGTTTGTGGTGGTTTTTATTGATGACGTTCTTGTCTACTCCCGCAGTGCTGAGGAGCATGAACAGCATCTGCGATTGGTATTGGCCACTTTGCAAGACCAACGGTTATTTGCCAAGCTAAGCAAATGCGAGTTTTGGTTACCTCAAGTTGCCTTTCTGGGTCATGTCATTAATCACCATGACATTTCAGTGGATCCCGAAAAGATTGCTGCAGTCATGGAGTGGAGAAGACCGGAGACACCCAAGGAGATTCGAAGATTCTTGGGATTGGCCGGCTATTATCGCAGATTTGTCGAAGGTTTTGCTACGTTGGCTGCACCTTTGACTCGCTTAACCTAGAATAATGTTGCGTTTGAGTGGAATGACAAGTGTGAGGCGTCCTTCCTGGAACTCAAGAACAGATTATGTACCGCTCCTGTGTTGATCTTGCCGACAGAAGGGATAGATTATGACGTTTTTGTGGATGCGTCGCACGTTGGACTTGGATGTGTTTTAATGCAAGACAAAAAGGTGATTTTGTATGGGTCTCGGCAATTGAAAAGTCATGAAAAGAACTACCCAACGCATGATTTGGAGTTCGCAGCGATGATATTTGCATTGAAATTGTGGAGACACTTACTTTATGGTGCGCAGTGTAAAATCTTTACGGATCATAAAAGTTTAAAGTACGTCTTCACGCAAAAGGAACTTAATCTGCGCCAACGGCGATGGCTTGAATATGTAGCTGATTATGATGTGGACATTCAGTATCATCCGGGGAAAGCGAATGTTGTGGCCGATGCTTTGAGTCGGAAGACGGGGAAATTCTTTCATCTTTCAGTCGACCGTCTTGTGGAGGAATTTCTATTGATGGATATTTCCGTGGGCAAATATGACCCGCAAAGTCATTCGATGGTAGAAGAACCTTCATGGCTGGTGCTTACAAGACAACATCAAAAGGATGATCCTGATCTTTTACATTTATTTCTTCGAACTGAAAAGCGTTAATTACCAGATTTTTCTATTGATGAGGGGGCACGTTAAAGTATCGTGGTCGATTTTGTATTCGCGCAGTTGGAGACATTCGCGAGATGGTGTGTCGGGAAGCACATGGCTCAAGTATGGCCTACCATCCAGGCTCAACAAAAATGTACCGTGATTTGAAACAAATTGTCTGGTGGTATGGAATGAAAAGAGATAGAGCGCAAGTTGTATCTGAATGTCATACCTGCAAGCGGGTGAAAGCTGATCATGGGAGGCCTGGTGGCAAGTTGACACCATTGGATATTCCAACATGGAAGTGGGAAAGCATCACAATAGATTTTATTACAGGCCTACCACGATCTCCACGAGGACATGACTCCGTGTGGGTGATCGTGGATAGATTGACCAAGTGTGCTCATTTCATACCATTTAAGGTCAATTACCCGATGAAGACAATATCGGAGCTCTATTTGAACGAGATCATCCGACTGCATGGTGTGCCAGTCAATATCATTTCCGACCGGGATTCCGATTTACTTCTCGTTTCTGGAAGAGTCTACAAGAGGGTTTGAGAACGG
The DNA here is from genome assembly GCA_039583875.1 of Platanthera guangdongensis. NCBI lineage: Eukaryota > Viridiplantae > Streptophyta > Magnoliopsida > Asparagales > Orchidaceae > Platanthera > Platanthera guangdongensis. The sequence goes on along the minus strand of CM077166.1, from coordinate 57,516,134 downwards.
ATTTGCGGTATTCCACTACTTACCACCCTCAGACGAATGCCCAAACGGAACGAGTAAATCAAATTGTGGAAGATATGATTCGATGCTACATTCTTAAGTATGGCGGAGCATGGGATGAACGTTTGCGGCTTATGGAATTCACATATAATAATAGCTATCAAGAAAGCTTGCAAATGGCTCCGTTCGAAGCTTTATATGGGCGTCGCTGTCAGACTCCCCTCTTTTGGGCTGAGGTTGGCGAGCGGCCTTTGTTGGGCCCAGAGGCGCTCGAGGACATGGAAGTTGTCGTACGACTTATTCGGGAGAAGCTCCGAATCGCCCAAGAGCGATATGAAAAGTACGCCAACCGACGAAGGTCGGAATTAGAGTTTGCGGTGGGGGATTCCGTTTTCTTGAAAGTCTCCCCAATGGTTGGGATTAAAAGGTTTGGAAAAGAGCGCAAATTAGACCCAAGATTTGTGGGTCCCTTTAAGATTCTTGCGCGAGTTGGTGCATCCGCTTACAAAGTAGAATTACCCGTGAACTTTCCTGGTGTTCACGACGTGTTTATGTTAGCCAACTTCGCAAATGTGTGCGGAATGATCAGCGAGTTTTGGATTTTGTGCCGCAATTGGCGCCAAACCTTTCTTATGTGGAGATGCCCATCCGGATATTGGACTCTCAAGATCGCGTGTTGCGGAAAAAGAAGATTCCTATGGTCAAGGTGCTATGGAAAAATCAGAATGTGGAAAGCGCGACGTGGGAGCTCGAGTCAACGATGAGGGCTGCTCACCCTCATTTGTTCCCGTAAATAAGCTGGTATGTGAATTTGTGTTTTTGTTGCATTGCTGTTTTTGGTTTGTTACCTTATTTGATTGAGATCAAAATGATTGAAAAGTTTCGAGGCGAAACTTTTTGTTAGGGGGAGTGATTGTAACACCCCGGATTTTTTGATTGCGTACGCTTGATGGGCGTTACGTTGGCTTTGACCGTTGTTCGAAAATGGTTTTTCCCGCGGGCTTGCGAGTGGCTGTTTTGGTAGCCGAGTTGCACGATTCCCCAGCAAACCAGAGTCCAAATTGGGGATTCGGTGAGGACTCTTAGGGAATGTTTGCACTTTTTCGCGCCCGGGTAATGTTGCTCAAAACGGTTGCTACAAAAAAGGGTAAAAAGTGCTTAAGGCAAAAATGGTCTAGGACGACACAGAAACACTTTTCAAAACAGGGAAAAATAGTCATTTTTGTGCGTGACACGCCCCCCGACACGGGCGTGTCGGGGCGTGACCCAGGGCGTGACCTGGGCGTGACCTCCTTGACTCGACGAATTTTTCTTGTGTCAAGTTGAGCTCGACGAATGGGGTACACGCCCCGTGACACGGGCGTGTCATGGGCCGTGTCCCGCAGTGTCGAGTGTCGAGTGTCGAGTGTCGGGTGTCGAGAGAGGGGACACGGCATGTGATACGGGCGTGTCACAGGGCGTGTCAAGCTGTGTCGAGTGTCGACACTTTTGGTCGACGAGGTGTCGAGACACGACTACACGCCCTAGGTCACGGGCGTGACCAACCCGTCACGGGTGTGTACCCGGCCGTGTACCGTGTGGATAAACTTGGATTTGCCGACTTTCTGCGCCGCTTAAGGTACACGCCCTGCGTCACGGGCGTGACACAGGGCGTGACAGGGCCGAAAAATCGATGTTTTCCAGTTTTTTTGTGCCGTTCATTTCCTTGATTCTGCATCTAACGGTCCAGCTCTGTTCTGGAGGAAATAAGGCCGAAACAGAGTTTCTCCTCCTCATTTCACCTTCTTCTTCATCTTCTTCCTCATTCCAAAAGGAACTCAAGGGAGCAAGGGCTAAAGCAAGGCAAGGAAAGAGAGGAGCAGCCGTCGCAGCATCGTCTCGGTTCAGGCAAGCGGTGTTCTTCACCCTTGCCAATCTTCTTTCTTGTCTGTGATTATGCAAATAGCTAGTTTTTCTCTTTCAATTTTCCTAGCTTGTTCTTCTTGTTTTGTGTTATCCCTCACTAGCTCTTGAATTTCCCTATGCTTAATGAATTCGATTTTCCATGCTTAGTTTTGTTTAGTTATCAAGTCTATGCTAGGTTGATTCATGTCGTTTATCTTGTTCATGTAGCTATGTTGATTCATGTTTATGTAGCCTTTCTTATTCATGTGATTCTTTCTTGTTCCTAATCATGTGATTCATGTAATTTCGTTAATCAAACTCTATCACGTTTGACATAACATTGGCAAGTTGTCATCATGTGCACTTGGGTTATGGTGCGATTTGCTTATGGTGTGTACTTGGGTTATGAGTTATGGTGAGTTTTGCGAGGCGAAATGTGAACCATGGCAGGCACGTTTGTGTGAGGAGTCGGTAAGGGGTGGTGTGGTTTAATCCTTTGTGGCCACCGGGTTTGGATTTGTGGTGTATAGCACAATTTTGGCCCCGATTTGGGCTGGCTTTTATTGGTGCGTTCCACTTTAGTGCTGCCACCAAAAGACCCTTGCTGAATCGCATTTAACCGCTGCTTATGTTTCACTCATATAGTTGTTTCTTGTATTAAGAATGATGGAATGGGCATGTGTTTTGCCTTTTTGCTCCTGCGGGTTGAGCAGGACTTGATGAAACGTGTACGCACTTGGTGCGTTTGACATGTGTTTTGGTGCGTTTTCCACTTCTTTTGTTCACTCACTTTACTTACATGAAATATTGCTACGGGGTCGGTAAGCCCCTTCGTCATATTTTCTGAACTTCCTACTATATTGTGTAGCTTTGATGATTGCTGAGGTGTTCTTTCTTGAATGCCTCAGGTGCAGGTTGTAGCCGGTTGAGCGGCTAGTGCTTGGATAGAGTTTCTTGGGAGCTAGCCGAGCTTACTGAGCGAGGTAGTTCTTTTTTTGTTGTACAGACATACATGTGCCCCAATGGGTTCGTGTCAGCTTGTTGGCCCCCATTGGTGGCTTTCTTTACTTGTGATATATGAATAATAGACTGCGAATGTGACTCATTTGGATGAGATGATGTCTTCTTGCTCTTGGGAAGGATTTATGGTAGGTTGCATTAGGTATTTTGAAGCTAAACATAACTAGTATTGTATCCATGCATAACATGTTTTGGTCACCGTACCTATATTTTCCAAATCACGTAACCAAGATGATTTCTAATATTATTATAAATATAGACTGCATATAGAAATAGTCATAAATAAATAAAGTATTTCCGCCGCATACAAACACATTTTGATGCCTAAGGCCGAGGGATACGGCCATTAAATTCAAAGGTTTTCTTGCATTTAACTGTTGGATTTCAAATCATAAAGTAAGCGTCAAGGGTTGCCTGAGCGTGTGCAGTTATCCCCTGCACGACGTGACATCATAACCCGTAGTTCTTCTTGCTCTGATACGAGGTACTCGTTGAGGAAATGCGGGTTGTGATAGGTTCTTCTGGCTGTGATGACCCCACTAGAATCAAGGAGGTGGTTGACACCAAGGCTGAAGAGGTGACTTCTCTCAGAGGTAACGAGGCTTGGGCTTTTGTGCCCAAGGTAGTTGGTGATACTCCTATGATGCATGAGTGGAGGTTGAAGCTGAAGAAGGAAGAGGGAAGCATGGCTCCTTTTAGGAGATGCTGGAGGGCTCCCTCATGGTCCATGATATGCGGGCCGAGGACTATGTCTTGGACATCTCTTCGTAGATGGTATCAGAGGGACCAGGTGCAAGGTTACGGGAGCTGCTGAAGTTATTCACCACTTCTCACTTCAAGGGGGAGTGTTGAAATCTGTGAAGTGAAAGTGGGTGAATGGATGGCTTGGGCAACCCATCCGCGCGGACTACGCGAACAGGGTTGGCGGACTGCTAGGTCGACAGGGGTGTTGCAGGCGGTTTGCTCTGTGGCGGCCTGGGCGGTCTGTTCGCGCGGATAACGCGGACAACAACAGCGGTCTGTCAGGCCGGCGTATACTCCGCGGGCAATTGAATCCCAGGAAGTAACCAGGCGGATAGAAACGCTATCCGCGGAGTCCGGCATGAAGCGGACGGTTGAACTGGATCTCGGCAGACCGGTTTAGCAGTTGTCTTGGTCTTGCTCTGGTGCAGCGGCGAGTGGTAGCCGCAGAGACAGCCGGTTAGTGCAGATAGAAGCTGGAGGTCGCCCGGTATGGCGGGCTAGATCCAGTGTCCGCCAGTAAGTGCAAACTGGCCCTTGTGTCCAGTGGACTGTACTTGATGGGTTCTGAACCAAGTTCAGGGTGGCTCAGTCCGGGGAAATCGCGCAGTGGAGTGCGGGCTGTTTTCTCAGTCCTCCAAGCTCAGTAGAAGTGTTTTTGCCTTGATTGCTAGCTTGGAGATATACGGACTAGAGAATTGCATGTGCAAGAGCGTGTGGACTGGAGCAAGTGTCTGCTGAGTCCGACAATGCCTTGGTGATTAGGCAATGGACTCAGGGAAGCGGACGAGAGCTGTCCGCAGCGGACTAATTTGGCGTGTCCGCTGAGTCCGGCAGAAGCCTCGGTTTTGGGCTGTGGACTCAAGGTAGCGGGCTAGTGCTGTGTCCGCGAATTGGTGGACATAGCCGTTGTGGAGTCAACTGTGGTGGTCCTGGCTTGGCCTGTGGCGACAAGGCGGACTGGAGATTGGAGGCCGGCTTTGGAGAAGCTAGGCGGGCTGGCTATCTGCATAGGAGTGGCGAACTAGAGTGTATGTCCGCGGGATGGCGGACACACTTGTTCTTGCTGCTGGATGTGGCGGTTATCCTATCACCTAGGGTGGTGACCATACTCATCATCGTGCCTACAAATAGGACCCATGTCACATCAGGAAATAAGGACCCAACCAAAGTAAGTGAACAGTAATTTGAGCTCATGTAAGTGTTGGAGTTACCATTGTGATCTGGAAGTGATCAAGCATGTAATCTCACTGCCAACGCGATATGAGCCTGCAGGGTCGCACATAAGAGATGTGGAGAAGTTGGATGACTGACTGTGTTGGTAAAGATTACCAATCACCGACCTGAATAGGGTTATGGGCAAAGTGTTGCCTTATAGGATCATCGGGTTGGGCAAATGTTGCCTTGAAGGGCTGGTTGGGATTGTCGTCCGAGGGTCGATGACATTAGTCGAGAATCGTCTCTCTGATTCTCGTCGATCGACGAGAATCGTCGAGAATCAATTGTTGATTCTCGACGATCGACTACTTCGACAATTGTCGTCGACCGCGGTTCGACGATCGTCGAGTATCGTTGTGTATCGTCGAGCGCGGCTCGACGATCGGCGAGAATCGTCGAGTATTGTACTCTGATTCTCGCCGATCCTGTATGATACTCGTCGACTGATTCTCGCCGAACCTGCTCAGTGATTCTCGTCGATTGTCGCCGATTCTCACCGAATGATACTCGCCGATTCTGAACCCTAATTTCGGGTGGTCTGCGGATAGCGGAGTTTCTAAGTCTTTTATGCCTTTGGTATAAAAGGGACTCTTAGGGTTTATCGGGAATAAGGTTTTGCGCTCGCGATTTTCTCCTGTAGCGAATCGAACCCGACGGAAGAGTTCCGCTCATTCGCTCCGCCGATCCCGATTCCCGCCGCCGGAAGAGTTCCGCCGCCGTGTTCGCTCCGTCGACCACCTCTTCTCCGGCGACTGTCGCTGGTGCTGCAATCCCTGGCGCGGACCTAGCAGTCCGTGGGAAAGCAAAGGTGTGGTCTTCTCCATCCCGATCTTCCGTGTGACGGAAAGCCCGGTGTTCTCCCGCTCGTGTGGACTTCTGCAGAAACGTGGATACTATTCCACGTAGAACTCACCACCAGCAAAAATCAAAGTTTGGAGCATCTCCGTTGGGTTGTGACTCAACGCCATTGAGGTAATTTTTGCCTAGTTTTGCTAACTTCTTGATTCAACGTTCATAGCCCGATCCACATCTCATTGGGTTTTTCTTGATGTTTATTTTTCGCTGCGTGCACAAGCGTTGTGCCATCCTCATAGAGAAACCCAACAGTGGTATCAGAGCCAGGTTGCGGCCATGATCGTTGTTTTGGAAGTTTGTTATTCCAGTGCGTGTAAACCTAGGGATTTAGAAGTGTTCTAAATGTCTAGATTTAGTCTTGGTTCCCGCCAAGAACGTCTGGAATTGCGTGGGAATTTCTAAGTGTTAGAAATTGTTGTCTCCTTAGCAGTAACCATCCCTCGAGTATGTTTTGGATTGTGAATCCAACATAGAGAGATGAGCTTGTCTACTGCTTTAAGTTGAGTTGTCTTTGCCTTTGTCCAATGCATGTAAATCTGAGGATTTGAAAATTTCCGGATGTTCAGATTTAGCCCTTCCTTCTATCAATTGTTGATGGTGTTAGGATGTGCACATAAGGGATGCATGTGGTTTAGAATATTGTTTTTCTTTGGATGTGCACGTCGATCAAATGTTGATCATGGTTAATTGTTAACCTATATTTGAAATCCCTTCATCAAATATTAAGTGTTCGGATGCCTTCCGATGGATGACACTCTTCCTGCCTCGATCGATGAAGTGTGGGCTTGCCAAAGCAAGGTGCATTAATCTATCTTGGTAAGGGTGCGAGCGGATAATTGTGATATCCCACTGTCGACATCGGGTCCAGCTTAACTAGGTGACCTCAAAGGTTGAGTGCCTAGAGGCATAGGGTTGGCATGCACCATATGATGGATGCGAATAAGGAGTTATTCACCAACCATACAAGAATTGCATGAGGATGCAATTGGCAAGCTTTGCCTACCTAAATAACCGCATCGTGAGAGGAACGCCAAAGTGGACTCATAGTGTTGGTGAAATACGGATCTTGTCCACTAAGAGAGTAGCTCGCATGAACTCTCCGAATTGCTAGTGAGGGCTATCTTTTCGAATAAAATAGTGGGAATATTTTAATTGAAGTCCTAATTAGAGTAAATTGTAATTGAAATTTAGGTACTGAGTTTATTCTGCATAAATTCTTGTAAAATTCCATGGCAAGCGTTGCGCACTCCATGTTGTCTCTGAGAGCCATCCTTGAGAAGGATAAGCTCAGTGGGACAAATTATATGGACTGGTATAGGAACCTGAGAATTGTTCTCAGGCAATAGCGAAAGCTCTATGTCATGGAAGAAGAAGCCCCCGAGGTGCCAACCGGGAATTCTTCCCGTGCTGAGAAAGATACTTATAAGAAGTATACTGACGATGCTTTGGATGTCGAGTGCCTTATGCTTGCCACCATGAACTCTGAGCTTCAGAAGCAACATGAGAACATGGGGTGCAAGGAGATTGACGAGCATCTCAAGAAAATGTTTCAAGGGCAGGCTCGTCAAGAGAGGTTCGACATCACGAAAGCGTTGTTTCAGTGCAAGATGGGAGTTCGAGACTCAGTAGGGACTCACGTACTCAAGATGATTGGGTATATCGAGAACCTTGAAAGGCTGGGTTTTCCTCTTGGTCAAGAGTTGGCCACGGATCTGATCCTGCAATCGTTGTCGGACAGTTATGAGCAGTTTGTCTTGAACTACAACATGAATGAGATAGACAAGACACTGCCCGAACTCCTAGGCATGTTGAGAACTGCCGAAATCAACATGAAGAAGGCCAAGCCTGCCAGCCCCATACTGATGGTGCATAAGGGCAAGGGCAAAGCCAAGGGTTCCAAGAAGACGAAGGTGGGACCTAAGTCATATCTTGAGCCCAAGTCTTCAGCACTGATGAAAAAGAAAAGCACGGTGAAGGATGGGAAATGCCACCACTGTGGCAAGGCTGGTCATTGGCGGAGGAATTGTCCTTCGTATATTGAGGGTCTGCAGAAATTGAGGGGAGGTATGACTTCCGCTTCTAATATCTACGTTATAGAGATAAACCTTTCTGCTCCTTCATCTTGGGTATTGGATACCGGATGTGGTTCTCACATTTGTACAAATGTGCAGGAACTGGGAAGGAGAAGATTGCTGAGTAAAGGGGAGGTGGACCTCCGCGTCGGCAATGGAGCAAGAGTTGTTGCTGTAGCCGTAGGAGTTTACCGTCTTTCTTTGCCCAGTGGGCTTGTAATAGAACTAGATAACTGTTATTTTGTTTCGGCGATAACTAGAAACATTATATCTATTTCATGTTTGGACATGATTGGATTTTCTTTTATAATTAAGAACAATTGTTGTTTTATATTTAAGAATGATGTTTGTTATGCTGTAGCCCAATTGTTTAATGGTCTTTATGTTTTGAACTTGGACCATCTGATCTGTAATGTAGAAAACAATAAAAGACTAAGAACAAATGACTCAAACCCTACGTATCTCTAGCATTGTCGTTTGGGCCATATCAACGAGAAGCGTATATCCAAGCTCCATAGAGATGGACTTTTGGACTCATTTGATTATGAATCATTTGAGCGATGCGAATCTTGTTTGTTAGGCAAAATGACTAAAGCTCCTTTCACTGGTTATACTGAGAGGGCTGAGGATCTTTTGGGTGTTGTACATAGTGATGTATGCGGACCCATGAGTTCCATGGCTAGAGGTGGGTATTTCTACTTTGTTACATTTACTGATGATTTCAGTAGATACGGATATGTGTATCTTATGAAGTGCAAATCCGAGACCTTTGAAAAGTTCAAAGAGTTCAAGAATGAAGTAGAAAACCAGTTGGGTAAAAGGGTTAAAGCACTCCGATCTGATCGAGGTGGCGAATACCTGAGTCATGAGTTCCGTGATCATCTGAAAGAGTGTGGTATTGTATCACAGCTCACTCCACCTAGAACACCACAACATAATGGTGTGTCTGAGAGGAGAAATCGTACTCTGTTAGACATGGTACGTTCGATGATGAGTCATGCAGACTTGCCTGTTTCCTTTTGGGGTTTTGCTTTAGAGACTGCTGCAATGACATTGAATCGCGCTCCAACTAAAACGGTTCTGAAGACACCATATGAGATATGGACTGGGAAGCGTCCTAGTATGTCGTTCATTAAAATTTGGGGCTGTGAGGCATACGTGAGACGTCAAATGCCTGACAAGCTGGAACCCAAATCAGATAAATGTTATCTGGTGGGATATCCTAAGGAAACAAAAGGGTATTACTTTTACCTACCGTCTGAGGGCAAAGTATTTGTCGCAAGGACTGGTGTCTTCTTGGAGAAGGAGTTCTTATCAAGAAAGACTGAAAAGGTAGAGCTTGAAGAAGTTCAAGGACCACATGTAGTGAATGAACCGGAATTGGATTCTGAGACAGGACTACAAGATGTTGTAGCTAGAGAACCTGCTCAGGGAACATAAGTCCTACGTAGATCTGGTAGACCGAGGTTTGAGCCTGAGAGATATGGATTTCTCGTGTCTCAAATAGGTAATGTGTTGCTTATGGATCATGATGATGAACCATCAACCTACCAAGAGGCTATGAATGGACCGGACTCCGACAAATGGCTTGAGGCTATGAAATCCGAAATGGACTCCATGTATGCAAACCAAGTTTGGAACTTGGTGGAACCACCTGAAGGGGTACGACCCATAGGGTGCAAGTGGATCTTCAAGAAGAAGACCGACATGGATGGGAATGTACAGACATTCAAAGGGCGACTGGTGGCTAAGAGTTTCAAGCAAATTCATGGTATTGACTATGATGAGACCTTTTCCCCTGTTGCTATGGTTAAGTCCATAAGGATATTGCTTGCTATTGCTGCGTATTATGACTACGAGATCTGGCAGATGGATGTCAAAACGGCTTTCCTTAATGGAAACCTCGTTGAGGAAGTGTATATGACACAACCCGAGGGTTTTGTATCCCCAGATGAAGCCACTAAAATATGCAAGCTGAATAAGTCCATTTATGGACTGAAACAGGCCTCTCGAAGTTGGAATCTTCGTTTTGATGAGAAAATCAAAGAGTTTGGTTTCATCAAGAATGAAGATGAGCCTTGTGTTTACAAGCGAATCAGTGGGAGCATTGTTGTCTTCCTGATATTGCATGTAGATGACATACTGTTGATCGGGAACGACATTCCTACCCTGAAAGTTGTTAAGAACAACCTAGGGAACTGCTTTTCAATGAAGGATTTGGGTGAAGCGACTTATATACTCGGTATTAAGATCTATAGAGATAGATCGAAGAAGTTGCTGGGTTTGACCCAGAGTACGTACATCGAAAAGGTGTTGAAGCGGTTCAACATGCTTGAGTCCAAGAAAGGATTTTTGCCCATGTCTCATGGTGTGAATCTCTCTAAGGACCAGTGTCCAAAGTCTTGTGAAGATAAGGACCGCATGAAGTTGATTCCATATGCTTCGGCAATTGGATCAATCATGTACGCGATGTTATGTACTCGACCCGATGTCTCCTTTGCTTTGAGCATGACTAGCAGGTATCAGTCAGACCCCGGTGAGTGTCACTGGATTGCAGTCAAGAATATCCTGAAGTACTTGAGAAGGACTAAGGACGTGTTCTTGGTGTATGGTGGAGAGGAAGAGCTCGTTGTAAGTGGTTACACGGATGCTAGCTTCCAAACTGATCGAGACGACTCCAAGTCTCAGTCAGGTTTTGTGTTTTGCCTGAATGGAGGACCTGTGAGCTGGAAGAGTTCCAAGCAAGAGACAGTTGCTGATTCTACAACAGAGGCCGAGTATATCGCAGCAGCTAATGCGGCGAAGGAGGCTGTATGGATTAGGAAATTCATCGGCGAGCTTGATGTAGTTCCTAGCATTGTTGGTCCCGTAGTTCTCTACTGTGATAACAATGGTGCAATTGCACAATCTAAGGAACCTAGATCTCATCAGCGCTCCAAACACATACTCCGGCGGTTTCATCTTATTCGTGAGATTGTCGAACGAGGAGATGTAAACATTTGCAGAGTGCCGACTGAGGAAAATATTGCGGATCCGCTGACAAAGCCTCTCGCGCAGAGAAAGCATGATGGTCATACTAGATCGATAGGTATACGATACCTAAATGATCAACTCTAGCGAGAATCTTGTGGGTTGCATGTAATCTTGTATTTTGTTGGCTGCTTGTTCATATGATGAACTGTGTACCTAGTTTTTCTTTTACAATTAATGGCAAGTTCTTTTATTATGTCTTTTTCTATATGATAGTTAAATGTTAACATAATAGATACCCTTAGAATGTTCGCTTCCATGGGACATCAAGTACGTGACTTGAATGTGAGAGCCCATGATTTATTTGAAGCTTCATTCTTAAAGGTCCCTGGTCGAGTATCATCATAGAAGCTAAGGGTGATGATGATACATGAAGGCTAGCATGTGTGTTGACTGATGACTGGTTCTCACAGGTCATGATATTGTGATATCAAGTCATCACGTGGGTACTTGTTAGTGAACAAGTTGTACTGGACAGACCCAACCTGAGACTACTCTGTGGATTGTCATCCAATCGTGTCACGAGTAGGTCTCATTGACAATGGTGTTGTGATCCTTTGACCTGAAGTCACAGCATTCATCAAGTGAGGAAGAGCGTGCTTTGATGCCATCTAAAGTCTTCCTTGAGAAAGGTTAATGATAAGGGTGGTTGTTGGGCATGTTACGAATCATTTGGGTGTTTGTGTGTGAGCAGATATGGGATTTGTCCTCCTGTATGACATGAGTTGCATCCATGGGCCCCTTGATGGAACTGGACTGAGAAATGCATGACCATGCTTGGTTGAGTCAATATGTGATATTGGACTCACCATTCTCTGAAAGTCCGTCCTGGATCAAGAAACTAGGATTGAGCTATTACGAGGGTGACACGGTCCATACCTCTAGTTCTTTCCGGATGTAAGGGACAAAGGGACAAAGACAACGCTGATACATTGGTCAGAAAGGCTTATGAGTTATAAACTCATATTGCTTGGGGAGCAATGATGCATTGCTAGATGCCGCTCATTATTTATGAGGTTTTTGGTTTGATACTTTCGAGATCAAGTGGGAGTCTGTTGGAGGTACCATTGTGATCTGGAAGTGATCAAGCATGTAATCTCACTGCCAACGCGATATGAGCCTGCAGGGTCGCACATAAGAGATGTGGAGAAGTTGGATGACTGACTGTGTTGGTAAAGGTTACCAATCACCGACCTGAATAGGGTTATGGGCAAAGTGTTGCCTTATAGGATCATCAGGTTGGGCAAATGTTTCCTTGAAGGGCTGGTTGGGATTGTCGTCCGAGGGTCGATGACATTAGTCGAGAATCGTCTATCTGATTCTCGCCGATCGACGAGAATCCTCGAGAATCAATTGTTGATTCTCGACGATCAACTACTTCGACAATTGTCGTCGACCGCGCTTCGACGATCGTCGAGTATCGTTGTGTATCGTCGAGTGCGGCTCGACGATCGGCGAGAATCGTCGAGTATTGTACTCTGATTCTCGCCGATCTTGTATGATACTCGTCGACTGATTCTCGCCGAACCTGCTCAGTGATTCTCGCCGATTGTCGCCGATTCTCACCGAATGATACTCGCCGATTCTGAACCCTAATTTCGGGTGGTCTGTGGATAGCGGAGTTTCTAAGTCTTTTATGCCTTTGGTATAAAAGGGACTCTTAGGGTTTATCGGGGAATAAGGTTTTGCGCTCGCGATTTTCTCCTGTAGCGAATCGAACCCGACGGAAGAGTTCCGCTCGTTCGCTACGCCGATCCCGATTCCCGCCGCCGGAAGAGTTCCGCCGCCGTGTTCGCTCCGTCGACCACCTCTTCTCCGGCGACTGTCGCTGGTGCTGCAATCCCTGGCGCGGACCTAGCAGTCCGTGGGAAAGCAAAGGTGCGGTCTTCTCCATCCCGATCTTCCGTGTGACGGAAAGCCCGGTGTTCTCCCGCTCGTGTGGACTTCTGCAGAAACGTGGATACTATTCCACGTAGAACTCGCCACCAGCAGAAATCAAAGTTTGGAGCATCTCCATTGGGTTGTGACTCAACGCCACTGAGGTAATTTTTGTCTAGTTTTGCTAACTTCTTGATTCAACGTTCATAGCCCGATCCACATCTCTTTGGGTTTTTCTTGATGTTTATTTTTCCGCTGCGTGCACAAGCGTTGTGCCATCCTCATAGAGAAACCCAACAGTAAGTTGCTGCGGACTGTTCTATGGTGTCCGCGCGGTTTGATAGGGTTGACTGGATTGTGCTGTGCAGGTTGTGCGGATAGCGCTGGAAAGCCAGGACTTGGCTCTGATTGCGGTCAGGGACAGTGCAGACTCTGTGGTTTAGCAACAGGCGGTAAACAGCAGGTCGCGGACAGCGACTAGGCAGTTTTCTCTTGGGCAACTTGGTTCGGAGTTCAGGAAGTCGCCTGTCTCAGGCGGACTGTTCTATTCGATTTCGCCGCGTGTGCGGTCTGGCGGCTAGGCGACCTCGCGGTCAGGCGGCTTACAGATCGGCGGTGAAGAGCTAACATTGGGATAAGGGGTTGTCCGCGCGGCTTGGTTGCGGCTTGCGACCTGGCGGATTGAGCGGACTCCACAGCAGTAGACCGCGCGGCTTGGTGTTCGAGACCGCGCGGCTTGTTTGTTTTTTGTCTTTGTATCTGGCTCTGCTCTCCCTGTGTGGAGGTTTGGCGAATCATGTCTCGCCATGGATGTCTCGCCTTGTAAAGAAGTTTGTTGTTGATCAATAAAGATATTTGCTTGCTGCATGTGTTGCTGGTTGTTACTGCTTTGTTGAGATAACCCCTGCTTTCTCCAACATTCGGGAAAACGTTCAACATTATAAGTGGAGGTTTTCTACTTCGGTTTGTTGAGTTTCAACATGGTATCCAAGGAGGCCTCTACGGGTTTGTTGATTTTTAACATGTCCCAGTATTCGAAAAAAATACTGTCCTCACTATTCCCCAGCGCAGTTTTAAAAAAACAGACGACAACGGAAAATCTACCACAGCAGGCACTACATCAGCCTCATATTCAACTAGGTATTAAAGATTAACTCACTTCAAAGTCCTCATCATTACTTCACTATTCCTACTTCTCTTTTAACACTCAAAACAACCATCACAATTACAATGTAGTCATACCACAACAACGAACACAACATCTTAGAAGCAGTGAGCGCCTTCATGGACGACACTCAGTCGGTGTACCCCAACTACTACAACAACAGAACACACCAACAAATAATGCAAATTACATCGCACAACAAACACCACATCATCTATGTGCAATGAATTGTTACCCATCAATACATGTGCAACAAGTTTGTCTCCAAGCACGAACTACTTGCAATCAATGTCATGCGAGGCTTTTTCATGATGAAACATCTACAATGTGTTGCTACGGTGGTCGGGTCTGAGTAAATCTCATACCTGAACCGCCTGAATTGCTACAACTTTTTACTGATACAGGCCCTGAGGGACGACATTTCAGATAAAACATATGTGCATACAATCACAATTTTTCCTCCACATCTATGGGGTTACTCTAGACGAACGAATACCAACACATGACAACGGTATCTATACTTTTAGGGCACACGATGCAATATATCATAAAATTGGATCGCTTCTGCCTGCTCCAGGTAGTCGGGCGCATTACTTGCAAATGTTCATTAACGATACCGAATATGTGTTGGAAAATCAACTCCATGAAAGTTCGGGACTCAATACAATGCTTCTACAAAAGATCACAGATTTACTAAATTCAATTTACCCATTTGTGCCTAAGTTCAGACAAATAGCAAAGCACCCAAACATACAACAATGCAGATTAGTCATTAAGGAAATGCCTTCATTTGAAAGACAGTACTCTCTTCCGACAACATCTCAAGTTGCTGTCGTACTGGCTGGAGGAGAAGACTACTTGGAAGCCAATGAACACAATATAATCATTGAGACAACTGAACAATTGCTAACTCCCAAGGAGTACTCTGGATTTTATGATCCAATGCAATACCCATTGTTGCTTCCATACGGGACTTACAGATGGTCAGGTGAACCAAAAATACAATGCTGCAAACGAATAAGCTACTGCGACTACTATTCGTACGTGCTACAAGTATGCATAGTACAACTATGTATTCTTTACAATTATTATCTCGGAATTCATGCTAATTCATACTTTGTTAACCATAGATACGTGGTTCTGTACCATCCATGTTACTACATTCTGGAGGTCTTCTCCATCAATACATAGTAGACAACTACATAAAAATTGAAACACAAAAACTGCGGTGGATCGGAGCACATCAAAGTGATATATGAGTAGAACTATACCAAGGATTACAGGATTGCTTAACCAATGGATAAAATGACGCATGTAAGTACAATAACGTCTTTGTAACTATGTTATTTTTAAATTTTTTGCATGACCCTTAATCAATCATGCAACCTAATGACAGCCGCAGTTAGCCGAAGAACTATTCTACCATCTTCTTTTATTGGAATTCCACGTGATATGCAACAATGATACCCGGATGCAATGGCTATTGTGCGCAACTATGAGAAACCAGACATATTCCTTACAATGACATGCAATCATTCTTTTGATGAGATAAGAAATGAGTTGTGCCCCAATCAGACACATCAGGATCATCTAGATTTAGTATCGAGAATTTTTCATGCAAAATTACAGTGCTTAAAGGATGATATTTTCCAAAGAGGTGCACTGGGATGAGTTATCACACATGTCCATGTTATCGAATTTCAAAAGCAGGGGCTACCACATGCACACATTCTCTTCATGTTCAACGACATTGATAAATTGAATACTCCCAATGACTCCATCGTTAGAGCATAAATACATATACAATATGATGAGACCGAACTATACATTGCTATTCTAAAGCATATGATACACGGCCTATGTGGCCATTATGCTCCAATTGCAAAATGCATGAAAAATAATTACCGCAATAAGTGGTACACAAGACGATTCTCAGAAACAACTATTCAAGGAATAGATTCATACCCTCAATACCGACGTCGGAATGAAAACATGTCCATTAACTTCGGTCGATCTGCAGATTGTTTCATTGATAATAGATGGGTTGTTCCTTATAACATGTGGCTTCTACTGAAATATAACTATCACATCAACGTTGAGGTGTGTAGTATCATTAAAAGCATCAAATATTTGTATAAATATGTCTACAAGGGCCCTGACTTGGTGTCATCTGAGGTACGTCCTGCTCCAAATTATGATGAAATTACTAAATATGTTGATGGATATTGGATTTGTGCACCTAAAGTTTTGTGGAAATTATTCAAGTACAAACTCTACCAAACATATCCATAAGTGGTGCGGTTGCAAATCCACTTAATCAACACAAAGTTCATTATCATAATCATCAATCAGTAACAGAAGTGTTAGCCGACGATCAGAATTCAAGAACAATGTTAACAAAAGTTTTCAAAATAAACAATGATGATCTGCAGGAAAATACATATTTGTACGTCTATTTTGCAAAGCATTATAGGTGGTTGGCCCCATCTTGAAGGTGGATAAGAAGATCTACAGCCCAAAAAGTGGTAGGCCGACTATATGCAGTATCACCAACAGAGGGTGAGAGGTTTTATCTTCGTCTGTTATTGAATCACGTCCCTGGGCTCTAGTCGTTCACTTATCTACGTATAGTTAATGATCACCTATGCACAACATTCAAGGAAGCTGCTAAGGGTTTGGGGCTTCTCGAAGAAGACAATAACATCCGCACTTGCTTAAACAAAGCGCGTGCTTTCAAAATGCCTTCTGCATTGCGCAGATTGTTCGCGACTATTTTGCTATATTGTTAAATAACCGGAGTTTGAGGACCGTGGGATGAAAACTTTCTTGCTATGATGGAAGAATATCCAAATACAAGCACAACAAATATAACTTTCTTAACGAACCGACTACTTTGTGATCTAGATGCAATATTCAAGCAACATGGTAAAAGTATAGCAAACTTTGATTTGCCAAAGCCGAGTAGAGACTCCATGATCTTGGTAATATTCCGAGCATAATTGTAAATGAATTGTTGATCCCTATGTCCACTGCCGATCTAAATGCAATCGACAACCTTAATGAGGGTCAATTAAAGGCATATGTTACTACTACAACAGGTCTGGACATGTCATTGCTGACTGTCCTGTTAAAAGGAAAGAGAGCAGGAAAACTGATGATAAGAGATATCATAAAGACAAAAAGGTGGGCAAGGGCTTCTTAGCTAAGAAGAAGTCATGCTTGTCAGAAAGTGATTCTGAGACTACATAATCTAAAGATGAAGAGTCCTACATTGGTCTAATCTCCATAGAAGAGGATCTTGATCATCCTACTGCCAAGGTGGGCATAAGGGCACCATTGTCCTTTGTTGACAGTGACTATGAGGATGAAGAAGATTACAGCCTCATGGCCACTACTGAAGAAAATTAGGACAATTCTGATCCTGATGAGGTACTCACTCTTCCCAACTCTTCTTCTGATTATAAAACTGGTCCAAATTCTGAGGCATCTTCTTCATCTAATGAGGATGATGGATCGGGACATGATGAGGATGTCAATCAACAGATTAACAGTTATGATGCTCTCCTAGAAGCTCTGAAGAAGAGAAAAAAGCTTGTCGAGAGGCAAGCTAAAGAGATTATTTATCTACAACAAGCTAAATCCATACAATCTGAGTCAGCTTCACTACTAGCTCAGATAAGCAAAGAAATTAATCAGCTAAAAACAATCACTATTATCTAAGTGGATACCATAAACAAGAAAAGCAAGATCATTTAGGATCTTGAAGAGAAGCTCCTCAGAGAGAGGATGCTAATGAAGAAATTTTTCAAGCCTAACACAGTACTGCCACTTATTGACTTATTCTCCTCTCAAAATACTAAGAGGGGATTGGGGTTCAAGTGGAATGTTGGAGCTGCCCATTCTAAAAGAAAAGGTAAGGCTCTAACTGTGCCTCAAACCACCTTTCAGGAGGTAGTATTCCCTTCTAACAGGTATGATCATGACAACTTGTATGGTCACTAGAAGTATAGAAAATCTTCTTGTAAGAGCAATAGTGCAACTTACAATGTGAGAAGAAAGGGCATAGGGTTGAGTGCCTTGAAGGCTCCCCATGAAAAAGTCCAAATGGCCCACTATAGACAATTTGTGTTTGGTGCTCTTGCACCCACACTCAAGGATAAGGCAGTGGGCTCCTCCCAAGATCTTTCAATAAAGAATAAGGTTGTGAACAATACTACAATCAAGTCTCACTTAGCTATTTTTGATGTCATCAACACCTTGTCAGCTGCAAAGCAGGCATATGTTGTTGTTAGACAGAATCAGCCAGTAGAACCAGCTTACAGGCATACATTCAGCCAAATTCTACCTGAGAGAAATAGGAAGGACTCTGCACTCCCCACTGAATATAAAAAAATTTGATTTTTCACATGCATCTAAGGCTGTTCAGAAGAGGAGATATAACATATATGAGTACTGGTGTTGTGACAAGGTGGGAAACTTTACCTTTGACTGTTGGCACAACCCTAGTTTGACAAGTGCAAAAAGAAGCCTTCCTGTCAAGGCTACAGTTGGGAGAAAAATTTCTATTTATGCTAACAAGAACCAAGGACCCAAATTCCTTTGGGTACCTAAGGAAAATTAATTTTGTGATTGCAGGTTAGTCCAAGTACCCATCAAATGCCTATCTGGTACTTGGACAGTGAGTGTTTTAAGCACATGACTGGAATAAAGAGCCATCTGGAATACTTCACTCTAGTGAGGAATGGACCCAAAGTCATATTTGGTGGTTCAGATAGAGGAGTAACTGAAGGCTATGGTATGATCATCAATGAC
The DNA here is from genome assembly GCA_039583875.1 of Platanthera guangdongensis. Classification (NCBI taxonomy): domain Eukaryota; kingdom Viridiplantae; phylum Streptophyta; class Magnoliopsida; order Asparagales; family Orchidaceae; genus Platanthera; species Platanthera guangdongensis. The sequence goes on along the minus strand of CM077166.1, from coordinate 57,497,462 downwards.
ATATTCTCCATCACAAGAGTGGCTTATGTGGATGGGTTGCAACACAATCTGATTTTCATATGCCAACTCTATGATATAGGCTGTGTCATTATATTCCACAAGGATAAGTGCCTAATCAAGAGGTCAAGTGACCAAGAGATCATTCTGACAGGCACTAGAAGTGAAAATATTTATTGGCTTAACTTTCTATGCTTAGATTCTGATTCTCTAGTCTATCATGTAGCAAATTAGAAAGACTTTTAATGTGTGCAATGATACAAGAGGCTTGCTCAATTATTGGATGATCACTTGTTGAAAGTAAAGAATCTTGTCATTACTGTGGTAAATCACTTGTCTAACAAGACCACCTCCATAAGCAAAGAAGTTTCAAAAGAAGTCATAAAGAGGAGAGGTCAATGATAAAGGCTAGTGCAGACCATGCAATATGGACTTCAAATGTAGTTATGGAAGCATTGGGCCTTGACCCTATTATATAAGATGAGTCTGAAATTCATAGAGATGGAGATGAGGCTAAATTTGTTGGTGATATGATTGATGTTGTTCCTGCATTCAGCCCCACCACTCAACAGATATCAAAGGTTAAAGACAAAGCAATTGCAGATGAAGAAGAGGAAGCAAGGCTAAGCAAAAAGAGACATAGAGAAGGGCTGCAATCCAGACTAGACTTTTAGTTGTGGAGTCCACAATCTAGAATAATCATATTATTTGTCTAGGATCAAATCAAAGAAAACAAGATAGATAGAGGCAAGCTAGACAGCTCTATAGAATGGGCCAAGTTTGAAAGGCATGAAGAAATAAGAAGGAAATTCAGAAGAGATAATAGAGCTGGAATTGTACAGATGGATGCACCAGAGACTTACAGATACTATCCAAAGCCTTACAGCTAAATTGAGAGACAAAGATAGAAGAAGATAGAGGCTGAGGAAAAGATGAGAAAGAAATCTGGGGAGGGCATAGTAATTAGGGAACCTAATCCTTAGAAATGTAATACTTTTTAGGTTCCTAAGGGCTATTTAATGAAGATGTTTATTGTAGATTTTATTAAACTTTTGTCGGTTATGCTAGTTGAAATCTCAAATACATTATGCAAAAGTATGTGCTTAAATGTAGTTGCTTTGATCATTTGTTTTGAAGTGGTGTATATCATTGACTGGATTTCTAACTTCTTCAAATATGAGGAGATTATTGGGTACATTGACCACAATGCCCCAGATTTGAAGAAGGCCCACAAGTCAATAATATGCACAAACCTCTATTTGATATATGTCTACGTTAACATGTGTAGGGTATTGATAATTAAGTGATTAGACAGGTTGAGAGTATCAGTAGTATGACTGAAAAGAAGCCATCATTGTCAAGGTGTTGGGTTTTACTAGACGACACAACAGTTGTGCACGCAGCAGAAAATGGAGAGCAAGAAAATCCAAAAAAGTTCAGATCTGACAATATTCATGAGTCAAGAAGTGCCGCTTACTGTAAAAAAAATTACCTTTGAGGGATTGAGTCTATACTCAACCAAGATGCTGCAGAAAAATTAGTCGACCACTTAGCTGCTCGAGTCCTGAGCGCAGAAAGTATATCTGCGCCTCTACAAGAAATCCACACGATTAGGAGAACCCGCGGCCACTTATCGAACAAGCACTTGGTCGGGAGAGGACACTCGAAGTCTCCACAGACTGCTAGATCTATTAGAGGAGAGGCGGCGATGACACTCGCCGGGATCGGGATCGGCGACAGTGACGGTGAAAGGCAGAACAGTTTCCGTCGGGATTCTAGGGCTTCCGTCATTTCCGCACAATACGGCTCGTGTGCTTGACAGAAAAAATCGCATCTAGCGGAAACCCTAAAACATCCTATTTATACCCAAGGAATAAACAAAACAGTTCCCATCGCTATTGGCAGTCCCAGACTTAGAATCCAGAAATTCGACTAGACAACGCTTATCTCGAAGAATCGTCAAGTATCTATAAAATACATGATGAATCGTCGAGCATCATCACATACTCGACGAATAGTCGAGTATCCATAGGATACACAATGAACTCAACTCCATCCTCAGTTGAATCAACGCTTGGCTCTATAAAGGCGTTGAGTGGACTCAACGCTGTCTACGCCTTACTTGACGAATCATCGAATGGCGTTGAGTGCACTCAACGCACTCAATGCCAAAAGCCAGATTCGTTGAATGGCGTTGAGTGCACTCAACACACTCAACGCCTAAGTGTCAGATTCGTCAAGTAACCCTTACTCAACGAAGGCGTTGAGTGAGCTCAACGCACTCATCGCCTGAGACTCAGACTCGTAGAAACAACTCCTTGACTTGACAAATCGTCGAGTATAGTCAACACACTCAACTCTTAAGTGTCATACTTGTCGAATCAACACATTGAATCAATGAATCGTTGCATACACTCAACACACTCAATGCTGCCATTCGCCGAGTCAACGCTTAACTCGATGAAGGCGTTGAGTGGTCTCAATGCACTCGACACTTTTAGCCTGATGGAGCTAAGTCTTTTCAACTCATCATATGAGCTATATTATACAAATCCAATCTCCCAATTTCTCCACAATCTTATGTGCGACCCTAATAGGCTCATACTGAGTTGGTAGTGAGTTCATATGCACGATCCCTTCCAGATCACAATGGTAACACCAATAGTCTCCCACGGGTTCTTGAAAGTATCAAACAAAAGCTTAACAAACAATGAGCGGCATCTAGTAATACATCATTGCTCCTCAAACATTAAGAGTTAATAAACTCAAAAGTCATTGAGACCAATGTTACGGTGTTGTCATGTCCCTTCGTCCCTTATATCCAGATAGAACTAGAGGTATAGACCATGTCACCCTCATAATTGTTCAATCCCAATTTTCTGATCTAGAATGGACTTCCAGAAATTGGTGAGCTCTATATCATATATTGACTCAACTAAGCATGGTCATGCATTTATTAGTCTTATTCCATCAAGGGGCCCATGGATGTAACTCCTATCATAAAGGAGGACAAATTTCATCTCTACTCACACGCAAGCACTCAAATGATTCGTAACGTACCCAATAATCACCTTTATCATCCAACTTTCTCAAGACTGGACTTTTGATGGCATCAAAGCACGCTTTTTCTCACTCGATAAATGTTGTGACTTCAGGTCAAAGGACCACAAACACCATTGCCACTTGAGTCATACTTGTGATATGTTTATATAACAATCCACAAAGTATTCTTATGGTGGGTCTGTCCAGTACAACTTATTCATAACAAGTACCCATGTGATGACTTGATATCACAACATCATGACCTGTGAGGATGGGTAATCAGTCAACCCACATGCTAGTCTTAATGATATCATCATCTCCCTTAGCTTCTAAGATGATACAACGACCTGGGACCTTTAAGAATGAAGCTTCTAGGATCATAGGTTCTCATATTTAATTCGCTACTTGACCTATGGAAGCAAACACTCTAAGAACATTTATTTAGTTAACTACTTTATCACAATAGAAATAATAACATAATAAAAGAACTTGTCAAAATATATAAATGAAATGCATACAGTACTTTATTCATCAAATGAAATAATACAGCCAACAAACATACAATCCACAAGACTCCTACTAGAGTTGATCATTCAGGTATCGTATACCCATAGATCTAACATGACCATAATGTTTTCTCTGTGTGAGAGGTTTTGTCAATGGATCCGTGATGTTCTCCTTAGTCGACACACTACTAATGTTCACATCTCCTCGATCGACAATCTCTCGAATAAGATGGAACCGTCGAAGTATGTGCTTGGAGCGCTGATGAGATCTCAGTTCTGAAGCAAGTGCAATTGCACCGTTGTTATCACAGCAGAGATCTACGAGATGAATAATGCTAGGAACTACATCTAACTCGCCGATGAACTTCCTAATCTATATAGTCTCCTTCGCTGCATTTGCAGCGACGATATACTCGACCTCAGTTGTAGAATTGGCAACTGTCTCCTGCTTTGAACTTCTCCAGCTAACAGTACCTACATTAAGGCAAAATATGAAACCTAACTGAGACTTTGAGTCATCCCTATCAGTTTGGAAGCTAGCATCTGTGTAACCCTTTACAATGATTTTTTCCTATCCACCAAATACCAAGAACGTATCCTTAGTCCTTTGCAAGTACTTCAGGATATTCTTAAAGGCAATCCAGTGACTTTCACCGGGATCAGACTGATACCTGCTAGTCATGCTCAAGGCATAAGAGACATCGGGTCTAGTACATATCATTGCATACATGATTGACCCAATTGCCGAAGCATATGGAATCAACTTCATGTGGTCTTTATCTTCACAAGACTTAGGACACTGGTCCTTAGAGAGACTCACAACATGAGATTATGGGTAAAAATCCTTTCTTGGACTCAAGCATGTTGAACCGCTTCAACACCTTATCAATGTACGTACTTTGGGTCAAACCCAGCAACTTTTTCGATCTATCTCTATAGTTCTTAATACCAAGTATCTAAGTCGCTTCGCCCAAGTCCTTCTTAGAAAAGCAGTTCCCTAGGTTGTTCTTAACAACTTATAGGGTCAGTTTGTAATTCACAATTAGCAGTATGTCATCCACATACAATGTCAGAAAGACAACTATGCTCCCACTAATCCTATTATAAACACACAGTTTATCCTCACTCTTGATAAAACCAAACTCTTTGATGTTTTCATCAAAATGAAGATTCTAGCTTCAAGAAGCTAGTTTTAATCCATAAATGGATCTCTGCAGCTTGCATATTTTAATGGCTTCACCTGGAGATACAAAACCCTTGGGTTGTGTCATGCACACTTCCTCAAAAGGTTTCCATTTAGGAAAGCTGTTTTGACATCCATCTCTCAGATCGTGTAGTCATAATACGCGGAAATAACAAGCAGAATTCTGATGGAATTAACCATGACAATAGGGGAAAAAGTCTCATCATAGTCAATACCATGAATTTGCTTGAAACATTTAGCCACCAGTAGCCCTTTGAATGTCTGTACATTCCCATCCATGTCGGTCTTCTTCTTGAAGACCGACTTGCACAATATGGGTCGTACCCCTTCAGGTGGTTCCACCAAGGTCCAAACATGGTTTTCATTCATGGAGTCCATTTTAGATTTCATGGCCTCAAGCTACTTCTCGGAGTCAGGTCCACTCATAGCCTCTTAGTAGGTTGCAGGTCCATCACTATTATCCATAAGCAGCACATTACCTATTTGATACTCGAGAAATCCCTATCTCTTAGGTTCAAACCTTGGTCTACCAGATCTATGTGGAACTTGTGTTTCCTGAGCAGGTTTTCTAGCTAAAACAACTTGTAGTCCTGGCTCAGGTTTTAATTCCGGTTCATTCACATTTTATGGTTCTTGAACTTCTTCAAGTTCTACCCTGACAGTCTTTCTACTTAAGAACTCTTTCTCAAGAAAGATGTCAGTCCTCGCGACAAACACTTTGCCCTCGGACGGTAGGTATAAATAGTACCCTTTAGTTTCCTTAGGATGCCCCACAAGATAATACTTATCTGATTTGGGTTTCAGCTTGTCAGGCATTTGACATCGTGCGTATGCCTCACAGCCCCAAACCTTAATGAACAACATACTAGGACGTTTCTCAGTCCATATCTCATACGGTGTCTTTAGAGCTGCTTTTGTTGTAGCACGATTTAGTGTAAAAGAAGCAGTTTTTAGAGCAAAACCTCAAAATGAAACAGATAGATCTGCATGACTCATCATCGATCGCATCATGTCTGTTGGATCCCTAATAAGATTTGGGCTAGGTTCACTAAGTTAGGATTATTTGACCCACAATGTATAGCCAGGTTCATAGTTGTGTCCTAGAGTATAGGACAAGTCCTTAGAGTCAACAACACATGAACCAGCTATCAACATGACTGCTAGAGACTCAAGACATAGAAGAATTCAAAGACTGTAAAATGAGTTCGACATTCGTCGAACTCAGGTCGACGATTGTCGTGCTCAGCTCGACGATATCAGAGAAAATTCTCTGAGCTGAGCTCGACGAACTCTATTATTTTGTCGACGAAAACTTGGACGCTACAACAACACTTCAAGTTCAGAAAACATCAAGATATTCTAAGTCCTTAGAATCAGACTTTGGTCGACGAACTTGGTGCTCAGGTCGACGAACTTTGGACACTACACTTCAACACACTTCAGCAAGGCTGTGTCGACACCAGACATCAAATCTGTCGACACCAACTGTGTCGACACCAGAACCAAGAATATGTCGACTCACAGAAGACTTGTGTCGACACACAGAATATCTGTCGACACCAACATTAACTGTGCCGACACACAGGATTTATGTCGACACACTCCAGATTTTTGTCAACACAACAACTATGTCGAGACAAGAAGTAATTGTGTCGACACCTAGGATTTGTGTCGACACATTCCCCAAAAGTTCTGTCAATAAGTTATCAGCTCGACAAACTTCATTCTCCGCTCGACGAACTTCTTTCTATGGTCGACGAATTCTGGACCCTTTACTTCAACCTGTTGAATCTAGAAGTTGCTCATATTTTTCTAAGTTCAGAACCTTCTCCAGTCGACGAAGCAGTTATCAGCTCGACGAACTTCGGACACAGAAAAGGCAAAGTTTCTGAAGCATATAGTTCTGTTATCAGATTGACGATCTTGAAACTCAGCTCAACGAATAGAAGTTATCTGATCGACGAACACAGTAACTCAGCTCGCTGAACTGTGGACTCAGCTCGACGATTTCTATCATCTGTTCGATGATTCCAGACTTAGTATTTCTTTCCTCTGTCTTCATTCTATGACAATAATTTCTGAATGATTAATGATAAAATATTCTCTGAATATTACCGTTGGACGGTGCATTGATCACGACTTTCATCAGAATTATTGCCTTCTATTTTTCCAAGGGACAGTTGAGGAAATAAATCAATGCAGTTTATTCTCTAGGCCGTCAGCATTGATTGCAGCAGAGGAATTCAAATTTCGAAAGACAAATTCCTTCAGAACATATAAAAGAGATTTTTCTCTTTTCCTGAGGAACACCACAGTAGACACAAGAACACAGTATATAAAGAGACACACAAACACATAGAGAATTACAATCAGTCTGTCTTCAAGAGTCTCTCTGCTCCATCATTCTTTCACAGCTTTCTGATACAGAAAAGAAGCCCTAGGCCAGAGGAAGATCAGCTATTGAAGAAGAAGAACAATCAATCTAAATCAAAAGTCTTCTTTCTTCATCACTCCAGGAAACTTCAAAGGACAACAAATACTCCATCTGTCAAGAAGTTCCTGCAGATTTCTCTGATAAAGGCTCAAAGACTGAAGGCCTATCACCCTGCAGCAAAGCTCCAGATTTCCCTGAACTATTCTACATCTCAGGGGGAGCTACTTGCTAATATCATATCCACTTGTCTTCTCTCTGATTTTTGATAGAGAAGACACCATCACCTCTCACCCCTCTCTGTATAAAAGGTTATCATCTCCCTTCAAAAGTGATTCTTGGTTACAAGTCACCTGACCAAAAGACTTGAGATTTGGTTTTTGAGCACCTAATCAAAAGCTCATTGGTATCAGGCACCTGATCAGAAATCTGAGTGGATTCCTACCAGGGTGGTAGAAGAGTGGATGTACCTAGGTTGGGGAACCACTATAAATTTCTTGTGTCGTCTGGTTGCCCTTTCTTTTGTTTCTTGCTGTGGCTGTGATTGTTAGTTAGTTTTTGCTGTGTTTTATCTTTTAATCTATTTCTTATAGCACTAGCACTTGTCTACAATAGCCAAAAAATTTTATAAGCTTTAAATACTCTATTCACCCCCCCTCTAGAGTATTCCTGATCTAACAGCTCACTTTCAATTAATATCAAAGCAGGTTCCTTTGGTTATACAAGCTAACCCTTGAACCAAAGATCCTTTGTTAGATCTAAATTTTATTTTTATTTCCATTTAGATTTATATACACAGCTATGACACAGAACAAGGATTATGCAAGCACCAGACCTCCAGTTTGCAACCTAAACAGGTTTGCCATCTGGAATGCAAGAATTAAATTATACATGAATTCTATTGATGAGGATATATACAACTTTATTTTGACAAGCCCCCCTCAAGCTTCAACTTCTGCAATATCTACAAGCACGACTGCAGTTCCACCACCCGAGTGGACTGAGGCCCAGAAGAAAGCAAAGATTGCCGATGTCAAGACAATGAACATATTGGCTCGGACTATGTCAGATGACATATTTCAGAAGGTAGCTGAGTGCACCTCTACAAAAGCAATCTGGGATTCACTTAACCAAATGGTTGTTGGCTCAGCAGATGAGAGAAAAGATAGAAGATCAAATCTCATCACACAATATGAAAACTTCAAAAAGGATGAAGCAGAAACAGTTGAAGTGATGTACAACAGGCTTAGCTCCATCATCAGTGAGCTAAGGACCTTAGATAAAGAAATCACCTTGACTGAAGTAAATGACAAGATCCTTATGTGCTTCCCAAGCTCATAGGATTCAAGGATCTAGCCCATCAAGGAGGCCAGAAGCCTAAATGAGATATCCACTGAATCTCTATTAGGCAAACTAAAGTCCTATGAACAGATGATTAAATCCAGGGAGGCAGTTGTTGATGCACGAAAACGGCACCAGGGGCACAGCTATGACTGAAGGGGTGTTTGGTCCCACAGGCTAGGAGAGGAGGGAGGAGAAGGTTGCGGGGGTAGAGGAGAAGGAAGCTTCTGAGTGCTCGAGAGGGGAGCAAACATCTTATTCAAGGAGGGTTGCGGGGGAAGAGGAGAGGCTTGATCAACAGAGAGGGTTGATCAAGAGAGGAAGAGGAGGTTGAATAGGAGCTGTCGAGCAGACAGTAACCGCGATGGTTGCACTTGCAGGTCGGTTGCCGAGGAGAGCTGAGCTGAGCTAAGGGCAAGGCTTGCTGAGCAGAGAGCAAGACTTGCTGTGCAGAGGAGCAAGGCTTGATGAGCAGAGGAGCAAGGCTTGCTGAGCAGAGAGCAAGGCTTGCTGAGCAGAGGAGCAAGGCTTGTTGAGTAGAGGAGCAAGGCTTGCTGAGCAGAGGAGCAAGGCTTGCTGAGCAGAGGAACAAGGCTTGCTGAGCAGAGAAGAGAAGAGGGGGCCGCTAGCAGTGGCAACAACACACTTCGCCCGCCGCGGCCTTAATGCCACTCTTGCGACGGGCTTTCCTTTGATTAATAGCGAGAGGTTACAAGCTTAAAAGTACACCTTTACAACAAATCACTAAAGGGGTACAAGGAGAAGCTGGCGGCTAAGGGAGAAGAAATTTCCAGAAAGCAGAGAAGAGTAGCTGCCAGAGACTAAGTAAAAGAGGTTGTCAGAGCTGCTGGAGGACTGGAAAACTGAGTCTGCAGAGTCTGCTGGCAAGCTGCTGGAGAGCTGTGGAGGACTGCACGGACAGGAATTCTGAGTCCGCAGAGTCTGCTGGAAGGCTGATGACGGATTGCGCGGACAGGAAAACGGAGTCCGCAGGGCTTGCTGTCAAGACTTGTCTCTTCTTCCAGGATCCCCGAATGAGAGGCACCAGAGGCTATTTATAGGCCCAGGGAAGTTCTTCAAGAAGCGGGGCCCAGTGACGTCAGCATGACGACCTGCGCGGACTCCACAGACTGGAAATTGGAGTCTGCCATTGTTGAGCGAAGCAGGCAGGAGACCGGGAGAAAACGGGGCCGCCCCCTTGCGGGCGGCCTGGGCGGACTCCGGTTGGAGTCCGCCCGGCAGGCCGGGCCGCCCCCTGGCGGGCGGCCTGGGCGGACTCTGGGGGGAGTCCGCCCGACGGAATCGGGGCCTCCCCCTAGCGGGCGGCCTGGCGGACTCCGGGAGGAGTCCGCCCGGCGGAACCGGGGCCGCCCCCTAGCGGGCGGCCTGGCGGACTCCGGGAGGAGTCCGCCCGGCGGAACCAGGGCCGCCCCCTAGTGGGCGGCCTGACGGACTCCGGGAGGAGTCCGCCCGGCGGAACCTAGGCCGCCCCCTAGAGGGCGGCCTGGCGGACTCCGGGGAGGAGTCCGCCCGGCGGAGAGCGGAGGCCGCCCCCTGCGGGCGGCCTGGACGGACCCCGAGGGGAGTCCGCTTGGCTGGCTGCGAAGCTGGCGCCCTCCTGTGGGCGAGATCCAGATGGTCGGCTGCCTTCTGCAAGGAAAAGCATTGCACGGTTAGCGGGCCTACCGCATGACCTGCGAGGGTGAGCTATGGGAACAGTCCACCGTCCCGCAGGGCACGCGGTTGCAACGGGACCTAGACGGACGGGGAAGACTGTCCGCCTACGCTGGGGGCTTGTCGCGATCAAAAGGGAGAATCTAAGGAGCGCGACTAGCCAGCTGGCTACCTTGGGAAGGATCGCCGATTTCCGGGTTAACATAATCCCCGCACTTTTTTAAGTTCCGAAGGGAACTTCGAAAAAGTTGGAGACCCACGAAAATCGTGATCCACCCCAAAAGAAAGAGAAGGGGGGCAGGGAGAGATAGAACCTGAAGACTCTCCTTACAAGCTTGGTTCTTCCTGTCTATTTTCCTGCAAGAGGAAAGTTAGGCTAAGCATGTATGGGTGGTACATCGATTGTGTACCTGAGTTTGCTTTTGCAAAATGAAGAAGGTGTGTCTTCTGTTAAGTTCTGCAAAACAAAAGTGAGGAAAGCAGGAAGGCATAATAACTCGCAAGTACCTGAGTGGAGCTTGCAAGTGCCTGTTATCCTCTGCAAAAAGGGCAGGAAGAAGAGTATACAAGGAAGAAAGAAAAATGAGTTGCAAGTACCTGGAAGGAACTTGCAAATCTTTGGTGGTTTCTGCAAAAGAAGAGTTAAAAGTACGCATAGTTCATGAAAGTAACTTACAAGTACCTGAATGGAGCTTACAAGTGTCGGTGATCTCTACAAGAAGAGAGTTAGAGACATGTATTGTTATACAAAGATAAGCTGCAAGTACCTGAATATGACTTGCAGACGTCTACTAACCACTGCAAAGTGAAGAGTGAGCAGTAGATATAAAATAATGATTTAAACTGCAAGTACCTGGATGAGGCTTGCAGGTGTCTGTTGTTCTCTACAAAGAGAAAAGTTTGAAGCAGACAATATGCATATGAAAGGAGCTTGCAAGTACCTGTGGAGAAGGCTTGCAAGGGTTTGCTAACCTCTGCGAGGAGAGGAATTAGAAGCAAACGAGACACAAAGATAACCCATGAAGGTTGATGAGATAGGGTCGATATGACCAAGTAGCAAGAGAAATGCCCGATGAATATTATCATGAAGCTCAGATTAATGAATCGAGCACTAGCTGTCGACGTGGCTGGATGGACATGATCAAAATGAATGCCAGAATCCTTTTGGTAGGTTGGATTAACCTGTTCACCTGTGAAAGGAGGGAAGAGAGAAAATGAGGTCTACACTCGAAATGACTAAAGAGGGTTGAATGCTGCCATAGGTGTTCCTCGTGGGCCTTATGCATCACTTGCCCAAAAAATCATCCCGAGTATAGTCCTGCTCAAAGCGGGATGGCCGCGCATCCTCAAGGAGGGCACAAAAGAGAAAAGCAAGGGAAAGATCCTGAGAAGGATCGCTAGAAGGAACACTCTCTTGCCTTGGGCACAAGCATCACTGATCAATGAGACTGGTTGTGCCAAGAGGCCTAGCTTGTCTGTGTATTGATCAGTGGAGTTGTGAGAACCCGAGAAGGCACGTATCGAGGATACCGGAGTGTTCAACGATTATAGTTAGGTGATGATCGAAGAGACAAGGCTACGCTTGGTCGTCATTGCTTGTCAAGAAAAGATCATCATGACTGTAATGTATCCTAAGCAGAGCACAGCAGAGCTAACACATGGGGCTCCCCTAGCACACACTCTGTGTCAGATGCCGGCCAGGATCCAAAATCTGAAGCCCATTCCCGTAATTGAACTGCTCCCACTGCACACATGGGTATACTCCCGCCATATATGGTCGTAGCGGTTGTGCGAGAACAAACTTCGGAGGGAACGTTTCAGACTCGGTGATATCTCATTGGCATACCGATCCTTAGAGAGAGAGAAGAGAGGAAGGAGCAACACAAGAAGGGAACTGTGTCAGTATAAGATCCCTGATAAAAAGCTTTGTAGAAAAGCAAGAAATGAACACTGAGAAGTGTTTGATGAAAAGAAAATGATTGAAGAGAGAAAGAGCAAGGGTTGAGATAACCCATGAAGCTCGCTAGGAGCTTTTGATGACTGTGAAGTCCATCGCTTGCTCAGAATAGCCTTCCAAGCACACCCTCGTCATCGGCATCGAAGCATTCGACGGTCGGGTTAACAACGAGGAGAGGAGGCTCTGCGACTTGGTTCACTCCCCTTGAGGAGCAAGGAGCGTCTGCGACTCCTTTGCCCTTTGAAGTTGCTGGATCAGGGCGTTCTTCTTTAGGAAGCAGGTCATGCATCTTTCCCTGCCGGAGCATCCTTTGAACAAGCTGCCGGAATGCTCGGCAATCCTCTGTTAGGTGACCTGGTTCTTTGTGAAATTCGCAGTAGGGTTCTGAGTCCCTAGATCTTTGATCTGCTGGTCGATAGGGCTTCTTGAAGTTTGCCCTGTCTTTCATGATCTAGATTACTTCTTGCATGACCTCGTCAAGATCAGACTCATGCAAGTCGTTGTCCTGTTGCTGTTGAACTGCTGCTGTTTGCAAAGACGGAGTTAGCGACAGCAACGGGTCTTGAGCACGATCACGGCTCGGGAAGGAGTATCGATGGCGATGAATCCTTCTCTCCTTCTTTGAGTGAGTTGGGAAGTGAATGTGAGGAGACCTTGGAGGATGCTTGTGAGAGAGATCCTCCTAGGATAAAATCTTGGAGACGAAGCCGGGGTTGCTCTTTTCGCCTCGGATATATGAGTTGGCTAGAGCAATTAACTCTTGATATGTCCTTGGAGCACGGACATTGGCTTCAAATTTGAGTGGCCCTTCACGAAGACCGTGGATAAGAGCCACTCTGTACATTTCTTGATCAGTAACTTCGATGTCCAAAATCTCTCTTTGGAATCGATCAACAAACTGAGACCAAGTCTCATTTCCGCGCTGCTTGATCTCAAAGAGGGCTTCAGGACCGCCCTTTCTCTTGGTTGATGTAGAGAATCTGAGAAGAAACTCCCTTCGAAGATCAAGAAAGGAGGTGATGGAGTGAGGACGGAGGCCATAGAAGCAGTCCCTCACTTGCCCATCAAAAGAGGTGACAAGGAGCTTGCACTTGGTTGCATCTGAAAGGGTTTTGAGAGCAACGGCTGACTCAAAAGCTTGGAGGTGCTTTACTGGATCTGTCTCTCCAGTGTAGATTGGTAGTCGAGGCTCTCTGAAGTTTGCTGGAGTAGGCTCATGGAGAACATTCTCCGTGAATGGTGAAGGTTATTCTTGCTCTCCTACAACATAGGGATAAAAAGGAGCATAAGCTGCAGCTACAAAAGAAGCATGAGGATAAAAAGGAAAAGTTGTTGCAGGAGGAGCAGGGGCAGGAGCTGAAGGGTAGGGATGACTTCCCTGAAAATTGAGAACTCTAGCAGGACTTCCTCGGGCTGCTTCCCGGAAGAAGTTATGGCGAGCAGCAAGCTCTTCATCTTGAGTTCGCAAAGGAGCTGCAGGCCCTTGCGGAAAGGTTGGGGTGTAAGGAGGATAGAACGGCGGGCAAGCTTGAGAGTAAGCTTGCTGATGCTCTGATGTTGGTATTGGGTTGATTGGAGCAGCTGGAGCTGTTGCTGGATGAGCGTCCAATCGCTGCATGATTGCAGCAAGAACTTTGTTGATCGCCTGGAACTGTTGAGCATTCTCTCGGCGCGACTGCTCAAAGGCTTCCCAGAGAGGATCTTCACTGGGACTTGGAGCAAGGTTCTCGGCTGATTGATGGTCTGACATGGTTAACTATTGCTTTCACTGCCTGTTCAGATATGAAGGATTGCGCGTGAGCTGGCGTTCCACGCTCACCACACCAAAACTGTTGATGCGCGGAAACGGAACCGGGCGCACAGCTATGACTGAAGGGGTGTTTGGTCCCACAGGCTAGGAGAGGAGGGAGGAGAAGGTTGCGGGGGTAGAGGAGAAGGATGCTTCTGAGTGCTCGAGATGGGAGAAAACAGCTTGTTCAAGGAGGGTTGCGGGGGAAGAGGAGAGGCTTGATCAACAGAGAGGGTTGATCAAGAGAGGAAGAGGAGGTTGAATAGGAGCTGTCGAGCAGACAGTAACCACGACGGTTGCACTTGCAGGTCGGTTGCCGAGGAGAGCTGAGTTGAGCTGAGGGCAAGGCTTGCTGAGCAGAGAGCAAGACTTGCTGAGCAGAGGAGCAAGGCTTGCTGAGTAGAGGAGCAAGGCTTGCTGAGCAGAGAGCAAGGCTTGCTGAGCAGAGGAGCAAGGCTTGCTGAGCAGAGGAGCAAGGCTTGATGAGCAGAGGAGCAAGGCTTGCTGAGCAGAGGAGCAAGGCTTGCTGAGCAGAGAAGAGGGGGCCGCTAGCAGCGGCAACAACACACTTCGCCCGTCGCGGCCTAAATGCCACTCTTGCGACGGGCTTTCCTTTGATTAATAGCGAGAGGTTACAAGCTTATAAGTACACCTTTACAACAAATCACTAAAGGGGTACAAGGAGAAGCTGGCAGCTAAGGGAGAAGAAATTTCCAGAAAGCAGAGAAGAGAAGCTGCCAGAGACTAAGTAAAAGAGGCTGCCAGAGCTGCTGGAGGACTGCAAAACTGAGTCTGCAGAGTCTGCTGGCAAGCTGCTGGAGAGCTATGGAGGACTGCGCAGATAGGAAATCTGAGTCCGCAGAGTCTGCTGGAAGGCTGATGACGGACTGTGCGGACAGGAAAACGGAGTCCGTAGGGCTTGCTGTCAAGACTTGTCTCTTCTTCCAGGATCCCCGAATGAGAGGCACCAGGGACTATTTATCGGCTCAGGGAAGTTCTTCAAGAAGCGGGGCCCAGTAACGTCAGCATGATGACCTGCGCGGACTCCGCGGACTGGAAATTGGAGTCCTCCATTGTTGAGCGAAGCAGGCAGGAGACCGGGAGAAAACGGGGCCGCCCCCTTGCGGGCCGCCTGGGCGGACTCCGGGTGGAGTCGCCCGGCAGGCCGGGCCTCCCCCTGGCGGGCGGCCTGGGCGGACTCCGGGGGAGACCGCCCGGCGGAACCGGGGCCTCCCCCTAGCGGGCGGCCTGGCGGACTCCGGGAGGAGTCCGCCCGGCGAAACTGGGGCCGCCCCCTAGCGGGCGGCCTGGAGGACTCCGGGAGGAGTCCGCCCGGCAGAACCGGGGCCGCCCCCTAGCGGGCGGCCTGGCGGACTCCGGGAGGAGTCCGCGGCGGAACCGGGGCCGCCCCTAGCGGGTGGCCTGGCGGACTCCGGGAGGAGTCCGCCCGACGGAACCAGGGCCGCCCCCTAGCGGGCGGCCTGGCGGACTTCGAGAGGAGTCCGCCCGGCGGAACTGGGGCCGCCCCCTAGAGGGCAGCCTGGCGGACTCTGGGGGGAGTCCGCCCGGCGGAGAGCGGAGGCCTCCCCCTGCGGGCGGCCTGGACGGACCCCCGGGGGGAGTCCGCTTGGCTGGCTGCGAAGTGGGCGCCCTCCTGTGGGCGAGATCCAGATGGTCGGCTGCCTCCTGCAAGGAAAAGCATTGCACGGTTAGCGGGCCTAACCGCATGACCTGCGAGGGTGAGCTATGGGAACAGTCCACCGTCCCGCAGGGCACGCGGTTGCAAGGGGACCTAGATGGACGGGGAAGACTGTCCGCCTACGTTGGGGGCTTGTCACGATCAAAAGGGAGAATCTAAGGAGCGCGACTAGTCAGCTGGCTACCTTGGGAAGGATCGCCGATTTCCGGGTTAACAGCAGTTGAGCAAAGAACACCCCCTACAGCAAGAAAAGAGCATAACATTGCTTTTAAAGCTGCTGATGAGACAGAGACTCCTTCAACAAATGAAGAACTCATGAGTCTCTTTGACAAAAGATTCTATAAGATGGCAAGAAACGATTTCAGGAGGAAGTCATCAAAGCAGGATGATAAGCCTAGATATGATAAGACACTAACCAAAGAAGTTGTGTGTTTTGGATGCAGGAAGCCTGGGCACTTTATCTCTGAGTGTCCAGAGAATCAGAAGAAAGAAAAGAGAAGAGAAAAGGATACCAGGAGACAGCACAATAGCAGACCTTCTTCCATCAAATACAAGAAGAAGGAGAAAGGTTTTGTGGTTGAAACCTAGAGTGAGACTGAAGAAGAATCAACATCTTCCAGCTCCAGTGAAGATGAGGAAGAAGCAAGGGCCAAGGAGGTTTGCCTCATGGCAATTGATGCTTCCAGGAGCCATTCAGAAGAGGAGGACTCACACAATAAAGAAGCTTCAGATTCTGTAGCTGACAAGGTATTCTTCTTTTGATTACAATTCAGATTCTTTTAAAGTTGAATTTAAAACAATGTGTATTGACCTAATTAACTCAGAAAAAGAGATTAAAACTCTTAGGGAGAAACTAGGAAATTTGGAAAATATTAACTCTGAAAATAATAGGTTAAATGATGAGTTGTGTTTAGCTAATGAACAAATAACACCGCTAAAAACTGAGCTTTGTGAGGCTAAACAACTTGAGGAATCTCTCAATGGAAGAAGCCTCAAGCTGATGGACATCACAAGCACTGTTAATGCCAGACTTAATGGCAAGCTAGGCTTGGGTGCTTCATGAAGTTTGTCCCCCATCCTCAGGAAAAATATCTTAACTACCCCCATCAAATTTGTGTTTGCTAAAGGGAAAGGAAAAGTAAACAATAAATCAACAACAGAAAATGTTCCTAAATCAATAGGTCAGAAAATCAAAAATTAGAAAACCTTAAGTAAAAACAAGGTTCAGCAGAATTCGTCGAACGTAGATCGACGAAATGTAGCCAGTTCGTCGAACCCAGATCGACGAACTCTGAACGCAAACTACAGTTATAATTATTCATCTAACTGCGATAGACGGACTCTGTATGGTTCATCGAGCAGAGGTCGATGAACATGGGGCATAGAAAATGGATATGTTCATTCTCTGGGCAGAGATCGACGATCTCAACCCAATTCGTCGAACTCTGGTCGACGAACTAACAGAAATTCGTTGAACCCAGAAAGACTTGACCAAAACTTTAATTATAACAGAAACTTAAATAATTCCAAGAAAGCTTTTAATCCACCAGCTGATTGGGTTATACCACCTAGGAGATATCACCCTCTAGGATATAAATCTCAGCCTGAATTTTCTATAATTTCCAGCTTTTCATACCAGGAAAACAAAGGACCCAGGGTAACCTGGGTCAAGAACAATTAACTGTTTTTCATTACAGGTAAAGAGCTGTCCAAGTGTGAATCAGACCTAGTACTTGGACAGTGGTTGCTCCAAACATATGACAAGCAGTAAGGACATTCTATCCAACTACAAGTCCAAGTTGGGGCCAAAGGTCATCTTTGGTGACACCAAATGTGGCCAGTCAGAAGGTTTTGGAGAAGTGAAGATTGGAGCTGTCACATTCAAGAAAGTGACATATGTCAAAGGACTGAAGCATAACCTCATCTCCATAAGTTAATTATGTGATGAAGGTTATCAGGTACATTTTAGTTCATCTTCATGTATTATCTCTAATAAAAAAAATCAAACAGTTTTAATTGGGAATACACAAGACAATATATATTTAGTTGATTTTTTATCTGCCAATTCTGATATCTATTTACTTAATATAATTAGTAACCAGAATGACTTATGGCATAACAGACTAGGTCATATTAATATGAAAAATATTGCTAGGCTATCTAAAGACAACCTTGTTAGAGATCTACCTTCTGGTCTCTACAAGAAGGAAGGTCTCTACAGGGCTTGTCAACTAGGCAAGCAAACTAAATCAAGTTTTAAATCTTTAAATAAAAGTGATTCACCTAGGATTTTGTATTTGCTACATATGGATCTCTTTGGACTCATTGTTGTACAAAGCCTAGGAGGGAAATCCTACACCTTGGTTATTGTGGATGACTTCTCAAGGTTCACTTGGGTATCCTTTCTAAGATCTAAGTCAGATACCTTCAAGGTTCTTATAGATTTTCTCAGGACCATACATATTGAGTTCTCTACTCATGTTGCATTGATCAGAAGTGATCATGGCACAAAGTTTGAGTCTCTTCTTATGCATGAGTTCTGTGAGAAGGAAGGTATCAGATATTGTTTCTCAGCTCCTAGAACTCCCCAATAAAATGTGGTAGCTGAAAGGAAAAATAGGACACTCATTGAAGTTGCAGGTACATTGCTTGCAGATGCTTACATGTCACTAACCTTTTGGGCAGAGGCTGTAAACACTACAAATTATGTCATGAATAGAAGCCTGATACATAAACTGAAGAATAGGACTCCCTATGAATTACTTAAAGGGAAGAAACCTAAAATCAACTATTTTAAAGTATTTGACTGTATATGTTATATTCACAATAACAACAAAAGATATATTAGAAAGTTTGGGGCTAAGGCTGAAGAGGGAATGTTTCTAGAATATTCCCAAGTAAGCAAAACCTATAAGGTTTTTAATAAATCATCATTAAAAATTGAAGAGTCCATTCATGTTTTTTTTGATGAAACTAACATGTCTTGCAAGGAGAAAGAGATTTCTACCAATAGCCCTTTGCAGGTACCTCACTTGTGTGAGAGATTGGATGAACTAAATCTTACCCAAGAGGTTCCAACACATCCTTCTCCACAAGTCATTGAAGAAAGTGAAGATGAAGACACTGAAGGACTTGACCTTCCTCCAACAGCAAACACAATTCCACAAGAGGAATTAATCTAAGATGTTGTTGCACAACCAACTCCACCCACTGATTTAGTCACACTTAGTGATCACCCCAGATCTCA
This sequence comes from Platanthera guangdongensis, assembly GCA_039583875.1. NCBI lineage: Eukaryota > Viridiplantae > Streptophyta > Magnoliopsida > Asparagales > Orchidaceae > Platanthera > Platanthera guangdongensis. Next base: position 57,478,575 of record CM077166.1, on the reverse strand, counting down.
AGTGATTGGAGATATATCAGTAGGTGTATAGATAAGGCATCAACTCAACCAAGATTTGATGCGTGCCTATTTTCTCTCTCAAGTTGAACCTCTATCCATCCATGATGCAGAGCAAGATCCCCACTGGATCATTACAATGCAGGAGGAATTAAATCAATTTGAGAGATGTAGAGTTTGGGATTTGGTTCCAAGACCCCAAGACTACCCAGTCATTGGAACCAAATGGGTATACAGAAACAAACTGGATGCCCAAAGAGTAATTGTGAGGAACAAGGCTAGTCTTATTGCTCAAGGTTATAGGCAAGAAGAAGGAATAGATTATGACCAGACCTTTGTACCTGTTGCAAGGTTGGAGGCAATCAGGTTATTCCTTGCCTATGCAGCATACAAGAGATTCAAAGTATATCAGATGGATGTAAAAAGTGCATTCCTCAATGGAGTACTTAAAGAAGAGGTTTATGTTGAACAACCTCCAGGTTTTGTCACTCCAACTCACCCGTATCATGTTTTCAAATTGCATAAAGCTCTTTATTGTCTCAAGCAAGCTCCAAGAGCTTGGTATGAGACCCTAACTAGCTTTTTGATAGAGCATAAATTCATTAGAGACATTGTAGATAGAACACTTTTCACTAGATATCATAAGGATCAAATATTGTTAGTACAAATATATGTGAATGACATTATATTTGGGTCTACTGATTCCAAATTATGCAAGAGGTTCTCTGACCTCATGCATTCAAAATTTGAAATGAGTAGCATGTGTGAGCTCTCCTACTTCCTTGGTCTCCAAGTGAAGCAGTTGCCTGATGACATCTTCATATCTCAATCTAAGTATGCTAAAGAGCTTATAAAGAAGTTTGGGATGGCTGATGCTTCAGTAAATAAAACACGTATGACTACTAATGTTGTGATTGACTCTGATGCACATGGGAAACCTGTGGATCAGAAATTATATAGGGGCATTGTTGGGTCCCTACTATATCTTACAGCAAGCAGGCCTGATATTATGTTTGCCACATGCCTTTGTGCTAGGTTCCAAGTGAACCCAAAAGAATCTCATCTAATTTTCTTAAAAAGGATTTTGAGATATATAAAGAGTTGTCCTAGTCTAGGCATATGGTATCCAGCTGAGTCAGAATTTGATTTAACTGGATTTTCAGATGCTGACTTTGCTGGATGCAGGGTTGATAGGAAAAGCACCTCAGGGACTTGTCAGTTCCTTGGAATGAGGTTGGTATCCTGATTTTGTAAGAAACAGTCATCTGTGTCTACCTCAACTGCTGAGGCTGAGTATATTACAACTGGCAGTTGTTGTTCCTAGATGCTGTGGATTCAAAATCAATTACTAGACTATGGTCTCAACTTAAATAATTCAACTCTCTTTTGTGATAACACAAGTGCTATAGCAATAGCACAAAATCCAGTCCATCACAGTATGACAAAGCATATATACATTAGACATTATTTCATTAGAGAGTGTGTGGACAAAAACAAAATTAATCTTGTCTATATCTACACTGATTTACAAAGAGCTGATATATTCACCAAACCTCTGGATGAGAGAAACCACCTATTCTTTATAAATCAGCTTGGAATGATAAATGGAGAAGACTTAGTTTAGTTTCTGTCTGCACTCGACGAATTATACAGAGTTCGTCGAACAGAGCTCGACGAACTAGGGAAAGTTCAGGAGATATTCGTCGAACGGAGGACGCCGAACTCTCCGAGAGTGAAGTTGTCTTCGTCGAACAGAGATCGACGAATCCACTTCAGAAAACTTTCATCGAACGGAGCTCGACGAAATGTCTTCAACTCTTCCAGCTGAGCTCGACGAATTATTTCACTATCAATTATTACGTCGATCTCAGGTCGAAAAATTTCTCATTTTTCGTGGAACGGAGTTTGTCGATTCATATTCCAGAAAACCTTATAACTAGGTTTTCTTCAACCTCCGTCCCGCGCTTTCTGTTCCCTTTGCACTCGATCAGCGTTTCTCTCTTTTGCAGGTGATTTCATGGCGATTCAAGCAGGAGTCCTAGCTGTTATGAAGTTTGACACAGGATTTGATGTCGACTTTGACTCCTTTCAACACTCTGATCAAATTTTTCTGAACATTCTGACTCTACTGGTAGAACAGAATTTGAAAAACCTGATGACGACAAGGATAAAACTATCTGGCACAGAAATTCGAGAATGGGTTTACACTTCATCAACATCAGAAGAGAATACCATGACAGGAACAATCGCTGGTAATGCTATTTCTTTGACTCCCGCAGTTTTGACTGAAATTTTTGATTTAATAAATGGAGAAGAAGAACTGGATATAGATTCTGAAGAATATGACATGATGTTAAGTCTGATGGGTTATGTTGGAGATTACCCAAATAAGTTGTTAAAGAAACACTTATCTGCCGAATACAAATTTCTGGCAGATATTGTGGGAAAGGTCTTGCTAGGCAAGCATAATGCCCATGACTACATCATCAAGCATCAATTCCTGGTCATATGTGCATTGGTCAATAAGAAGAAAGTGGATTGGGTACAGATCATTTTTGATCTTATTAAGAAAAAGTGTAATAAGAAAGAAGTTTGCTTTGGAAGGATCCTGGGGATCGTCCTGAAGGAGATGGTTGTTGAATCCCAGGTCTCACAGACCATATTCATTAATGCCAGCAAGAGGCTCACATGCACCTTGTTTGGCAGGTGGGAGAGGACCATAATTAAGCCATCCAAGGCTTCAACCTCTTCCACGCCAGCTTCTGAAAGCACTAGGGCTGTAAGAGCCACTCCCCACCCTACTGAAGAGATCATCCCCACACCTCCATCTCTTCCAGCAACTCAACACCACTCACCCTCCACAGTTTATACTCCCTCTCTTCAACCACATTCACAACTCCAACAACAACTCCAACAAGTTCATGTCCCTACACTAGTTACATCTTCTGCCACCTCTCCACCCTTAGATCTTACCAACATCCCCTCATATCCTATTCAGGAATACCACCAACCCACTCCACCTCAATCACTCCTATCCCCCAATGCCACACCAGATCCAACACCACCCTCATCATCTCTTCCACCCCACTTATCCACCATACCATCCTTAAATCTCATAACATCTGCTCCTAATTATCCTCCTCCTCCACATCAATCCATCCAGGATGACCACATGATAGATGTCATCCCTCCATCATCTCCAACCTCTACCATCCCTCCAAATATCTCCACCCAACATTCTACTGAACCATCTGCTACACCATCTCTGGATCCCTCCACCATTACCTCTATAATTACTCTCCTCACTCCTATACTCAAATCTCTTATAGCAGAGTCCATTACACCTCTTGCTACTTCTATCTCCACCCTTTCTGCTCAACTCTCTGCCTTCACTGCTGCCCCCTCTTCATTCAGGGGCCTGGCTCCAGTTCACACTAAAATCAGGAGGGGGAGATGCTTAATGAAGAAGCTGAAGCAGCTCCAGCAGTAGCTCCAGTCTCAGTTTCTCCAGCTCCAGCAACAGTAGATACAGAGGCAGTAATAGCAGATATAGAATTTATACCAGATGATACAGATTTAATTGATTTGATTCATTTCATTGAGACTGACATGGACTTTGATGAGTTAGTTACTGAAGAAATTCTTTTTGTTGGTGATTTCATGTTAAATCCCAGAGTAGACTTAGTTCAATTACTGAAAATTTTTGATACTGCATTTTTGGAAGTTATTCCAGCAGTATACACTAAGCCATCCTTGGCTATTGTTCCATATACTTCCCCAATCTCTCCAAATGTTGCCAAGAAACTCAGGGATACTTTTGTTGTTTCAAAGTCAGTAGTCATGTCATCTCCAGAAGCAGTCATCACTGTGCCAACTTTTGTAATGGATGACTCTCCCATGACAGCTCTGGATGACTTGATCCTGGCTGATATTAAAGAAGAAGAAAAGGCAGCTGCTGAAAGCACTGTCAGAATCAGTTCTCCAGCTTCTCCTGTGGCTTCTCCTCCAGCTCTTGTTGAAGTTCCTGCTCAAGCTCTATCTCTACCACTAGCTCTTGAAAAGCCTATCATTTCTGCTGAGGCTGTGAAAGCTCTAAATGACTTATATGATAACCCTCAGAGATCTGATAATGATGATGAGGATGAGGATGATGATTCTGATGATGAACCTAAGAGGAAGCAAGTATCCAAGAAAAGAAAAGTTACTCCTTCTCTTGCTCCAAAGCCAAATCCAAACAATGACACTCCATATTATATCATCCAGAACATAACTCCACACAAAGGGATGTCATCTTGGATGTGATTATCCAAAAATCAGCAGAAGGAGAGGAAGAAAAGCAGAAGGTACTCTCCTCCTCCAGTTCAAAGATTCAGAAAAGATCCACCTCCTCCACCTCCTCTAGCTGCTGGTGCTTCAAGCACGTCTTCTCAAAGATCTGACCCACTTCAAACATATCAAAGACACCAAGGGAGATCATATGGAAGCAACCAGCACAGGCAGTATTCTTCAGGAAAGTAGCATCAACAGCAGCAGCAACATCAATAACAATAGCAATAATTCACTGAACATCAACCAACTGAAAGCTCTAAAAGACCATCTGCTCCTCCTGTTCCTTTTGAAGATCCTGAAATAGCTACTACTGCTAGAATGGCCAGGTTCCAGGAACTAGTAGGCCTTTCTATGATTAACAAAGCCAAAGCTGAAGGAAAGGATCCTTCTGAATATTCAACAATGTCAAAGTACAGGAAAGAAGAGCTCAAGAGGTTAGATAAAGCAAACAAGTTTTTCAATGTTGATGACTACATGAAGTTGCACCCAGAAGCAGTTGTCCCCAGGGCTACATCTTTGAAGATTATAGGGGCTGCTGATATGACCATGACAAAAGTGCAAGCTTCAGATCCCAAAAGAGATATTGTGTTTACAAAGCCTGTAGAGAATAGCAAGCAAGAAAAGCCAAAGGAAAAGAAACAGAAGAAGTAAATTTTGAACTCTTTTGTTTTCTACAATTATCTATAACTGCTCTATATTTTGAACAAAGCTTATGTATATATATATCTTCTGCATGTGTTATTGATCTCTGCCAAATATATGTTTTTTCTGCTTTGTTTATTCTCAGTTTGATTTGAGTCTGTAATTAGTGACCTCACCCAAATAGGGGGAGATTGTTGGATCCTTAGTAAGATTTGGGCTAGGTTCACTAAGTTTGGATTATTTGACCCACAATCTATAGCCAGGGTCATAGTTGTGTCCTAGAGTCTAGGCCAAGTCCTTAGAGTCAACAACACATGGACCAGCTATCAACATGACTGCCAGAGATTCAAGACTTAGAAGAATTCAAAGACTGTAAAATGAGTTCGACGTTCGTCGAACTCAGGTCAACGATTGTCGTGCTCAGCTCGACGATCTCAGAGAAAATTCTCTGAGCTGAGCTCGACGAACTCTATTCTTTGGTCGACGAAAACTTGGACGCTACAATAACACTTCAAGTTCAGAAAACATCAAGATATTCTAAGTCCTTAGAATCAGATTTTGGTCGACGAACTTGGTGCTCAGGTGACGAACTTTGGACACTACACTTCAACACTTCAGCAAGGCTGTGTCGACACCAGACAGTAAATTTGTCGACACTAACTGTGTCGACACCAGAACCAAGAATATGTCAACTCACAGAAGACTTGTGTCGACACACAGAATATCTGTCGACACCAACATCAACTGTGTCGACACACAAGATTTATGTCGACACACTCCAGATTTCTGTCAACACAATAGCTATGTCGAGACAAGAAGTAATTGTGTCGACACCCAGGATTTGTGTCGACACATTCTCCAGAAGTTCTGTCAACATGTTATCCGCTCGACGAACTTCATTCTCAGCTCGACGAACTTCATTCTATGGTCGACGAATTCTGGACCCTTTACTTCAACCTGTTGAAGCCAGACGTTTCTCATATTTTTATAAGTCCAGAACATTCTCCAGTCGACGAAGCCAGTTATCAACTCGACGAACTTCAGACACAGAAAAGGCAAAGTTTCTGAAGCATACAGTTCTGTTATCAGATCGACGATCTTGAAACTCAGCTCGACAATAGAAGTTATCTGATCGACGAACACAGCAACTCAGCTCGACGAACTGTGGACTCAACTCGACGATTTCTGTCATCTGTTTGACGATTCCAGACTTAGTATTTCTTTCCTCTGTCATCATTCTATGGCAATAATTTCTGAATGATTAATGATAAAATATTCTCTGAATATTACCGTTGGACGGTGCATTGATCACGACTTTCATCAGAATTATTGCCTTCCATTTTTCCAAGGGATGGTTGAGGAAATAAATCAATGTAATTTACTCTCTAGGCCGTCAGCATTGATTGCAGCAGAGGAATTCAAATTTCGAAAGACAAATTCCTTCAGAACATATAAAAGAGATTTTTCTCTTTTCCTGAGGAACAACATAGTAGACACAAGAACACAGTATACACAGAGACACACAGACACATAGAGAATTACAATCAGTCTATCTTCAAGAGTCTCTCTGCTCCATCATTCTTTCACAGCTTTCTGATACAGAAAAGAAGCCCTAGGCCAGAGGCAGATCAACTATTGAAGAAGAAGAACAATCAATTTAAATCAAGAGTCTTCTTTCTTCATCACTCCAGGAAACTTCAAAGGACAACAATTACTCCATCTGTCAAGAAGTTCCTGCAGATTTCTCTGATAAAAGCTCAAAGACTGAATGCCTATCACCCTGCAGTAAAGCTACAGATTTCCCTGAACTATTCTACATCTCAGGAGGAGCTACTTGCTAATATCATATCCACTTGTCTTCTCACTGATTGTTGACAGAGAAGACACCATCACCTCTCACCCCTCTCTGTATAAAGGGTTGTCATCTCCCTTCAAAAGTGATTCTTGGTTACAAGTCACCTGACCAAAAGACTTGAGATTTGGTTTTTGAGCAACTGATCAAAAGCTCATTGGTGTCAGGCACATGATCAAAAATCTGAGTGGATTCCTATCAGGGTGGTAGAAGAGTGGATGTACCCAGGTTGCGGAACCACTATATATTTCTTGTATCATCTGATTGCCCTTTATTTTGTTTCATGCTGTGGCTGTGACTGTCAGTTAGTTGTTGTTGTGTTTTATCTTTTAATCTATTTCTTACAGCACTAGGAATTGTCTGCAATAGCTAGAGAATTATATAAGCTTTAAGTACTCTATTTACCCCCCTCCCCCTCTAGAGTATTCCTGATCTAATAGCTCACTTTCAATGTTTAATAGTGTACGATTCCTCCGCTCAGACACACCATTATGTTACGGTGTTCTAGGTGGAGTGTGTTGTGATATAATAGCACACTCTTTCAGATTATCACGGAACTCACGACTTAGGTATTTGCCACCTCGATCAGATCGGAGTGCTTTAACCTTCTTACCTAATTGGTTTTATACTTTGTACTTCAACTCTTTGAACTTTTCAAAGGTCTCAGATTTGCACTTCATAAAATACACGTATCCGCATCTATTGAAATCATCAGTAAATGTAACGAAGTAGAAGTACCCACCTCTATCTATAGAACTCATGGGTCCACATACATCACTATGTACTGTACCCAAGAGATCATCAGCCCTCTCATTCTTTCCAGTGAAAGGTACCTTAGTCATCTTGCCTAACGAACAAGATTTGCATCTCTCAAATGATTCATAATCAAATGAATCCAATAGTTCATCTCTATGGAGCTTGGATATACATTTCTCATTTATATGGCCCAAACGACAATGCTAAAGATACATAGGGTTCGAGTCATTTGTTCTTAGTCTTTTAGTATTTTTTATATTCTAGATCTAATGGTCTAAGTTCAAAATATATAAACCATTAAATATTTGGGATACACCATAATAAACATCATTCTTTAATATTGAACAACAATTGTTCTTGATAATAAAAGAATATCCAATCATGTCCAAACACGGAATAGATATAATGTTTCTAGTTATGGAAGGAACAAAATAGCAGTTATCTGTTCTATTACAAGCCCACTGGGCAAAGCAAGGCGGTAAACACCCAAGCCGACAACACCAACTCTTGCTCCATTGCCAACACGCAGGTCCACCCACTACTAAAAAACAGACTTTTAGCCACGACAGATTGTCGCGGCTAAAAGTCCAAAACCGTGGCTAAAGCCTTTTAGCCACGGCCTACCCACGACAAATGGGTGTGGGCAATACGAGTGTGGCTAATAGTATTAGCCACGCTGAATCTGTGGCAAATAAGTTTTAGCCACGAATTAAAATCGTGTCTAAAGGGCCTGTTTTCAGTAATTATTAGCCACAGTTCAATTGTCTTGGCTAAAAGCTCCTTTTTTGCCACGGTTCAATTGTCGTGGCTAAAAGCTCCTTCTTTCCTCACATAAAAAAGATTCGGCGGCACGGTCTGCCGCCGCCCCGCGTCCTACGGGCCGCCCGCCCGCGAGCCCACCCGCGAGCCCAACTTAATTCAAACATTTATTGCGGAATGAATAATATAAACTCGAAATAGAAGTTTTAACTGGCGGTGTGGGACTAAAAAATACCCATTTTTTGCCACGGATTAGGTTTCCATGGCTAATACTAATAGTATTAGCCACGAAATAGGCAAACCGTGGCAAAAACCTTTTTTATTTGCCAGGAATTATTCATCTGTGGCTAATAGTAACTTATTAGCCACAGAATAGGTACCATGGCTAATACTTCATTATTAGCCACAGTTTTCCCTCGTGGAAACAAAACTCGTGGCTAAAGGTCTGTTTTCTAGTAGTAACCTCTCCTTTACTTAGCATTCTTCTCCTTCCAAGTTCCTGCACATTTATACAAATGTGAGAACCACATCCGGTATGCAATACCCAAGATGAAGGAGAAGAAAGGTTTATCTCTATAACATAAATACCTGAAGTGGAAGTCATACCCCCCCTTATCTTTTGTAAACCCTCACTGTATGAAGGACAGTTCCTTCTCCAATGACCAACCTTGCCACAGTGGTGGCACTTTCCCTCTTTCCTTGAACCTTTCTTTTTCAGTGCAGAAGACTTGGGCTCCAAAGCAGACTTAGGTCATACCTTTGTCTTCTTAAAACTGTTGGCCTTGCTCTTGCCTTTATGCACTATCAGTAAGAGGCTAGCAGGATTGGCCTTCTTCATGTTGATCTCAGCAGTTCGCAACATGCCTAGGAGCTCGGGTGGTGTCTTGTCTATTTCATTCATGTTATAGTTCAAGATGAACTGCTCGTAACTGTTTGTCAACGATTGTAAGATCAGGTCTGTGGCCAACTCTTGGCCCAAAGGGAACCCTAGTCTTTCAAGATTGTCAATATACTCAATCATCTTGAGTACGTGAGTACCTACTAGGTCCCGAGCTCCCATCTTACACTTTAACAACATCTTAGTGACATCGAATCTCTCTTGACGAGCTTTCCCTTAAAATATTTTCTTGAGATGCTCGTCAATATCCTTGCAACCCATGTTCTCATGTTGTTTTTGGAACTCAGAGTTCATGATCGCGAGCATGAGAAATTCGACGTCTAAGGAGTCATCGAGGTACTTTTTGTAAGCATCCTTATCAGCACTGGGTGCATTCCCGATAGGCTCATCAGGGGATACCTGAAAGTCCACCTAGTGTCCACTATCTTCACCTATGGGGGGGGGGGGAATAGGTGACGTGCAGCGTTTTTGCGGAATTTAATATTGTACCTGCAGAAGAAAATAAAATAGCACAGCAAAGAAAGTACACAAGCAATTTATAGTGGTTCCCCGATTTGGGTACATCCACTTTCCCCCTTCGACCTATCTCCCAACAAGGGACGACTCGGTCTCTTCACCAACAGGATTGAAATCCAATCCTTGCACTATCGGAAGGAACCCTTCCACACGTAGGAGTCAACACTCCCACAACACGGGTTGTACCCAATACAACTCGGAACCAACGTTCCTTTACAACAAAAGTGAACTAGAATGTACAAGAAATACAAACTACGTTTGGAGACTAAGGTGACCCTCTTCGTTGACGACGTGTTCTTGAAGTCCACGAAGAGTCCACACCCCTAGATCTCTCTTGGAGAGAATCTCCCCGGAACCGGCGGCGGCAAGATGGGAGGCGGCTTGGTTCACGGGATCGGCGGCGACAACGGTGTGCGGCTGCAGTACTTTGAGATTCAAACTTCGTAGCAAAGCTAGCTAGGTCTTCCAGCGGTCACACTAGGATCAATCGTCTCAATCGATTCGGACGGGGAAGGTTTTCCCGATCAACAAATTAAGAGACAAAGGATCTCCGGTTAGACACGTGAGACGCTATGCTTGGCTAAGCTTCTGTCGACGGGAGATTTGGAAGAAACCACGATCAAGACCGGCGATGAACTTGCTTGAGCGGCGACGGCGGCGGCGGCGGAGCGGAAGTCCCGATCTAGGTCACGTCGCGGCTCGTCTTTTTCAAAATCTTCTTCGCTGAATTACTGTTCAAAAATACACGTGTATTTATACAGTAAAATACTCTTTTATGACCGTTATGGGTCCCACCAGAAGAAACCCTAAATCCGGTTCAAAACATTGCCAGCGGCAGAATCCGGTCCAACTGATTCCAGAAAATTGCCCAAGTCAAAATCGGCGAGAATCGAAATTGAGTCTCGTCGAATCGTCGAGAATCAAAAGTGATTCTCGACGATTTGGCGAGAATCAAAGATGATTCTCGTCGAAGTTGACTTGGTTGCACGCACTGATTTAGTCGGGTCGAGACAGCGAGAATCAGCCAGTGATTCTCGACGAATCGGCGAGAATCACTAGTGATTCTCGCCGAATCGGCGAGAATCACTTGATGATTCTCGTCGATTCTTACTTAGAATCAGAGTTGCTCGCTTTGAAGTAGCTGGATCGAGTCGGCGAGAATCAGCCAATGATTCTCGACGATTCGGCGAGAATCAAAGATGATTCTCGCCGAATCGGCGAGAATCACTTGGTGATTCTCGTCGATTTACACTTAGACGATTTTTCGTCTTTCCACCCATGAGGTGCTCCTTGACCCATCCTTGCTCCTTGTCTGCTCTTGCCTTAACACGACCCTGTACTTGAAAATAAGTACACTCCAATAGAGAGAGTACACGTAGGCCAACACACTGATATGCTCAACGAGGGATTACGTCGTGCAGACCCGTGTATATTGACCTACTGCACCCTGACATTGGTGTGCACTTAGTGTGGAATAACTGCAAGCACAACTTGAAATATTTTGTCAAATACATTGTCTATTTACCTTAGCTTGTTCAGGGGCTTCTTCAAATCAGGTACGTTGTGGATACAATACCCAACAATCTCCCCCTATTTGAAGAAGCCTAAACCCTACAAGCTAAGGTGAATAAAGCGTATGGGAATGAAAATCATAACCTTGAAATTGAGTTGAGAGAGATATTCATTACCAATACCAATTTCGTGAGAGCAAGCTTGGAGCCACCTTAGCCTTAGCCGAGAGGGTAATCTCCCCCTTTTCGGCTTCTGCAAATCTGGGTCTGTTGCATTTGACCCCTTGCTCCCCCTCAGTACTTGCACCTGTGCTCACACTTGAGTTCCTGGCAGAGGCTTCCCCTAGATGCACGAGCCTGGAGCTTCTGTAGCCTTCATTCCTCATAGTTTAACATCCCCAATTCAGTTTTGAACAGACTGAACTTGGCTTCGTCTAAGGGCTTTGTGAAAATATCTGCAATCTGCTTGTCCGTGGGAACATAACAGAGAGAGATGTCCTTGTTCTCCACGTGCTCCCGAATGAAGTGGTAGCGCACTTCAATATGCTTCGTTCTGCTGTGCGATACCAGATTGTTGGCAATCGCAATTGCACTGGAGGAGACGCAGTACATTGGTACTTCCTTGAACTGAAGGTCGTAGTCGGCTAACTGGTTTCTGATCCATAGGAGTTGTGCGCAACAACTGCCAGCCGAGATATACTCAGACTCTGCTGTGGAGGTAGCTACACAATTCTGCTTCTTGCTGTTCCATGAGATAAGCAATCTTCCGAGGAATTGACACGTCCCGGAAGTGCTTTTCCTGTCATCCCTACTCCCTGCAAAATCAGCATCTGAAAAACCTATTAGCTCGACATCATTGTTTCTCGGGTACCACAAGCCAAGATTAGGAGTACCTTTAAGGTATCTTAGAATTCGCTTAGCAGTGACATAGTGAGATTCCTTAGTGTTCACCTGATATCGGGCACAGACACATCCGGTCTACTGGCAGTAAGGTAGAGCAGGGATCCAATGATGCTTCTGTATTTGGTTTCATCGAAAGGTTTACCTTTCTCATCCTTATCCAGAGACATAGTGGATCCCATTGGAGTCCTCATAGAGGTTGCACTCTCCATGCCGAATTTCTTGAGGAGTTCATTTGTGAACTTCGTCTGAGAGATGAAGATTCCATCCTCAGACTGTTTCACTTGAAGTCCCAAGAAATACTTTAGCTCTCCCATACTGCTCATTTCAAACTTTCCTTGCATAAGTTTGGAAAACTTTTTGCAAAGATTGTTGTCCGTCGAGCCGAATATTATGTCATCGACATAGATTTGCACCAGCAAAATCTTGCCTTTGACTTCCCTGAGAAACAATGTCTTATTTATTTTACCTCTAGAGAACTTGTTCTCAAGAATAAAACTAGATAAAGTCTCATACCAAGCTCGTGGAGCTTGTTTTAAACCATATAAAGCTTTATTAAGAAAATATACATGATTGGGATAAGTAGGATTGACAAAACCTGGGGGTTGAGCGACGTATACTTCCTCTTTCAGGTCTCCGTTCAAGAATGCTGATTTCACATCCATTTGATAGACTGTGAATCCTTTGTGCGAAGCATACGCCAGGAACAATCTGATTGCCTCGAGCCTTGCTACTGGTGCGAAGGTCTGGTCGAAGTCAATCTCCTCCTCCTGTCTGTAACCTTGAGCCACCAGCCTTGCCTTGTTCTTTATGATGACACAATGTTCATCCAGTTTGTTTCTGAAAATCCACTTGGTGCCAATCACATTCTGCTTGTGAGGTCTGGGAACCAACGTCCAAACGTTGCAACGTTCGAATTGATGTAGTTCATCTTGCATGGCCAGAATCCATGCCGCATCTCTGTTCGCTTCGTCGAACTTCTTTGACTCAACCTGAGACAGGAAGCTAAGATGCAAAATTTCGTTAATAGTACATCTTCGAGTTCTGACACCGACACGAGGATCTCCGATGATCTGATCTCTAGGATGATCCCTCACGTGCCGGAGCTCTAGAAGTCTGGTGTCTGGAGCTTCGACTACTTCTTGGGCTTCTCCTTCTTCTAAGAGATTTGGTCCAGTTTGATCTTCAACATTCCCAGATGACGTGGAGGTGGAAACTTTGACGTACTTAGGAGTTTCATCTTTATCTGTCTCATCGAGATCCAGCTGTTCAAGTCGTGCACCTGCATCTCCAAGAATACCACTGGAAGAATTGTTGTTAAGCAAACTTCCTTCATCAAATACAACATTAATTGATTCTTCTACCACTAGGGTTTTCTTATTGAAGACCCTATATGCCCGACTGTGGGAACTATAGCCCATGAATATGCCTTCGAAGCATTTTTCACCAAATTTAGTACGCGGGTACTTCCCATTATTCAGTACATAGCATCTGCAACCAAAGATCCTCAAGTAGGACATGGTTGGTTTCCTGCCTCTCAGTAGCTCATAAGGCGTCTTACGATGATGCTTGTTGATCAATGCTCGGTTTTGTACATGACAAGCTGTATTGACAGCCTCTGCCCAGAAGTATTCTGGGAGAGAAGCGTCTTTCAACATTGTCGTGCATGCTTCAATGAGAGTTCTATTTCTCCTCTCCGCAACTCCATTTTGCTGAGGAGTGCGCGGGGAGGAAAACTCATGAAAGATACCTTGTTCTTCACAAAACTCTGTCATAGCACCAGATTCGAATTCTGTTCCATGGTCACTTCTGATTTTGACCACTGAGCAGTTAAATTCGTTCTGAACTTGCTTAACAAAACTAGTGAAGATGTCAAACGTATCCGACTTTCGTTTTAAGAAGAACACTCATGTAATCCGAGAATGATCATCAACTATCACTAGCGTATAGGACTTGCCTCCCAAGCTATGAACTTGCATTAGACCAAACAAGTCCATATGTAGAAGGTAAAGACATCGGGAAGAGTCTTTGTCTGCAATGCTCTTAAAGGTAGCCCGAGTCTGTTTGCCCATCTGGCATGCAGGACAGGGGCTATCTTTGATGCACTTGATAACGGGAGCATCCCTTACTAAGTTTTTAGAAAACAGCATACTAATTGTTTTGAAATTAATATGTGTTAATCTCTTGTGCCATTGTTCACAAAGAGATGCACTGCCTGTTGCCACAAGGCATATGGGGGTAGATGAATCTAAACTGAGAAAATTTAAGCAGAAGATATTTCTGCTCCTAATGCCTGTTAATATTGTCTCAGAAGAGGCACATGAAATTATCAGACATTTATCCTTGCAGAACTTAACGTCATAACCTTTATCACATAACTGACTTACACTGATCAGGTTATGGTTTAACCCTTCAACATAAGTCACGTCGGTGATAGAGATTATACCGTTGGAAATCATACTGTAACCTCTGGTGACTCCCCGATCCGACCCTCCAAAGATGACTTTGGGTCCATTCTCGACTGGAGTGTAATCACGCAGCAGGCTTCTTGTCCCAGTCATGTGTCGGGAGCATCCACTGTCCAAGTACCATATTGACATTTTTGTGGCCTTTGGACATTCCTGCAAAATAAAATTAATTTCCCTTAGGAACCCAATCGAACTTGGGTCCTAGATTCCTGGTTAGCATACTCCCCCTCGGTTGGTTAACCTTACGAGTGGTTGGCCTCGCAGTGCTAACATAGGGAGTCTCGTTATACCTCGGGTTAAACCAACAATCCACGGCAAAGTGACCGACTTTGCCACAACACCAACAGTCAAATCTGTTGTACCTCTTCCTAGGCTCCTGCCTTACCCTGGGAATGGTGGGTACAGCCGGGGCCTTGGATCTGGAGGTGGAGGCCTCATGGTGATTGCAGTCACATGACTTCTTCACCTTCTGTTTCGTCAGTATAACAGGCTTGACTCTTGGTGTCTGCTTTCCATTATGGCCGCTAGAGAATTGACCATAATTTCCCATGTGGATTTCCTCATAAGGTGCCTTGAAGGCACTCTCACCGAAGTTCCGGGGAAAGGTCCAACCATCATATCGGCTCTTTGGCTTTGCAACCGAGGGCCGAAAATGATGACCAAAGGTTGATTCAAAGTCATGTTGGTTGCAAGGAAAGCTAGGCTTTCTGAACGCAACAGGACTGAGCGGAGCCTTTCCCTTTTCAGCAGCAGAGGCCTTCTTGGCGGCCTTATTCTTCCTCTGGTTCCTGTTTCTCCTGGATGAGGAACCAGATACCCCTTCATGCCCCAAGCCAGCTCCTTTGGCCTGAGCAGAGAAGGTATCAACTACTGGAAGAACTGTTTTTGGCATAGAGAAGCTCTTGACGATCTTCCTTTCTGCCGCAAGTTGTTCTTCCAACTTGTCGACTTCCTCCTGCTTAAGATCAAGGAGCTTAAGAGACTCTGAATGCTTTGAAGTCAGGTCAAGGTGCTCCTGTCGGAGAGAAATCAAACTGGTGATCTCTTCCCTTAGGGAGACACTCTCACCCTTAAGGAATTTCACTTCCTTTTTCTCAGCCTTCAATCTCTTACGACACTCCTCGAAAGTGTTGAGCAGAAGCTCATACTTCTCGAGGAGTTCAGCTTCACGGGCCGAAAGGCTATCCTCAGGGTCATCATCCTGAGACTTAGGATCAGATTCAGAGTCGGAGAGAGGGGTGTGAGCTTTTACCTTCCCAGTAAATGGGGGACATTCTCCTTCTGAGTCGGAGCGACCCACCAGCCCGAAGTAGGCTTCCTCATCATCACTGGAGTCTGAAGAATCAGACTCACTCAGTGTCTTTGGCCTTTTGGCGATGTAGCTCCGCTTTTTCTTCTTATCTCTAGAGGATTTGTGCTCCTCTCCTTTCCCTTTTTCTCTCTTGCCGAGGTAGTAGTCGGCCACGACGTGTCCTGGCTTATTGCATCCAAAACAAATAATGTCAGAGGAGCGATGTTTGTTTGGTTTAGAAGTATACCTGTCAGAAGAATAATTTTTCTTCTGAAGCCTGGAGGAGGAGCCGTCTCTCTTTCTTTGATTCCTCATCTTGAGGAACTTCTTGAATTCTCGGGTGATGAGGGAGAAATCCTCCTCAGACAGCTCTGAGCTGGAGGAGCATGGCTCGGAGTCCTCCTCCTCATCCTTTTTCCTGGCACGGTATGACGTCGCACCCTTGCCTTTTCTGGAGTGAATGGCTTTTAGAGCCACAGTCTTTTCTTTGGCTGCAGCCTTCTCTGCTTCTTCTTCTGCTTTCTTGGTGTTCAGTTGAAGCTCATAGGACATCAGCTTCCCAAACAGAATTTGCGGGTCTGTTTCAGCTAATCTGCCAAACTCTCGGATGGCGCAGATCTTTGTGTCCCATTCCTTCGTAAGGGACCTAAGGAATTTATCATTAAGTTCACCATCGTTGAACACTCTTCCATATCCTTTGAGCGCATTGACAATATTGAGGAAGTTCTCGAAGGTGACTCCGATCTCTTCCTTAGACCCTTATCTGAAGGCCTTATATTTCTGGTTCAGAAGGGATCTCCGATCATCCCTCACTTCATCAGTGCCCTCTATTAGGATAATCAGGCAGTGTCAGATCTCCTTTGCTGTCCTGCAGTTGCAGAAGTTCTGCATCATTGAGTCATCGACCGCGCTGACCAGAATGTTCTGCGCCTTCTTATCAAGCCCCACCAGCACCATCTCGTCCTTGTCCATTTCAGAAATTTTCTTTGGTACTTTCATCGTAGGATCAATGGTGGAGACCTTAGTGGGAACATAAGGTCCCTCCTCCATGATCATGAAGAGTCAAGGATCAACTGCTTCCATGTAGAACCTGATCCTTTCCTTCCAGATAGGAAAGTTGAGTCTGGTGCACACAGGGATCTTGCCTGTGAACTTGAGCCCGTCCATAGTAGATGTTTGCTTTCTGCTTGACACTGGCGGCAGGATTCAACTCAAGGTGTTAACCTTTTTGATGAGTAACCTGGCTCTGATACCACTTGAAAGTCCACCTAGTGTCCACTATCTTCACCTATGGGGGTGGGGGGTGGGGGGGGGGGGAATATGTGACGTGCAGCGTTTTTGCGGAATTTAATATTGTACCTGCACAAGAAAATAAAACAGCACAGCAAAGAAAGTACACAAGCAATTTATAGTGGTTCCCCGATTTGGGTACATCCACTTTCCCCCTTTGACCTATCTCCCAACAAGGGACGACTCGGTCTCTTCACCAACAGGATTGAAATCCAATCCTTGCACTATCGGAAGGAACCCTTCCACACGTAGGAGTCAACACTCCCACAACACGGGTTGCACCCAACCCTTACAACTCGGAACCAACGTTCTTTTACAACAAAAGTGAACTAGAATGTACAAGAAATACAAACTACGTTTGGAGACTAAGGTGTCCCTCTTCGTTGACGACGTGTTCTTGAAGTCCACGAAGAGTCCACACCCCTAAATCTCTCTTGGAGAGAATCTCCCCGGAACCGGCGGCGGCAAGATGGGAGGCGGCTTGGTTCACGGGATCGGCGGCGACAACGGTGTGCGGCTGCAGTACTTTGAGATTCAAACTTCGTAGCAAAGCTAGCTAGGTCTTCGAACGGTCACACTAGGATCAATCATCTCAATCGATTCGGACGGGGAAGGTTTTCCCGATCAACAAATCAAGAGACAAAGGATCTCCGGTTAGACACGTGAGACGCTATGCTTGGATAAGCTTCTGTCGACGGGAGATCTGGAAGAAACCACGATCAAGACCGGCGATCAACTTGCTTGAGCGGCGACGGCGGCGACGGCGGAGCGGAAGTCCTGATCTAGGTCACGTCGCGGCTCGTCTTTTTCAAAATCTTCTTCGCTGAATTACTGTTCAAAAATACGCGTGTATTTATACAGTAAAATACTCTTTTATGACCGTTATGGGTCCCACCAGAAGAAACTCTAAATCCGGTTCAAAACAGTGCCAGCGGCAGAATCCGGTCCAGCTGATTCCAGAAAATTGCCCAAGTCAAAATCGGCGAGAATCGAAATTGAGTCTCGTCGAATCGTCGAGAATCAAAAGTGATTCTCGACGATTCAGCGAGAATCAAAGATGATTCTCGTCGAAGTTGACTTGGTTGCACGCACTGATTTAGCCGGGTCGAGACGGCGAGAATCAGCCAGTGATTCTCGACGATTCGGCGAGAATCACTAGTGATTCTTGCCGAATCGGCGAGAATCACTTGATGATTCTCGTCGATTCTTACTTAGAATAAGAGTTGCTCGCTTTGAAGTAGCTGGATCGAGTCGGCGAGAATCAACCAATGATTCTCGACGATTCGGCGAGAATCAAAGATGATTCTCGCCGAATCGGCGAGAATCACTTGGTGATTCTCGTCGATTTACACTTAGACGATTTTTCGTCTTTCCACCCATGAGGTGCTCCTTGACCCATCCTTGCTCCTTGTCTGCTCTTGCCTTAACACAGCCCTGTACTTGAAAATAAGTACACTCCAATAGAGAGAGTACACGTAGGCCAACACACTGATCTGCTCAACGAGGGATTACGTCGTGCAGACCCGTGTATATTGACCTACTGCACCCTGACATTGGTGTGCACTTAGCGTGGAATAACTGCAAGCACAACTTGAAATATTTTGTCAAATACATTATCTATTTACCTTAGCTTGTTCAGGAGCTTCTTCAAATCAGGTACGTTGTGGATACAATACCCAACAATACCTTTTCCAAAACATAGAGCTTTTGCTCTTGCCTGAGAATAATTCTCAAGCTCATGTACCAGTCCAAATAATTCGTCCTGCTCAGCTTTTACTTCTCAAGGATCGCTCGGAGGGACATGGTGAAATCTGAACCACTTGCCATGGAAATTTTACAAGGATCACGCAAAGCAAATTAGTACTGCATTTCAAAATATAATTTATCTTTCAATTAGGACTTTAATTAAAATAACTCTCACTATTTTTATCAAACTGATAACCCTTAATATCAATTCGAAGAGTTTAGCGAGTAACCCTCTTAGTGGACAATATTCATATTTCACTAACACTATGAGTTAACTTTGGCTTTTCTCTCACAATGCAGCTACTTAGGTAGGTAATGTTTGCCAATTGCATCACAATGAAATTTCTGTATGGCTGGTGAATAACTCCTTATTCGCATCCATCATATGGTGCATGTCAACCCTATGCCTTTGGGTACTCAACCTTTGAGTTCACCCAGTTAAGCTTGACCCGATGTCGACAGTGGGATATCATTATTTTCCATTCGCACCCTTACCAAGATAGATTAATGCACCTTGCTTTGGCAAGCCCACACTTCATCGATCAAGGCATGAAGAGTGTCATACATCGGAAGGCATCTGAATACTTAATATTTCTTAAGGGATTTTAAATTGTTGATTAACATTTAATCATGGTTAACAATTAACCAATATGCACATCCATAGAATGAAACAATAACAATCACAATCCAAATGAATCCCAGATGTGCACAATGAAATCATCAACACTTAATGAGCTGGGCTAAATCTGAACATCTACAACACTTTTAAATCTTCAGATCTACATGCACTGGACATGAGCAACACAAACTCCACTTACACAGTAGACAAGCTCGTCACCTTATGTGTGAGATTTCAAAATCTAGCACATACTTGATTTCACAAACCGACAAGAGTGACAGTTACTGTTAAGGAGTAGCAATAAAGAAATCACTTGCGTCCTTAGTGGAATTCCAAGAATAGATTTAGGCATTTTAGAATACTTATAAAATTTCCAAATCTACATACCATGAATTTAACAACTTCTGAAACGATGAATATTGCCAGCAACCTCCCTCTGATACCACAGTTGAGTTTTACTAGACGACACAACAGCTGTGCGCGCAACGGAAAATAGAGAACAAGAAAACCCAAAAAAGTTTGGATTTGGCAATATTCATGAATCAAGAAGTAAAGCTTGTTGTAAATAAAATTACCTTTGAGAGGTTGAGTCTATACTCAAACAAGATGCTCCAGAAAAATCAGCCGGCCACTTAGCGGCTCAAGTCCTGAGCGCATAAAGTATATCCGCGCATCAACAAAAAATCCACAAGATCCGGAGAACCCACAACCATCTGTCGCACAAGCACTAGGTCGGGAGAGGACACTCAATGTCTCCACAGACTGCTAGATCTATTAGAGGAAAGGTGGCGACGACACTCGCTGGGATTGGGATCGGCAACAGCGACGGCAAAAGGCGGAACGGTTTCTGTCGGGATTCTAGGGCTTCCATCTTTTTCGCATAGTACAGCTCGTGTGCTTGACAGAAAAAAACGCATCTAAAGAAAACCCTAAAACATCCTATTTATACCCGAGGAATAAACAGAATAGTTGTCGCTATTGGTAGACCCAGACTTAGAATCCAGAAATTTGGCCAGACAACGCTTGTGTCGACGAATCGTCGAGTATCTATAACATACATAAGGAATCGTCAAGTATCATCACATACTCGACGAATCGTCAAGTATCCATGGGATACACGACGAACTCAACGCCATCCTCAGCTGAATCAATGCTTGACTTTGTGAAGGCGTTGAGTGGACTCAATGCTCTCAATGCTCTCTGCTCCATACTCGACGAATCGTCGAATGACATTGAGTGCACTCTGTAACACCCCCTATCCGTCGCATAGCATATAGCAGTAGGTCCGGCCGGGGCCCGACGCCATATACCAAAGACAGACCGGGTGGTTACTCAATGGAAACCATCCAACCAATCATAACGTCCTACACAGAGCATTCTAGCAGAAGCAGTTTTAAAAGTTGCAATTAAAAGAACCCAGCACCAAGCATGAATGTCCACTAATACACCAAATAGGAATGTAGTACATACACAAGTACTGGCCTTAAGGCCTTACAAAATGGTTTACTCAATATTACATGTTTTCCATACCACGGCACGCAGGTCGGTCATACATGAATAAAAGCAAGTAAACACTCCAATTAGGCCTTCGAGGGACGGCTTCGCAATTTGGGCTTTAGCCCGCTATTGACTGCTTGGTCCAGCAGCACCTGCAAGCAACAAACCACCGCACGGTGGCGAACAAAGGCAACAATCAGCAATGCTGACCAAATTATAACGATCACGCCCCAACTCGGGGCGGCGATGCTCCTTCCCTGCACTTATTAGCATAACCAAGCAGTATATAAATATACATTGCATTACAGGCGTTGGCACGCTCGGCCACACGCCCCGTGCACTCAGGGCACATTCTCGGTGAACCGGCCAATGCCACGTCAATTTAAGCCATAGACATTCCGGACTCACCACCGCCACTTTGACGGCCAAACATATGAGCATTTTGTCTTCTTGGCATGAGTCACGTCAATTTAATCCATAGACCGCCGAAGACCCTCATCTACGCCAACGGCTCTAACCGAACGACATAGAACGGGTACGGTTCCATCTAACCCGTGCTCACATCGTAACGGCAATTTAAGCCATATACGCGGGTCAAACTTCTCCCGAGTCCCGTTTCCATTACACTTTACATAACCCGGTTATATTCGAGTTGGCTCCCAGGCCACCAAGTTGGCAAGATCACGCATCCGCTCAGTTTTCTGGGTGCACCTTAGGGTTAATCCCCAAGGCTCCCTGTTGCAATCTACCACGTAGAAAACCCGAAAAACAATCGCACGGAGTCTTCTCCGTCATTTATGCAATGCAACATCACTGATCCAGACCAACATGTCTGGATAGGCTTCACACATCATATCTATGTCTGTTCTCGAATACAGACTCTAAACAATGGGGACTTTACATATCTACCCGAAGGAACGCCTCCAACTCACCGCAAACTCGCGAGAGCGGGCTTCCTATGCAAAGAAGGAGAGCTTCACATGCTCAAGAAGAGAATCGTTACCCTAGCGTTCTTCCTTGGCGCCATGGAAAAGTAAGCAGATGAAAAGCACCGCACTCTCTTTGCCTCCGTAGATCCGAAGTCGGTTCGCGATTTGGAGCTCTGAAGCTCCTCCAAAGACAGGATCTAAGCTTCTTCTTCCTCCTTTGCTCTCCTCTCTCTCTATACTTTAGAAAGAGAACCTCTCAAGTGAAATGAGGGTTTCAAGGGTCCAATCCCGTGTATAACCAAGCAATAACAGCTCCTAGCCGTCGGATCCCGAATTAAAGAAACGAACAACCACGATCCAGATCTAAAATGCAGAATCTGGGCCGAACATGGCCTGCGACACGCCCGTGTCCAGGGCCGTGTCCCTCATTCGCCGTCAAAATCGACTCGTCTCGAAAAACACACGGGCAGCCGACACGCCCGTGTTTAACCTGACACGCCCGTGTTCAAATTGACACGGCCGTGTGGTTGTCCGTGTGCCCCCATCGACATAGCCCCGAAAACAACCCAAGACTCACACGGGTCTTGGACACGCCCGTGTCCTATTTGACACGCCCGTGTCTAACTCGAACACGCCTGGGCTCCAGGCCGTGTTCACTGTCTCGACACTTCGTCGAGCGAAGTTCATCGACTACCTGACACGGCCTTGGACACGCCCGTGTCCTAGGCTGTGTGCCTTGTCTCGACACATCGTCGAGCAAAAATGTCGACTCCCCGGGCCGATCGTCGACACGTGCTCGACATGCCCTGAGATACGCCCGTGTCTTAGGCCGTGTTCGCTGCTCGACGATCGTCGACTCCAAAATCGTCAACCTCTCGACCAAATCGTCGACTCGAGCCTGACACGCCCTAGGACACGCCCGTGTCCCAGGCCGTGTGCCCCTTGCCAGATTCCAAATTTGGCCCAAAACGCCACCCGTCGCTCTTTTGAGTTTCAGAGCATTACACACTCAACGCTAAAAGCCAGATTCGTCTAATAACCCTTTACTCGACGAAGGGGTTGAGTTAGCTCAACACACTTAATGCCTGAGACTCAGACTCGTCGAAACAACTCCTTGACTCGACAAATCGTTGAGTATAGTCAACACACTCAATGCTAAGTGTCATACTCGTCAAAACAACACCTTGACTCAACGAATCGTTGAATACACTCAACAAACTCAACGCTGCCATTCACCGAGTCAATGCTTAACTCGACGAAGGCGTTGAGTGGTCTCAACGCACTCAACGCTTTTATCCTGATGGAGCTAAGTCTTTTCAACTCATCATATGAGCTATATCATACAAATCCAATCTCTCAATTTCTCCACAATCTTATGTGCGACCTTGATAGGCTCATACTGAGTTGGCAGTAAGGCCACATGCTTGATCACTTCTAGATCACAATGGTAACACCAACACAAGGAAGACAGGAAATTGACTAAGTACAAAAGTGTAAGAACCGAACAAAAAACAAACCGAAATGGTTTTAAACTGAAACTTTATTATCCGAAAAAGGTATCTATCACAAAGGTATGCCCTCCCTTATATAGAATGGAGGAGAGATGAGAGAATACAAATAAGAGATGTGGGACTAAATATTTACAGGACTAAGCGGACTATACAAAATAAACCGCACAAGCCGCGCGGTTAGACAGAAGGGCTAACCGCACGGCTACGACCAGAGAAGAAGAGAGATTGTCAGGGTAGACCGCCAGACCGCCCGGTCTCCAACCCGCCAAGACAGACCGCTAGACCGCCCGGTCACCAACTTCAACACTCCCCCTCAAGCTGGAGCATATATATCGATCATGCCCAGCTTGTCGCAAACATGAAGAAACGAGGCGGAAACTGGCTTGGTGAAGATGTCAGCCAGCTCTTTATCAGAAGTGACAAAGGGAGTGCAAATTTGTTCCTTTAAGATCTCTTCACGAATGAAATGACAGTCGACCTCAATGTGCTTTGTTCTTTCATGGAAGACCGAATTTTTGGAGATGTATATGACGGCCTTGTTATCACAGAACATAGGTAGAGGATGGTTGTAGACCTCTCCTAAATCTAGCATGAGAGCCCGCAGCAATTTTAACTCACAAGTGGTCGACGCCATACTGCGATACTCAGCTTCTGCACTGGACCTGGAGACAACAGACTACTTCTTGCTCTTCCAGCTCACCAGATTTCCCCCAACAAAGGTGCAAAAACCTGAGGTTGACTTGCGATCCCCTTTGTCATCATCATAACTTGCATCTGAGTAGGCTTCAATCCTCAGATGACCATTCTTCTGAAAAAGTAATCCTTTCCCAAGCGCTGCTTTGACATACTCCAAGATCCGCAAGGCAAACTGTAGATGGCACTCCCTAGGTGCTTGCATGAATTGACTCACCTTGCCCACAACATATGAAATGTCGGGCCTGGTCACTGTGAGATATATGAGCTTACCAACCAGACGCCTGTACCGCGAACTATCTGAAAGAGGAGACGAATCATCTGTCCAGGTTTTGTCTTCTCCAGTTGCCATGGGGCATCAGGCAGGTTTTGCTCCAGTCAATCCTGCCTCTTTTAAAAGATCAAGGGCATACTTACGCTGAGAGAGAACTAAGGAGTCGGGTTTCCGCGAGATTTCAATCCCCAGAAAGTACTTTGGAGAGCCCATATCTTTCGTGATCAGATGTTGGCGAAGATGTCGCTTTGTCAGGGCTACCCCTTCCTGGTCATCGCCAGTGAGAAGAATATCATCGACGTACACAGCAAGAACAACCAGCCCCGAAAGAGTTTTGCGAATAAATAGAGAGTGATCAGCAGAGCTTCGCGCAAAACCAACGGCCGCCACGATGCCGCTGAACTTGTCAAACCAAGCTCGAGGGCTCTGCTTGAGGCCATAAATTGCCTTCTACAGCCGGCATACTCGTGTCTCCCCCTGAGCAACATACCCAGGAGGTTGCTCCATGTAAACGGCCTCGTGAAGATCACCATAAAGGAAGACATTCTTGAAATCCAGCTGAGAAATAAGCCAATCCCTACTGACCGCCACAGAGAGAAGGACCCGGATAGTGCTGAGACGAGCCACGGGGGAGAAGGTGTCAAAGTAATCAACCCCATAGGTCTGAGTAAAGCCCTTAGTAACAAGGCGAGCCTTATACCATCCACAGTGCCGTCTGGGCCAAATTTGACCACAAAGACCCAGCGACAGCCAACAACATCAGTACCGAAGGGAGGAGGAACAAGAGTCCATGTACCCCGCTCCGTGAGGGTCGTCATTTCCTCATCCATGGCCAGCTTCCAGTGGGGAATAGCAAGGGCCTCCTGATAGGAACGAGGCGTGGCTGTGACAGAGATAGTCAGCGCAAAAGCCCTGCGAGAAGTGGTAAGATGATCATATGAAACAACCGCAGCAAGGGGGTGTAGGGTACATGTCCACACCCCTTTGCGAAGAGCCACAGGGAGATCCAGGTCGGCGGCCCCCTCGGGATCCGGAGCGTTCGTGGCAGAGAGAGCTGGCCCGGGAGAAGAGAGTGACGACGGCAGAGAGGATGGAGACGGAGGTGGAGAAGTGGGAGAGAGAGGTGGAGCGAGAGGAGGGGAAGGAGATGGCGGAGGGGTGGATATCTCGGTAGGAGACGAGGGAACGAAGGGAATAGCAGGAGAGTCAGAAGCTGGGGAAGGAGGAGAGGAAGCGGGGGAAAGAGAGGAGGAGTCAGCCGAGAAGTAGGAGGCATTCTCGAAGAAGGTAACGTCAGCAGAGACGAACTGCTGACAAAGAACAGGGTTAAAGCAACAATAGCCTTTCTGAGTGGTGGAGTACCCCAGAAAGACACATTTGGTGGAGCGAGGGGATAGCTTGTCACGGGTGGCATATGGGGTATGCACAAAAGCAGTGCATCCAAAGATGCGGAGAGGGAGAGGAAAAGGCTCCTTACCCGGATACAGAATAAAGAAGGGTGTTTTCCCGTGGAGAATGGTGGATGGAATGCGATTGATGAGGTAGCAGACAAGGAGAACGGCATAGCCCCAATAAGAGCGAGGGACATGCATCTGGGTCATCAATGTGCGAGCCACATCGAGGAGGTGACGGTTTTTGCGTTCCGCCACCCCATTTTGTTGGGAGGTGTAAATACAGCTAGTCTGATGAATAATGCCATGTTGCACACAAAAAGAGGTAAAAGCATGACTCAGATACTCTTTAGTATTGTCAGAGCGAAATGTTTTAATACAAACATTGAAATGAGTTTTAATTAACTGATAAAAAGATATCCATACATCTAAAAGTTCAGAGCGATCTCGGAGGTGATACACCCAAGTACATCGAGAAAAATCATCTATAAAGGTTACAAAATAAGAACTATCCCGGCCAATGGTGAGGGTAGGAGCAGGTCCCCAAATATCGGAGTGGACAAGATCAAAAGGACGAGTAGAGCCCCGTCCGTGCTTCGGCGGGAAGGAGGAACGGTGATGCTTGCCGAGTTGACAGGCGTCGCATTGGAGAGGAGTACTAGACGGAGGTAGGTGTGGCAGAAGCTGATGTAGAAGACGTGGTGGAGGATGACTGAGGCGGAGATGCCACTGGAGAAGATCCGTACAGGAAGAGGAGAAGGCGGACAAGGCGAAATCGTTGTTGAGGAAGTAGAGGCCGCCGCTCTCAGTCCCAGTAGCAATTGTCCGGTGGGAGCTCGGATCCTGAAAAGAACAAGAAGTTGGTGTAAATGTCACAGAGCACTGAAGCTGTTTGCATAAAGAGGTAATAGACAACAGATTGCACGGAAACTTGGGCACATAGAGAGTGTCCGCTAGTCGTAGGGACAGAGTAACATGAACCACTCCCGTCCCATGAACTGGGGATGGAGAACCATCCGTAACTAGGACCGGGGGCAACCGATCATGTTGTTCGAGTAAAGAGAAGCACTGAGGATTGCCCGTCATGTGATTAGTGGCACCAGAGTCGATGAGCCATTTACCTTGAGTCACCATGTGGGCACTACTTGAGGATGTTACAACAGAGGCAGACGGCTTGGAAGAGTCACCGGAGGGGCGAAGATGGGGATGCTTCGTCCAGCAACGTTCGAAAGTATGTCCGGTTCGGCCACAATGAGAACAGAGGTAGCGGGAAGAAGCACGGCCGCTGGACTGGTGACTGCGGCTACCAGAGCCACTCCGCTGAGTGTGATGAGAATAGTTGTCCGGTGGTGGAGAAGGAGTGGGCAAAAGTGGGCGCTAAAGGAGAGAGGTGAAAGCAGCGATGCGGGCGGCGGTGGCATCTAAGGTAGGAGATTCGGCCTCACCCAGAATTTGCTGGCGGATCATGTCATAAGTATCAGGAAGCCGGAGCAGATAACACACAACCAGAAGCTCCTGGAAGTGCTTGTGTTGTTGAGCCAAATCAGCAGAAAAGGGGCGATTCTGAAGAATCTCAGCCCCAAGAGCCTGAACCTGTTGGTAGGCAGCAGTAGGAGACAAGGTAGGATGGGCAAAGAGGTCCGCATACAACGTATAGATGCGGGATGTTTGAGCCCCCTTGGAGTACAAAGCGGCAAGATGAAGCCAAGCGGCCTTGACCGTCTCATCATGACGTATGACGGGAAGGCACTCATCGGAAAGACTGTTCGCGAGCCAAGTACGCACAAGCGCGTCACTTGCATCCCAGTCATCAAAGAGAGGTGAAGTGATAGGAGGTGGGTCATCAACGAGATGGTGGCGTTTGTGTTGTGAGCGGAGAAGAAAGGTGAAAGAGACGCTCCAATCTGGGTAGTTGGAGCCAACAAGCTTGGAAACGGTCCCAAGGTTCCCGAAAGGAGTAGGTGGAAGAGGCGGAGCCGGATTGGTGACAGGGGTGGTGGCAGTAAAGGCATCAGAAAGAGCCATCGGAGCAGGAAAAAAAAAGAAGTCGGGCGGTTAGGAAACAACCCGCACGGATAGGAAAAAGAAGGGCTGCAGCGGTCACAAGGGGGAAACCAGCGGCCAGAAAAGCCACGACCAAGCTGCAGACATAAGCAGAGGGGAAGAAGTCGAACGGCTAGAGGACAGGCCGCGCGATCAGAAGCAGGACAAAACAGGTCGCTGCGACAGGAGGCGGCGACTTAGAACAGGAAACAAAAAATCGCGCACACAGAGGGCAGCAACAAGGAGAGGAAGAGGCCGCGCAGACAGGGTGCAAACCGGCGCGACAAGCCGCGCTGACAGGAAGACACAGAATCAGGAGGAGTAGA
The DNA here is from genome assembly GCA_039583875.1 of Platanthera guangdongensis. Classification (NCBI taxonomy): domain Eukaryota; kingdom Viridiplantae; phylum Streptophyta; class Magnoliopsida; order Asparagales; family Orchidaceae; genus Platanthera; species Platanthera guangdongensis. The sequence continues at coordinate 57,450,337 of CM077166.1, read as the reverse complement.
TCGAGTCATCTGATACCATGTAAGAACCGAACAAAAAACAAACGGAAATAGTTTTAAACTGAAACTTTATTATCCGAAAAAGGTATCTATTACAAAGGTATGCCCTCCCTTATATAGAATGGAGGAGAGATGAGAGAATACAAATAAGAGATGTGGGACTAAAAATTTACAGGACTAAGCGGACTATACAAAAAAAACGCACAAGCCGCGCGGTTAGACAGAAGGGCTAACCGCACGGCTACCACCAGAGAAGAAGAGAGATTGCCAGGGTAGACCGCCAGACCGCCCGGTCTCCAACCCGCCAAGACAGACCGCCAGACCGCCCGGTCACCAACTTCAACAAAAAGCGTTGAATGACTACACATCACTCAACACCAAAGGCCAAAAAGCATTGTCAGTTTAACAATCACTCAAAGTCTCAGTGGAGAAGCGCTAAAATCTGACTAAGTACAAAAACGTCGATTGAGAGACTTACACTCGATGTCTTCTCAAAGAAACGTTGTTAAGTACAAATGCATTGAGTGAAGGACATACACTCAACGTCATCTCAGTAAAAGTGTTAAAGGACAAAAGCGTCGAGTGAAGGTTGTGAAGAACCTTCACTCAACGCCTCAGCATTAGGAAGAATTTTGCTAAGTACAAAAGCACCGAGTGAAGGTCATTCACTCAACGCTTCTGAAGTCAATTGTCGAAACACTATTTCGTTGAGACATATGGGATCTCTCCACGCCTGTAGATATTTAGAAATTATTCTAAGTCAATTTACGTCGTGTCAAGTCTGATGACGTCATTTTAATTCAAATCAACGCAAACTATGCTATAAAAGATAGAGGCCGCTGTATTGATCGGACAATTATATCATGGGATAAATCAATCATTAAAGCCAGCCATGCCGCTTTTCAAAGAGGGATATAGTAGTTGCTGCTGCCGAGGTATAAAAGTGAAGTGGGTGATAGTTTTACGAGAACTTTTGCCAATCTTTCTAAACTCTAATCTCGTGAAAGTCGGCGAGCAGAGCAAATCTTATTTCTAGTTGTCTTCAAGCTTGCTATACAGAACTATTGTCTTTCTCAAGCTTGAAGAAGAAGAAGAAGAGCTCTGCAAGAATTCAACACAGTACATGCTTAACCAAATATGAAGAAATATCTGCATGTAGCTGTGTTGAAGAAGGGTTGTCTATTGATTCAGGCAAAGAAGAAGACTCAGAAATTTTCTTTTGAGTCAAATTTTGCAAATATTTACTCTATCTTGTAGGATCTCACTGAGATTTGAGTGTAAGCTTATTTTATAAAGGCTGAGTGTAGGACTGTGAGTAGCCTGAGTTGTAGGAGTGTGAAGAAATCTGAGTTGTACGGTCCTGGGAAGGATCTGAGGTAAGGATTGTGCCTGAGGTAGGATCTTTGTGAAGATCTGAGGTAAGAGACCAACTATGTCTCTGAGTTGTAGGAGTTAGAACTCTGAGTTGTAGGGCTGTAAAGTTTAAGGTAGAAGACCAGTGTTGTCTCTGTGGTAGGACTATGATTAGTCTGAGCTGTAGGAGTGGAGAGCACGTTGAGTTGTAAGATCCAGTGAAGGGATTTGAGGTGTAAGATCTGTTTGATCTGAGTTCTGGAGGAGTTGGCTGAATCTAGCTCACTGTTAGATAGGTGAAGGGGGGAAGTGGATGTACCCTAGATAGGGGAACAACTATAAAATTCTGTGTTTTATGTGTTCTTGAAAGGTAACCTACTAACATAAACACACAACAAGATCATTCTCTAAAAGACTTAAAAGATTCAAAAAGAAACCTATTGACCCCCCTCTAGGTGTTTAGCTACTCTTAAAAGACTTTTAAAGGTTATAGTAATCTAGTTAATCATTCTTTATTTTGTGAAAAACCCCATAACATATTCCCAACACAATTATATTTCTGTTTGGATTGTTCCTTCTACCTGATCACTAGCTTATCTGTTAAGTTCAAGCTCTGCAATATTTATACGATCATATGGTAAATATATACTGTTTGATTTATGTTAATACGATCGTACAAAGCTTGATAGTGTTATGGTGAAAAATTATATTGCATATACGCTATACTATCACATATATTATTTTCTTTTATGGGGTTTACAAGTTTCTTTACCTGTTGTGTACTATGCATTCTCTGTATTTTGTTCAAGTAGTCATTTAAACACAGCTGGTTTTAAAAATACTGTCTCAAACACCTATATTACAACCATCTTTGACTATAATAAGACTGTATCTGTACTAATATGCCTGTATTCAGATAATTTGAAACATGTTAAATTATTCACATGTTATCCTTTTAGTAAATGTTTACTTCAAATTCTTTCCGGTTGACAATTGTCATGTGTTTGTGGAGAGAAAATTAACGGCTATGAAGATGATTTAGAAGACAATTTTATAGCATTTATCTTGGAGAAAAAACAAGTTTAAATTGTAGAAGATGATAATAAGTTACAAGACATTTGATGTTTAATTAAATAGCTTACGATTTTGATGATACTATGTTTGACGTTTTGATATTATTGTTTAGTGATCTTAGTAGTTTTTCAATACACTGAATTGGATGCTATTTCAATACAGTAGATACATACATATTGTACCAATATTTCTAGGAATAGTTTTGTGTTTTATTTGATGCAAGATAAATTCTGTGTTTTTGCAGATGCATATACAGTAGATATGACCAATACGACAATATAATTGTCCGGTACAGTCATATTTAGTGGATACACGACCGTAAATATATTGATTCTATTTGTCAAAACAACTTTTATTAGCCTTATTTGTGAGGTAAACCATACAAGCGTGTGGTGGATTTGAAGGTTGAGAGAGAACGCTTGCACACACAAATACAATAGGTGGGAGATTAAATAAGACATTTAAATATGTGAAGCCACATGCACACACAAATTATGGACTACATATTTACCAACTACTTAACTCATATTTTCACATACTATGAAGTTCAAGCTGCACAAAAGCAAAATATCATTTACAATTACATTGAATTCACAATTTGAATACATCGAGGATGGAGGAAAAATTAGGAGGTATATTAATAGAGAAATCATCATTCATAGAGAATTCATCGCTCGAATGAACCTTTGGTGGAGTGGGGATTGAATTTGAATCAACCTCACAAGAAAATTTCATGAAATTATGTTCCTTGCACCGTCAAATCAGTAGTACTCGGGCCCTTCATTTTAACACTACACATCTTCTCTATTTAAGAACTTTGAATTTAGTAATACATAAAACGGTGAGTGAATATCAAATTACTAGGAAAAGCATATAACAAAATAAATTTACTTGGTTTCTTGGAGGTGGACTCCCAATAATTCTTCAAACATGTGTTTGATACTCCTTTTTATCGGAATGAAGGTGGATCTTTCACAACACCTTTGCCTTTGTCAATTTAGTTAACAAAGCCCTTTTTAATCTTCTCATCATTGTCAACCATATCTTCTATACAAACACCGACCTCATTCATTACATTCACAAGCTAATCCATTATTATTTGGCAGTTTTCAATTCGTTGGCACAAGTCATAGGTGTGCCACATCATGTGATTTTTGTAAATTAAATCGGGCTTGTAGTTGTTTGAGGTAGTGGGCATTGAAAAATTATTTAGCTTCTTAGCTTGCAATGTTAATCTCCTCAAAATATAATCTGGTAAAATATTCTTCATATTATGAATATTTGTATATCCGCAATGCATGCATGCACAGTAAACCCTTTGTTTGAAAACCCCTACAAAAGCACTCTATATCATTGTTCTTAGTAATTATTGTCATAATTCACCCCTTTTCAATGTCATCTCCATCACAAAGGTGTGTGTTGTATACTACCATATCTTGGTCATATATTGTTTATTTCGCTCCCACCAAATCTACTGCACCCTCCATAAAAATTTGTTCAAATATAGAATATACTTTTTCTAGTATATATCCTTGATATTTGCCTAAAGATTGAGCAATTTTTGAATTTTAAAGTGATAGTATCTTGTTTACATTTGAAGTCCTCATCATGTTCACTCCTTCGCCAAACAAAAATCAAATTTTCCATTCCAAGAACACAGTCACTAGTGAACTTGTAGCCTTTGAGCATTCGTGTAGACAACTATTTGCTGATTCACTACGTTGCGCAGATAATATGCCCAAATTCAGAACTTCCCTATTAAATGTTGTGGACCACCTCCTTTTAATGTTGTACAGATCATGTAACCATTGATTCTCTTGCAAGTTACCTTTGGTTATCATTTCTCTCTAATATTTCTCAAACTTTGTTTCATTGTCACATTTACTCATGCAAGTGTAAAATAAAGATATAACTTGCTTATAATGATTGAAATATGTCATTGACATAAACGATGACGAGTGCTACAAAATATCATTTCAATGACAACTGTCATTGCTTGATCTTGATCCGTATAAATGGTGATTGGGTGTTTACCTCCAATAAACTTTAAGAACGTCTCAAAAACCCAGCAAAAAGATTCAATCGTCTCATGGACGACAAATGCACCGCCGACAAAAACATTCTATTAATGGTCGTTCACTGCTATGAAAGGAGCAACGGCTAAATTATATTTGTTTAACCTATAAGTAGTGTCAAAGATGATTACATCATAAAATCATTTATAATCTAATTTCCCATGCCTGCCAATCCAAAAGAAATTATGCAGATGATTCATATCATCTGTTTGTACATCAAAAGAGAACATGTTGTCATTCAACATTCTCTTCTTAAAGATTTCCAACAAACAAGCAACATCTCCATCTTCAATGAGCGCTCTTCTCTGATGCTGTACAAAATTATAAGCAGCTTCATTTGTAAAGCCTATATTTTCCACACCATCAACTACTTCAGCCATCAAGTTGTAAACATCAATTGTTTGTATACCGACTCCTGTCATATTCTTGATCAAGGCAGCTTGACCATCAGATACATTGCGATGTAATCTTAATAAATATGAATATTTCTCTAGTGTTAGCGGGTGACTGTGCTCTTCAATAAATTTGGAGACCTTCCCGTTTTTACCTTCTTCATCGGCAGCGAAGTGTAAACAAGTCAAGCATATAGTGGGAGTATCAAGATGGCGAAATTTCTTCTGCATGTCAACGCACCACTTTGAAATCTTAAAACCAGCTTTAGCGCAAGAGTATTCTTGTCCCCTGATGATCCTAGTATGTGTCTAGTAGTATATATGTTGTTTGCGGATGCTGAAACCACATTTGCGAGCATAGGTCAAGTACATTTGATATGCTTCCTCATCCATATGAACTTTAGGAAAAACTACAGCTTCCTTGTTCATCTGCACAGAGTTGGTTGATGATGCAGACGATCAATTTATGAATAAGAACGTATAGTTATAAAAACGATCGTATTTATGAGAATTCGGCCATATGTTAACAATATCTTTCAGTTTTCAGGCCCTGTTCCTTTGCATTTTCACATGTCAAACCATTCTTTGACATACTGAAAGATTAATTTGATAGCATCCCTGAAAATCTTTCAACAAAGCCGGTAAATCCACGAAGATTAGAAAAAAGAGAAAGTGAGAAAATGTTTGAAGCATAACTAAAACTGTATCAGAGTAAAAACGACCGTATTTTAAATAAACTGGCAGTATGTACATATTATCTTGCTGTATCTTACAGTTTCTTGCACTATCTTAAAGTATCCAACTTCTCCTGCGCATTGTAAGATGACATTTCGTTCTTTGAAAACGTGGCAAAATATGTTGAAATTTGTGAAGTGGAAGTGGGTGACGGAACAGGCCGGGCGGCCTCGGGCGGACAGACTTGGCGGACTAGGCGGACTGTGATGAGCGGCCTGGTGGAAGGTCTAGTGGAAAGCCGGCTGTCTTCTGAGCGGCTTGTTGCATGGAGTCCGCTGACTATGCGGCCTAGTTTCTGCGGATAGGGTGTTTGCTGATTGGCTTTGCCAAGGAGCGGCCTGAGCGGATGGAGGCTTGCGGACTGATGCATTGCTCAGTGGCCGCGGGTGCAAGCTTGTGCTGATAGGCGGTTTGGCTCGTGTCCGCGGGTAGCTTGCGGACTGGAGTGTCCGCGGTGTGGGCTGTTGCGGACTGGGCTTAGAGCTTGGCTGAGGCCTTGTCGAGCTCTGGTGGCACAGCAGGCGATTTGCTGTGGAGATCGATTGGCGGACTGGGTTTGGAGTCCGGGGTTGGCTGCTGTTTTGGACAGAAGTGCGAGGAGCTCGCGGACTGATGGCGGTCTGTGCTAGGGTGTTTGGCGGACGGGAATTTGAGTCCGCCATGCTCGCATTGGCCCTTGATGGTTTTGGACTTGGTCACACTCCGTGCCAAGGCCATGGTGTCCGCGGTATCCGCCAAGTCCGCTGTAACCGGGCGGACTGTTGCTATCTGCCTTTGGTCGTGGACTTGTGGCGGATTGAGGTGTGAGTCTTGCGGACTGCCTCGGTTTGGTGCGGACTGCCATTAAAGGGGTTGCTGTCCGGCAGTGGTTGGAGCTTTGCGGGCTGACGCCTTGTCCGCATGGCTTGGGCGGACTGGAGCGGGTTCGCAAATGTTTGCCTTGCTCCTGGCGGTTTTTCCTTGGTATCCGGCTAAGTCCTTGCGGACTCAACGGACGGTGTTTTTGCTTTCGCGCGGGCTGGGGCGGTGTCGCTATCTCCTGGGCGGTGACCACACACCTCACCTTGCCTATAAATAGGACCCCCCCTAGCAAACCAAATTAACTTGAGTGAACAGTAAGTTGGGGTGTGCAAGGAGCTGCGGTCTGTGTTTGTCAGTCCGCGCGGATTGTTACAGGCTGACGGTTTGCTGTGTGCAGGTCGCGCGGATAGCTTCAAGGAGCCAGGAGTTTGGCTGTGACTTCGGTCAAGTGCTTGGAAGTGTGCGGTCTCTGCGGACTCAGCAGGTGGTCGCTCTGCGGCTTGTCAGTTCTGTTTCATCTTTGCCAGCTTCAATAACCAGTCCGCCGGCTTCATGCGGGTAGGGGTGTTCCTCAGTTAGGTTCAGCAAGAGGCGAATAACGGTGTGTCCGCGCGGCCTCGCGGCTTCGGCGGACTCTGTGTCTATTCGGCGGATTGCAGCTTAGCTTGGGCGAGGTCAGTGGTCTCGGCGACCTCGGCGACCTCGCGGTCTCGGCGGACTCCGGTGCTGTCCGCCCGACTTGTTTTTTGGTGCTTTCTGTTTACAGCTGTGGTACTAGCGAAATCATGTCTCGCTATGTATGCCTCGCTTTGTAAAGAAGTAAATGTATAAAAGACCTGCTTGTGCCTCCATTGTTTGTTGAGATTAACCTTTGTACCTCTAGTCCTTGGTTTCCGCTGGTTCAACGTGTGAACTGGGTAGTTCCGAAGATATTAATTTGGCGTTTGAGCTATCTTGCTGACCACGTTGAGAAAATTTAACATGGTATCAGAGGGAAGTTTCTGAGGTTTAGTTGCGTGAGCGGAAGTCAGCCAGTGTTGTTACTCAGTGATTGAGTGGTGATCAACCTGTGTTGTTGCTCGGAGCTGCTGATAGGTTGCCAACAGGTGTTGCAATGGAAGGGAGATTTGCAAGAGGTCTGGGCATTGAACTCTTAACGCCGACTAACTTCAAGAAGTGGAAGTCGTGCATGAAGAGTTATCTTCTTGGCGAGGAGCTGTGGGAAGTCGTCGGTGGTGATGACAGACAGGAAGTCACTGCTGCTTTTGGTACTACTGAGCAGGTTAGGCTCTGGAGAAGAACAAATGCTAAGGCGGAGTTCGTTCTGAAAAGAGCTGTGTCTCCGGAACTGTTTGATCACATCATTGAGTGTGAGTCGGCTGCTGATATTTGGACAACCATTGATGAGTTGTTCAATAGGAAGAATGTGGCGCGGCTTCAGTTCCTGGAGAATGAGTTGGCCAGGGCAACTCAGGGAGACCTTTCCATCTCCAAGTACTTCTTAAAGATGAAGAGCTTGTGTGCTGAGCTGTCGGCACTGGATCCTGATGAGCCTATCTCTGAGGCAAAGATGAAAAGGCACATTATCCGCGGCTTGCGGAAGGAGTATGTGGCATTTGTTACATCTGTTCAAGGGTGGGCTACTCAGCCGTCGTTGCTGGAGCTGGAGAATCTGCTTGCCTTGCAGGAGAGCTTAGCAAGGCAGATGGCTGGAGTGAATCTGAATCAGGAAGGCAGCGAAGCTCTCTTCTCAGGCAAGAAGAAAGGATGGGAAGGGAAGAAGAAGAAGAAGGTGCAGGCCGCTGTTGAGAAGGAGACTTCAACTTCATATCCACCGGAGAGGAGCAATGCTCCTAAGGACTGGAAGAAGAATCTGAAGTGCTACCGGTGTCATCAGCGAGGGCACTTCAAGCGGGACTGCAAGGTCAAACTGCAGCCTGGGCATGCTGCGAGAAAGGAGGAAGCTTGCTCGAGAAGTGAAGAAGTAGAATGGGGCGGAGCTTTCATGACGGGCACTTGTGTCCGGGCCTTGTCTGCTGAGGACTTCAACAGCGAGTGGATCGTGGACTCCGGGTGTGGTCATCACCTCACCGGAGACAAATCAAAGTTCACCTCCATGCAGGCTTACTCAGGTAATGAAGCTATTATCACTGCTGATAATACTGTTTATGCAGTAGAGAAAGAGGGGGTCGTGTCTTTGGGTAGTGATCAGGGGCCACTCACGTTAAGGAATTTGTATCACGTGCCGGGCATGAAGAAAAACTTCTTCTCGGTGACCAATGCGGTGGACGCTGGGTATCACGTTCTGTTTAGGCTAACAGACGTGAGGTTCCTTCGCAACGTATCAGCGGTGAAGGCTGATGTTGTTCATGTTGGGAGGAGGGTAAGAACTTGTTTGTTCTTTCCTCTAATGCTTATGTTGATAAGATGAGGGCCAATGATAGCGCTGCTATCTGGCATGAGAGGTTGGGGCATGTTGGCATGGACAAGCTGAAGGCGATGGCGAGTAGAAGTTTGGTGAGGGGGTTGCCAAAGTTGTCCTCCTTTGGTGATGGGCATGTTTGTGCGGGCTGTCAATACGGTAAGGCACACCGCCTTCCGTTTGATAAATCTCAAACAAGGAGCAAGAAACCATTGGAGTGCATTCATGGCGACCTGATGGGACCGACGGTTACTGCCAGCCTTAGTGGAAGCAGATACATGCTTGTCTTGGTTGATGACTACTCAAGGTATACTTGGGTGTACTTCTTAAAGGAGAAGTCGGAAGCCTTCCGTTTGTTCGTGGAGTTCAAGGAGTTGGTAGAAGGCCGGCTTGGCTTGCGGATTAAGAAGCTTAGAACTGATAACGGGGGGGGGGGGGGGGGGGGGAGTTTGTCTCATCCGAGTTTTCTAACTTCTGCAGGAAGCACGGGATCCAACGGGAGCTTACTTGTGCTCACACTCCACAACAAAATGGGGTAGCGGAGCGGAAGATCCGTCATCTGACGGAGACCTGCAAATGCTGGCTTCATGCGAAAGATATCCCAAGGTCCTTTTGGGCGGAGGGAATGTCTTGTGCTGCTTATGTTATCAACCGGATGCCACTCAGCCCTATCAACATGAAGACTCCTATTGAGCTGTTGCTGAAGGAGAAGCCGAGTGTGGGACACCTTAGGGTGTTCGGTTCAACTTGCTACGTGGATGTCCCGGATGCTTCACGGACAAAGCTGGATGCGAAGGCAAGGAAACTTGTCTTTGTTGGCTATGATTAGCGGAAGAAGGGATGGAAATGCATGGACCCTGTGACGAAGAAGTTCGTGGTGTCAAGAGACGTTGTCTTTGACGAGCTGACGTCATATGGAGGTGGCTCGGTTGAGCTAACCGGAAGTAGCAAGGTTGATGAAGCACCGGTGGTTGCTGATGAAGGCTTGAAAGAGGAGCTTGCTGTTTCACCAGCAGCTCCTGTTGCTTCGAACTCCGAGGCTGAGCCTTCTGGCTCAGGAAGTAGGGGGAGCACTGCTCAATGCTTTCCCCAGGTAGGAGTGGAGCCCGAAGAAGCAACGGAAGCCGTGAGCAAGGAGCCTGTTCTTCGGAGATCGAAGAGGGTGGTTAAGCCACCGCTCGGTACTGTGATGGGAATGCAGTGAGCTTTGTCTCCTGCTTCTTTGCAGGTCCTCTGGATGAGCGAGAGCCTGCAAACTTCAACGAGGCCACTGGAGTAAAGGAGTGGGATGATGCCATGAAGGAAGAGATTGATGCTCTGAAGAAGAATGAAACCTGGGACCTTGTGCCCAAGGTTGATGGCGTTACTCCGGTTACTTGCAAGTGGGTGTATAAGTTGAAGAAGAAGGCTGATGGGAGCATTGATCGGTTCAAGGCTCGCCTGGTCGCTAGAGGATTCTCACAGCAGTATGGAGAAGACTATGAGGAGACATTCAGTCCAGTTGCGAAGATGACTTCTGTAAGAGTGGTGATCGCCTTGGCTGCTAGCAAGGGATGGAGGTTGTGGCAACTCGATGTGAAGAATGTCTTTCTTTACGGAGAGATTGACAAGGACATCTTCATGGATCAGCCGCTTGGTGTTAGTCAAAGCTAGCTCTGACCATGCCAAATGGATTTCTAATTCACTTGAAAGATATGGTACCTAAACACCTAGAGGGGGGGGGGGGGTGAATAGGTGACCTAAACCTTTTTAAAACTTTGTTGGCAGCACAACAATTATTTCACAGAATTCTACAGCTAACAGCAATTACAGAATATACACAGTTAATCCACAGCACAGCAGACACACTAATTTATAGTGGTTCCCCAATCTTTGGGTACATCCACTTTCCCCCTTCGCCTATCTAGCAGTGTACTAGATTCGGCCAAACTTCTCCACTATCTCAGAACCCAACAAAGTTCCTACACCTCAGGCCCAAAGCCTTACACTCAGCCACCAAGGCCTACACTCAGCCACCCAGGCCTACACTCAGCCAATTAAGGCCTACACTCAGAGTTCTTCAACTCCTACACTCAGGCAACCAAGCCCTACCCTCAGCCTTTATAAAATAGGCTTACAATTCTCTCAGATCCAATGGATCCTACAAGATAAAATAGAAATACAATAGCTAACTCTACAACTCAGAAAATAAGAGAGAAGTTGAGAGTTTCTTGAAGAGTTCTTGGAAGAACTCAGTTAGATCCAAACTGACTTAGCTTCCTTCAAAGCTTCTTGAGTTAGAACTGAATTAGTATGAATCTTCTGCAGTTGATCTTTGACCTCTGCTTCTTGAGATCCAGATGATTCTGAATCCTTCTTCTCAGCCTTAGTTCCAAAGACTGAATTCTTGATTGGAGCTCTCTCTCTCCAACTTCTTAGATCTGCAGTTGGACTGCCAGATCTTCTTGTGTTGAAACCACTTTAAGTATTCTTGACAACTACTTGTAACAACCACTTGTAATTCTTACTTCAACAACCACCAATCTGTAAACTGTGAGTGCCTATTTATAGGCTTTCTTCATGGTAACCGGCGGTGGCGGTCCGGTTCATAACAGACTTCTGACTTCTCTGACAGTTGCTGTAGACCGGCTGGATGTGCAGCTGT